>OX638063.1:53125457-53807218 GCA_951804385.1 Trifolium dubium | reverse complement strand
TCTATCAGGTTCGTTCGTTTCTTTTAACTTATACATATTGTAAATGCAATAAAGTACAAGAGGTACAATTTGGTTCGATTTTTTTTTTGAATGGCAATTTGGTTCGATTTTGACCTTTGTTAACTATTTTTAATTTGATTGCTCAATATGATTCAAATGGACATCTTATTTTTAGATGGTGTCAAAATTGTTGGTGATAAAGACACCAATGAGGAGTTATCTCAAGCAAATACAACTCTCGTGCTTGCTCAGGAAAGAACCCGCCGGAAAGATATTTTTAACCATTTTGAATGCTACAATGGTGGTTGGAATATCAGCGATCCTAAATATATTTCGGTTACTCTCAATCTATTATCCTCTTTTTGGTTCCAATTTTTCAATATATTTTCTATTTAAATTGCATGTTTTTAACACATGAGTATGATCCAACTGAGAGTAACATTTAACTGCACACACTTACACTTAATCCTGGACCTAATGGATTTGTCGCGCTTAAAAAAAACACACGAGTATGAATCCTATGCAAAAATTCTATCATTTCAAGCGCAACAAATCCATTAGATCTGAGTAAATGTGTGCAGTTTAATGTTACACCCAGTTAGATCATATGTATATAACATTGTTTTTAATCCACTACAATATTTTATGTGCTTCTAAAAAGTATATGGAAAATCTATGTGCATTTTAATTGGTTTTTTCATCTTTGAATTTCCCAAACACAACCTTGTTACCCTTTTTTGAACTTCAAACTACTCTTTCTTTTGTTGTTTGTGTTGTTAGCTTAAAATTAAATTGGTGTTTTTTTGCTGCAGTCAGTTATTTCAACTGCAGTTCCTCTCTTCGTTGTTGCCGCAGCATGGTTCGTAGTTTTTGGGCTTATTTTGCTCATCATGTGTGTGTGTTACTGTTGTTGTCATGGAGACCCTTATGACTATTCTCAACTAACTTATTATGTATCACTCATCTTCATTATCCTATGTACCATTGCAACAATGTAAATTCTAAATTCCCTTCTCGTAATAACTTTATAATATATATTTGTGTGTCTGTAGGAATTGGATTACATACGGTCAGCAATTCTGAACCATCTAATTAAAATTATACGGTTCAGATTTTGAGACGATTTATTTTATTTAATATAAAATTCTGAGATGATATTTGAACCGTCTGATTTTAATCAAACAGTTTGAAATTTATTGACTGTATGACTTCACCATTTTTCGACTGCATCGAATCCAAATCCGTGTGTGTTTGTTTCACATTCAATAATATTTTACCAAAATTATATGTGTGTGTTTATTTCAGAGGTGGATGTGTTATTTTGTACTATAGTGGCCATAAATTTCAAGGAAGCACATCAAACACAATGAAGTATCTGGTGGGTCAAGTTGAATTCATAGATGAAAACCTAAAGAACGTGTCAAGTTATTTTGATTCAGCTAAGAATATTGCTATCGAACTTGGTTTACCACAAGATGTTGACAACGGCATTGATAGTGTTAAAAAGAAAATTATGGTTACTGCTAGTGATATTTCTAACAAGACTCTCAATAATTCAAAAATGTTACACAACGGCTTAGATGGAATGTGAGTTTCTAACATTTTTCTTAGTGTTAACATTTTTTTGTTTTTGACAATAAGTGTTAACATTTTTATTTGCTTATTGAAATTGTATTTTCTAACAATTGTTTTTTATCTTGTGTACGTAGGAGATTGACTCTTATTATTGTTGCTATATCCATTCTTATCATCTCAATTCTTGGATTTTGTACGTATTGTAAATTTTTATTTTACTTGGATTGTCCTATTTTATAGGTTTGTCAAAGTATAGTCTAGTTTTCTTATGTGGTTTTGTGAATTATTTTGCAGTAACTTCAATATTTGGGTTGAAGTGTATTTTATACTCGTAAGTTTTTTTTTTCTCCGATTCTAGATAATAAAATTATTGATGTCTTTGTATCTCATTTAGGTTGTTGTCGATAAATGTTGTTCTTTCATGGTTGCAGCTTAGTAGTTGCTGGATGGATTCTTGTTGCAGGAACATTTATACTTTCTGGTGCATTTGTTTTTCTTCATAAGTAAGTTCATATTTTACTTGTTAATTTTCTAAACATTTATTCTAACTTTTTGTCATAGTGCATTTTTTTATCTACCCATCTCTAGTTATTTTAGAAATGTGAATGAACATCCTTTATGACATAATTTGGTAGCAAACGTTATGTTAGTTGGTCAAGTCGTAATTGACACTTGGCTTGGTAGAGAGGATCACAGTTTGATCTCTTGCAACTATGTTTGGGGGAGGCTGGAATCACCGGATTAAATTGGTGGTGAAAACCAAAAAAAAATAATTGTTTAAAAAAATATAACATTTATGAAAGAAAAATCTTACGTCCTCTCTTATCTTTTACGTTCACTTCATATGAATGTAACATTTTATAATATATTCATGGTTCGCTTCTTTCATTCTACTACTAATGTTTCCTTGCTATGTTTTGTACTATAGTGTGATTGGTGATACTTGTGTTGCTGTGGATGAGTGGGTTATGAACCCAACAAGTCATACAGCCATGGATAGAATTCTTCCTTGCATGGAGAATGAAACAGCCCTAGAAACAATTTTACAAAGCAAATCTGTAATATTTTTTCTTGTTAACGGAGTTAACAACATGATTTTCAATGCCTTGAATGGAACTACCATGTCTCAAAATCAATCAGCCCCCATTGTGCCTCTTCTTTGTAATCCTTTCAATAGTGACTTTACAGCTCGAAACTGTGAAAATGAGGAAGTTGCATTTGAAAATGCCATTGAGGTAAGGGTTATTTAACTTATTTCAGGATTAATATATAGGTTTTTACCCTCTGTAATGTCAATGTCGGTAATTTTTTATTTACCTCTTGCAAAATTAATTTTGTATTACCCAATATAATGCGAAGATTCCATCATTTAACCTCATATGTTGACTTTTAGCTAACGTGGCCGACAAAAAGTCAACAGTCACGTCAAGAAAAGTTCATTGCTATGTCAGTAAAAAGTTAATATAAGGAGTAAATGATTGAATCTTCAAATTACAAGGGTAATAAGAAAAAATATTTGTGGGGTAAACCAAAATTCGCCCTTATTACTATTTTATGAATCTCAAATCTATATGAATATGAGTAGGACTAGTAAAATGAGAGAAAAATTCCAATGATCATAAATTGCATACTTGACTTAATCATGCAATGTTGATTACTTGATCAAAGATAAGATGGTCCATGTTTTGTAGTTATTTAGATTTAGATTAATAACATCATTTATGTAGTATATAATTAAATGTCGTTTGTGTTAGAGCACCGAGGGGGTAGCTGGGGGATCATCCACACTTGATGATCAAGAGTCAAGTACAAGTGACTTGGACACCACACTCTTACCTAAAACCTTAAGGCAATGGGTCCTCTCACTTATAAATGCTCAAATCTCCACACATTTTTCCAATGTGGGACTTCTTCCCCATACTACTCACACGTTTCAACACTCCCCCTCATGTGTGAGTCTACCACATTGCTCCCCTCACCGTTGATACTTCATTTTTCTCAACGGCACCGTCCGGTCCCTTTCTCTGAACCAAGGCTCTGATATCACTGTTAGAGCACCGAGAGGGCAGCTGGGGGATCATCTACACTTGATGTACAAGTGAGTTGGACACCACACTCTTACCCAAAACCTTAAAGCAATGGATTTATGGGTCCTCTCACTTATAAATGCTCAAATCTCCACACATTTTTCCAATGTGGGACTTCTTCCTCATACTACTCATACTTGACACTTCTTTGAGTTTCAACACTCCCTCTCAAGTGTGAGTCTTCCACGGTTTGTGCAGATTTTACTATTCACATTGAATGTTGATGATATACAAATAATACTCATCTGTAATATTTTTTTATTTTAATTGGTTTCAATATTCAAGCAGGTTTGGAAGAGTTATACTTATCAAGTTTCTCCATCAGATAACAACAATATGATTGATCGCATGATCCCATCCTTATTCACACAACTTACTAATATAGTGAATGTGACCTATGGTTTATATCACTATGGGCCATTTTTGGTTGATTTAATAGACTGTTCTTTTGTTCGAAAAAGGTTCATGGACATCAACAACAATTATTGCCCCAATTTACGGAGATATACTAAACATATTTATTGGGGATTGGCTGTGGTATCTGTAATTGTGATGCTGTCCTTGATATTTTGGATTGTCTATGAAAGACATCTCCATCATCGTGATTACACCAAACTATCTTAACTTTGTGAACTATGTATGTTGCAACTAAATAAAACTTGTATGATGTTTATGCACATTAGAGTTATTATTGGGCAAGTTATTAGAGTTATATTTTAGTTATCATTTTTATTATATTCAAATATTTAGATTCGATGAAACATACTCTATAAAACTAATAATTACGAAGTTCTATGTTCAAAATTGGATAAATACGTTTTTTTTTGTTTTTTGACAAAAAGGATAAATACGTTAAATTAGGATATAGTAATACTTAAATGGAAAATGATAAACAATTGCCCTTAGGGCAATGGTTAAGGAAGCAAAAGTGGTAAATAAACTATTGGAACTTGTGCATTCTACTTTTCTAAACTAATAAAACACGGTTTTCGATGCATATATTACTTTTTTTAGTAATCTTATCTAGTGCTTTGAGGGCACTAGTTAACAAGACTCATACTTAATTACGTTAAATACGAAGAAATTATTATGAAGTTATGTGTTCGAAATTGGACAAATACATTAAATCTATTGACATTGTTAATTGAGTTAGGATGAACAAAAATTTCATACCATTTTATGTTTTAGTTTGAAGTGACATACTATAAAATAATTTCTTTGTCACAAATTTTTACATTATTGTTGATATTTTCCAGGCCACTCTTTGAGTCAAGGCAATAAGCTCCATTCTTGGGCTCCGAAAAATAGGGGCTCAAAATGATTTTTTTAAGTAGTTATATGATTAGGTTCAATTTATATTTAGTCTAAACAAAGTAAAAATATCTAACAAAATAAAAAAGAGTTTTTTTTAAGTAGTTAAAATGTATTTGATGATATTGATCATAATAGAATATGACATTTTCTTTATGTTAGTTACAAAGATAAAAGACTAATTTTGAAGTTGTGGATGTTGTTTATAATTTAAAATTTTAAATAGATGATGTTCTTTTAAAAAAATTGATACCAATTTTTTTTATTAGGAGTCCATTTTAATTATTTGTCTGAGAGCTCTAAAATATTGGGACCGACACGGATATTTTCTCACAACAACAAATAAATGAGTATTTCTTTTGTTTTGTTAGTGTGACTAAATGCAATTTCTTGATTACGTGATTATCTAAGAATATCTCCACAAAAATAGTATAATGTATATGTTTTATTATAAATATAAATTGGTGACACTTGGTCTACCCCTTCAAGATTTGGACTATTTACACATAAATCACCCAAAAATATTTTGACCGATATAAATTTTATAAAATACATCGTTGGATTGAAAGTTTATATCATATATATCATTTGTGTAAAATTTCAGACAAATCAAAAATAATTTTATATGTTATGGAAGCACATCAAAATTAACGGTTTGTGTGATTTTTCAAATGTCGTTAATTTTTATGTGTCTTAACAACATATCAAATGATCTATATGATATAAATTTTCAATTCAACGGTGTATTTTATTAAAATTTATATCATTTGAAACATTATTGAGTGATTAGGGGTAAATAGCTCCAAATATTGAAGGAGTAGATTAGAAAGACAAATGTTTCTTTCTAAAAAGAGTTTTCCACAAAAATTAATTAAAAGTATATATATTGAGAAGAGAAGGCCAGAGCATGAGATCCAAATAAATTCCTATAAAATTGCTCGAGCAACCAGCAAATATACTAAGAATTCCTACTCAAACAAAAGGCCATAATGAGTTTACCTAATATACCATAATCAATCTACTCTATTAAGCCACTTTCTCAAAGGCCTCAAACTAGCTACATCCTCTCATATATATGTCTATTGACTCATCCCTTAAAAAGAGAATCATATATACCCTCAAATTTTTCATCTCCTGATCGATCTCTATGGCCTCAAGAAATGTTTCTTCCATGACAAACTCTCATTCACAAACAAAGCAATCACATCGCACGTGCATGTGCTCACCCACCAATCATCCCGGCTCATTCCGGTGCAGCATCCACAAGAAGCCACCACGTGCGGTGGTGGCTCGACCATCTTCTCCTTCCTACTCCCATCTCAATCATCAACATCTGGATCATTCGTCGATGACCATGGTTGCCAAGGCTAATAATTCATTGAAGGCGATTCTCTTCCAAATAATTAAGCATCGCTCTAGTCATGATCTTCATAGGAGGAAGAATTTTCAACCAAAGCCTACTCGATTTTCCGTAATGAACCATGTTGCAGTTTCTTGATTGATCAATCAAAAAATATGAATATGTCCATTGTCGATTTTTCTTATATATCTTTTTAATATATATATTTGTATATACTTTTTGATGGGGAATTGACAACCCTCTTCGATATCAAATCATTGATCTTATTTGAGATGTTTGCAGACACTAAATATAGCATCTCTTGTGATGAAAGTTCAAATCATCTTTGATATCAAATCGTCGATCTTATTCAAGAAGTCCGGCATCAGACACTAAATTTAGCATCTCTTGTGATGAAAGTCCAAATGCTCCTAGTATGTTGTAGCTGGATAGATCCAATAAGGTGTAATTATTGTATGTGTATGTGTATATATACAACAGAAAATCTGTTTTTCTTTTTTCTTTTATTTAATTTTTCCACCTATTTTGTGTGCAAGATAGATAAGAAAACCGTATGTATTTGAGGTATTGGGATATCAACTAATATACACACTCCCAAACTTCTTTAGGACATAATTGCCAATTTCCACTCATGTCACATTTATTTTCAATTCATAAACACAATTTGTCCAATTAAAAAAATTATTTTGTTAATTAACTGAAAATGGTTACTGCACAATTTGTTAGCTGCAAATGGGAGTTAATCTAATTGAAAGCAACATTAGGTTTTTTGTTATTTTTATTTGATTTTATTTTATTCGTACAACAATGATAAAAGAAGGCATTGTTTGGTCGATCAAGAAAGAAAGCTAATGAAAGTATTTTTCCTGCTAATCAAAAGCCCATCGCACAATTCGGCCCAATTGTATAGATAAGACTATCTTGTCTAGTGATCAACTTTAATTTTTTGGTACAAAACTTCTAATTACAATTTTTTTTATTTTAATAGTTTAGTGGTTAGAATTTTACCTGTTAAAGATGAATAAATAAAATGTCTGAAATTTGGATTCTGACTCCTACATATAAAATGCAATATCTCTAACAACTAAGTTAAACTCATGCAGAAATTTTCTTTATGCGTCTAAAACAAATTTAAGAATCACGTCTTTTTCTAAATAACATATTTTAAAAGTAGACAGTTATTTAGATTATTTTATTTTATTTTTTCAAAAATGTTTATTATTTTGGACAGATAGAGCATGACAATTTCTAATTTAAATTTTTTGATTAATTTCTCACTTTTGGCAACTATTTGTGATTAAACTAAAGCAATTTTTTTTACAAAAATGTCACTAATTTTAAAATTGATTTAGTATAATATTTTAATTTTTCATTTTAATTTCTCAGTTTTGGCAACTACTATTTGTAATTAAACCAAGGCATATCATTAATTCATTTTGTCTTTTAAAGAAAACATTTCCTATTATATTGACCAATTTGGTTTCAATTATTGCTACATTTCCTATAGGTTTCAATTTAATACCAATTTGGTTTCAATTAAAGTAAACATAAACAAATTAAGCAGAACAGTTGATTACAGTTGGCAAATATATTTATAGAAGTTGGTTCATATAGCTTATAGGTAATGTCGTGGTAGATAAGATTGCAGTTAAATGGATTGATCCACTAACATTATTTTTGAAATATCCCAGGTAAGTTTCTTCACCAACAAAGTACTACCCCGGTCGTAAATATAAATAAAGTCAAAATATATTTGATCTAATAAAGAATATTGACATATAAATATCAAAATATAGAAGCACTTATGTCAATGTTCTTTGGTCTAACAAAGGACATTGACATACATATATTTGGTCTAAATTTTATCGTTAATCTTAAAAAAACAAAAATAAAAAATAGATGCAGGCGAATATGATGTATAAAATTCAGACAAGATCGAGGGATAAGGATAGAGTTATTAGATATGCAACTTGCACTGCATCTATGAGTATTTTATTCTGCATAGAGTCTTGCTCACACAAGCTTTGTTCTTATTTTGGTTATTAATTTCGGCCAAAAACTAAAGAATTGGCATTTAGTATTTAAAAGAACTGAAAAATCTTCCATTAGTATACGTATATAACTCTAAACTCCTAACTTCTTTTCAAAAAAAAAAAACTCTAAACTCCTAACTTCAACTACACAGATTTTTATACATATTAAATCTTATCTAAAACAAATCGGACAAGTCACCTTTTTATTTTATAGAAGTGTAATTCGTCGATTTCTAATACTTCTTTTGTTAGTAGTTTACTTAATAGACTAAATTGACCAACAAAAAATATATTTGAGGATCAAATGGACTACCAAAAAAATTAGGATCAAAACACTAATAATAATAAAGATATTTGTGGATGTCATAGCGAATTACACTTTTGAGAACTAAAAGTCTAAAACTGTGGTTTGTCAAAAATATCCATTAACTCTTATATAAGGACATGTATAATTTGTTATAATGAGACCCGCCAAGATTTTCAATCCAAACAGTAAAATTTGTAAAATTTGTATACGGGCATGTAAAAAATTGAAAATTATTTCAATCCAACAGCAAATTTTTAATTTTCAATTTGCTATTGAGATACTATTAATCCAACTGTTGGATTAAAAATTTTTACCATTAATCTAGCATAATTTTCAATTTTCTATCTAACTGTTGGATTGAAAATTTATATAAGAGCATGTAAAAAATTGAAAAAAATTTCATTTGCTATTGAGATAATGAGACTCATCAAGATTAACGGTATTCAATAAAAACTCGTAAACTGTTAATCTTGATGAGTCTCAATAACACATTAAATAATTATCATTTTTAAAAAAATTTGTATGAATATTCTATATGAAATAAAATTTTAATTTAATTAATGATAAATTTATAAAATTTGTATTTTTATTGTGTTATTGAGGGCTCGTATACCACTATACCGTAGATGACTTGGACAAAGCACCAATATAATATAGTTAGTTTGAATAATTCACTCACTATCAGTCTCATCCACCTCGAATTTAATTAAACAAACAATTTTTTTTTTTTGGTACATTAAACAAACAATATTATATACTAATATATGTCTACAATTCAACCCCTATTTTCGTTGGAAGCCAATACTTAATTTCAAGTGTGACAAAAAGTCGTCCTCCCTTTTATATATGATATTGCCCTGATGGAACTCAACCATATAAATGGTACGTACCAACTTGGGCTAGAGGCCTTTGATATCTTTAAGAGAAAACTACATCATACATATTTGTAACATAATTTAAAATTTTAAAAAAGCTCTTTTGAAGATGTAATTTATCATTTTCAATGATCAAGTAGTAGTGTACTTTATTTGGGTGACATACATAGATGAAAATAAAATTTGGATTAGTATTGTTGAAGTTTTTTTAACATAAAAAATTAACTTGACATTAAAATTAAAGTATGAATATTTTGCCTCAAAACAAAAATGACTATTTTGACACCAAAATAGATATGAACAAGCTTAACATATATAAGTATGAGTGCTACAGAAATAAATAGATAATAAAAAAAAATCAAATTCAATGAACCAATATAATGAGATGTGGACAGGACAAGTTGAGCATGACCTTGTAAAATGCTTCCCTAAACCGTTAGCCATCAAAGTTTGATAACTTACCAGTAATGGGACCCTAAAGTTCCAAAGTTCTTGCATATATGCCATCGCTGTTGAAAGTGGGGATTAATTTAAGGAAAAAATTTTGGTTTCTAAATTTTTAATGGATACTAGTATATTGCAGGTAAATTAATTTTAGCCAGTAAAGAGAGGTGGAGAAGACTATTTGGGATTTTTGAAAAATGATTTCATGCATTTTTTTTTTAATTTCATTTGAATAGGAGATTAGTGAAAGACAATTACTGCATTTTTTGAGTTATATTTGAAAAGAACGTTATTGTTATTTCAAAATATGATTTATATCTTTTAATAAAAAAATTTGCTCTTCCAATTATATCTGCGACGTTCATTTGATTTGACTTGAATTGAGTTATTTGAAAAAAACATCGCAGATATATATTTCATAAAATAAAATTTTTAGTTTAGATGATGACTTAAAACTAAAAAATAGAATTTTTATTTAGAATTAAACGTTTTGTGTACTACAGTCTACACATACACATCATCATGTCTTGGATACTCCATTTGGTAATATATTGTTGTTTATGGTTATTACTTCCTGTAACTTTTTTATTTTAGACAACCTTAGCTTTTATAACTTGCAATAATTCTCTTTAGCTTCTTAAAAAAAATAATTAAAGTTTATATTTATTATGAAAATAAATTTAAACTACTTTTTTAAGCTGGCACTCCTACCTTCCTAGAGTGGCTCCATTCCAATGTACAATTACAACCAATCGTCTCATACACAATGAAATACAAGTCAATTTCAATAAGTTGTCAAAATAAGGGATGTTTCTCTACAAAATCTGCTGAGATTTTCCCTCTAATCATGCAAAGTAGGCTGATGCCAGGTCATACATGAGTGCAACTCAAAACCAAAAGTAAATGCAACTGTGGAAAATTCCAAAATTGAATTTCAAATAATTAAAAGTCTTTGCCGTCCATCACCTAATAGTTATGAATGATTGAGAAGTGGTTTTATTTTTTGTTTTTGAGCAGTGGCCTATAATTCACGCTGCTATAATGTTCATATATGATTGAGACATGGTTCATTGGCACATATACATGCCATAACATATTTAATAGTACAATTGAAATTTTTTGCATTACACTTTCAATTTCTTGCACATATGCATTGATTAAGTGAAGGACCACAAAAAATGTATAGCCAAAATTAATGTGACAACTGATCAAAAGTAATGCTAAATCAGACAACATGAATGCGTTCACGTTGGTTAGATTTGTTAATTCATATAATTTAATTACCAATATATATAGTATAAGTATAGTATAGCATATTGGAAATGGGTAGACATTAGGCATCCAACAATGAATTATTGATTCTTTAAAGAATTCAAATAAGGAACAATGTGTCTATGCTGTCCCCTGATATGGCATGGGAAGCTCCCACGTGGTGGGAGTATATATTAACAATTGTATGTCGGTTTAAATGATCATTGTTAGCTACAATAGAGAATATTGATCGTGGAAAGAAAAGACATGGTCTATAATTGTGTGAATAATGTATATATGGGCATGGTAGATCGGTGGTATATGGAGTAGTTTTGATTCGGTTAATGATTGAGATTTTATATTTTTGGTATCGAAATATGGACAAATCATGTGAGGAAGAATACAGAGCACCTAGGATTCTAGGAATAATGACCAAATTACATATTATACTTAATTAGGCATATAATATGGATTACATTCACATGGATTTTCTGCTCAACTCGTGTTGATATAGCCTTAAATCTTCTAACTCTTCACATGGACAAAATTAGACACTTCCGACAGAAAATGTTAGTGTTTGTAGGTGGTGTTAAAGTTTTGGTATCGATTTCATTAAGGGAGAGATATCTGCAAAAAAAAGTTAGTACTCTGATGTTCAAGTTAATATTTGTTTAAGAAAAATAATATATGAATTGGGTGAAGAACGTGTAGCGTTCAATGATATATAGCACAAACGAGTGTGCTCTTTGTATATGAAGGTGGTGATTCCACCACCATGGCATGTTGCGGAATAGTACAATAGAAGTCATTCTCTAGCTATGTTCCGGTGCAGCGTAAGCTTCGATGAACATGAATAATATTTTTATGTCAATTTATACCTTTTGAAGCAAAGTGAGTTTTTGCTAGTTAGATTGGACTTTAATCCGATCCAGAATAAAACCTAAAATATTTTAGTTTGTATAACCATTAAGAGTCACAAAATGAGATATATGACATCAAAAATAAAAACATATATATCATTATGAACAGAAACAATTCTCATTTTAATAGACCACTACATAAGAGATTAGAACAAGAAGCACTCGCAGAGACGCAGACACACACCAATATAAGTATGCAACTATGCGTGCCGTATATGTTACTAATTACTAGTATTACCATCTATATATAACTGGTGATTCAGCTAATTAATCTAATTAATCGTTGACTTGACGCTACTTCATGCTGGATTGATCAGGATGAACATTCGTTTTTGTTTTATTTCATCAGTTCCTATCCTATCCTATCCACAATTACCCATATGGTTCCTGTGACTACGACCTCTAGCTTAATTTATATCTAAAATAATGCATTTACCCCTTCACATATTCAACATTCACTACAAAATCAAAAGTAAAAAAAAAATGCATATGACATCATAATTTACACGGTGTGCCCATGAATTATGCCATTTAATTTTGGACCATGTTGTGTTCACTGTTATATTAAAACAAAATGATGTGTTCATTGCTCACGAGTCACGAATAAACTCCAAATTGCTAAATATACAAAGGAGCAGCCTTTAATTTGTACTCAACGTTAATTTGTTTTAAAAGTTAATATTCCGTTCTTTTAAATTGATGGTGGAAATATACAGATATACTATTTCCTAATATAACCCCAATTATAATATCCATCTAAAACACGTTTAGGTTTGAGTAGACAATTTTAGAAGGATTTGCTAAACGACTGATTCATGCACATAACATATTATAAACCTAAGTAGTTTAATTAACTAATGAATTAAATTGAGTACTTCAATTAATTGGAACATTACGTGACCGGCAAAGGTGTATAGCCATTCAAATTAACGAATATTTGGGCTTAATAGTCATTAGTCAATAGCTACTAATTTATCACTTTTACAACAATTACACACTACCGTGGACACTACGTGTCGTTTCTTGTTTTGTAGTTCTTTTTTCTTTCTTTGAGAATCTTCCAAAAGAAATGAATTGAGAGAACAAAACTTTCGGTGTCATATCATGCACCTCAGGTTTGATCTTGATCCTTTTTCTTTTCCTTGACCGACTCCAACATACCTTTCACCAATTTGCAAAGTGTTGCAACAAATCATTTAATAAGAACTACCCACGACCTATGTATGTCGACTTAATTTATCAAAACCCTTTTATAGTGGAGAAGGTTTGCCCTTTACCAATTTGTGGGTCCTAATATTTTGTGTTGGGAAATCATTTAGAATTTGTAAACAATAGTTTGTATTAATTGTGATGGAAAATCAAGAGATTTTTTAAAATAATGTATATTTATCCAAGTTGATTTCGATGAGATATCAATGATAAGGGTTATTTTTTCGCTTAATTAGAGGTTATGAGATTGAAATTAATTTTGAAAATAAAATAATATTAAATTTTTTTAGAGAGAATTTTACCATATTTTGTGGTCATACACTCGGCTCGAGAGGTTAGTATTTGCAATTGCACACAAATGTATCTATAAATTTAAAAAAAAAAAAATTATTGAGAGGTATGTTTTTTGAAAATGTGGAACATTTAATACTCACTACATATAATATTCACAAATGGAAGCTACTCCTAGTAGTATCGTAATGTTTCTTCATGTATTTCGGTTGGAGTCACGAAAGAAGTAAATATGAGACTCCCTAATTCAACTCATCTCTAATAAGTTTGACTCGTGGAATTATTGGTTTGCTTGTCTCGGGTACAATGGCGCCCTGATAAACTTTGGTCTTGAATTTTATCCCAAATTTCTATCTTGCCTTTTATGAAGATGTTGATCAAAGGGTGGAATTAGATTATGCGGATTCATAATAGGCATATCTTTTGGGGGGCTGAAATGGGGTGACCAAGATATGGTTCAATGGTGAGAGGTTTGCAAGTCTAAGTGTATATGAGGTTTAGGGGTTAGAGATGTGCGTCTTGTAAATTTGGCTCTATTCAAAAATGGCATTGGAGATTATTGTCTTGTAAACTTAGTGCTAGGTATAGGGATCAATGTGACCTGATTTCCTTTGCGATATTTTGCTGTGAGTTTTAGGTCGATTTCATCTTGACGGAAATGGATCTCATTGTTAGGTTTTAGGTAGGATTCCACCAATACTGAAAGAGCGTGTCGTGCGGTAGGTAATGACACATGTTAACAAGAGTAGAAGATTCTTACTACAAACTCAACTAGTCCTATGTTCTCTTATAAGGTAGTATGTCTTTATTGGTGTCTTTATTGTATTACCCTTTTAAATCACAAGTACCAAAACATAAAGTGGAATAATTGTCTAATAAGTGGTAGAATTAAATAAGACTATATTTGAAATAATAGTATATATTAATTATTTTAAAGTAGTTAACTTTTGTTTATAATAGTGACCAAAATTTGAAGTGTTTAGTAACTGGAGGAGTATGTCTTTATTGGTATCATTAGTTTGAAATGAAATATATATCTTACATTTGACATAATTAATAATTTAATAAAAATCATATATATTTCAACAAATTTTTTTATTATCCATAATTTTTTATTTTAAAAATTTTTATAACAAAAAAACATAGTAGAAAATTTGACAAAGTATTGAGGGCAATTTGGTCATGTAAAAGTGACAATAGATTAACTCTGAAGTTTCATTATAGATAGTCATAGTGGTATCCTATTAAGTAATGTTTGTCCTAATAGGTGGCAATCTGGCAGAGAGGGAATCTTAGTCCCATTGAGGAAAATAAGGCAATCCATAAAACTAAAACTAAGCGGATTTAAAACGGTTGTATCTAATTTGGCGTTTAGTAACATTATAGGCAGCACACAGCTTTGTGAATCTGAAAGCCGTTGGATCACAATTCAGAGGGCTCAATCTCCTCTTTCAGGTTAACTAACCCATCTTTATTTCATCTTTGGTTAAACTCTCTATTTTTCTGTTGTGTCTACCCCACCATTCACCAGAATTTCATTTTTGCTTTTGTAACCCTACCCTTGTTAAAATTTATATGTAGTCCCACTCCTGTCTTTTTTCTTTGACTGGTCCCAGTCTTATCTTTTAAAATTTAAATACAGTAATCCACAACTTGCATTTTCTTTAATTTCTTCTTTTTCAATTTGTTATTACTATTAAATTTTAAATAATTATTTAATTTCTATTTAGAAAATATTATTAAGTACTAATCAACCCATTCTTTTTAGGACGATGTTGATTGATTGTTTGTTAAAATAAGAATGCTATTGATTCAAAGATTTTAAATGATTTATGATATTTTTATTTTTTGGAAGTAATGATTTATGATATTTAATTGAAACATAAAATAATATTATTACTGTATAGTGTCTAGTGGAATTTTTCATCTCTTCTCATTTTTCAATAAAATATTCAATCGTAACATAAAATTGAATTTAAATTATCTGTTGTATATATTATACACAAATGATTTTAGATAAGATGGTTCATGTAATAAACAAAAATTTATACTGTAAAACAATTTTAACAACTGATTTTAAATTAAATAGTTCAAACAAGTTTATGTGTCTTACAGTAAATTTAAAAAATTCAGAACATGTACATTTATTTTAACTTTTACATGCTCTCACCAAAAATACGAAAATTAATAATGGGCACTATTACTCTTTCCGTCTATTACTCTTTCCGTCGTAAAATCCTTTGGTATTGTACTAGTAAACAATGTTAAGATAAAAAAAGTTGTATTATAAATTAAATATGTCAATTATTTAATAAATTTTTGCTTATAATAGAAAACAAAATGAGTATATTCTAAAATAAATTATTGATGTTAATATATGTTTGTAAAAAGAAAATAAAAGAATTTAGTTATTCAAATGATATTTCTACAATTGTTTGAACCACACACTACTTAAAAAAATCAAAATGTATATATTTTTTTATCGAAAAAAATTAATTTGAAACTTCTAAAAAGTTAAACACACTATTCTCAAAATAAAAATTTATATTTAACCATATTATAAGGACTTTCTTTATCGTTGTTTTTTTTTTTTGACAAAATTCTTTAACCTTGTTGTTATTTAAAAGGAAAAAATATTCACATATAATTTATTTATTTTTTAATGAGTTTTTATGGTAACTATTTTCCGTTACAGCTTATGGTAATTATTAAAGTGTGTTAACGTAATAACAAAAGAGGCTTGACCAAAAACAAAACATAATAACAAGAGGTTATAAAAAAAAACTTAAACAATCAATTGATTATGTACTAACAAAAAAATAAATAATCAATTGATACATATGTAATGTAAGTTCGTGTATTTTTTATTTTAGTATGTGTGTATATTTGTTTTTGTTAAATTAATTTCTGAATATTAAAATAATTTTAGTTTTAATTTCTAAAAAAAAAATCCGTTCAAAAATTTGAAGAATATTTATGTTAGAAACTTGCAAATTTTGTTATAAAAATGAAAATGAAAATTATTTTAACATTTCAGAGATTAATTCCAAAGAAATAAACACACAGGAACTAAGAGTAAAAATACGTGAATTTACAGGAATCAATTAATTATTTAAACCAAAACAATTATACAAAAAAAAAGCAAAAAGAAATATCTAGGGGTCACTAAGTAATTCCACAAAGTAAATGCACCAAGCAGAAAATATCACAAATCATGCCCCACCACACACTACAGTGCGCTCCCACACACATTCAACTTATTCAAATTCCTATATATACATAGCTCGAGTAAAGCTAGGTTTGCCAAACCAGAAACTCAAACCCATCTTTAGGGAAAACAAATCAAAAAACAATTAACATTCTTCTTCTTTTTTCTTCCTTCTCTTCAAAGAAAAAAAAAAAATGGCGGCACCTTCTAGAAAATCATCAAGAACCACTGTACTCCGTTCCCTTTCACCTTCACCAAGATTCTCCAATTCACAATCAAATTCTCACTATTCTTCTTCCGCTTTCGCTTCTTCAACCTCAAGCTTCACCTCTCGTACTTCCACCTTTTTCCGAGCCTCTACATCTCCGACACGTGTCAGTCTTTACGGTTCATCACCTTCTGTATCATCTTCTTCGGTGAGTTTCTCACTAGACCGTTCAATTTCACCGAACCGGTCGATTTCGGCCGTACCTCGAACCGGTGGTAAGAAACAGAGTAGTACTACTCAACCGAAACGAACTTGCATGTGTTCTCCTACGACTCATCCCGGTTCGTTTCGTTGTAGTCTTCATAAAGGCTTTGGCTCACGCGCTTCCACGACGCCGTATTCGCAGAATCGACTCAACGCGCGTAGATCTGCGATGACGAATTCGTTAGTTAGAATTCGCGGTGTTGAAGGAGATCTTGTGAAAAGAGCGCTTGCGGCGTTGATTCGACCTTCATCTCATCAGCAGAAAAGAAGAGGCGAGTTTCATCCAAGACCTAGTAGACTCTCTGTTATGAGCAAAGCTGAATGAATTGAATTCTCCGATCAACGGATTCGGTTTCCGGCCACCGCTGAAGGTAGAGCCAGATCTCGCCGAATTGGACTCGGATAATTAGATCTAACGGAAATTCAAGCGAAGAGTTATTATATGCTTCGAATCTTGTTTGTGTACATATTGAACAAATATATGGCAGCCATTGATGACTGTTCTTGGAGCTTCTAGTCATAATTTCATGAAAAACAATTTTGATTAAAATTAAAATATAATAATATATTAATTAATTCTCTGTTTAATTCCAAAATTAAATTCAGTCAAACTTTTTATGTGATGTTGAATTTAATCTTTAATAACTCTATACGTTGTTATAATTTTCAGTTCCATAGCACTTTCCTTTTTATCTTTTGCGTTTTTTTTTCTTCAATATTTTTCCCCTTTTCATCAAAACGTAACGTTTATCGTGAACTTTTCCGTTGAGTCCGTTCGTCGTGTCCGTGTACTCGTGTTTTTCGTCTTTTTTGTTTCCTTCAATAATTGTTTGTTTTTTTTTTTTTTGAAAGAGTATTCCCTATATTCCGTAATGTTTGTTTTTGTTTTATTATTATTTTTTTATTTTTTTATAGGAAATTTATTTTTATAAATGTTATTATTGATATTGATTATTTGATTTATTTAATTTTTGGTGGTTTATATTTAAATATTGAATATCTAATCTAATAATTTGTGTGTTTGATTTGCAGGAAAGATATGGTTGGAGGCAAGTGGGAAGAGGATGTGGTGTATGGATTTGGATGAAATAATAACAGGATAAAGTTTTGTGGAAAAGAAAAACAGAGTTGATTGTTTTTTGTGGATAATGACTCATCATGTTGTTGGATACATGCCCCAAAGGCAAGGGTGTATGTACTAATTGCCATTGCTGTATGTCATTAGTAATTTGGATATGATGATGAATGGGGCTGAACAGAATTCTGGAATGTGACATCCATATGGTATGGGAAGAGTACAGAAAGTGAAAGAACCTTGAAGAAGAGATAAACATCACTATCATTATCGGGTTAAAAGTGAAAAACAAATTAACTAATTTGACATGGTGAAGGAATCAAAAAAATTATATCAGGAAAATATAATAAAACAAATTTTATATTAAAATAAAAAATAAAAAAATTAAATTAATATAAAAAAAATTAATTAAAGAGATAACTTCAAAGTCATATTAAAACATTATAGCAAGTCATAGCTCAATTGGTAGCTATCAGTGATATTATTGAAGTGGATTGGGTAACTAAGAATTTTATATTTTTCAACATTTATATGTGTGAGTGTCTACCTATTAAGCTACTCTGACAAAAAAAAACATTATAGCGGAAACCGGGGGCGTGCTTACCATAAAAAAATTTAATAGTCAAAAATGTGAAAAATAGTTTTTTTTTAATATTACTAGAAAAAGTACTAAATACTAGAGTCAAGATCTATTTTAATAATTTTTTGACATTAATTTGGTCTTTGACAAAATAAAAAATACAAAATTAATTTAAATTTTATTTTGTCAAAACTGTGAATTTTGTTGCGACAAAATTGTCAAATATTTCTATAAATATAAAATATAATAAATTTTTTGTTTATATATATTAATCAATTAATTATGACAGTCAACTATATAAAATGTTTTCCTTAAAAAAAATTTTTTGAAATTATATATATAAATGTTTTTTTTTTTGAAAAGATAAATAATAATTATATTTTTACTGATAATAAGATATATAATAATAATGACTGTTTTCCTTTTGTTTTTTTTAGGGTTTTGGTTTATGTCCCTTTTTATTTTTGTATTTTTTTCTTTTTATTTCAAAAATCATTTTGACTAGTTAAAAAAGAAAAATATAATAATTTTGATTTGTGACTATATAAATTTTTTGGACCATGATTCATTGCAGATGGTTGACTACATTGTATTTAGACACATCTGAGCCATTCAATATAAAATTGGACAATCAAATTTAAAATTTAATTTAATATTTAAAAATAATTAAAATCTAAACATAAAATTTTATTTGTTCGATCAAGATCGAACGGTTTGTATTCATGCAATCAAGCTGTGTAATATGCATTTCGAAAATTTTTACATGACAATATATCAATTGTGACTCTCAACCTTTTTCTTTTGTTGTTAGTCCTCAACTTTTTTTACCTTCTAATTTTTAGGAGAATATATCATAATAGTACAGAATTTGGAACGAATTCTGACATCATAAAATTTTAGTTTCTTTCCGTACTATAATTTGAACTACTCCGTAATATAGAAATAAACAACATTGAAGAGCTTTTCTTTTTCTTTGTTTGACATTTTGAAGAGCTTATTTAATAATAGGAGAATCTGCGTAATGCTAATGGTTGGTTGCATAGTTAATAAAATATATATGAAAAAGAAAAGAATAATAAATAAAAATCACCAGCCATAGTCTACCCTAAGACCATCTCCAATAGTGAGTGCTTATCATATAGTACCTAATAAGAACCAGTACTTATTAAGTACAACCATTGAAGCACATGCAAAAATGGTACCTATTAAGTACCTATGCTTAAATAAGCACTCTCTCTTTCATAGTACTTAATGGGTCCCACACACTTTAATATATTATTTTATTTTCCACCACACTTTAATATATTAAATTAAATGATATATAGTTATTAGTGGGACCCTTTAAGAACTTTTTAGAGAGGTGTTGGGTTGGAGGGAGTGGGTACTTATTAGGTATTAATATTAAAAAATTATAAATAAATGATGTGTACAAGTGGGGCCTTATAAGTACTCAAAAATGGAGTTCTCCATTGGAGATGGTCTAAGAAGATTTTAATTTGGAACAAATTCTGAACTTAGATAGTATATGAAGGGGTATGAAAAATTGGCCCTTGAGGTGATGTAGGGTCTCTTAGGTCCGCAAGTCAATCACTTGATAAATTGACCAATATGATTTGAACTAGCAAGTTGCTCAAAAAAAGGTTTGAACTAGCAAGTGATACTCACTTTGTAGTTAATTTGTAATTGTAAGGTTAACTTGCCATTCAAGCCAGAAACACCAAAATAATGAAAAGCAAAAGCCTCCCATTCAACTACGCAATGATCCTAAATCAAAAGAAAATTCAACTATAGTTTTCTATTAAACGAGTATTGTATGATAAGACATACTCCTTCCAATATTTTTTAAATACTGATTATTATTTAGTACTCCATCCGTCCTAAAATGTAAGTAAATTTGACTTTTTAATTACATTTGACTATTGATGTATCTAACTCATATTATGGACCAAATACATCAATAGTCAAATATATCTAAAAAGTCAAATTCACTTACATTTTGGGACGGAGGGAGTACTTTACCTAATAATCATAACTATTTATGTCAATAGTATTGGTTAAACCAATTGTTGATATCATTGTTAAATTAAGTGAGTTAGACATCATATTTTTATCTAAAATATACCTCAGGATACTTAATTTATCGGTAAAAGATAATATGACATTTAATTCATCTCAAACTCGTCAATAGTTTATAAGCCCAAATCGACATAATCAACATATTCCGTAATTGATTTTGAATCCGACTGCTACCCGAATTCTGCAAATTAAACTATATAAAGCTAAGACATAATCACAGGGAAGAAAGGGGAGGGACCCCATTCCATGAATCATGAGTATCCTGCGCGGGCATAAGCCTTCAAAAGTGGCAGCTGTAAGGAGCCTTATTGTGAAAAACAAAAGAGGATAAGCAGATAAGGCTAGAAACCTTTGGAGTGGGACATGTCTCTACTCTTTTTTATGCTCTTTTTCTTCAATATCGTTTTCTTCATATATCATGTCATTCATCAAGTTGAACATTGGTTGTGTATTCACCTAACATGCCATCATGTCACTCTTTACTGCTTCACACTACCATCTTTTTCAATTAGTTCAACTTAATCTTTAACATTATAGCCATAACATGACTTCAAAATACTTAGCATTAAGACTAATTACAAGAAATCGGTGAAGTTTAGAGTATAGGTAAGGTAGAATTGAGTAGTACTGATCATTTGTTAATCTACTCAAGTAGTTGAGATGTTCACATTTCTAACCCAACAAGCACTATAACAACCGGAGGTAAAAAAAAAAATCGATTATTAATATTAGGTAGCAAAATAGCCCTACATTCATATTTTTAATAGATTCATGAAGTTAGTGCAATAATTTCTTTTTAAAACTGATAACTTTTTTTAAAATATCATCATTAATCATTAAAATATTTGTATTGTGGCTAGAATGTCATCTCTTAATCAAAAAAGATAAGTGGGCGCACCAAATTCGAATTATAATCCTTCTATTTTCCGCGAATTAAGTTTACGAAATTGTCTATTGTTAATTTCATTTATTTATATACGCGAATAAGCATATTAATTAATTATTAAAACTCAAGTATTATTATTATTTTGTAAAATACATAAATTATTATTCCTCCCTTAACTAGGGATGTCAATTTGTATCTATTAACGGATTATCTGTATGGAGATTCAAAGTGGCGGATTTTTTTCCCCGCGGGAATGTAGGGAAAAATCCCCCTAGATAATTCGGGGCGGGAAACGGGAAATGTCCCCCCGCCATTGCGGATTCCCCCACCCCGATTATATTATTTAAATTATATATATAACATATAATTATATAATTTTATGTATATTTTTTTTTATAAAAAATAATAATTAATACATTATAAAGATTATGATTATGCATGGTAACAACGTACAAATGCAATTGGTTATTTATTTATTTTTTGACAAAAAGAAATATTAGAAAGTGTTTTTGTATTTTTTTGTTACTGATACAAAATATATTTTATTTTTTAAAAATGAAAGATACAAAATATTTATTTTTTTTAGAAAAAGAAAGAAAGAAGATATTAGTGTCGTGCTTTTGATTAAAATATAGTAATTTTGTTTATTTTTTATATCCGTGGAGCTCCGTGGATACTGTGGAGATCCGTGGGGATGGGGATGGAGAGAAATTTTCTCCTGCAACGGGGATCAGGGGCGGGGACGGGGACAGAGAATTTTTTTGAAGGCGGAGCGGGGAGCGGGAAAACAGCATCCGCACATTACCCGCCCCGTTGACATCCCCCTCAACTCTTCAATTATATTGTTGCAATTACATTGGAAACAGTTAAGTGGTTATGTTTTGAAGTGTCTTAGTTATCATTTTTTTACTTTTTTTTTAACTTTAAAAATAAAATTAAGTGACTTACTTAAATCCTATACAAATAAGTCAAAATTTTCTCGTGATATGAATAAAGATAAGCTGAATCTAATTCAGGCGATAGAGCTAAATTAAGGAGAGTTACACCATAGTGATCAGTCAAATCTAAAAGCAAATCATTTTGTGGATACACAAAATTGGACTTAATGCGTTACTACGTTAGTGCTAATCTTTTCTTTTTTGGGTTACATACGTTAGTGCTAATCTATTGACACATATAGAATGATACGTGACAATATTTCATTCAAACTTATTAAACTCAATTTCTTTTTACAGTAACTTTTTTGGACTAAGTATATATGAAGTTCTACTTTTTATTTTTGACGGAATATATAGCTATAGGTAGAAATATCGTTGAGATGTCCATTAAATTTTAGGTAGTGTGTTTCTAACTCAACAAACACTAATTATCGGTGTGGTAAAAAATTGATTATAATGATAATTACGTTCATCTTGTTTATTTAAGATACATAATATCATTTCGCTATACCACCAAGATACATAATATTATGGGTTTGCCGTTTTGTTAATCAATTGCTAAATGCTAATCAACATAATTTATTTATTTATTTATTTATTTTACTAATGCTTTTAGTGGAAGGCTCAAATTAAACTCAATTAATATTTGAACTCATCACCAACGGATAATATTTTGGTTTATCAAAGGAACAGAAAAAGGTCGAGTGGGTCCTTGAGCTTAGGCATGTGGCTGGTCAATGTGCATGGTTCATTGGCTTGTGAGAGTTCATGGATTATTAGTATATATGTGACAAGATCATGTGCATAAGTGACAAAGACCACCCCATGGAATTTAATTTGCTTATTGTTTGGATATGAGACGGTGTTTTCTGTCGTCTTATTCGGCATATATATGTTCCAACAAAATACAAGAAACATGGATAAGGTGAATAGATGATTAATTTGATTGTATCAAATTAAAGTAGTATTTTTTTTAATTGTTTGCATCAAAGTAGCAGTAGTAAGAGATCATGCAACTCATCATTCAAGAGAGAGAGAGAGACTTCATGCAATAACTTCTTTTCATGATGAGTATTGATAAGAGATTTTAAATTTGAATGACATGCAAAAATTTGAGAGAACAATATGATATATAGAATAATATACGACAAAATTTCGAGGTATTATAATAACATTTTATTTTATATATTGTTTGTTAGATAAAAAATTATTTTGATATTTTTAGATAAAAATTTGTCACATAGTTTAAATTGAAGGATAACATTTTATTTTTTGTTCACCTTATTGCTTTCCAATTTGGTTAGTCTCAAGTCTCTCAATATTTTTAGCATATTAAACGCAACCATGGCTTGAAGCTCATATTAAACGCAACTAACTCTTACTACTAGAACGTTGCCGCTCATATTGTCCACTTTGAGAATTATGACTTTAGCACAATTTGTTTTTCATTTTCAAATTTCAATGTAATACTAATTTTTATTCATCAATTTATTTATTTGTTTCTTCTTTTAACCAATATGTTGTTGTTATGACATGGAAGAAAATTCACGAAACCATCCTTTTGTACATTTGTGGAGAAACGTGTATTGAAGTCCAAAATTTTGATTCTTGATTTCAGTCATATGCATTTTTAACATGTATAGAATTCCTACCAAAGAATCATAATATTGATTTGGCAAATGATTGATCTACTTTTTCAGTGTCGTGCCCAATTTCGTGGATTTTCTTGGAACCTTGGTCATTTTAAATTGACATTGTGACAAAATGAACATCAAAGACGGCATCCGTAAAAAAATTCAAAAGAGTGTATATTGAAACATTAGTTAGTCTTATGTGTTGTATTTAGTAAGAATGACCATAGTTCAATACTTCAATCTCTCGCAACTGCATTTAGAAAGGGATTATGTGTAACAACTTGATCCTAGAACAAACCCTAACCAAATTAAACAGGTGGTGGAGAGAGAGAGAGATTTGTTTATTTGAATTGGGCTAGTCTGAACCATATCGTTTTGTTGCCTTTAGTTGGGCCTTGCCAGTTTTTTGCATGAAAACTTTATTTCATATCCCCACATTTATACTCCTACACCCCCCGTAAACACCAACTAAAATCATTCTCCAAGGGTCTATTTGGCAAGATACATTTTTGAGTTATAAGAGTTGACTGGTGGTAACTATCATTTGATCATGAGTTTATAGTTTATTTTGATTAACTTATAACATTTTTTTGATAAGCTAATTCAAATAGCTTATAGTTTAAATCTTACTATAGTTTATCATTTTTTTCTCTCAATTGTGCCTCAAGAATTATTTTTTCTTCATATTTATAAGTTAGCTGAGCTGTTAATTTTATCTAACACTACAAATACAATAAGCTAATTTATCCGTCAATCCGTCAAAAATTTTCCATTATTTTTACCATACAGAGCCTTCACCGACTTCGTGTATATGAACATAACATAACTAACATAACATCAGAGACAACCTTGTAGCACCATCAATCCATTTTCCTTCCCAAAAACTAACCAATTTTCCATCTCCAAGAGCTATCATAAATTCCTAACACTCATGGTCCTAAACATCAGGCCAAATGGAAGAAATTAATACAGTACCTTTTCTAAACTATGGAATATGAAAGTTTCACAATAAAATTTTCAACATGCCTATTGCCTCTCTCAAACTGGCCATAAAGCACTCTACTTGAAAACTACTACTTCTTTATGGTACAGCCTGCTACAGACCATAAGATTAATCTTTCAATCTAATGTTCTGCATCCGGCTGCAGAGAATCCGAGTTCGGATTATTGAGGCTATGTTCCTTGATGTGCTATGAGTGCAATGCACATATATGGTTGATCACCATTCTAGCTATTAGACAATAAATATGGCTTCGACACGCGTGGAACTACGAGTTTAGTTTAATGAAGTTGAGGATTTTGGTATTTCACCTTGAAAATGTGCTTTAAATATGCATGTTAGGTAGGATTATGGTATTGACTACTAACTACTAAGAAGTGAGAGTGCTATATAATCTAATATGTAATCTATATACATATGAATGAATGGAAAGGAATTGAATAATCACATAATTCCATATATGATGATAGTAATAGTGCTATAATTAGCGAACAGAACTTTGTATATGGTATTAGATATTGTTAAATGTGAGCTTCATATATGTGAGATCTATAATACAAGAACTCAACAGTCAACATCACTTAAAAAAAGAATACTAATATGTAATCTATATACATATATTCATTCATAATCATTGTCTGCAATCATTTCAAGTCCTTCCAAGTACAGGTGACCAAAAAAAATTTCAAGTACAGGTGACCAAAAAAAAGAGAAAGCCATTCACTTAATTACATTTATCTAATAATGCAGTATTGTTTACATGACCTGACCTATTAGTTGAGTCTTGAACACGCATCACTTGATCACGAAATTCGGTTAATTTTATCTGCGTCTCTAATTTAAGCTTAAGATTACATATTACAACTTGTTTTTAAATAATACAGTCTAATTTATCAGTCAACTTTGAGCCATACTGAACAAATAATAATGTATAAACAAAGTAATTGGAAAAACTACTTATAGAATGAATACAAGAAAGCATTTTTTGCAGCAAAACAATAGATTTCATACACAAACTATTACTATTACTATTTTACTACTATAAACTACTATTAATTAAAAGAAGAAACAAAAAAGGTGTTTTCTTCACTCTCACCATAAAATCAAACAAGAAAACAAAAACAAAAACAAAAAAAAATAATCAAGTTGGATTAAGATCTTGAAACAGTGTAGGCCAAAGTGTATGCTCATCATCAAAATCAAAATCACCTTTGGGCTTATTGTAAGGACTAGAATAACCCATTGGGCTATCAGTTTCAACAGAAGTTCTTGTAATTATTGGGCTTCTATTCTCAAACAACATTCTTGCATCAAAAGGCCCAGATACTCTTGGGCTTTGAATTGTTCCAGTGAATCTTCCATCAATGGGCTTACTCCTTAATGGGCTTCTATTAGTATACACCATTCTCTCATTCATCAATCTTCCATCAATTGGTCCTGATAACTTCAATGCCTTATTGTTAATGATTTTCTTCTCATGCATTCTTCCATCTAATGGTCCTGAATATGGCATTGTTCTGCTTCTATACATAGGTTTCTGAATTTTCTCTTCCTTGACTAATGATCCTTTCCATTTTTGCCCTTTATACCAATTTGGTTGCTCGTGTAGAACCGCCGGTAAAGGTATGTTTTTTTTGACATTTTCTTCGCGAAAAACAAACTTGCTCATACATTTTTTGAAACACATTTTGATGACACCGGATAATTTTTTCGGTCGTAGTGGTTCTACTTCTTCTTTTTTGACGAGTTTGAGAATCTCTAGTCTGTGTTTTGCAATTGTGATTCCCATGCTTTGAAGAAACTCGTGGTTGAAGTAGGCTGCGTCTTCTAATTGAAGCTCGTTGCGAGCGAAGATGAGGCCATAGTCATAGATGAGAGAATGGTCAAGAGTTGTTTTTGATAACCATGAGAACCAATCCATGGTTGTGCTAAAATTGAAAGATATTGTGGTAAGGTTAGATGTAAGGATTGGGATTTATAAGGTGGATAGATAAGGGTGGTGTAGCTAAAGGATGGATAAATGTGGTGGGTATATGCCTATTTATTTTTTGGTTTTTGAAAGTAATGAGTGTGACAATTAATAGGTACCTAGTTATGTAGTTATTTTGTCTTTTTGATGAAAATTTGGTTGGTAGTTGAATTTGAGAATGACAATGGCCAATAATTTGTTGTGTGGAAAGTTTTGGCTATCAATATGCTACCATGTTGTGAAAATTTTATAACAAGACCTTTTAATTTTGAAAGGTATTGTTCAAGATTAATGTTGTAATTTGAACCCGAGTATTTAAATACGAGTTGTATTTGAAATAATAGGAAAGAACTACAACTGTTTTGAAGTCAGATTTAAACATATTTGATTTAACTTTATTATCAAACATTGTGTGTTTGTGTTTTTTGTATCTTCGTCCTTTTGAATTAGAGTCGTTCAATTCTTCTAACAAATTTCAAAATACTTAAGTGTTTAAAAAGATTTTCCATGGTAATATATGAAGATCCATTTAGTTAGTAAAAAATATGATTCATATCCTATTTAAGATTGTGGGTTTATATTTGAGACTTGTCTTTAAACCTTGACATCTCTTTTCACCCAATTAGTACTATGAAGCTAGCTCACTTAAAGATTTTTTTGTAGCATAAATAATGTGTAGGTAACTTTTCACTAAACATGAATAGTAATATCAATTAGTGAGTCTTTATGAATAGGTACTCAACCACGTTAGCTTAAGACTTAAAAGAGTGAAGGGGCCCAAGAAAAAGGAAGTTGTTAAGGCAAATCAATTTGGTAACCTACTACATAAATTTTCAATGATATTATACAAGCAATGGTCCAAATCACTCCCACTTGAATACTAAAACCCTACTACTATTTAGCTCATATACCTGCCCGCTTTAATTAGATATAATTAATAATTAATAACAGTAATAACGGTAGTCCTGTGAACAATAAAAAACTGAGGGAAAGACAAACCATAACTAACTTTTGTGTCAACCATCCCATGTGGTTTTTTCCTATGGTTCAGTGAATTAAAACATCTATGAAGTAAGTAAGTAATGAATAAGTAAGTAACAATTGTGCAGATGCTCTTAATATTGGGGTGTTTTTTGGATGGTGGTAACTTGTTTTATGATCAGTGTTCTGAATTAGTTAAGCAGTCTTGCTGATATGTTGGGGCTATGGACTGTTGGGGCTATGAAGTCCAGACACTGACACGGACACGGGATACGACACGGACACATCGACGCAGATAATTTTTTTGAAAAATGATATAATTCAATATAATTGTAAGTGTCAGCGTCGTGTCGGTATCAGAAACGACACGTGTCCGACACCGAAATACGCCTAATCTAAGGAGTGTCGGAGCTTCATAGGTTGGGGATAACTACTCTAGATTAATTTGTGTGTAATGTCTTTTTTTTTTTAGGGGTTAGGCCCTCTTGTTAATAAAAAAATTGAGTAAGATAAGATGAGTAAAATTTGATAGAGTTGAAAATATGCTTAAGAAAAAATTTCAGTTCCATTTGTGAACTTGTTCATTTGATAGACAATTTTCTATGAAATACAATATCAGATGTCTTGCTGTCAATTTGAAAATAGTTTTTTTTTTTAGTATAAACCCTCTGATTCTTAGGGAAATGAGTCATTCAAGAATCTAATCTAAATTCTATTGAAATTCATTAATAACTTGAATCCAAGGATTTGGTTGATTTAAAGATTAGTTTTAAAGTAGACTTAAATTATCTAAATTATGAATAGTACTCCTTAAGGTGTCTACTAAAAGTCAAATACCCTTGGATTAATAAATCTACTACTATATATAGCAAACCATAGACATTAATTAGCCAAAGGAAAGGTATAGTTAGATACAGAGTACAGTATGTATGGTTTATATCCTCTGACATATGGTTCACATAAATTTTGGGCTGCAAGAGCATGCAGTATTATTTTTCTATTATCATGTTATAAATGTGAAGCTTGTTGTGTCAACTAATCTTTGTCAAAGAATCTATTAAGAGTACAATGTAGATGCTTGTTTTTTTTTTAAATGAGCTATTGTAATTTGTAATTCTACGGAAATTTAACAAAATATAATAATATTGTAACAATATTTTGCTATTTAATTTCTTGTATAAATGTGTGATTTAAAATGTTTATAGGACAAAACTCAATTGTTAGAAGTCAATTGCTTAAATGATCTCAATTACAGATAAATTTCTACATTTATACGCAGAAGATATATTGATTTGAAAAAGAAAAAAACAAAACTAAATTGGTACTAAATGTCATCTACTTTTATTTCTTTCAAATTAAGCTATAGCAATAGTCCAAGAAGGAAGGTTTGTGTTTAATAATTATGCACCTTATAGCTGGAGTGGAACTGACAGAGAAATAGGTATGTACATGGCTGAATCCAACTGATATCACGTGAAATATTAATGGTGAATTGTTTTTTAGGTAATTGGTTTAAAATTTAAAATTGAAAAAAAGAAGACAAAGGTAAAAGGACAATATAGTACTTATAGTTATACTACTAGTTCCTTCCTTCCTTAACGCAGAGCTCTACTTCCACGTACATATTCATTACTTGTGTTTAAACATATCTGCATTTTCAGCTACATTTAAATAGTCATAAGTATAAAGTTAAAAATATATCAGATTTAAGCTTAAAAAAATAATTATCAGATATATATATATTTAGAAACAGGTATATTTATTTTTCACTATTCAAAGACATAAAATATATTTTATGAGATTAATTTGTAAGTACTAATGTATTAATGTATGTAAAACTTTTCTATAAATGCATTCAATCAAATTATATCATAATTCAACTTTAATATGTTAATTTCGAAAATACATACATAAATTTGTATACACTAACTGAAATTTTATTAAGTGGAGGAAACTCTAACCAAAATGGACTGATTTAAAATCGAACAAAGTTGCCCCTAAAGTTTAATTCATAGGAACATTGCATTTAATATATAAGACTGAAGTTGGAAGAATTATACTACGTCGACTTATCTATTTTTTAATATGTAAAATTCTAACTATTAAACTATCGGATAAAAACAATAATTGCATAAAGTATGTAAGTCTTCTATCCAAATTCTATTTGGGCCAGAAACTGTATCTTGGGCCAGGTATAATGAGAATGTTTGAGTGGAACTTACTCAAACGAACCTAGATATATGTGGACACTAAGGTAAGATTTGATAAATCAAGTAGTTGAACTCTTGTTGTTCTCCAACACTTATAAGTCCTACGTCATTTGAAAATTGAGGTTAAAAAATACTTTATATATAACATTCATACTCTTCAAGTTAATCGAGATGCATTTTTTTATAAAAGATAAAACTGTGACGGTTAACCCCAAAGTTAATGATATCTTTATAAGATGAATTGTTTGAGAAAATCTAAATTTGATTCTTGGAATGAATAATTTATTTCACATCTGAACTCCAAATTATCCCATTTCTATTAGAACTGGGAGATTAACAAATAAAGAAAAAGATAAGAATAAATATATGAGCAATTTTTTTTGTAACAAAAAAACATAAAAAGTAGATTGTATTCAAATGTGTCTATTTTTTTTTTGACGGAAAAATATTATTAATAATAAACAGGTCTCTCTGCACAAGACGAACACAGACCTGCAAAAAGGAGTTACAAAACAAATTCGCCGTATATAAGAGGAACACAAATGAAAATACCAAAACAAACATCACGTAATAGAGGTTATTTCTAATCCCATTTTTAGAAATATACTCAACTTTCTAACCACCAAAAAGATATCAACCCGATCCATAGAGATGCCACTAGATACTAACCTGATCTCGAATGAATGCATATGTTATCTATATACAAAAGGAATATTTAGTTTTGATGTAGTATTTTTAAGCTAAAAAAGAGTTGTGCCAAACATGCATGAAATATCATAGAGTTTCATATAGCAATACTAGAAATATTTAGAACCACAAACACAATTTGTAACTTACAAAGATTACAATTTGAGTAAAAACTTAAAGTCCACAAATTTCCCGTTCAAACCGTTTGTTCAAACCATATCTTGGTCAATGCAGCGTACGTATGTTATGAAAAATCACTCATTTTCCTTTCAAACGTTTTCTTCTCATAACAACCTCAAATTTCTAAAATAGTAACATTGTATTTATTTATTTATCAATGTTTTTGTTCCATGGTTTAGTCTTTTGAATCAAAACTCAACCTTATTAGCATGTTTTCTTGGGGAACAAGATTCCAACAGTCTCTACGACATAACAACATAAGGCTGTTGTGTAGCCAATCACAACGCTCCACATCATCATCTTCTAAGTTGAGCTCTTTTGGTGGGTCCAGAAATGGTGGTGATGAAAGGTTTAGAGATTTTGAGTATTTTCTTAGATCAATAACTTCTGGTGTTGTGGTTGTTGGTTCCACCTTAGGCTTTTGGTATTGTTCATCTTTATCTTCACATGGTGGTGCTAATAACTCTTTGTATTCATTCTCTGATTATTCTACTGAGGATCAGTTTCAACAAAACTATGATAATAAATCCAAGTTTCTCTTCAATGGTAACTCTCCTTTTCTTTACCTCATGTTTGAAAATTTTAATCCGAAATTGCATTGGCTTGAAATTGATGACGTTGCCAAAATGGATATTGTACATGTGGTCGATACTTGAGTTCTATAACTATTTGATCAATGTTCGACTTATTGTTGGTGTGTAAGAAAAATTGCTTAAAGAGGTCAATCGCTTAAATAGATCTTAATTACCTCGAGAGATTAATCTCCCAAGTGGTGCGGATATATTGATTTATCAAAAATATTATAAAGTTACATTTAGTATTAAAATTGCTTTGTGGGGGAGTAGTTCAATTTGCAATGCCAAATGTTTTTTTTTTCTTTCCTATATTAGTCTTTAATTTATAATCATATTTTTCATGGAATAAATAGCAGATTTAATAGCTTGTTAGGATTTAGGATTACACGGAACATTATTGAATTGAATGTTAGGAATATGAAGGTTATGGATGTAGGATTCTTGTAGTCTTTTTATAGGCAAATGTTAGTAGTTAATTTGCTAGTGGAGAGGAAACTTGTTAGTAGTATGGATTCAAATCCTCGATTTTGGCAGTTTAATTGTTAATTTATTTGATTTGGCGCAAATACTTAAAATTTCTCTGCGTTTCTGTGCTGCTGCAGATGGTTATAGAAGAAGAGTATTCTTCAATTATGAAAAACGTATTCGCTTGCAAAGTCCCCCCGAAAAGGTAATCGATCTTGTTATTATAACTTAGGCACCATTCATAAGTCTTTTTAATGATCATTAGGCACCATTTTTTGTTTGTATGTTCTGCAAATTGTTAAGAAGGATTTTTTAGTATCTGGCACCTTGTTTCATTTCAGGTATTCGAGTACTTTGCATCGAATAAAACCCCTGGTGGCGAGATTTATATGACACCAGCAGATTTGATGCGAGCCGTGGTTCCTGTGTTTCCACCTTCCGAATCAAGTCGTGTTAGAGAAGGTTCTCTAAGAGGGGAACAGGTTCCTGGCACGTTACAATGCGCTCCTTCTGATTTTTTTATGCTCTTTGACACAAACAGTGATGGACTCATTTCTTTTCCAGAGTGAGTATTTGTTGTCTCTTTTATTTGCTTGAAAGGTGAATCACATTGATTCAAAGTTCATGTGCTATGTACTTTTGATAATAAATCCTTTGTTTTTTCACACCAGGTACATATTTTTTGTTACTCTTCTCAGCATACCAGAATCAAGCTTTTCAGTGGCTTTTAAAATGTTTGATATCGACAATAACGGGTAAGAATCCTCTCCTTATCGTTTGAAAATTTCGCAAGTCATATTTGCAAACTACATAAACTTTTCATTGAACATCGTCTATTATGTTGTCAACAGGGAAATAGACAAGGAAGAATTCAAGAAAGTGATGGCCTTGATGCGATCTCAAAACCGACAAGGGGCTAACCACAGAGACGGACGGCGTCTTGGTGTTAAAACTTCGATAGAAAATGGCGGTCTCTTGGAGGATTTCTTTGGCAAAGATGGAATGAATTGCTTACAACATGAAAAATTTGTTCAATTCTTAAGACAACTGCATGATGAGGTATGTGAGCCTCAACCTCATGGTAATTTATTTGAGGCTTTATAACTTTGTGAATTTTAGTTAGACTCTTTGTTATTATGTATCCTTAAAGATTGCAAAGATCTTTTATGTTTATTAATTCGAACGTTACAAGATAGCTTTTAGTTCATAACTGTATTGCTCTCTCTAATGATGAATTAAATTGCAGATCTTGAGATTAGAGTTTTCTCATTATGATTACAATAAAAAAGGAACCATTTCAGCCAAAGATTTTGCACTGTCCTTGGTTGCATCTGCAGACATCAATCATATAAATAAACTGTTGGACAGGGTCGACGAATTAGACAATGATCCACACTTAAAAGAAAAAAGAATTACTTTCGAGGAGTTCAAAGCTTTCGCAGAATTGCGAAAGAAGTTGGAGTCCTTCTCTCTAGCCTTATTCAGTTATGGAAAAGTTAATGGAGTGTTGGCAAAAAGTGATTTTCAAAGAGCGGCTTCGCAGGTACTAATACCTCCTATTATGAGTAAAAATAAATTTACAGTAGTAACCTAATGATCATTTTTAATCGACGGATAACTTATCATGGTATCATGTAATGTTCATGCAGGTATGCGGCATCAATGTTACAGATAACGTACTTGACATAATTTTTCATGTGTTTGATGCTAACCGTGATGGGAGCTTAAGTTCGAGCGAGTTTGTTCGAGTTATACAAAGAAGAGAAGATAGTTCAGCCCGTTATGGCCTTGGGAGTATTGTATCATGTTGGTTGAACTGTGTAACTAATAAATGTTCATGAGCAGAGCATCCATTTTCACCTCTCAGAAACTAAAAGAAGGGTGGGACACACGTTTGGAATGGATTCAATTCCACCATATGCAGCTTCAAGTTAGGCTCAATCCTGTAGAAATGCTCCAAGAGACTAGATTACCAAAGAAATGACTAGATTAACCTATAATTGCTTTTATTAGCTTTTGTTTCAAATTTGGTAATCTAACTATATAATGTTAATGCTTGTAATATAAGATTTAACCTATAATGACTAGATTAGTTATCAAAAGTTTAACTACATCTCAATCTTTCCAAAAATTTATGCCTTTTTGCATAACATGCTGTCATGTTCTTGGTTCTTGTTAGTTCTTACCATTTACTATATAACACAGATTTGGTACCAAATTTCTTAAAATCATATTTTTTTTTAGAACAGCAAATACATTGTTTCACAACGTCAACATTAGCATATCATATTGAACATACATTGATGGCAACAAATTAAACCCTAAACCCTATTATAACTTAATTAAGAACCTAGAACAAGATGACACAACATGCTATACAAAAAAGCCATCAAGTTCAAACATAATAGCCCGAAAGAAACATGTTAAACAATGAAAATACATAGACAATCCCAAAGCAGCATTCATCTTTTGATACTCACCCTACTCAAATGCAAAGCAAGTGCATCCCTTATCTTCACTGCACTCTCATCTACCACACCCTCAGAAACAAGGGCATCATCCCCTTCCTTTTCCACACAACTCACACCTTTATCTCTTAACAAAGGATCATTACACTTAATGAGAAAATTATGCAACAAACAACCCGTAACAATCACAAACGGCAAATACTCGACACAATCTCTTTTCCATTTCCTCGAATCCGACAGAAGCTGCCACCTAGTACGAAGCCGCCCAAAAGCATCATCAAACAACTTCATCGCACTACTATGAGCACAATTGAACGCATTCTCAGCCGAACTAAAACTATCTTCTTCATTCACTCTATTATAAGGTGTTAAAAGCCAAGGCAAAAGTGGAAAACACGAATCTCCCAAAATATACCGAGGAATCAAACTACCATCACTTAGCTTGTAAGACAATCCTTGTAGTTGTAACAATTCCTTTGATTCTTCAATATCATGATAAAGCTTACTCTCATGTAAAATTGTTTCGGGTTTCATCGAATTCGGCCACCCAGCCGAAACATCTAAGAATCTCCCTTCAGAATCAACCAATGCTTGAACCATCAAAAAACGATTTTTACCCAAATTGGTAAAAATCTCATCTTGAATTTCAAAACCAGCTAAACCCAAAACCCCAAAACAATTAGGAAGCGAATTAAAACCAAAACCCACCACAACCCTATCCGAATTCGTTCGAAGCTCGAATAAATTTCCTAAATTATCATTAACCGCTTTACAAACAGTGAAAAAAGCGCGACAAGCGTCGGAAGGAGAAATTCCGAATCTTCGAGAAACCGAGGAGTATCCGGCGCCGTGAGCTAATCGGAAAATGGCGGAGGCTAGGGCACAATCAGGGGCAATTTGGGGAAAAGAGGAAGTGAGGGAAGGGGTGAGGAGATCGAGGAGGTGATGGAAGGAAGAGTTGGACATTCGGAAAGAGTCGAGCCAGCGAGAATCGGAGAGGGTGGTGGAGGAAATGAAGCGGCGGAACCATGAGGAGTGTTGTTGGGGTGAGGAGAGAGAAAGTGGGGGTTTGAGGAGAAGAGAGAGAGAGTGAGAAGTTGAAGAGATTAAGGAATCGAGGAGGAGAGATTGTGAAGGGAGAAGAGTGAGGTCGTTTTGTGAGAGAAAGGTTTGTGCTGTGCGTGTTACTTTGGTGATTAAGGAGAAGAGATTGTTTTGATTTGAATGGGGTTTCTTCTTCTTCTTCTTTGGTTTGTGCTTTGTTGCAACCATGGTGTTACTGGTATGGTTGATAAAGAGACAGAAGGGAAAACAAACTCTATAAATTGTTCAAGGAAAATGCCGGTTAAGTACTTTAATGTAGTAAGTTTTAATAAAACAAAATAGTGACAACTTTTTTTGGTCGAGACCGGAGTATCCATCGTCGAACGTAGTGACTATTCACTCGCTAGATTGGAGGCGGGTGGAATAGCTGACTCAAGAATTTAAAGTTGTTTCATGCCCAAGTTGAGAATCGAACCTTCGACCCTTGGTTAAGAGAGGATGAGCTTCAACCACTCAACTACACCATTTAAATATTCGTATTGCAAATAATCTAACATTATAAAGGAAAATAAAATTACAGAAGAGCACTGCAAAACTGATCAACTATTAAGTCATTTACCCAAAATGAATTTAACTCTATCATGAGGAGTGGTATAAGACAATATAATATGCTCTTCCCAAAATATTAAAAGTTTCACTCCCTGGTTGGAGGCACTAGTTGGTTCATCAAAAATATACTAAAAGATGCAAAAACAATACAGCTTCATCAAAGATGAAAAAACATAATGTATATATATAAACAAACAAATATGTTAATGAGAGCAAAATAAGATTAAATCATAGTACTCCTATTTAGTACTACTTTATTTGGATGAACATTCACAACTTCAATTGGTTTTTGGAGTGTAATGTACAGAATGTGAATAAAATGATACACACATAAACAAAATTGACCTACATAAAAATATTACTATTTTGTCAACTTTTGAACATTATGTGCATCAAGGAAGAATTTCTCAGCAAATTTCCATATATTCTGCAACAACAAAAATATTGTACAAAAAAATAATTAAATATCTATAATGATCTCAAAAACTTAAACTTAACTACAAAACAAAAGTGAAGTCAATGTTAATTAAAATGACTTTGCATGTTACCTTACCTATGCATTATATATCATTGGGGGAACATCAAATTCTTCTAATAATTCCAATGTTGCAGTTTTAGTAGCTTTATCCTTCTGCAAATCATATCAAAATTGCAATATCCATTATAATAATTGTTCAGTCAAAAATGAAATTCATCTAATCTAATCCTATTGATTCAAATTTAACAAAATTTCATTAAGCCTTTGATCATCTCAAACTATATAATAAACAAAGGTGCAATATAATTAGACATAGTAAAATAAGTAGAAAGTTAAAATGAAACCTCGGTGACTTGAAGATTACTTCTTGGTGGTGGAGCTTGAGCTTCTGCTGATGGCACAGTGATCTTGGCAGACAAAGATGAAATCCAACAATTACTACCACCATTGATGTACTTCATTGCACTCTCTAAACTTGGTTTAATTGTAGCATCATTAATATCATATGTCACTAGAAGAATATATTAACACACATATATCAGTAATTGATTTAGTTGAATCCTATTAATTAAAAGAAAGATTAATGCAATAACTATTTAATTACCATGAAGAGGAAGATTAATTTGGGTTTGAACAAATTGAATAAAGTCAAATCCATTCAGTTCTGCCATGCGAATATCAATCGCTATGGCATCAAATTGAGACTTATCTCTCAGCAATCGAAATATAGCACCTGTAGTCCCATTGCATAAGGTAGTTACTGCAATTAACATAGTATTCTCAAATTAATTAACAAGAATCGAATAAGATGAGATGATTAATAGTATAATTAAGAAGAAGAAATTAAATGAAACCTTGATGATCATAGTGAAGACACAGTGTGTAGAATTGGTGGAAGGCCATAGAGGTTTCATCATAAACCGCAAGAAACTTGAGACGTATATGAATTGATTGCAGGTATTCAAGTATTGTTTGCATATCGACTAATGCAGACGGATTAATCACTATATTCATTGAATCGCTAGGAACTTGTATTTTAGTTTCACGTAGAGTACGTTGAGATCGAGGAGCACGACCACTCTACACAACAAAATTAAATTATTCATAACGTTCATTAGATATCTTAAACATTAGAATTAATATGAGATAAACGAGTAGAAATTTTAACCTGACTCAAATCATTAGGTGGTTTGGAAGCCGTATCAATATCCATGTCCTGACGAAGACTTGTTGACGACATAGGCTCCTTGTTGGTGGTATCCATAGACACAACCCAACGATTATCACCCTCAATGCGGTTCACATATTTATCTAAATTTGCTTTAATTATAGCATCATCACAATCATATGTCACTGATTAAGAACAAAACATATAGATCAGTAACTAATTTAAATAAAGATTTTATAACAAACTAGTAATTTAAACAAGAAAGATTATTTACCCAAAACAAGAATATCATTATATTCAGCCTTAATAAATTCAATAAACTCATATGCATTAAGTTCTGCCAAGTGAATATCAATAACTACTGCATCAAAATGACTCTTGGTTTTCCGCAAGATATTCATAGCAGCTGAAATCTTATTACATCCAATAACTGCAACATATATGCACAAGAATTAGAAGAAGAAAATGAAAGATTAATCAATTGACTTAACTTTATCACAAAGATTAGTTAACCTGGAAGATTATAGTGTCTACACAGTGTGTTGAATAGGTAGCAGAGAGCATTGGATTGATCATAAATGGCAAGAAAGTTGATGGTTCTACCATTTGATGATTGGCTTATTTTTCGCAACACAGATTCTAATTTCAAAAACCCACTCATATTTCTCAAAGAAATCATGATATCAAGAATATGGTGATAATGGAACGTTGTGCTATATATAGTTAGAACTATGCATGTGACGAATATGTTTGTTTAATACAATAGGGCGCGAATTGCAGGACATTATAAATGACAAACCCAATTTTAATTATGTGTCTCTTTTTGTTTATAATTTTTTACACTAAATTAATTAATACTAAAAAATGCATTTGAAGAATAAATTTTATTAAATTTTAATAAGGACATTACATATTATATGCAGAAATTATAATCCACTTATTTATCTTAAAAAATGAAATTTTGAACATTAGACTATTTGATCCAAAAAAAATATTTCAAGACTAAACTAAATATCTAAAACTCAGCCAAATTGTTGGATTCAAATGGTTTATATGCTCTTTAAAGACGAATTATTTGTGAAAATATAAATTTGATTATTTGGATTTTGGAAGAAATGTGTTTTATGAGACTCATTTTGATGACTAAAATGAATAATTTATGTAAATCCGATACATTAAATTGAAAAGACTATTGTGGCGGTGTCTAACACAACAAAGTATCAAAATAATTGTTCACCAGAGATTAATTTGTATTTGTAATTTTTTTTACATCTAAAATCAATCAATTCACACTATAATGTCTTCTTAAAATATTTTTAAAAATATGTAGAGTTTAATTTTGATGTATCATTAGACTATTAAAAAGTTTGATAATGTAAATAAATCACAACCAATTATGTGTGAATTTAGAATGACATGATTAAAGCCAGATAATTTATGTAAACAAGCTGTATGAAAAATAGTGCCAAAAAAATGTTGCATATGAAAAAACATGTTACTTCCAAGTTCCAACATTTGTAAACTATCACAGAGACATTATGGCGACAAAACTTATCAAATGTTATTAGAATAATTGTATAATACTAGTACTATCAAATGCTTCTCACAAGGACCTTATATTAACACTAGTAAGTAATCAAAGGGGCAAACACAACCATGACTATAATTAAGGAACAAGACAGCAATAGAAGACGGACACTGTCACTCTGGTTCAAACATTATATTTACATATGCGAGAGAGAATGCAATGTTATTATTACTAATGCACAGAGAACATAGTCCCACATGGCATATACACCTAGGGGAGAAAAGAAAAAGATATATGTACATTTATTCTTAGACGCGAAAATACAAACATGCAAAATAAAGCATAATTACACTATCGCATGCCTGGTACTATACATAAATTTTTAGGAACAGCCTTTCATCTTCGATTAATTTTATTTATAATTACCCGAAACAGTAGGCTATAAGTATGTACAGATAATATTTGTTCACTGGGCGAAGAACAGAGTTCTTTCGATCACCTGGTCTACTCTGGCCGAAAGCTTATCAGATTTGGAAGATCAGTTGAATGAAGCTTCTTAATTTCAGCTGCATTGACCTTGCAAGACTCCAAGGAAAGAGTGCGCAAATTCTTTAGAGGCTTCAAATGCCGCAGTCCTTCGTTTGTTACACGAGAATTTGAAACATTTAACGACCTCAGTGCAGTCATTCCTGTATTCAGATATACAAACATGTGTAAGTGAAAACAAACCTCTCTAATCAAACTAGAGGGCATTGAAGGAATAAAAAAGCAACACAAAAATTATATTCTCCATCTAACTTTTCTTTCCTTTCATTTAATTCTGATTCTGCAATACTTAGTTTGGGGTTACACGTGCTCATACGATGGACGATGGTTACGGCTAATATTTTAACGTTTTACACACGAGCAATAAGTAAGATTAATATACCAGCTGCCCCCTCATTAAATGTGGTGTTTAATTAACACTCGACTTGAATTAGCAAGGTGTAATAGATAGCTGACTAGACATTCAAGTTACAGTCTATTGTCTGTATTATTACATCTGCCAACTCATTCAGATCATTATTATTGAAAAGAGGATGCAAGAATGATATGCAGTAATGAAGACATGCAGAAAATACCAGAGATTAACTCCAGAGTTTTATCTGTCAATTTGCAATTCTGGGAAAGGTTTAGCTGTGTCAGGGAAACAATTTCTCTTATGTTTTTCACGCCTACATCAGTTAATAATCCACCACATATCTCAAGGGATTGTAGGCTCTTGAATGCTGCATGATGCAAAAAAACAGAAATAACATTTAAGCCACCAAGATAACTTTACGCAGAAGATTATGTAGACCAATGTATTCATTTTATACAATATACTCCCTCTAGTCCTTATTATAAATAAATTTTACTTTTTTAGATTCATTGAAAAAGTGACGAATCTGACCTATATTATAGACAAGTTTCATTACTTTTCAATGAACCTAATAATACTAATAAGAATTAGAGGGAGTATATGAAATGAAAAATCATGACAAAACTAAGCTGGTCTTAAAATGAGGTTTCTGATTAATACTACCTTTTTATTTTATTTATGTTTGGTCATTAAATCATTTATTCTCGAGTACATGAATACATTCAATCAAAAAGTAAAAAAAGAACCGACTTGTTTGTCCAGTTCAGCAGTTTTAAATTCTTTATGTAATACGAATATATAATATAGATTCATTTATTATCATGACCAGTTATAACAATTTCACAACAAATGTGTGCAGCCAATACCCATGTGACAAGCATCAATACCTAAAAAAAAAGGAAACAACACCATGGGAAATGCCAAGTATTCATATAGTTACTCGTGCATTCTCATTTAAAGCGTAGACTAACTAGTTGGTTAGATATTATATTGAAGTAGAATTTAAAGAGACAATTTATAATCAGGTATTTTAATCTAAAGTAATATTCAGTAAGCATACACCAAATGAACGAGGGAAATCAACAATAGTCTGAAGTTGATATATACATACATCGTAAATATGTAGTTCCAGAGTCAGTAATACGGGCTCCAAAGAGATCCAATGTTACCAACCCGCTCAGACCTATAAAAGACAAGAGCCAATCAAACAGTTATATAATTTTATTGGAAGCTACTAAGTACTAACAGACATAAAACTAATTACAGCTCACACAAATTAATATGGACATTAGACATTAAAAAGTGAAGAAAAAAATATACTTTATAGCCCATAACTCATAAAAGGGTCATGATCTTGGTCAGCTTAGAGTAAAAGTATCTTGGTTTGGTTTAGTTTTGTATAAATTCACTTCATGCAAAGTTCACTTCTGAAATTAAAAACTTTCAATGAAATATCTAAACAAAAGATAGAACCTGCAATATGCTACGGGTAACTGGTGAATACACATGAAAAAGACATGGCTGATTGCTGATATATGAGCATACACAAGGAAATGCTTACCTGTAAGATTTGCCAGTCCAGCATCAGTTATCTGTCGAGCATCCAGATTAAGTGATTTAAGATTTGTCAGTCCTGAGAGCCTTTTCAGGCCATTATCAGTTACTGAGGTAAATGAAAGATTCAAATCTTCCAGTTTGTTTAAACCTGGACAAAAAAGCAACAACCAATTTTCACATGCATTAAAATCAGTCTGTGAATATCTCCACCAAGTCAGAATCAGATAGATGGACACATTAGTGCATGCAAGTTGGAAAACTTATATTCATAGAATTAAATCTAACTAAAATGCCGCACGCAGCAACCACATCTTAGGCAGATTGGCAAATTATTGACAGACATTATTTTTCTTTTTACAAAACTTCCCTAGTTCGCTTATTTTTGTGTAATTAAATGGGATTTCTGAAATTTATCTTTCAACATATCATGCAACAGTCTATAATCACATTCCATGATTGGGCTTCAAACTACACAATGTCAATTTACATACTAGAAGTTGACAACATGGAAGTTGAATAACAAGGTGTTGAAGCGAATCATATTCTATTAAACATAGAATACCTATTTCTAGTAGCACCACCATTCAAATATAAACAATAAGTATAGAAACATATGCTCTAATTTGAATTAATCTGCCAATAAATTCACTGATTTCTAAATACAGGGTTGTTTCCATCAACCTGATATATATCGAAGCCCGTTGTTCCCAACTTCAGTGTCAGATAACACTAGACTTTTCAAGAGAGAGAGGCCTGAAAGAACAAATAACTGTAAGTTTCATACTGTAACAACAAAACTTGGACTCCTAAAATCTCATAGATATTCAGAAGAAACAGAATCTTCTCCCCTTCAAAGACACCATTATGATAAACCAAATCAAGCAAATTGATGAAAAAAATAACAAGCAAACATGATTTAAAACCACTAGACAGTGCACAATGTAATGAATATTCTAAGCACAAGGTCAAGACCAAATAGTTCTTTAAATTCACAACATGATATTTTTATAAATTTAAGTCAGCTATTTAGTTTATGCCAAGTTCCATACGGCTTTGTTCCATCTTAACTTTATTGGATCGAGAAAATAGGAGAAGTAGAATCATGAAGTTAACACCCTTCAGCTGAAAATGACAACAATGTATGGAGCATCATTCAATATATCCCCAAAGTGTGGATCTAGAGGAAACTTGGTGCTATAAATATCTTTCCATTGAAAGGTTCAAGGCAAAGATGGACCCGTTTCAGATATATTGTACTGTATGTAGGAATATTAAAGAACTATAACAAGTTTATCTAAGCTTTAAACAATGTATTAGAATTTGGGAGGCCTATACTCAACCACAAAAGCTAGCCTGAGAGTTGAGGTTTGCACTACATTTAAATCTATATAAATGGAAAACATGAAACGTAGTAGTAAACCTGTCAAATTTACAAGCTTTTCATCACCGATCTGGCAAGAATCCAAATTCAAATACTCCAAATTAGTTAAACCTGTCAAAGAGAAGCCAATTAAAGATCTAAAGGAGAATTGGAGAAATAAACAACAAACAAGTATGGGAGACCAAATAGGCAAACTTTGCAAATTTGAAGACAATAACATGCACCTAATAGTTTCTACGCTTTCTACGCCTTTATTTCATTTGTGTAATTTTACATGACCCTAGAGAAGATAAGGTAAGTACAATATGGGAGGAGGATAAATATCCCCCATAGACAAAAATTGTTGTGGAATATTAAAAATTAATAACAGTTTGCGTCAAAAAATAATAGTAACAACAATTTTCTATCAAAAGCAGGTCATTTTTTTTTTATGAAAAGCAATTTTTGAGTGGCAAGAGTTTTATGAAAAGCAATTTTTTGAGTGGTAAGAAAAAAGAAAAGCAATTGTCAAAATTAATGTCTGAGACTTTTTGGTGATACATGAAATCATGAAGATGTTAATGTAAAATTATCAAAAGGGGCAGCAGCTTGTGGAAAAATTGGGAGGTGGTTGTGAGAATTGAAAAGATAAATCCACAGACAGATAGTAAAAATCATGTATCTTTTCAACATAGGGAAGCAGCTTGTGGAAAAAACAGTCGCTCTTATTAGAGTTGTTGAGGTATGAATAACCTTTAAGATGAACTAAGCATGCGTCTGTAATCTTGTTAAACGCAAGACTTAACCTCCTCAAGCTTGTAAGACCTGCAGGAAAGGGAACATGTGCTGTAAAGTGAGCAATTGTTGTTTTGTCATCCTTAGAAGTATGGGCATGAAAAGTCCTCAAATTTGGTCACTTTATATTTAGGTTACCAGAAAATTTATCAAATCCATCATCAGAAAGACCACATCTGTTGAGATTTAAGCATGCCAGGGCAGCTAAGGCTGTACACAAAAGAAAAACATTATTAAAGAACTAACAGAGGAAACTTCCAATTCTAACACTGGAACAGTGATAAGTAAATATGAGATGCGAAGATCAGATATAGTCTTTTCTGTTTAAGCACTATATTGCATGCCCGAATTGTCAAAACATTAATTTTCTAAATGATTTGGAGGAACTCAAGCACTATAAAAAAAACTTCCAGAACAAACAAAGTTGTTGTCTGAAATCAACAGAACAGAAACGAACCAACATAGAATAGAATGTGAATATTTTTACCAGAAATATACTCAAGAGATGCAGCAGTGATATTGCATCCTTCAACATTTAAAGTGGTAAGCTTCTGCAAACCTGTAATCCAGAGAGGAATATCCGATCAATGCAATAATACATAAAGGAAACTATTTTTACAACTTATTCAATAAACAGAAACTCCATTTTGATGATAGCAAGAGAATAATATATGTTCACTAGAGATAGATCGTTAATGATGTCGAAGTTATGCGTTTTACTTTTAGACATAAGAAAGAGAGAAATAACTTGATATAGAAGACTAAGTACTGATCCGTATTTATAGGGATACAAAAAGATTCCAAATCCTAATTAAATAGGAAAATCATGAAAGTAACTAAGAAACATGAAAACTAATCCTAGGAGATAATCTAAGATACTATAAGATTGGAAACTGATCTTAGGAGAGAAACCAATATTTTCGAACATAATATCAAGATATTATTTTATATTCTAAGTTCTAACATATTGACAACTAGATATGTTCTGATGTGCATAAATTAGAAGCAGCTGCTATAGTCTAGTTGTAACACTTGTAATGGATGACAAAGACTACGGAAATACCTCTTAAGTAAGAAATCCCGAGATCGGTAATACTGCTGTTGGAAATTTGCAATTCCTTTAAATTAATAAAACCTGAAACATTTCATACTGACAGTTAACTCAAACTCTGATCATGGCCTAGCATTTTGCATCTAAAAATAAGAAGAGAAAGAATTGACATATGTTCATAAAGCTATTACATGACATATGTTCATGTGTAAACTCAACAACGAATATTGGTATCAAGTATCAACCATAATAACATTTTGCTTCCACCTAATTAGGGGAAAATCTTCTATATATTGTATCATGAAAATATGAATTTTGTTATGCACATTTAATGCATACTTTGTTTCAAAAAAAAAAAAGCATACTTTGACAAAAAAAAAGGTTATATTTGTGTCATGCAATGCAACTACTGTGATTAAAAAAACGACCAATACCTGAGATGGCCTTCATGTCTGAATCTGTAATACATTTACAGCATCCAATATTAAGAGACTCAAGCTTTTCCAGACCTGCAAAAGAAAAAGGAATTAAATCTATCCTAGTGATTCCAAAACCAAGTTTCTATGAAATCAAAGCCTAAGCAGGAAAGCATTTAATAGCATCTAAATATAAAGTTTGTACAAGAAGCCGATGAAGGTGGGCTCAAACAGTAAGATCAAACAGCCTCTGACGCAGTGATCCATAGATAGATTCATGACAGTCCACTATTAGAAGTCAATTATATCCTAAATTGGCATACCCTGACCTCAGCTCTTCCCTCCCCCCCTTACGCATTTTTGCATAATAAAAAAGTTCATTGAATTAATATAGAACTTATCATTGCCCTTAAGCATAGGCTATGGCACCAACCAGACGCCGTTAACACAAACTAAAAAATAATGATGATAATTCATCTAAAATAATTTAAAGGAATAGTATAACATTAAGCAGTTGATAAAAGATGGATAAATGATAGTTATTGATTCAAAGAATATGGTAAATTCATCAGATGCATTTGAAATTTACAACGAACCATCAACAAAACACCTTTAGTACAAATGGTTTAAGAAACGAGCAAGAAACAAAACAAATTTTTTAGATGAAGTTTTATGGAATCACAATAATATTCATCTTCTAGCCTGATGAAGTTCATGCCAACTGCCCAATTAACCATTCATATCCCATACCTAACTACTACACATTAAGGAAAAAATGTTTTGTTTCAGATTACCATAGATGTGAGGTTGGTTTTTGACAACAAATACACAATAAAGTTAACTTTTTACAAATAACTTAGCAAGATATTAAGAATAGAAACCTTTTAAATGAACAAATCCGCCGTGAATATCTGAACACCTCTCAAGGTCCAACTTCTCCAAATTAACTAAGTTAGAAAAGGCACGCATTCCATCAGGTGTGACAGCACAGCTCTTCCTGATATTCAATGAAGTCAAGTTTGACAGACCTATGCAACAACAATACACAATGAAGTTTAAACATTTTTTAGTGGATTTGATATCTATTTGTGTAAAAATAACTCCAATATTGCATAACATCCAATGAAGGTTAAACGTTTTTTAGTGAATTTCTCCAATTTTCTTTAGTAAGACGTCAACAAATTGTAATAGTAGTTTAGTTTTTTTGTGTAAAAAGGAAAGATAAAACAACAATGCACAATTCATAGTCTATATACATATACATATAGAATACAAGTTATGCAGTTAATAGTAATTCTACCCACCACTAATGTGTTGTAGTCCATGTTCCGAAAATTGGTCACAGTAATTAAGCGTCAACGCTTGAAGATTTAAGCAATCCTTTAGGAGTCTTAATCCATTGTCTGTCACATTAGAACCAGAAACATCAACTGCAAGTAAAGACAACCCTTGCGAAGCAATAACATCCATCCAACCATCATTCACTCCAAGATATTCACCCAAGTAAACATCCTGCCATGAAAAAAAAACACAACACATTTAAGAATCAGGTTAACCTTAATAACCAAAGCTTCTTCTAAACATGCAATTTGACTAAACCCTCTTGCACACACAGTAAGTACCTGAAGAGCACAATCTCGAAAAGCATTGAGAGATGTTTCTGTAAGACAATGAGAATCCACCAATTCGTTGAAGATTAACTGACTTATGTCTCTCGGAAGAATTGAAAACGAATCATATTTATGAAAATCCTGTAATAACTTGGATCAAACACCGAAACAAAAACAAAACAAACGAAAAGCGAAACAAAAACAAACAAAAGCAAAAGATTGACCTCGCGCATCTTATTTATGCATAAGTCCAATAAAGAGGGACAGGTAACCCCTCCAAGAGAATGATTAGCCTTAAAACTTCTTGCTCCTAACCATTTTGTACTTGCAGTTCTACAGTACCTTCTAGATACTCCCCTTTGTAATTCATCTTCAACAACTTGTTGATTTCTCTTCCTTGAACAAATACCCCCCATCACTTTATTTTGATTATTATTATTATTATTATTAATTCATGAATGAATGAATTTAGAACAAAGTAAAAGTTCCAATTTGAGAAGAATATTGTTAGGGATTGAACTGCATGAAAGATATTAATTAAATAATTAGCCCACAGTTATGAAACAAAAACAAAGTAAATAAATATTAATTAGAATCAAACAAAGAAAGTAGCACACAGTTATGAGCAAAGAAACAAGTAGAATAATAATAGAACACCATAATAATTGTGTTAAAACAGTAGTAATAATAATAGTAAAATAGCAACAAAAAAAGTAGAAAATTATTGAAAAACAGGATGATTAACTTTGTTTACTACTGTAGTAGAAGATTATTAAACACTAATTGAATTTACAACTCCGAACAAATCAAATTAATGAACATGAATTTCTAATATGAATTTGAATTGAAGCTTAAAGAATAAAGAGAGACTAAGAGTGAAGATATGTATGTTTGATAAGCACGTTAAGATATTTTAATTAAGTTAATTAATGAATAGTTGTTAAAAAAAGGAAGATAAAAAGTAAGTATAGATAGTAGTAGTACTTTGATTAGGTTAAGCGTTTAGTGTTTGATCGGAAAGATTATTCCGGTGGAGTAACAGAAACGGAAATGAATTAGTGAATGGCGTACGAAGATGATACGCGAATTTTAGAGAGAGAGAGAGAGAGAGAGAGAGAGAGAGAGAGAGAGAGAGAGAGTTTAGTTATGTGATGATTGATGAGAGAAAGGAAATGAAAGGAGTAGTGTTTGTTTAAGAAGAAAGAGTGACATGTGGCGCGGTACTTGTTGTTGTTGTTTGTTGCGTTGCGGAGTGAAGTGTGAAGAAGAGCGAGAGAGAGAGTTATAGAATACTATCAGAAATGAATGAATTGGATAAGAACAACATAAAATGAGGGAAAGGTAGGTCCGCTTCGTGCGGCTCCCACTTCCGCCTCTTCCGCATTTCTACTTACTTGCCTCATTCCTCAATTGACAATTATTTTCAGCTCATATCCGAATTAATCTTAAAATAAAACCACAGAGAAAATAATTCAAATTGAAAACCGTAAAAAATGACATATTTTTATTTCGTAAAATTGAATCAAAATGTAATATTTAACTTAATTCTATCAACTAAAATTAATAACATATTACATAGTCCAACTTAACAAGTTCAATCTAAATTAAATTTATAAAATTTGTTAAAATATATCCTTTTATGCGAGAGAGTATACGGATGACTGAGCAAAATGTTATAAGAATAATTAATAAACATCTTGATGGACCCAAAAAAAATCAAAGAAATTTAGAGCAACTTTACTCGTGCAACTAGAGGATAGTTCGCCAGCTTGGAGACATGTATGTTTGCTATATTACCATTGGAGTACCAATTGAGTTCGCCAAGTGGCAACACGGTTGTGTCATGAAGCTACACTACTTTGCTGTTATTTTGATTAAAATAATAATTTTTTTTTGTATGTTTCAATCCATTTCAATTAATTTGTTATCATTGGGACCCAATATAAATAAAATATTAACATATAATGTAAAATGTGGGACCCAATATGAGTTCTTGAGAGTTGCACTGTTAGAATAAAAAATAAGTGAGTTATTTTAAAGTGATGTGGCTTTAATGGGACCCACAAAATACCATTGGTGTTGTTCACCAATGGAGATGCTCTTACTGCTATCAATAAAATTAATTACCTTTATTGATATGTGAATTGGATAAAATAATCTTATACACTCTTAGGGTTTGTTTGATTGTGAAGAGAAAAAGATGAGAAATAAAGTAGATTTAAGGTATTGTTTGGTATAAGAGAAACATAAGAAGAGAGAGAAGAAAGAATTATTGATTGTATTTGAAAATACTAAAATGTCCCTAATTAAAAAATATTAATCAAAATTAATTTTAACTTGATCAAAATTAATTTAATTTTATGATACAACTTACCTAATAAACTCACGCTTGCATTGGAGTTGTGTGTATATTCATGTCCATGTTTTTTTAATATAAATATTCTTATATCAGTACCCATTTTTATCAACAACAAAAATTCACCAATTAAACCAAACAACACTACTCATTTCTAAACAAAATCGCTACCCAGTGTTCACATTATAGTGTTTTCGTTTTTTCTTTCATATAGGCAAGCTCATTTCTGTTATCCATGGAGTATTGTTAATATACCGTTCCATATTTTAATCTAATTGTAGTTGTAGATGGTTACAAAGGAAGAAGGGTAGAAGTGGAAAAAAGGAAAAAAATGAAGTATCTTTTGCATTTCTTCGCTGATAAGAGAAGAAGAAGAAGAAAAGTCATGGGACCCACCAATATTTGGTCTCTCTCCTCTATTTCTCTGCACTTCCAATCAAGAAAAATATGCTATTTCTTTTCAATTTCTCTCTTCTTAATCTCTCTCTTCTCAATCTCTCACAAACCAAACAGACCCTTAAGCCAAGTGACTGCTGACTTGGTCATAGTTATGATATGAGTGTGCTTACAATTCACATAATTAATTAGTATACTTATAATATGAGTGGAGTAACAATATGATAAATATATTTCCGTCAAAAAAAAAAAACAATATGATAAAATTTTATCGTTTACATGAATCTTTGAAAATTTTACAATGAGTATACTTCAAATTTACTCAAACACTTAGTGTGTTATTGCATGATGATATCGTTTACAATTTAAAAAAAAAATTATTATTACTCCCAAATAGGATACGGTTCATCTAAGTTATTGAATTCAATTATTGAAGTATACTTATTTAAATGAATTTAATAAATTATCATAATGCAAATTCTATTTGAAGTGCAGAGCCGGTCGAATTCTCTCTAGCTATAAATGGTTTTGTATATGTTGAGTTTTATCTTATATAATGACTTCTAATTCGTGAATGTCCCTTTCAAATCTTATTATAATCAAGACACATAGTGTGTGTTTTTCCAACCATCATGATGACGAAACCAAATTTGGGACTTTGATTATCATATCTAGAGGATAAGCCAAACCGTTATCTCTAACTTTCAAACTAATTAATATTGAAACTTTCAAACATCATTGTGTTTTTTCCTTGGTGGTTAATTTAATGCATGCTCATATACTTTTAATAAAATTTGGTGCATGCTATTAAATCTTGCCTGTCCTTTTTTTTTACATCAAAATAAAAGCTAAAAATGACTTTATCCTCCTTGAGACCTTGACCTAGTTAACATTTTAATGGTCTTGTTAGTTATAACATGGGTGTGTGTGTGTGTCATTACTAGAAGTTTTGATTTGAAAAATAGTAACTTTTTTTACTACTTATTTAGTTCATCCAACTTCTATTTCTACATCACAATGACGATTTTACTGCATATAACCTTTAATAGTAACTCAAATTGTATATAAAAGAAAATAAACAAAAGGCAGAGAAGAGAATATACAATTAAAGGCACAATATTGAACAAGGGTATGGTAGAAAAGAGCCACAAAAAATTGAATTAACATGATCTAACAAGATACTTGCCTATGATACATTACAGATAGGTACAACCAGACATGAAATTATCATGATGAGGATGAAACTGAAACAGATCTAGAGTTTCGTCCGAGGCCAAGACCTAAGCCCACAGGAATGCTGTCATTTCTGGTTTTGCCTTGGTTACTATGACTACAATGGGAAGAATGAACATGACCATTACTATTATTACGACTGTGATGTGTTTTTGAGTTGGTACTGTTTGAATTCACATTAATAACAACATGGCCATTTCCATTGCCATTGGGATGATCAGAATGAGAATGCGAGTCTCCTCCGTTCGTTATGTTTGAGCTCCTTGTCATGTGCATCATTCCTACACCCTCCTCTGAGTTACCTGCTTCTTCAATATACTCCAAGTCTTCATTGTACCCATTGATCAAGAAATCAGAACAGTTTTTCTTGATACCGTGATCATATGGGTTTCTGAATCTACCACCTGGACCTCTGAGGTAGCTATACCGCATTACATTTGCCATTTCGTTTGTTGTAATATTTCGCGATATCTACAAAAACAAAAGACACATAAGGCAGATCAGAAAATGTTAGATTTATTTTGCATTGATAGGTTTGTAAATTGTAAGACTTACCTGACTAGCCTGAACAACTGTCAAAGCAAACACTCCGAAGAATAGGAAAAAATCAGCAATTAGAAATGATATTGCACCAATGTGATTTTTACCAACATAATTAACCCATGTCCCAAACGAAGAAGGAGCAAGTGGATCAGTAAGTACTCCTGCATTCAGAATTTTGGTTTCTATCAGCTGTTAAAATTGGACAAAAATTAACAAAGTAACTCTATGTCGCGACATATACATACTTGCAAGACAAACTCCACCAGTAACCAACATCGCTGAAACTTCGAGAATAAGAAAAGCAAAGAAATCCCATTTGTTCTTCTGCAATCATAAAATGTAACAAATCAGGATAATTTGTCTGCCAAGAATGGGAAATCTCATCAATTCAATCAGTCAGAAAAATATAACCACTTGTTCAAAACTATGGATACTGAAAAGAAGAAAACAATGGCATTGAGGTATGAATAGCAACCACCTTCACTATAATAGGAATGTGAGATAAGATTAATAGCCTAGCCCGACTTATAAAAACAATTTACTGGACAAATGGTTTGTTGTAAAAATGAATTCCCAGTCAACTTACACAAGTACATATGTTTTATTTACAACTATAACATAAAATAAAACTAAAACCTCTACTCAAGCAAGACTGACCGACCTAGACAGACATAAATCCCCATGGGGCCATGGCAAATGTATCAACAAATAAGACTTGCACATTAAAAGGTGCACTAATGCAATTACTGAATATTGATATGTAGCATGCTCTGTTTTTATTTGGCATATAAAGCATATTTGCAAAGAAAAACAGGGGAAATGCCTAGAGGAAAGAAAGAACAATTTTTTATGCTAATATCCCTTGCTCACAAATATATTTTTTCCGTCAAAGTCAATGACAAAATTAAAACCTTAAAATATTCGATTCAAATGCAAAAGTAGACAAACCAAAAATTCATCCAGAAGTACCTTGCCAATGCAATTGGATACCCAAGGACAGTGATGGTCAAATTGTTCCACACAACGATCACATGTAGAACAATGTTTTGCACGAAGAGGCCTGACAATCTAAAGAAAAAGCAACATAAAATTAAGTACAAAATTATTTGAAGCAAAGGATGGACAGGCATATATAATGTATGTGCAAAATATTGATTGCTGGGAATAAGGCTTCGTGCAGAAAATCTAAAGAAAGCCAAACGAACCTTGCACGTTGCACAAAGCTGAGACCAATTTCCAGCTAGCAAAGCAGGATTATTTATCTCAATCTTCAAAAGAGGCTCCTGCCATAAACCATTTGAATTGTTTAAGTCATTGGCACATAAATCTAATATATATTTAGAACACAGATTGACAGGCTCATAAGGTAAAAACTTCAAAAGGAAATAAAAGTGAAATATTGCAGGTGCGCGTAGTGCTGTAATCAAAGTAGAATAGCAGAATAAATCTCACATCATCTTTCATATTCTGAGTGTCGTGCATACTCATACTTATAAAACCTGGATCCTTGCTGTCAAAAACAAAGTGGGAAATGTTTTAGAAAAAGGCAAGTATTAAGAAACAAGTTGTAACTAGATATTCAAATAATATGCAACTGAAAAAATCAACTGCGGCTATACATGTCTATCTGTGGGTAAGTTCACACCATATATTAATTATTCAGTACATATTGACCATTATACATATAAAAAAAACCTGCTGCCTTGGAGTTTCATCTTGAGAACTTGAACACAAAAGATAGGAAAGAAATTGTTGAAAAGGTTCCAATACAACATCAAGTATTTACAAGATTGATTTTAAGAAATTTTTGCCTAAAGTCTAAACAGAAGCTACTTGGGGAATATATACCCCAAAAAAGCAAGCATCTTTGGACTTTAGATGGACAGATTTCAGTCATATTCATGAAACTCATAATCATACCATCAAACTACCCTAATTACTACATTAGATTAGACATGAACCTAAATAGACATATATAGCAATCATAACAGTAGAAGGGAAAATGTGATTATTACATTAGATATCACATGAATATACAGTAAAATGCAATATGAAAATAATAAAATGTGAGGGCAGTTAACTTTGACACAGAAATGAGGAACTGAAACAATGACATTCCCCTACACACACATGAAACAATTTTACCGAAACCACTTCTATGCATCTATACAGCCAGCAAACAAAATACAATGGAAACAATATCCTCGATACAACTCACACGGAAAGGAACATTACTATCCACCAAAACAGTTGGTTAAAAATTGTGTTGTTAAATTTATATGGCTACACAATAAAAATTGAAATGTTCAAACCGCCAAAAATTCATAATTGGAGAATGCACAGAAAATCCCATTTGAATTTTTACAGAACAGCTCTAAAACTCTACAGAAGGTCTCATAATATCGTCTCATAATATCTTAAAAAGATGAAACATGGTCATTTTAAGATTTTTATTTTATTTTATAAATGTCATGTTCCGTGTTTAGAAAGTAAGCATTGGTCCTTATAATATAATAATGGCCTAAAGGATAAGAAAAGCTGTATAGTTTTGAAGTTCATCATCCTCACCTGCTACTCCTATAAAACATCACCAATCCAACAGTAGCAAGTAACACTCCAGACCATGCTAAAAGGCCCACTGCAGCTGTCAGCTTTGGCATATTTGTTGCTGGATAAAAAATTGAAACAACAGTAAGACAGCCATGACAAAAAAACACAATATGCAGAAAGGTGTTCACACAAACACAATTGATTTCAGACGTGGAAGCTGAGGTATATACCCAAGATGACTGAATTAATATAGGTGACCAATAGCACAAAAATTATGCACCAAAGTACAGGAGCAAGTCCTAATTTAGATATCTTTCCAAGGCGGCTGTTACTATCGTCAAGCAGCCTTCGGGCATTTCCCTACATAAAAATTTGGCGAGAAAAGCTTATTATAGATAATTGACCATATATGAACCAAATACAGTGAAAATATTCGGAAGATCTATAATCAATCATATGAAGAAAATGGTGGTATTTGTCAAAAAAGCAGCAAACATAAATGTAGAAGGTAAAAGGTAAAAGGCAAAAGGCAAATTCACAATAGAGATGCAGATGTACCTATACTTAAGAGAACCAACCAAGTAACTACTTTGTTACACTCAAAAAAAATACAAACATTTAATAAAAGACTATATGGAGAATGCAGTCAAATAGTCAGAAAAAGAGGAAAACTCTCAGACAACCAAACTTACAGAAAACAACAACAAAGAGTCTCTTTACAATTAGCATGACCTTGTGATGTAAAAACTATGAAGCATTTGGAAGGCTAGATATTCTCATCTTCATCATTTGCACCTTCAGTAAATACTAAATATTTCTCCAGACCAGTGGTGTTTATATTTTATTTTTGTTAGGAATAAGATTTGAGATGCATACAACTTTTAGTAGCATTGCTTTGAGCCTTTAAGAAGTCATTTTTTAAAGATCTAAATGTTTCTGAGTGAGTAGTGATAGAATATGATTAACTAGCCTCACTATGTAAACAATATTTTATTGTAATGGGGGAGGTTAATGCTGTAACAGTGATCCAGAAGTCAATATGCATTATTATCGAAGGATGTCCACATTTACGAATACCAATGGGAAAGAATGTCGAGTGCAATTTTAACACTAACACTGCAAATGCATTTCTTCACAAAGGAAGCACATAAAAAATCCATTTAAGCACCTATTCTACAAATTCAATGAACACAAATCTTTTCAGGAAACCCAGCCAGTCTCATTCTCAAAAACCGTGTGGGGGTGAGGGAAATTAAAAAGATGAATCGCAAACTTCGATGGCATTACAAAGCAATTTCGATATGTTGGTTATTAGAAAAAAACACCTACAAGGAAAAAAGCAACTTGTCTGTGATTCTTATCAGAAGCAAGCTGTGCTGCGGTAAGGCCAGTATTATCAGTCACGATCAGGTCTTCCCTTTTGCCAGCCTGTACTAACACAGTACAAGCCTCCAAGTTGCCCCGAATAGCAGTCCAATGGAGAGGAGTACAACCTGAATAAAATAAGGAAAACAGAAGAATAATGCCTTTAAAGTCAAAGAACAGTTCATAATTTATATCAGAGCATAAATAATTTCAGCACAATAAAAGGAGTTCAGGCTAGACCATTAGAACCTACCCTCTTTATCCTGACGCCCCCGATGTGCATCAAGATATAACAGAAGACGTATAGAATCAGCAAAACCTTTGTAAGCAGCCCTAAATTGAAGCCAGAGGAGAATAATCAATTCAAGCACTATAAAAGTGGACTCGCATGTATTTCACTTAAACATAAGCATTCAAAATTTCAGTTCCAAGGTGGGCATGTGAAACAAGATAAATAACACAAGAAAGTCATTAACTAACATTGTATGCAAGGTTGTCAAACTCTCAAGTTAAATCATATAATCTTACGCATTTACGCTTCTAGGTCACAAAAAATGAGTTCGCATGTAAACTCTTTTATTAATGAACTCTTACAATTTCAAGTAAACTCAATTAATTCGCATATATACTCTTAGTCTCTCTCTACATCTAACTAATGGACTATCGTCTATGTGCCCAACCTTCCTTACTGGAGCTTCTACACGTCTTCAGTCTTCAGCCTTCACACGTGTTCATATCAGCAAATTTTCTCTCAAAAAATCGTATTCCTAATCCTATCTTGTCTCGTGTGTTTCCTCATTCATCTTAACAAGCCCATCTCTATAACAATCAGTTTTTCTTTCTCATTGATGCTTTTGCCCAAACATTGAGTCTCAAACAACATCGTAGGTCTTATGACTTATAGTTGTGTGGTAAAAATTTCCTTTAAACTAGGATTTGAAAATATATAAACAATATATTATGGAGATACTTCCAATAAAAAAAAAATAATGAACATCGCTACAAACGAATTTTAAACCATGCATACCATGTACAACCTGTCATACCAATTTGAACATTATCCTTCATGATGGATTATATCAGTACATTACATGGACAAATGTGACAAGAGAAATTACATTGTGTATTTGTGTTCAGATAAAACACCTACACATCAAAAGAAATAACCAACATAATTTAAGTCTTGTATGATTTTAAAAGAGTTTCCAAGTATTTACTTTCAACGAGGACAAATTGGGATCAGGACCAACTCCCCAGATAATGTTTTCACTAAAACTCTACCAAATGCATTCCTAGCTTCAATTTTTTCAATGACCAAGCCAACTACACTAGCAGTTTGTTTGAAGAAAATAATATGACATCATAAACCGGTGAAACATTGCTAGAAGACACATACTGAGCAAAGAATATATCGGTATATAATCTCAAAAAATGGGTGCTTGAATGTGGATTAGAGTGTGACTAATAGAGAAAGGAAAACATCCATGTAACTAGGAAAAAAGGTTGAATTGTGATTTTATCAATTACCAATGCAAGGGGCTTCTTCCATCATTATCAGGAACATCAGGGTCAGCATTCCATTTTGAGACAACGTGGTAAAGATAAGCTGTCTGACCATATTGAGCAGCAACGTGTGTTGTCTGCATCCGAGTTTATTAAAAGTAATTAAATTAACATTTAACAGCCATTTAACAGCACTTCCCCTGCTTGAGGTGAGAAGGCAATCTCATATTAAAATTGGCATAAGTTAAAGTAACCCAATATGGAGTGCTTAACATAATTTACCCCTTTGATCACTTGAATAAATATAAAGGCAAAAATAATCTAACCTGATACCCATTCATGTCGGCAGAGTTCACTCGAGCACCCTCTTGTAGTAAAAGCTCTGCAACCTGTATAGCACCCCGAACCGCACTCCAATGCAAGGCCGTCTGGCCAGTATGATCTGTTGCATTTACATCTCCACCATGCTGCCAATCAAACACCAATACAAAACAAGTTAATATCAAAACCACCAACCAACTCTGCACATTACATCAAAAGATCAAAATCTTAAAAACCAACACACACATACACACACAAGAACATTCAATTGCAACCTATGAAGCACGGACACTCCTCGAATTTGGTGTGTCCCAGTGATGCGCGTCCGACACCGACACGACACTGACACTTACAATTACATTGAGTTATATCATTGTTTTCGGAAAAAAAATATCTGTGTCGACGTGTCAGTGTCTGGGCTTCATAGATTGCAACAACATAAATAACTAACATATTCAATTTCCATTTACATAACACAAACAACACCTACAACTACAAGCTGAACCAAACTACGCTCACAAATTCAAACTACAAGCAACAAGCATCATCAAACAATAATTACTATAACAATAGATGCATTGAAGAACCAAACTAAGAAGAAGCTAAAAAAAGAAAGAAAAGAAAAAAAAGCAAACGCAAATCAACAAACCGATCAAAGAACCTCAATGATGTACTGAGCAGCGGCAGAACGACTATTAAGAGCAGCCCACTGAAGCGCGTAGTAACCCAAACCGTCAGGTTCGGTAACAAGACAACCCTCAAGCTCCACCAATCTATGTAGCTTCTCCAAATCCCCATAAGCCGCCGCAGTATAAACGTCGTTCCGGAGGCTATTTTCGCAAACTTCACCACCGGCGGAAGATGACGGCGTCGATTGTTGATCCCGCCGGGATTGAACCTGAACCTCCTCAACAACCTCGATCTCGGATGACATAACTGAAATTGAAATTGGACCGTTGGATAAGATTAAGGGAATTGGGAATTTTTTTTTGGGGGAAATGGATTGAAAATTTTTAGGGTTTTTCGTGGAAAGGAGAGAGGGGAAGAGGGTCTGGGTGATGGCCGTCCCTGTTGACCCTCTGAGGACGAACGAATCAAAAATGCGACAACACCAACTAAGATTAAATTAGATTATTAGTATCGGAATTATTAATGTCACTTATTCAATTTACCAAAAAATATAAATTGTTGTCATTTTATTCATCAACATATAGGCCACTTGTCTAATAATGTATTGGGTGGTGATGGTGATGGGGTTAAGATTGTTTGTTGTTCAACTTTTTTTTATAATATGATTCATTTAATTTTGATCGTTGATTTGAAATCATAAAGCATAAATTACATAACTACTAATTGATAGAGTACTCCAAACAAAAAAAAAGTTACTATATCAAACAAAAAAAATTGTCTCGACCAGTAATTTTTAACTTTTATAGTTGAAAGATGTTACTATATCACATAGTTACAACAAGAAATCCAATTTAAGATAGTAAATAATGGAACTAATATCTACTTGTTTTTTTGGTGGAGACACATTTTATTAATTAACAGAAGTTTATACGATAGTATTGTCTAAACAAGATACATTTTAATTAGTAATATTTTGTAAAAACGACACAACTTAAAATATATTTTTAATTAAACGTTAATTAGCATGACTTAATAGAGAAGATCGCGGTTCGATTTTTTTTCTTTGAAAATTTACTAAATGGTGTGTTTCTCTTACACACATATTGTAGGTTCAAGATTTCCTCCATGTTTAAAATTTTTCAAATTGATTTATTATGTTATTGATTCCAATAAGTTCGTTGTTTAGGTCAATATTTAAATTAACTCAATCAAAAATATCTACCTGGTATCCTCAAAGTTATAAATATCATTTTAAAGACTATAATGTTTTTTTTTGTACAATTGAGAGCCAAAGGCCAAAAAAAAGAAAAACTAAAAAACTAAACTTATTCCTAGGCATTCCATCCCTAGAAATATAATTAAAAAAAATGAGATTTTGCATTCTACTAGGAATCGTCTCCAAAACAAGAAGATTCCAAAAATTTGAAGTTAGATTAAAATTTGCAAGTCAATCAGCACATTTGTTTTCTTCGCGCCAAACATGAACAATTTGACTATAATGTTATTAACCTAAATGACTAACTTAAAACTTTTAAACATATCTTAAGACTTAAAATAAATGCAAAAAATTAAAATTGTAATTTAGCGTTTATTCTTATTATGTAGTACTAGAAAAATACCCGTGCGATGCACGGGTTTGTTAATTATTAATAAATCTCCGGTTCTAAATATAAGATAAAAATAATTTTTTAGATTTATCAAAAATTTAATGTATCTACTCTATATTAGTAGTATATAGTTTATGATAAAATAATTGCAAACACGGTTGGAAAAATAAAATGATTTAACTAATTAAAAAAGAGATATATAGATGTTTTAATGAAATACATTGAATTTTTAATGAATCTAAAAAATAATTTTTATCTTATATATAAGATTGAATGGAATAATAGATAAAAAAAAAGTTGATATGATAAAATTTTATAAAAAATATTTTTAAAATATCAATATTAATATTTTTATAAATATTTGTTTGTTTTATCTGCAAAATTAGTTGAAATATTTGCCCTGCAACCCGTCCTAGTTTGTATATGTTTATATATGCAGATATATTTTGATATGTCTCATATTTTTAACAATGATAAAATTTTATTACATACAAATTTTATAAATGAGTGACAAATACTTGCCCGTTATTTTTTTTACTTTATCAATGACATGTTTATTTGTATTTTATTTATATGTAAATAACATATAACTAGTATGTTAGCCCGTGCCGTGCACGGGATTATTTTCTTTTTTAATATTATTTTTTAATTTATTCTAAATTATTATTTGATTACTTCATGTTATTATTCAATAATAATTTGAGATATTATATCTTATGAGTTGTTTAAATATAAATTGTTGGAGTAAATATATTTTTTTACAGATATTTTTTTAAATCACAAAACTCTCACATTTTTTCGCCATAAAAAACTCACATTCAGCGAATTTTAATGTTTATTATAAATTTATTCAACTTAATTTCATCAAATTACATTTTTTTAAATACAATGTAAAATAAAATATATTTTTTCATCATTTTTTCATCTTGTTTCGTAGTAATTCATATATAAATTTTAAATAAAAAATACATAGAAATAGGCAACCTTGCATATCACGAAACAACCACATTTTTTCGTCAACTGAATCTCATCAAACTACATGTTTTTATAAATACAGTGTAAATTAAGATATATTTTCTCATCTTTCTCTCACTTTGTTTTAACTTGGTTAGTAGTAATCTAGATGTAAATTTTTAGAAGAAAAAAATTCAAATAAATAGACAACCTTACATATTATAAAACTCACACAATTTTTCGTTTCTAGTCCTCATTAAAATTACAAAAAAAGATAGCGTAAATTATAAAATCAAAAGATACTCATATTAATAGGATTGTTAATATAAGTCATATTATAAAAAATAGGTTTTCCGTATTAATATGTGTATAAATATTTAAGTTCCTATAAAAAAAAGTTTTTCGTCTTGTATTAATAAATTCTGTATTAAAACATTTGTAGAAATATAATTCCGTAAAAACTAAAAAAAAAAAAAAAACTCTTTCATGAGTATAAATATAGCTCTTGTAAAAATTACAAAAAAAAAACAGTACTCTTATTAATATATGGGTTGAAATATAAATCCTCATAGAAATATACGTTATCGTAAAATTACAAAAAAAAAAAATTCTAGAGAGTGATCTCCCACGTTCTCGTATTAATATATGATTTTTATTTTTAAATTATGTAGACGTTCATTTTATATTGATTTTATTTAAATATGAAAAATAATACTCTAGAGAGTGATCTCTCACTTTCCGTTCTCAACAATATGATATTTTCTCTCCCGTCATCGTAGAAATTATTAAAAGAAATATAAACCTTGTATGATATATGAATATAAATATAAATCACGTGTAAATTAAAAAAAATAGACACTTGTATTATTATATTAGTATAAATATTTATCCCGTGTAAATTACAAAAAAAAAGTTATATTAATATAAGTGTAAATATTTTTCATAAGCAATAAAATAAAATATCATAAAATTGCTTCTAAAAAAATCATAAAAATATAGTTTTAGTTGTTGGTGGAATCGAACTGTGTATCTCATACTAAATTTTGTTCGTGAGAGAGACATAGATGACACACATAAATTTTGATTTATTAGAGATTTTTTCGTAAATTTTTGTTCATGAGAGAGACCTCCGTAAATATAAATCATAGATGACACCCAACACATTCTTTCATCATATTTCAACATATTTCGCAGAAATTCACATGTAAATTTGAAGAACAACAAAAAAATATAAAGAAATAAAAATTCATGTATATTACAGAACTTCCACATTTTATTGTAAAAAAAACTCTCACATTCAATCATCTTCCTTCATTTATTGTAGATTTATTGAACTATATCTCATCAAACTACATTCTTTTAAATATAGTGTAAATTAAGATGTATTCTCATACTATTCTTCCATCTTGTTTCATAATAATCCACATGTAAATTTAAAAAAAAATACAAATAAACAGATAATCTTCCATATCACAAAATTCCCATATTTTTTTCTTCGGAAAATAACTCTTTCACATTCAGTGATCTTCCTACGTTTATTGTATATTTATTCAAGTTAATCCAATCAAACTATATTTTTAAAATACAATGTAAATTAAGATATTTTTTTCATCGTTATCGCACCTTCTTTTTTCAACTTGTTTCGTAATAATCTACATATAAATTTCAAGTAAAAAATACAAATAAATAGACAACTTTGCATATCACAAAACTACCACATTTTTTTGTCAAAAAAAAATTCACATTTAGTTATCTTCCTACATTTATTATAGATTTATTCATCTGAATATGATCAAACTACTTTTTTTTTGTTAAATTTGAGATTTTTTTTCCAATCATTCTCTCACCTTGTTTCATAGTAATCCACATATATATTTCCAAAACAAAATAAAAAAAATAGACAACCTTGAATAGTACAAAACACTTTTTTTTGTCAAAAAAAACTTTCATATTCAGTAATGTTCCTACGTTTGTTATAGATTTATTCAACTGAATCTCATAAGACTACATATTTTTATTTATCGATAAGTTTGGTGTATCACTTGTGTTTCAATAAACTAATTCGCCACTATTTTTTTTGTTAGAATTAAGTGTCAAAAATCGTTCTTTGATATTTTATAACTATTTCATATAATTTTTTTTTTGTGATTTAGAACAATTTTCTTTAATAGAGCGTTTATGTTAAAGTTTTAGAATTGAACTACCTTTATAATAGATTTTTTTAAAAAAACATTTATTCTAGATTTATTCAACTGAATCTCATCAAACTATATATTTTTTTAAATACAGTATTTATTCAACTAAATCTCATCAAAAAAAAAAATGTCTCTTAATTGATATTCCCTCCGATCCTTTTTATTTGTCATTAAAGAAAAAAAAAAAGATCAAATTAGGAAGGTGTATTTTTGCACCTTATTTTCCTATCATACCCTTCCTTTTTAGAATATATATCTTAATTTTAATCCACCAATAAATTCCTTTTTTTTTTTGCACACACACTTTCTCTTTCCTTTTTTTGGTACATCGAAAGATACGCACTTTCTCTTTCAAAAAAAATTAAAACCACCAAATAAAAAATTGTAACAAACTTTTATTTTTTGATGCAAAATTTATAACAAACTTTATGTGAAAAACAAACAAACAAACATTGTTACAAAAAATTAGAAGAAATGTATAATAGGTAAAATATAACCTAAATTGTCAAAATGACAAATAATTAGAAACAAATATTTTTTTAAAAATGACAAATTAAAAGGAATGAAGAGAGTATTAAAGCACATTTGAAAATAATCAATATTAAAGCACATTTGAAAATAATCAAATAATATTACCGAAAACAATATATGTCACCAAATAAATTTATGATTAATTCTATCAATGTGAGTGTAAGACCTGAGTATTTTAATTTTTTTTAAATAATTTATTGAATGTGTTTGCTTAGAGATTGTCATTTGTTGCTATTTCTTCATAAATTGTATGATGAATATAGCCCTTATAGTCCAATATACTTTTTACATTAGAGGAAAAATTATTATAGGTGAGGATGAATAAATAATAATAACATAAGATGGCGGGGCTATTAAGGTTAAATTAAAATTATAATAATTTTTCCCCTATTTTAGAATAGTAGTAGTTCCACGTTCCTACCCCACTAGTCCATATTATTAGGAAAGAGGTTAATAGAGAGGTACTAGAAACCAATTTTCCCATTCTGATTTCACGTTTTAGAAAAAGGAAAACAAAAGAACAAAGCTTCAGACTAAGACATTGAATGAGCAATTAGGAAGAAAAAGGGGCAACCGAGGGATTAACTTACAGGAGTCGGCATCTAAACTCATCACTACAAGTAAGAATATTTGTACCCCTTTCTATTCATTAGTTCTTAGTATCAAATTATTGTTAGAACACAGAGTAGATTTGTAAAACAATTCTGAAATTGGTAGTAAAGGATTTTATAGACTAACTAGTGTTAATTGCCTTGAAATTGAATTAGAGTATTGATGGTGAGAATTTAGCATGAGCACATGGGTATTCCGGTCACTGATTTTAGGTTGAACGAGTAAAATTACATTATTCAAATGACTTTGCAATTCTTCTCAAGTGATATACGTTTTAATAATTTAGATTCTAAAGTGGGTACTTTTCAATAAAAGTGGGTTATTGTACTAGTAGTTAGTTTGAAGACAAACCTTCAAAACATGTATTCTGTTACTTAGGCAAAATCAAGTCGGTCGATGGTTTTAGTTATAGGATGCTTTGAAAATTGATATTAATTCTTAGAAACACTGAAGATTGTATGGTTTCGTTTGAACACCAGTGAAGTTAAGAAATAAGATAAACAAATAGATAATTAAAATAACAATAACAACCTTTGTTGAAAATATTGAGTAAAAAGTAAGAACATGTAAGATTTGAAACTAAGTAAGTGAATATTTAATTGTGAAGGTTAATTTAGAGATAGTGAAGCGAAGACCGCTGCGTTGAGAGCTAATAATTGCCGAGGTTAAGGTAAGGGCATCACTCCATGTGTTTTAATTTCCTATTTGCAACGTGTTTTGCTTGGTGTACTGTTGATGGGTGTTGTTGTTGTTATTGTGAGTTACTATATGGCTTTCGAAGTTGATTATACTCATGGGTGATACCGATTAGATTGTGTTATGATTGGTAAAATTGATCATTATTGGTGTAATGATGTCTCTTAGTTCGGTGGAATTAACTGAGAGAGATGCATTTATTCATTCATTCATTCATACATTGTTGATCCTCTCTTCGGAGTGGTGTTTCGGTGATCCACTTTTGTAGTGGTGTATTGGTGATCCATTCTTCGGAGTGGTGTATTGAGGATCCACTCGACGGGGTGGTGTATTGAGGATCCACTTGACGAGGTGGTGTATTGAGGATCCACTTGACGGAGTGGTGTTTTAGTGATATCCGGATCAGGTAGGTTGCATTAGTTGGCATGTAGACTAACAACTAGGACTTGTTGAATTGTTCGATAGATCTAAATTTTTGGTGGTACATGTTGATAAGTGTTGGATTGTATAGATTTTTATCGGTGTTTTTGGCATATGTTCTAGTGGTATTGGTGAAGTGATTATTTGTCTTATTTCTACACTTGTTTTACAATTATATGTCTATATAATCATGCTTATTGTATTATATTTGAGATATGGAGATGACCCTTACTTTTGTACCAGATGATGACCTTAATTCATTACCCCGAGATGATTCATTGGTGGGGACTAGATGTGATGATTCTAGACAGAGATGATGGTTTTGTCGACCGTGAAGCTCTTAGAAGTTTTGAGTCTGACTTAGCATAGGATTTAGATTGATCAGCTTTAGGATTTCCCTTTTGTTATAGATTTCAATTTAGATAAATTCCTTCTGTTGGAGTTCATTATGTTGGATTATTTTCATTATTCCTTGAGACCATAATTGGCTTTTGATTTTGATAATTGCTGGAATTTTTAATTACAATTTGGTTTGTCATTCAACGGTGGGAAGTTGAGGTTTTTATAATTGTCATAACTATATTGATGAAAGGTTCACAAGAAGTTAATTAATTGTTTGTTTTATTAGCGGTTCAGAAAAAAAAAATATAGTGTCTCCTCTTTTAAATTTACGAATAGTATATTTTTTTTTAAAAAAAAAAACGGGATGTTACAGTGAGTAATAATGCATAATAATCAATGAGTGAAAACATCGGTCTATTAAACTAAATGACAAAATTGTCAATAAAAAAGTGCATAATAATGCATTAAAATTAAACAATGAAAATCTGTTGTTTGACGATCATAAATTTGTCTAATCTTTCTTAATTTTTATATTGATCTTCATATATTTGGTTGTGGATAAATCAGCTCATCAGGGTAAGCTCTCTTAACTGATATACCATCGACTTGCCTACGACATCTAAAGCAGTTCTATCTTTGTTATAAGATCTTGTGAATCGCACTGATAAAATATTAGAACATATAAAGTATGAATTGCACAAATAAAAGTTAAAAAAATATAAAGTAAGAATTGTAATGATAAAAAATTAGAAAATATAGAGTAAGAAACTTATTAGTACAAAATTATTGATAGTATCATAGTAATAAGTCAAGAAGAAAAAGTTAATCTATAGATTTAATAAGTTAAGATGAAATAGTTAATCTATGAAAATTAGTTTTTTAAATAAAAGTCTTAGGTGCTTACCGTGGAACTATTTTTGATGTATGTCTTTGACTCTGCTTGCATTAGTACTCTGTGCCATGATCTTCTTATATATTATATTTTTGACACGACTGATACTAAACACCATCATCAATATATTTGATTTCAACCATGATTATACATATTGATTCATACAATTTATTCACAGTGATATTTGTCAAAGTGTTTTAGTAAAAGAAATAATAATAATAATAATAATAATAATAATAATTTTTAGTCAAAATAAATAATAATAATAATAATAATAAAATACCCATAAATTGTAAAAAAAATTGTCTTACTTGTTGACATTCAAGAAGTGTCTCAATATTTCTCATATGTGTGATTTTAAGTAGATCGTGATGGAAAACCTTGGAGATGAACTGAAACTTGTATAAGAGAATCATATTTTTCATAAGTTCTAAAAACAATTGAAAGAAAAAATTAATAAACAATTACATATATGCATAACTGAAAATTTCTTAATTGTAATTTATAATCGATATAATAATAGAATCATACATCAATTTTAACGTAGCAGCTTCGGGAATATCTTGATTAAACATGAGCCACGAACAGTCTAAACTGATGTTTCAATTCTTTGACCATGAATGTCTTGTGTTTCTCACGATGAATGTATTTTTTATATATAGTTAAATTATATTCGGACTTGTTATGCTAGAGTTGAAACAAATTAAGTTGTTGTTATCTGTAAAATATTATTTTTTATTGTTATCCATAATTTTTATTTTAATTACTTAAGTTAATTAAATAAATCTTTACAAAAAAAAAAATTAGTGAAGCTCTAATTGAATAACACCTAAGCAAATTTTTCTAATAATGCAACCAAATTATGCTAAAAATAATATCTAAACAAAATATAAAAAAAAAATCTTAGAGAAGCTCTAATTGAATGCCACGTAAGCAAATTTTCCTGAGAATGCACGAGAGAGCTCCGTGAACCTATCGTAATGTATATAATAGAGATTGTCCCGTGTTTTTTATTTTATTTAACATTTTAACAAATTTTAAGATTTTTTTAATGAATTTTTTTTGATAATAACTTAATAAAATTTTTAAGTGTGTTAGTTCAATATATTTATTAAATTATATTTGATGTTAAGTGCTATTATAATTATAATATGAAAAAAATCATTAAGTGATATTTAAAATATCAGTATTAAAACAATATTTATACAAAATATATATTTATTTTATAGTTTAAAAACTATTTAACATTGTCCCGTGTTGCAAAAAATTTATGCTTATAAATGTGTCTGCAAATATTTTTTTTATTATTGTTATTTTTTTGGACAAAATTTTTGTCACATTTGTCACATTTGTCAAACTTATCAATTATCAATTACATATTATAATTGATCAAATAACATTTAGGGCATGTTTGGTGCGCAGGTTAGGAAACAAGAGATGTTAAAGTTTTCCAATCTTATTTTAATCCGTTGTTTGGTGCACCAATAGAAAAAGATAAATTTAACTTACCATTAAGCTTATTCAATTACTCTTTGTTATTTTAATCCTTATTTTCGGCTGGGTTATCCAATTACTTTTTTTTTTTCTCTTATCATGTGTACACCAAACACATGACATGATATGTGCTAATCTTGTCATTATCATATCGTATTATTATTCAACTCTTATCATATCTTATTTCTATCTATCCGGCGCACCAAACAGGCCAAAGAATTTTGATGGATAATTGACACATCTGAAGCAAATTAATGTTTTTCGGCGACAAACATTAACTTGTTATTCTTCTAGAGCATGATAAACATTTTAAGCTTCTAATTATAATTTTTTTATTAAGTGTGGTATTTTTTTTCTTTCTTATAATTTAGAATGGAGGGAGTGTTTCAATAAATATTAGCTTATTTTGTATGCAAAATTTTATCAATTACAGAAATGTACTTGTTGTCGATATTATATACATATATACATATATACATAAAATTGATACAATAAAATTTTAAAAATTCATGAATATTTTGAAAATGCAGTTTCAATCCTATTTTATTTAATAATTTATTAATGCCAAGTAATATTAATATTTGTAGTATTAATTTATTTTCAAATAATTTAAACATTAAATACATTTTATTTGAATTAAAATATTAAGTAATTTAATTTTCTGAAATAAAAAAAAGTAGTGGTACTATGTACTCTTACGGTCCTACTTTTTTACTACTCCTATTTACTAATTACTCCTATGTAATCTTTTTTTTTTTTTTTTTTGAAATATGATTAGTTAATTGGGACACATATTCTATGACATTGAGAATAGCAGAGGTCACAATGTACTTATAATTAAACGTATTGAAAATGTTGGTCATCACTCATCATCATTAATTATTATTTTTTATTTTTTTGACCAACATCATTAATTATTATTGGGAACAGTTACTATGGAAAAAAAACTATTAAATTATGATTAAATGTCAAAAAGACTAAAAAGGATACAATGTAGGAGAATTTATTAGATTAATTAAGGGTAAAAATGTAAAATTTATATTGTAGTACTCCCTCCGTCCTAAAACTATTGTCCTTTTAAAGTTATGCACGTAGATTAAGAAACAACAAAAATTGATATGTTAAGTCTTTTTTACCCTTACTTTATTAAGAAAGAGAAAATATATTTAATTAATGCTTTAATTTTTGTAAGGGTATAAATGGTGAACTAACTTTAATTTTACATTGGTTTCCGAAAAGGGCAATAGTTTTGGGACAAAACTAAAAGGCTAAAAGGACAATAGTTTTGGATTTTATAATCCGAACCTATAAAACCCCCGTAAAATTCGGATTTTATAATCCGAACCTGTACCGCAAAATTCGGATTCTATAATCCGAACCTGGTAAACCTCCAAAAAATTGAAGGGTAATTTTGGATTTTAGGGGGGTAATAGAGAAGTGTAGGGGGGGCGGAGAGTAATTTTCGTAGACTAGTACATTCTTAATATTGGGCCCAACCCAATAAAGATGAGGAATAAAACTTGTTGGGACACGGTTGCACCACGGCAAGACAAAAGCTGTGTCAAAGGTGGTGATTGAGAGTAGGGACGACAAGGACATTTGTGGTTGAGATTTTTATGCAAAGAAGGTTGTTTACTCTTATTAAATATGGGCAAGGAGATCTAGATGACAAAGAATAATGACACACTCTTCTGGTTAGGATAATTGAAAATGATACACTTGAAGAATTTTAACACTAGAGAGGATACAAAATCTTGTGTTGAGAGTAAAAAAAACGTAAAACTACATAAGGAAGGATGAAAGTCGTGAAACTCACAAGGTATGTATAATTTGTGAAATTAGTATAGTAATATTGAGGAGAAGATGGTGGATGGTGAAACTTGCATAAGACTAAGAGGTTAAAGTGGATTTGAATGAAAAATAGCAAATGATTGAACAAGACAATTCTGATCGTAACGTATTTAATTTTAAAATTGTTTCTAGAATTGAACAAATTAGAGGCAAGAGACATAAAAATTACCACAAAGCGGTGTCAAATAGCTGTCAAATTGCTGCTACAACACTTTAACATATTGGCTAGTAGCATAATTTGAGCAAATCACTATTGTAATATTTTTCATGATTCGCCATCGACAACATTGATGACAATAAGACATTCACAAGATTATTCAGCTGGAATTTGAGAATTTATAGCAACCCTATAAAGATCAATCAAATGAAATGAAAGTGACCAATAGAAATAAAATAAAATAGCAAACATGTGTAAACAAATGATTAGGAAGTAATTAAGAATATCAAATTAACATAACTTAACAGCTGAACTATAGCTGCAATATAAGATAACACAGTAAATCTCACATTCTTAAATTATCAACAACAAGAGCATAACTTATAATAAACCAGTTCAATCCAAAACGATAGAAAAATGAAAATTCACTCACTATTATGGCAATTTCCCAGATCGAAAAATTGCGAATTTAGAAGAAACTGAGTATGAATAATCAATCCCATTCTCCTTCAAGAACTCCTCGAGAATACGTTTAGCTTCTTCAGGATAAGCACTCTCACACTCAATCTCAAACAAAGTCCCAAAATCAAAACCAGTTTCATCAGCTTCCAATTTCAAACCTTTCCAATCATAAACATTTCTCACATTCCTAAAACCACCTAAACCCAAAAACCCATTTTCACCCACAACTCCAAACTCCTCCTTCACCCTCCTCAAAATCCTCGATTCCAATAAACTCAGTTTCACCGGTTCAGCAACGCAATCGCGACCAGATTTAGGGTTTATATCTTCTTCGTCTTCCTCTACACGACGCACGCCGTTGATAAGAACCCCTTTTGATTTTAGCGAAACGACACACCGTTCGTCGTTGTTGTAGAATCGGAGACGAAGCGTGGCGTGACGCGATGAGAGTTCGGAGGCGGTTCCGTCGAAGAAGAGGTTGTGTTGGTGATGGGTGATGACGTGGAATGGAGAGAGTAAAGTGGTTACGTGACGATGAGCTTTGGCGTTTGCGAGACGAAGCTTTACTTCAACCTCCATTTAGCTAGGAACTGGAAAGAAAGAGAGAGTGTATAGTATGGTGAAGATTTTACGAGGAGAGGTGAATGCAATTTGCTGGGATGTTCGGAACGAGAGAAGCGGCTCCGGTGGCGTTGTTACGACGGCGAGGTTCCGATCTTTGGTTTGGTCAACTAATGGGGACAAAGTTTGTTTTTGTGTGTAAGTGGTAGGTAAAGTCCCATTTGAGGGAAGAAATTTAACTAAACTAGTTGAAATATCCGCGGGAAAGTTATAAATAGGGCATGCCCTTGGTTAGGATAATTAAGAAGGACGCACTTGGAGATTTTTTTTTTGAAAGTTTGGTATCCGGTTTAAGCACCGATTAATTTGAGGGGATCAATTTTACCGTCCACTTGGGGGGACTTTATTTAAAGTCAGAATTTTTTGTTCTCTATAAACTAGCCCACTGAAATAGACGCACTTGGAGAATTTTAACGTTAGAGAGAATACAAAATCTTGTTATGATAGTGAAAAATATAGAAGGATGAAAGTCGTGAAACTTACAAGGCACATATAATTTGTGAAATTAGTAGGTAGTAATATTGAGGTTTGAGGAGAAGATGGTGGAAACTTGTATAAGAGGTTAAAGTGATTGAATGAAAAGTAGATTTAGATTTATTATCAATAGATGAATAGATTAAAGGTACCATATTGATATGTTAAAAAATAAGAGATTGGATAACACAAGGCATTCATGAATTCTTCGTTAAACCTCGTAAGCGTCTTATAATAAAATTTTCTTATCCTCAAAAGCGTGTTCACTGTGATTCTATGGACGATGATCGTACTCAAGAGAAGAGAAAGATTCAACATTACGGAAAACCAATTCTTTCATGTTATTGGCTTGATTCAACTATAAGTTTGTCTCAAAGAAGAAGAATAATGTTCTTGTCGCTAATACCGAACAAAACAAGAACAAGAAGGAAGTTACCACACGGGTTTCTTCAAAAGACTCAAAGGAGGGTCATGTTGGCAACAAGAGCGTGATCAAGAATTTGAGCAACGACACTACTAAAAAGTACGGCGTAAAGAATGTTAATGAAGAAGAGACGAAGAAGAAAGAGAAAATGAAACCAGTGGAGCAATGTTGGGTGATATTGAAGAGAATGATAGGAAGGAAACGGTGGTTGGGCATTGAAAGAAAATCTTGATGTAGAGTATTTGGAAAAGTACAAGTCAAGTGTGAAGAAGACATTAGGTTTAAAAGATATTGAGGCAAAGTTAAAATTGTATTCGGCACCTAATGAATTTGCGGAGGATATCAGATTTATGTTCTCTCATGGAATGCTTTACCCTTCAAGAGATAATGTTTACAAAGCTGCAAGATGGAATGGCATCCGAAAATAGAAGAAGATTCACCGAGAATATCAACATTTATAAGAGAAAAAGAGAATTATTGCGTGCAAATATCAAATAAAAAAGAACATCTCAATGTGATGCTTTTGAGTTTTTGTAATATCATAGTTATGATTTATGAAGCATTACCACTCAATAATTTTAAAGTCAGTTATTACAATATTTGGTGAATGGAAATGAGATTGTCATTATTATATTCTGTTTTTATAAGCATTGTTCATCTTTGTTTCTCTTCTACAACCGAATTTAGAGTGAATGAGTGATAACTGATTTTACTTTGAATTCTCTTCTACAACCAAATTTAGAGTGAATGAGTGATAAATGATTTTTCTTTCAATCAAATTCTTTTTCATACGCAATAAATAAAAATGAGATAAATCATATAAAAGTCTCAAATCTTCATCACATACATCAATTCATCTAACTAAGCCAAACCAAAGAATAATAAGTGCATTTATTAGTTTGATTTAATCAGGTTAAAAAACTTAGTTTACTTCTTTCAAGACATGTCTAATTTGGACATGATTAAAATCCAACACTAACTCTTAATTCTGCTAACAAGCCTCTAAAAGGTATGAGTGAAATGAAAAAGCCATTGTTACAGGGCCAAACACAATTCTAATCTTTTACACTATCAGATTTAGATCTCCATATTTATATGTGGCAATTACAGTATCCTGCTATCCTTAGACCAAGTATCAGACCAGAAGATAAACTGAAAAATAAACTGATGAGCCTCTTAATCTAAACTCTCTTATCCATTCTCAAACGATCCCATCATCAAAAATAACAAAATTCTCATTAGGTTGGGGAAGACGGGTTCAAACTTCAAGCACTCTACTGCTAAGTTATACCTCTTTCCTTTCCCCGTTGAGAAATATAGCTAACTGGTAACTAATCATAAGTCAAATGATCCCGTCATTATTCTTAAACAACAATAGCAAGTGTTTTGTCTCAAATTGTGTATGCCTTTAAACTTTAAACTACATAAACTGTATGAAGCAGTTTACCAAAGTCACTAGCTTAACAATAAAATGAAACTATTTGTCTAAAACTATATATAACAGCCATGATCCTACAACGGTTATAAATATCAGTCACCTAAGATTTGCACACCATCTTAGATTGTGTATTAGCAACTGGTGTTGTCAACTAGTAGTGCTATAGGCCTATAGTGTAGCGGAAATTTAACAAACTACTATTGTTCCACAATAAACAAATGTACAGAAGTTGTTAAAACGCGGCACAGCACCGCAAACACGCAATGTCACCGAATTCAAACAAACTGCTATCATTTGCAATCCACGTTGACAACATCGATAACAAGTCATTCACAACATAAGTAAACAATAGAAGTAACAACATCAAATCAACATTAACTTAAAAATTGAAAGATAATAACAAACAGTTGCATTGCATCCTTAAATTATCAAGTAACAAACTACAAGAGCATACTTAGTAGTTCAATTCAATTAAAAAAAAAAACAATAGAAAATCCACTCACTATGGCAATTTCCCAGATCGAAAAATTGCGAATTTAGAAACAACTGAGTATGAATAATCAATTCCATTCTCCTTCAAGAACTCCTCAAGAATACGTTTAGCTTCTTCAGGATCAACACTCTCACACTCAATCTCAAACAAAGTCCCAAAATCAAAATCAGTTTCATCCACTTCCAATTTCAAACCTTTCCAATCATAAACATTCCTCACATTCTTAAAACCCCCTAAACCCAAAAACCCATTTTCACCCACCACCCCAAATTCCTCCTTCACCCTCCCCATAATCCTCGATTCCACCGAACCCAATTTCCCCGGTTCAGCAACGCAATCACGACCAATCTTCGGATCCAAATCCTCTTCATCTTCTTCAACACGACTCACGCCGTTAACAATAACCGCTTTAGCTTTAAGCGAGATAACGCAACGTTCATCGTTACCGTAGAATCGGAGACGAAGAATAGCACGACGAGAAGAGAGTTCTGAATCTGCGCCGTCGAAGAAGAGATTGTGTTGTCGATGGGTGATGACGTGGAATGGAGAAAGCAATGTGGTGACGTGGCGATGAGCTTCGGCGTTTGCGAGACGGAGCTTCACTTCGACTTCCATGTCGGAAGAGGAAAGAGAGAGGGCGCGTGTGAGGAAGAATTGTTTAGGAGGAGAGACCAATGCGATTCGCTTTGGAAGAAGGATCTTCGGCGCGATCGAATTGACGGAGGAGAGAAGCAGCGCCAGTTGTGGTGGTGGTGGTAGCGGCGGCGTTACGACGGCGAGCTTCTTCGAGTTCTTCTTTGTCTTCGATTTTGACTTCGATTTTCGTTGGCTTTCTTCTCAGCATTTTTTGTGACTGAAAAACAGAACCAACAAGATGATACTATAACCCTACGATTAAATATTCTTGACCGTTAGATGGACATAATGAGATTTGTATTTTCATTTTTTTAAAAATAAAACAATATATTGAAAGAAGAAAATTTCTCATGCCCCACCAATCTCTTTTTCCTTTTCAAAAATGACTTTGTTATCTTTGTAAAAAAATTTGGGTAGTATATTTTGAATTTATTTGTCGTAAAAAATTAATATTTAAACTTAAAAGTTCAAAAGGATTAAAAATTAATTTCAGAGAGAAAAGATAATGGAAGGAGAATGAAAAAAAAAATTCTTGAAAGAAGAAGAAAAAAAAGTAAGGCCCGACATGACCCAGCTTAGCAAAATACAAAGGGTTCATAAATTCTGGAATTTAATCTACTCACACCCCTTTTGAGTTATTAGTACATGTTTAACTAAAGTATGAGTCAATTGAGCTTCATCTCTTGCTGACCATTGATAAAATTGTCTGTTATTTTTTTGTTAGTCGCAGTTTTGATGACTGTCTGTCCCATTGTAAAACTCTTAACTCTTAATCCTTACGAGTGGGGAAATTTCATTCAAATCTACTCAAATATGTTTTCCTCATTACCATTCACACATCATAATATCTGTTGCCCAAAATATTGACCTCCATTCGTGTAGGTCAGTCAAGGAGTTTATTGTGTTGTGTTTCTTTCTTTACAGTAGTTTTCGCACGCTTAAAGATATCAAAAAACACATCTTTAACAATGTCATGTATGTATTTAAAGTCTTAAATTTTTTTACAATGAGTTGCATGTTTCCCAAAAGTACTTAAGCACATCTTAAAACAAACCTCATCTTTAAAAAATAACATTATGATAGAGTACTCTTCCTGACTCATATTTTTTTGAAGGTGAACACTTCCACACCCTTGTGAATAATTTGGGTATGCAACACAAAATGATTTGGACCAATAAAAAACTGCCGTTTGTATTTCACTTATCATATTATTCAAATTACTTAAAATTACTTTTATTTTATTAATATATACACTTTATTTTTAAATTTACAAATCAGTCCCTATCAATTTAAACTTATTATCATGAGAAAAACATTCAACCCCATATCAAATTTACAGACTAGATCAGGATTACCAAAAGGAACATGAAAACCTTAATCTCAAAACATGATTTCTTCCAACTAAAAAGGAGCAATATGTAACACTATTGTGAGATAAAACGTTTCTTCAAATTTGTAGATCTGAACATTATTATGAGAAAAAACATAAAGAACAAGAAATCCCCAATTTCAAAATGTTTATTCTTCCAATTTCAAAAACATATGTAAGAATTTTTAAACATTATGATTATTATTTATGATTTCGGTGCTATGAATTGGTCGAAAAGTGTCACAGTGCACAGGCATAAACCGGGTCGGAATGACCCGGCTGAAGGTAGAAGACGATTGGATTTTATATAGAAACCTAGAAAGAAATAAATAGTCAAACGGCATAGTTGTTTCCAAAACCAAGCGGTGACTAAGTGGCAAAGCTAGTTGTTGTATTTGATGAGGGCGTGTGTTCGATCCTTGTGGTTTTACTTTTTTTATTAAATATAAACCTTTAAACAAATAAATAATCAGATGTTATAGGCCCCGTTTGACCCGGCTTATTTTCAGCTTTTTTATTTAGCTTAAATGAAATAGAGAAGTATAAAATTGAATTTAGTCATATTTCTCTTTAAAAGTATTAAAGAAATAAAGTAAAGAAGTATAAAATAAAGAGAAGTGGAGTCAAACACATTTTTTTCTTTCTTTACTATTTTTAAGGAGAAGAAAATAAGTAAAAAATAAGTCGGGCCAAACAGGCACATATTATCAAGTGATGGTGTAGTGCCAAAGTCTTATTAGTAGGTGGTGTATTGATGACATTTTTTTCTTGGAAATGATAATCAAATTTAATCATTTTTGTGTGATACTCATGCACATAGGAACAACAAAGAATAAAGAAAGAAGATGAAAGGGTAGGATTGTGGCTCATAGGTGATAACTATGGTGGGCACTAGGGGGCGGTGTATTTGCCCGTGTGAAATGGATGATAAAGATTAACCCTAAAATACATTTAATAATTTAACTATAATTGTTTTTGACAAATAATCAATTATAATTTATTACATTAGAATTTGACATAAAAAATTTATTATAGATAAAAATTTGTTTGGCATACAAAATATAGTTAAGTAATTAAAATATACAATAATTATTTAATATAAAATACGTAATATATAATATTGAAAAGGAGTAGATTTTATCAACAAAATAAAAAGTTTTTTTATTGTACTAAATAGTAAATAGTTAACCGGCAAAAGAGTTTAATACTTTAATCATAGCATATACTAAATACATTGTACCACAAAAATATTTTTTTTTAAGCAAATTGTATGAAAAACTTGTTCCTATTTTCAAAACTCGTCAATAAATAATATAGGAGAAAATGGTACCCAAGTTATATCAATTTATTTTTTGACTAACTATTATATTGCTTATTAATTTTGGGGGGATGGATAGCTCAACTGGTTAAGCTGACCAGTTGAGCTAAGGGTTAAGGAGTTAATGGAGGTCTAAGGTTCGAATTCTCGCAAAGGAGAAAATCTTTGTATTCTACTTTTTCTTAATAAGTGTGATTTTTGTTTTTTCTCTTGTAATATGAGACGGATGGATTATTTTTGAACTAACATTGATTTCCTGTCATAAAATGTTGTTTATTTTATTCAGATTTAATCTAATGACTGGTTATTACCATGGATTTCAATTAATTGGATTAAAAAACCTAATTGGATTAAAAAATTGGATTAAAAAATCTAATGACAGATTTAAATTAATTGGATTGATTAATGGCTTAAAAAACCTAATTATTACCATGGATTTCCCGTCTAACTGTTACATCTCAACCAATTGGATTGACTAATGATTAGGAAATTTAATGTAATGTTCAATCTAAAGAATTACTACATCCGGTCTTAAATATAAGAGAAAATTTACTTTTTAGATTCATTGATAATCTAATGTATTTGGTCCCGAGCGAGTACAAAATAAAAAATTACATAGAAGCGACATTCATTCAATTAAATTGGTAGAATACATAGAACAATACATATTCAAAATTGCTAAAAATAGAAAGAGATGAATCTACAAAGAAGATGATTCAAAATTACTACAAACTAAAAATTGGAAAGGATTCAAAATCTCAACTAGGTTAAGAAGTTTTGGGGCGGCGATTGTGAAGAAGAGTTGACATTTTTAGAGTTTAGGGTTTAGGGTTTTAGAGTTTAGGGTTTAGAGTTGACATTTTAAGATGATTTAAAATTACAATAGCACATTTGATTTTAGTCTATAAAGCTCTGACACTCTAAAAATGGCGATGTATCGTGTCCGATACGTACCCGATATCGATACGCGTTTGATATTCCCGATACGCGTATCAGAGAAGTATCAGGGAATTGATTTCTATTTTATTTTAAAAAGATATGACAAATTCTTGTCGGATACTTAGGTAGGGAATGTTAGAATATGACAATATTTATCGATAATCAACTATGTCTTTTTTAGTAGTACTAATGATGTTTTTTTGAGATAGAATTAATGATGTCTTTTTTAGATAGTACTTAAGATATGTAATTGTCATCTGTTTGTTCATTTTCAGTAATTTGGATATTAAATTATCGATTTTAGTTACATTTATATATTATGCATTTATATATTTAATTTAAAATAACGTACCGCGGTCATTTCGTATAACAAATTTAAAAAAAAAAATTGTATCGTTGTATCGTGTCACGTATCTGGGCTTCATAGGATTTTATCATATGATTGCCTATTTTTGTAAAAAAAAAAAAAAAGATCAATCATAAAATTATTTAACGAAAATGGCAAAGATGAGAGTCAAACCTTGTTTTGAAAGGCTAACTTCTTTGCCACTGCGCTTAAGTTGATTTTGATTTAATCATTCCTATTGCATATTTATATAGTAATATATGCATTATTATTATTATTATTATTCGAAACTAGTTGTCTTCAACCTCCAACCGGGTCTGAATACGACCCGGTGACCCAATTGAAATCCAACTTGTTTTTGACATTTTTTTACACCGAAATTAATGGTTAAAATCACAAAAATCCGACGAAATTTTTTTCCTTACAATTTTTAAAACGTATTTTCAATCAAAAATATCTTAAAATTCAGATCTTAAAACAAATGTCAACAAAAAAGTGAGTGATATTCATATTAATGATAGGGAGATTCTTCGTCTTTTTTGAAGATAAGGAAATATGAACAGTTTAATAAAGAACCCATGAAAGGAAAGGAAGGCTAATTGGTGCTGCTCGTTGGTTCTTTTAACACAGTGCAGCAATGAACAAAAGTGAAGGGAAGATGAACAATGAAATATGACGAGGATGTATGTGCAATAACACAAATATTTATTGGGGTCTTACAGTAATAACTAAAAAGATTGAGCAATAATAAAAAACACAGAACTTATAAAATTAGGTGGAAAATAATTAACACGTGTACCAATTAATATAAACCAAGTCAATTTGGGTATGGTACCTTGAGGGTATGATAGAATTTGCCTTTTTTGAAGAGTGTTTGCGATCTTCTTAAAAATGACTCATATTAATTAAATTAAAAAAATAAATCCCGAGGGTGACGTGGAATGAAACAATTTGGCGAGGCAAACATGAATCAATTTGAATGAAAAAACCCTAACGGGACCAAACCCAAGTTCCCGCACACACACCCACACTCTCTCGAATTCTCTCTCTCTCTCTCTCTCTCTCTCTCTCTCTCTCTCTCTCTCTCTCTCTCTCTCTCTCTCAATGTCGGCAATGGACCTTCTTCCAACTCCAAGTCTCTCCATTGGAAACAAGGCGCCTATGTCCGTTTCCTCTTTTGCCGAAGCTTTCTTTCTTCAAACTCTCATTTCCACTACCAAATCCCTCGCATATCTTCTCATAGCGGTACAATAATAATTCCTTCTTTTTTCACAATTTCATCTCTAGATTTCCATGCTTTTCACCTGTTTCTCTGTAGTTTAGCCTTGATTAATTTAGGGTTTTAGTTCAAATGTTCTAAATTATTGGATTATTTCTTTGCTTAAGTTGTCACTCTCTCACAGATCACACATTTTGTGTTTTTCTTATAATGTTTTTTTGTAAATTAGTACAAATTTGAAATCATTTAGTAGTTAGTAATACTTAGTACTGTGGTCAATGGGTTGACACAAGCTGCTAAATATCCAATGTTGCCTCTTAACCTTTTTTTTTTATGGATTAGGGTTCATAGTTTTAGCAATTTGTGATTTATTAGTGTTGTCAAATAAGTGTCACTACAACGTAGCAAAATTTGAACAAATTGTTATTGTTACGCGATAAGGTGGTTAGTACAAAATGTTACAGCACTGTAGTGTAGCGGGATTTGAACAACCGTTATTTACTATACACTGGATCTGGATGTATCTTGCCACTTGGTATTGCTAATATGCTGTTGTATACATCCAAGAAGACATTTGTGGCAAAGTTTTGGAGATTTTTATAGAACAGGGTCTTACGTTGTTTGTGTCTGAATCAGATACATGTTTGTTTTTGCAGAACTTGTCAAACAGTAAACCTTTTATATTTTGTATCTATGACTATATACAGGATTTTCTTTCTGTCCAACTGTCATTTTGTCCCTCTTTATTTACTCATTGCTGTGGAATCATATTCTGAAATCTGAAATGTCTATTTGCATCACCGCATCTCTGCTTGTAGCTTTACACACATAATCAAACTGCAATGTTGAATTCAGTATAGTTATTTATGTCTACTCATGCTTTGTGTACGTGATAGGGATTGTTGCTAATCTTACTTTTCACTAGGTTGAGCTAAAACATTCTCTTAACTATACAATTGATTACATTGCATTGAGTAAGGATTCTTGTTTGTTTTTTCTGCAGACTGGATCTCTTTGTACAGATGTCAACAATTTGATATCACCAATCGATGGAAGGTAAATAATAAACATATATACCTTATGCCTTATGCAAATATTTTATGGTTGTTTTAAATTTGGAAAATCCAAATATCTTCATTTGTTTTTATTCTTGATTAGGTTTCCTTTAGACCAACTGTACAAGGGAGACCATACTTGTGAAGAGAACAAAGATGGTAGTGATACAGAGGATGATGACGATGACAACGACGATGATGATGTGAATGACGAGGATGATGAAGATGATGAGGACTTCTCTGGTGATGAAGGTGAGGAAGATGCTGATCCTGATGATGATCCTGTGCCTAACGGTGCAGGAGGAAGTGATGACGATGATGAGGATGATGACGACGACGATGATGATAATGATGATGGAGAAGACGAGGATGATGACGAAGAAGAAGAAGAGGATGAAGATGATGATCAGCCACCTACTAAGAAGAAGAAATGAGTTGTACTAGTAGTAGGTAAATTGTTTTCTTCCTGCCGTTTGAGCACTCTCTATTTTGTAGTAACATTTAGTTATTGGGATGCTGTGACCTGTCAATCCATCTTGCCTATGCCTAACATTAAGATTTTCAAACACTACGGTTAATATATCCTTATCATGTATCCGCTGTTATTATTACTGGTGTTGCTTGTCATATATGTCACTTTTATTGTTGTTGAACTTTCAAATGTGATGGTAATCAGATTTACTTTTTGTCAGTAGAGTTTTATCCTTTCCAAGGGCCAGTTTTTTTGACATGGCCTTTAAAAGATAGAATTGAAATTACACGGGTATTGTGGTTATATAAAAGAGAAAATTGGAGTGAACATTTGTGTTTTCATGTTAACGTTGCGGTACATATATCATATAAAAGTGGGCGTGGGCGGTAACAAAGGTCAAAGTCTTTTCTTCTGCCTGAACCCCAAGTTCATGAATTGTGACACTTACAATATGATTAATTGAATATTCACCGATCACCATGAGCATTATCTCATGGAAATTTTGAAACAAAATACATTTGGGATTTACGATTAAGTTTGCTTCAGATACATACTTCTTTCGTGATGTGATTTAATCTAATCTCCAAACTGTTGTAGTTTTGCCGACAAGGAAGAAGGCTTATACCTAACATTTGTTTCACAAGGAGTTTTGAAACAAATGTTTTGACAGGAGTGAGAAGTCACAGTGAATGTTGAGTCTAAATGTCAAATTAGAGACTGATTTCATACATAACTACTTACTCATGGTTTTCCATAATTTTAAGTTCATTATTTTTTATGTTATCAATTCCGTAGCATTGTAAACAATTGTTTTTTGTTCATTTTAAACAACTTTCAAATCACATAAGTGACACTTTTATTCGCTATGGATTAATCTAACCTTCAAATGATAGCAATGGTGGGTTGTACTAACACTGAATTTTACCTATAAAATCTTCAAACATGAAAGTGTCTTGCCTAACTCACCACTAGCTTGAAAAAAGGAAGAAAAAAATAATAATAATGCAGCCAAAAAATCCTGAAAGCTACTACTCATAATTTAAGCAAGTGAAATACCAGCTACCACTTAAGATGTTTCAGGTAATAAATATAAAATTGCAGCATTTGTCTTCGTGTGATGGCTTATACTAATTATTATCTTGCCATGAACCATTTCATTCACTGCACGTACCGTTTCTTCAATTGTTTAGGCAAGATCCTAATATTTAGGATCAAGAATGCCTTTAAATGTTATTGGGAAGAATCTTTTATGAGAAAGCACAAGGAAGTATAAGTACTAAGAATTAGACCCAGAGAAATGTCTACATTGAGATTATATATCCATTCATTATTCATGTGTTATGGATACCCTTACAATTCATTTTGGGATTAGGATTATATATCAATTTATGCTTTTGTTTAGGAGTTGGGACGACCAACGACAGTTGATTCAGTTTGTAAGAATGTGACTCATATATCTAATAAAGATGCGAGCTTAATCTTGATTTTTATGAGCTACAAAATCTAAATTAAAGCTTACATTCATAATTCTTTTTTTTTTTTTTTTTGACACCTACATTCATAATTTTTGTTGTTGGAAATCATAACTTTGAACACTATTTTTTTTCTCTTTCTAAATTAACATTACCATTTTGATAACTTTTGGGGGGTATTTGGCATTCTTAGTGATTCATATGGCGCACAGTTCAATTTTTAAAAATTAGGGGCCATACTAGATAAATCTAAATGCTGATTCAAATATATATTTAATTTCTAGTCTTTGACTTTATTATTACATAGATGTACGAAAATCATTCTCACACACACAAGCTTGGCATTGTTATATGTAATTCAAATTTTAAATCGAAGCAAACTAATGTTTTTTTTTTAACACCAACCTAACCTGTTGAATTAGTTGAACAACTTAATATAGGCAACCGTTCTATTTGAAATATTTTCGAATATTTTCTTCGTTTTGTTTTTTGCAGCACATTATATACCCCCAAATAGACAGTGTGTAACTTATGTGATGTGATTAGTCAGTGAACATTTTTATAAAAGAAATTATTTGAAAAATGATACATTTTTATTAATTAAAGTAATAATTATAATTGCTCCTATATATAGAAATTTGAACTTAAGAGTTAAGAGTACTTTAAAGATACTCCAAAACTAACCTCTTTCGTTTCTTGAAAGTCCCATTTTGTCCCACCCAAATGACCCAATGGTATACGATGATTCATTTCTAAGTGGGATACCATTGGCATTGCACCTTATAATACTACAGTACATACATTTCCTAAATAAATTTTGACTTTCTTGTCACTTTTCCCCAATGGTAAATAAGAGTAGCACGTCCAAGTCAAGTTAACTTCAAATTCAAACTAAGAATTGCATAAACTGCGGTTACCCCATGCATGTATGTGGGCCATTTCATGCATTTTCAGTTTTGAGTGACACCAATTTTCCTTCTAAGCCAAGTTTTTTTTTTACTTGTAGTGACTGAAACCTTTTTTTTTATAAAGGAAATACTTATTTTTATTTGTATAGTGATTAGAATTTCACTTTTTAGAGTGGATAAATGAGTATATCATGATTTGAACCCCGGTCTTTTTATTATCATACAATATTCCTATCAACCGAACTAAGTTTATGGGAAGTCAAACAATTATACTTTTCTCGTATGACTATGAGTTTATATGTTGTGATCAGTTGTAACCTATCCAGTAATCCATTGTTGGTTATTGGGCAGGTATATATAAAAAATATAATCTAACTAAACAAGCTAATCCATGGGTTCCAACCATTGTTTCCCCTTTTTGGTGAAAGGTTAAAGCTAATCCTAGATAATGGAAAAAGATAGATCTGATCTAAAAACGGCATGAAATTATGATATAATATAGTAAGTTTTAGATACTATAAAATATTAATAATTGTTGTTATATATTGTGAATATAGATTTGGTGTAGTGGATGACAGCCAGAAGAAATAAAGGGAATAATGTCTCAATTCATGTGATTTTCAAGGTTAGCTTAAATTGAACTAATACTTTATACCAAACAATGATTCCCTCTTAACTAATCTAAGAAACAAACATTTGCCATGGTTCAATACTTGAATTGATTTAGTAGATCTTGATTTACCAATTCATCATAGTCACAAATTAAAGTAGTGTCAAGTTGATGATATATCTTGATAGATGATATATATTTTAGAACTCGATGTAATGGGCACCAAAAGAAAATGGACCCAATTAACCATTCAATTATAAAAGAGATGCATGTGATCGGTTAATACTTAATATAGATGAGAGTGTGAGTTGGACATGGCCCTTATGTAGCAGCTCAACAAATTTTGAGACCAGAACCAAACTTATTGTCTATTGATAATGAATTAGATAATGTCAATTTCACCTTGTAGATAAATATACATGAGAAAGGTGCACACTACTCTATCTACAATTGATTAAAATAATAATCAGATTATATGATAATAATGCCCTAGCTATTTACCCATCAAGTTGAGCCTTCCTCACTCAGTTCATCCCTGGTTCAAACCATTACCGCCCGGCCGGTTATACTGACATATTGCACAATATGCCAAGTGCCAATAGGTGAATATATCATTTAGTCAAAAAAGATTAAAAATATAGGTGAATGTCATATTCTAAATACCGTGAGTTCAGATTTTTTTAAAGACGTTGTAGAATAGTCATTAGTGTCATTTTAATTAATATAGTAAATTTTTTCCCTTTTCTTTATTTTTAAAAATTATTAATTACTTGTTTTAAAAAAAATTATTAATTACTAGTATTATTTTTTTTCATTCAAAACAATTTAGAAACAAAATTAATGGACACGGTTAAAATATTAAAAAATTATCTTCACAAAATCAATTTTAAAATTTTCTTGACACACAAAAATCATTTTTATTGTAAATATAACATTTTATATAATTATATCCATAATGAAATATAAAATAATAACATTACTATATAATTAATCTCTTGTGTCAAATATTATAATTAATCTTAACTCATCAAGATAAAAATTCTACTACCTCCGTTCCTTTTTACTTGTCGTTTTAGAATAAAAAGACCAAAATAGGAGAGTGTATTTTTACACCTTATTTTCCTATTATGCCCTTTTTTAAATATATCATATTTTTAATCTACCAATAAATTCCTACTTTTTCACAAACATTATCTATTTCTAAAAAAATTGTAACAAACTTTATTTAAAAAAAAAACGAAATTTGTATACAATAAAAGTATTATTTATTTTTTTTAACTTTCAATGATTTAATAATAAACTCAATGTACTGTTCATAAAATAATAAATTTAATGTAGTTTTTTTTAACATTGTACAAAAAGAAGATATAATCCAAAACAATTTATGTATTTAACATTGATTAAAAAAAATGTATTTAACATATACATGTTTTCATTTAAAATAAATAAATATACATTATAGGAATATTCAATCAAGCTCCAAACTACTTTATATTATCCCAAAACCAATAAAGTTTATACATTACCATATTTATTTAGTTAATTTATAATAAAAAAAGAAATATTATAATTATATAGTTAATTTATATAATTACTATATAAAAAATATAGATAAAACAAAAAGAAATATTATAATTATATTAAAATACGACACAAATAGAAATTTAAGATAAATTAATGAGAAAATTATTATTAATAGTGTGGCATTAATAACTCTTACTCAACTACCTTGTATGAGATTTAAACTTTATTGTAGGTATATGAATTTTTTACTACTATTTACCTTCTATTATTCATAATAGGTGCCTTTTTAAATTTTTGTTTATACTGTTTAAGAAAATAGTTAGTTTTATTAATTACAATAATAAAATGATAAATAATATCATTTGTTAATTACAATAATAAAATTGATTTATTTACTAAAATATCTTTATTAAATATAATTAGTGGAATAATTTTGTGAATCAGAAATGTAATCATTAAAGATAGTTTATAAAAAAAAGAGTAATAAATATTGACTTGATGTTCTAAAGGGAACAAATAATGTGAGATAGAAGAATAACTCGAAAGGGAGACTTATTATGATATGAAGGTAGTAGTAAATATTATTCTCTATCTATCATGAAACACATAGGATACGGAAGTTGAGTTTTAAAATTGAATATCATCTACTTGTCGAATGAGAGTCTAAAACCCTTATCAATTAAATAAATTCATTTATTTTTGATGAAAATAATTATTGACTGGATTTTACTTATCTCCCGGCTGAACTTTAAATTACCGTGTCCTTCTCATGGGAACTAGAGGTTATAACACAAAAAAAGTTGAATAAATCCATTTGTTGCTTATTTTCCTTTTTTGTTTTTGTCTTTTTTTTGTTACAATTTTGTCATTTTCTTTTCTTTTGATTTATGTCCTATAAAGTCTTTGATTTTTCTTTTTTTATGAATAACTTTTTATTTTTTTTAAATTATGTTAATTCATTTATGGAGTTTCCATGCCCAGACGTTATCACTTTTTCTTTGTTATTTAATTGAGGCTATCTTTCACTTTTATCGCACCATCTCATGCTTTGGTACTATAATTTTTTTTCCTCTGTCATTTTATATATGTTCTTCTTTCTCATTCATATTATTGTGGCTATTCCTTGGTATTTTTTATTATAACCGGTTTATACATTATGACAAACATTTTGTGTGTGTATTACTCTTCTCTTTTTTTTGTGTGTGTGTATATATTAATCTTTTGACTCTAAAATGTCTATGTGTATTTATAGTTTTTCATCGGATATCACATTTATATCGATGTAGTTTTTCACTTGATGTATATTTGGTATCACGGTGAATACGTCAGAAGCACGATAATCTAATGTGGTTTTTCAAAAGCACATAATTTTTTTTTTGGTGCATAGATGAGATGGTTAAGCCACCAATAAACTCACACATAAAGCACATGATTTTTAATATAGATTTTTTAGAAGAAAAAATCTATAAAACTAGACGAACCACAGATATATAATAACTAGAACCACAAATAATAAAAGGAGACTAGAACCACAAATATTTTATTTTACTTTTTTTTTTATTTCTGATTTTTGCCTTTTGCCACCTCTTTTTCATCATTCTTATTAAGATCTTTGTCATCATAGATTTTTTTTTGTCCTTTATTTTCATCTATTTTTAATTTATATAGACATAATACATTTTTATGATTAATTGATTTTGTTATTATTTATTAATTTATTTTATTGATTTCTCCAAATTTTGATAATATTTGTTTATTTTTCTGGAGCCAAAAAATGTTAATATTATTTGGTATTTGTTTTTGTTGTTTTGCAGATTGTAGCTGTTTGGTTTTCTATTCAATAATCGTAACCTCTATACAAGGCAAGTTTTTGTACTTCTAGTTCTGTATGTATTTGTAATGGAAGTGGTCATGCTGTTGTTTTCATTTGGTTTGAAAAACATAAGTGTGTTTTGTCGACTAATTAACCAACTTTGTACTTTCTATTCAAAAAAGAATATCATTACCCCACCATCGACAATAACCTCATTAAATTAGGTTCTATTATTGATATTTCTAAGAAGTACATATAGTATATAGATAGATTTGAAAAAAAATGAAGAAAAAAAAAATAAAAATGGAGTTTTTTTTTCCTCCAACCAAATTCTTTTAGAGAATGAAAAATAAAAGGTATAATTATATAAAGATAATATAAAGATAATGAACAATATAAGTGATTGTTAAAATATATATTAAAAACAACATATTCATTGATAGTGATGGGGAAATATGACACAAAAGTACTATTTTTTTTAACTATAAACATAAATTTTCACCGGCTATTAGTGGTGACTAATTTTTGAAAAAAAAATATGAAACACAAGATAATTTTTTTCACTCAACCAAATTTTTTCTATACGAAAGAGTGAGAGATTGAAATTATGATTACTTAGTTAAGTGGCCTTTTTTTTTTGAAACTTAGACTATATCAATTATAGAGCTGCTAACTTCCTCTCATATTTTACTAGCGCACTTCCCATATATATGAGGGGCGCGCGAGAAATGTCTATCCCTACTCATCACACTTAATGTTTTTACCCAAAAAAAAGATGAAATATAAGTTGTACAAAAAAAAAGGTGAAATTTAATGAACTCATATACACCAATTATTCCGACTCAACTCCAACCAATAGTGTGTGGCGCACAAGATTTTAGAACCTCTATCCCTATTTATCACGCTTAATGGTTTTGCCAACTGAGTTAAATTAACGAGAATAAATCAATGAACTAGTATTTACTTATATTAAGAAGTAGTAATTTCATTTCATTATAGTATAGGGCGATAAAAAAGAGTTTCTACCAACCTGAGTGAAAGTGAGTGAGTTATTTTCTCACATTGTTTATATAAATACAGCAAATATTTTGCCAGCAGTATACACATGAAACTATACTGTCTTTTCCAGCAGGCCATTGTACAGACATAACATAACAAACTTCCTTGTAACTGTAACAAAGTTTTTTGTCATTCACAAAACAAACTGCTATGCTGCTATGCTGCAGTAACTAACAACAAAACTTCACCTCTTTCTCTATTATGGCTTTGTTTTGCTCACTGACCCATTTCTGAAAATACAATAAAGATCTTAACTTTCATTGATTCAGGAAATGGGTTATCAAAAAACACTTCTGGGTTTGTTTTTTTGGATGTACTTTGTAAGCTTAAGCTTCAATGGAGTTCATGGAAGTGGTTCAGTTGAGAAAGGGGTTGTTGTTATTCATGGCAAATGTTCTATTGGAAAGATTGATAATGATTTTGTTTGTGCAACTCTTGATTGGTGGCCACCTCAGAAATGTGACTGGGGTAAATGCAGTTGGGGTCATGCTTCTATGCTTAATCTGGTATAGTTTCATTGCTCAATCTCATGAAAAAAAAATGATTTTTTTTTTAATGTATCATTGCTGCAAATTATTCCAACATCTTAAAAAAGTTTTTTTTTTCTTGATGTTTCATTGTTGCAAAAAAAAAAAAATCATCATTATGTAGTACTAATTAATGGCAGAGGTTAAATTAATTATTTCATAAACTTTTCATTTAGGCCTTATGAATCTTATAGAGTTGGTAGAGTGAATTTACATTTTATAGTTTTCATCTCATGCAGGACCTCAACAACAAAATTTTGTTAAATGCAGTAAAAGGTAAGAGAAAATTCACCTGTCACAGCAATTTAATTCATGTGTCATTCTTTTGTTTTGAGAGTTTATTAAGTAATCATTTGTATTTGAATGTTTTGCAGCTTTTTCACCCTTGAAAATTAGATTGGGTGGTACCTTGCAAGATATTGTTACATATGGAACTGGAGATAATAAAGAATCTTGTACTTCATTTGTTTTGAAACCTGATGCAATGTTTGGTTTCACTCAAGGGTGCTTACCTATGCAAAGATGGGATGAGCTAAACAGCTTTTTCCAAAAAGCAGGGTAAAAATCACTTCTCCTTTTAGAGTTATAAAAAAAGAACAAAAACATGTGTATGTGCGTGCGCGCGCGCGTGATTTGGGACTAAACAGATTCGTCTTGTTGATTTCGCTACTTTTTTTAATAAGCTTAACATTAATAGTTGGTATATTTCAGGGTTCAAGTTGTATTTGGATTAAATGCTCTAGCTGGAAGATCTGTGCAAAATAAAATTGCTTCTGGGCCTTGGAACCCCACCAATGCCGAGTCTTTGATACGTTATACTGTTAGCAAGAAGTACACTATTCATGGTTGGGAATTCGGTAAGTGAATATTTTGTTGATTAATTTTTTTATATAAATATTTGTAGTTAGTTATAGTTTTGGTGAATAGAAAAGATGGAAATTACAAGGAGCTTTTCCTATGTGCAGGTAATGAATTGTGTGGAAATAATGCAATCGGAGCAAGTGTTACTCCAGATCAATATGCTTCTGATGTAGTTGTTTTAAGGAAGATAGTTCAAGATGCATATAGAGGGGTTGAGCCAAAACCGCTAATCATTGCACCTGGAGGCTTCTTTGATGCAAATTGGTTTACGGAATTCTTAAACAAATCGAGCGAATCTGCAATTGCGGTCAGCCACCACATTTATAACCTTGGACCAGGTATGTTTCAACAGAACGGGATAAAAATTACGTTTTTTCTTAATTTTCGATTATAACAGAAAGCTACTTACATACAGGAATTGATGATCACTTGGTTGAAAAAATTCTCAATCCTACCTATCTTGATGATGTGGCCAGCATTTTCAGCGGTCTTAAAAATGTACTTCAAAGTTCAAGAACCTCGGCTAAAGCATGGGTTGGTGAAGCAGGAGGGGCATACAGTAGTGGCCGTCATCTTGTGTCTGATGCATTTGTCAACAGCTTCTGGTTAGTATACCATAACTCCCCGCGATTTACATATCAGTATTAGTTCTGTAGTAAATACTTAAAAGTGTTTTTTCTGATGTAATCATATCAAATATAGGTATTTGGATCAGCTTGGTATGTCAGCTACTTATGGCACGAGAACATATTGCAGACAGACTTTAATAGGAGGAAACTATGGTTTATTGAATACTACTACTTTCAATCCAAATCCAGACTATTATAGGTATTCAAAATTGAATTTCATTGTTGAAGAATGAACATCGCAATTAATTTTTGACAGATTCGGTTCTGCATTAGTGTCTGTCATTCTTCATGAGCTGATATGAGTTTTTTGTGTTACCATGTTGCTTCATTAATTGTCTGCTACTTTGTCAAAGGGTCCTATTTTGAATAGGTCTCATTTGAAGTAAGTTCATAAATCATAATACTATTTTATGAAATTAATAGAGTTATGTGATTTCTTTCTTACAGTGCTCTTCTTTGGCACCGACTCATGGGAAGACGTGTCCTGTCAACTACCTTCTATGGAACAAAGAAGATCAGAACTTACGCACATTGTGCAAAGGAATCTGTGAGTGAAGTTTCGTATTAGCACGATTATTTAGGAACTAACGTTTGTCATTTAAAAAAAAGTATGATTATTTTGTAGATATGTTATTATGTGAAATCTAATTTGATGACACTCTCTTACAGAAGGGAATCACAATATTGTTTCTCAACTTGGACAACAGCACCACTGTTAATGCTCAAGTGGCCTTAAAGTTCGCCGAGAAACGTTACTCTTATCCGAGAGAACCACAGAGAAGAGAGTACCATTTAACAGCAAAAGATGGAAATTTACACAGCCAAATTATGTTACTAAATGGAAACATTCTAAGTGTAAACTCAGCTGGTGAGATTCCTCCATTGAATCCTATTTATGTTGATTCTTCAAAGCCAATAACAGTTGGTCCTCTCTCTATTGTATTTGCTCATATACCAGATGCTACTGTAAAGGCTTGCAGCTAGCTTGCTCATTGGCACTAAGCGAAACCGAAAATCGGTTTCACTTGGTGATTGATAATAGAATAAACCATAGTAGAATACATGAAAAAGTACAATTGTTAGATTGTTTGGAGGGCAAAGCCCTATAATTTTGATTGGTTTTGCATATTCTCAATGCACTATATTCAGTTCATTATGACAATTGTAAATCTCATTATAAATTGAAAGTGACATTCAATTTATTGCCGTTGGTAATGAGTCGTTTTTACATGCATATTTATTGCTTGAAATGCAGTACTGACACTTCATATTAAAAGTGTGTCTGTTGACCAACATGACACTGACACATGTGATTACATTCAATCTTTTTTAATTTTCATAAGTTATTATCGGTGTCTATCTCATGTGTCAGTATTTTATAGCTCATGGTCACAATATTCCTTTTAATAGTATAAAAATCAACTGAAGGGAATTTCAAGGACAATCCATGAATGAGAACCACAAAGATCAATCAGAAACATGTGTACTTTATCTATGACCAGTTTATCTTACAACTAACGCTACAAAAATAAGAAAGGACAAAAGAATGAAAAATTATTGCTTAGAAGTTTGGTAAGATATTAATGAGTTAAAAATGTTGACATTATTCAAATTGTCTTCTACTATATGGTTGAAACTTGAAACCAAAGCATGAAAAGTTAGTAGATCAAGAGCAACATATAATTGACTTGTAGATTACTACACGTCACTGCACTTTTTTGGTGACCAACCAGCAATAGCATCACCACTAAAAATATACAACTGCTATAATAAGCTAAAATTGAATGAAAAAAGAGAAAATAAAATAGCTATGCAGCCATGTCATAATTTCTTTGTACATAAATTATCTTGACTAGCTAGTAGAATGGCCTTAAACACTAGGATTTTGATTGATTTTGCATATTCTCAATGAACTATTCAGTTCATTATAAATTGTAAGTGACATTAAATTTTGTTGCAATAGGTAGTGAGTCTTTTTCTCATACACAATTAAAAATATACAACTGCTACAATAAGCTATGAATGAAAAATATATATAAAAATTGTTGCCAAAGATTACAACATATCACTACATTAATTTTGGTGACCGACCAACGTCATCGATTATAAATATACAACTTCTATAATATGCTACGATCGGAAGAAGAAAAATTAGAGAAGCAAACAGTAATTTACCTATGCAGCTATGCTATCATTTCTTTGTACATAAAAATGATGTTGACTTTTAGATCAAACAGATATACACTCCCTCTGTCAAAAAATCTGTTTATCATATGGTTTCCTAGAATGATTGAACCAATGATCAGTTTTCCTCAGAAAAACTTTGAGGCTTACTGCTGGCGAACACCAACCATACAACGGTACCACTCAAATAGAAGAAGATCGATGGTGCATATAGTGATATCTACATGGTATAAAGACAAATTTCAAATCAAATACTGAATGATATGTGTCATATTGTGAGAAAACAACAATCATTAGCAACAACTTACACCCCATGAATGAGTTGTATCAAGAAGATAACCAGTGAGGGCTACACCTACAATTCCAGGTACGGCCCCAACAGTATTAGTTATACCCTGAGAGAGAATAGAAAATAAAAAAAGGGTCAGAATTGTCGATACAATTAAAAACACGTACGTGAAGCTATACATGTTTCTTTATATGATATGATATAAGTGTAAGCATACATACCAGAAGTATGCTTGCATATTCTGGTGAGATGTCTTGATGAGTACAATAAAGTCCTGCAGAAGCAATTATATGTATAGTCAAGGCGAAAAAAATTATATGATCTGATTATTTTATTATATTAAAAATCAGACAAATTTTATTTACAGGGTTAACTAGTACCTGACAAGGCGAAGCTTGAGAGGGCTAAACCACCTGTGAGAAGGCCCACAATCTCCCAAGGCGGTAGTCCTAGATCCAGTGATGAAAGAGTCATGCAGACTGCAGGAGATAAAAATGCAATTGATTGGCAGATCTTTCGAACCTATATTTAAGATAAATTCACGCACCAATGAAATTAAGAATAAAAGTCATGATAAATATGTTCAAATAATTTGTAAGATATCAGTGACACATTTGCATCATGTCCACAGCCAAAACATGTACTATGTGTCTATACAATTGCATGTATTATGTCTACAGATATAATTTGAATGCAATAAATAGCAAAGGGTATTATTGACGAAACAATAATTAATGTTGCATTTAACTTTAAAAAACGAAAAATAAGTAGGAACAACTTTTTTTTCTAAAAAAACGACTGTTATGGGGGAGTATATCATAAGGAACATAGATATGGTGAAGTGAACAATAAGTATTCACATAATAAAAAACAAATAATTGATTTAGTGTTGTTTCAATGCCTCTCATACCGTAGTTGTTTCAACTCCTTTTGAAATCAAGCTGTCAGCTAACTGCGATGCAATACTTGTCACAAATATTGAAGCCAGTGGCGGAAGAATAGACACCTGAAATTAATTAGAACTACCAAATCTCAGTATATATGTGGCCTCAGTCTTGTTTCCTCTCAAAGAATACCATTAAACACTGTTTTAAAAAATAACTAAACAGGCATGCTCAAAAGGTAACAACCAAATAAAAATCTTACCCATGCAGCTTCTGTCAGATTTAGGTCCAGCTCCTGACTACACATCATATATGAATGGAAGAGTTAGATTTTGTGTTGGATCAAAACTGTAAATAATGCTATCAAAAAAGTTCTGTACAAATTTGAAAAGAAATACTTAAGGACTAGTGATAATGTAAACCACAAAATTGTTTAATCTCTTGATATAATTTTTCATGCATAACTAAGCTTAATGTATGACCAAATTTGTAACTACAAGAAGTTCAAAATTGATGCATAAATATGTATGAACTGTTACCAAACCACCATAAAACTCTTAACTTCTTTCATAATAGAAAATTCTTCAACTGAAATCAGTTCATTCTAAAAATGAACGGTTACCATTCTAAAATTATTCTCTCATGATATATGCTCGCAGTTTACCTAAAATATGTGGGAAGCCATGAAAGACAGGTATAGTGACCCCAGCTACCACAGAAATGAGCATATATCATTGCCCATACAGCACGGCTTTGGAAAAAGGCCTTCCATGGTACATCCTATATTTCAAGAAAAAACAAAACACACATATATTGTAAGTATTCACTAAGAAAAAGACTCTAACAAGTGAAGTCTTTACACGGATACACACACAAACATAGAAACATAGGCAAAAAGGATTCCTGTCCTGCTACTTTTTAAGCTAAATGAAAAACTCATCTCAGGTCCTAAAATCATGCCAAATGAAATGGCATCTAGCACTAAACTATTAAGGATACTTGAAATTACTTCAGAAAAAATCATCTCAGGTTCTAAAATCTATATGTAAATCGAATTATAATTGGAATCCCTAATAAAAGATAAAGATGTTTTCTATAATCTATAACAAATAACGAGTCTTCTGTCAAAATAAATAACGAGCCAGCCATGAGAAGAACAGGCAAGTATTCCGCCTATCAAGAAGACACAAAGGAATAGCTCCAAAACATGACACAATGTTTTTATCTATACCTTTATAGAGCTATTCATTTCTTTCAGAGAAGTTTGCCATGATTGAGTCTTGTTACCCTGGGATGCTGTGGACAACCAAAGTCAAGAGCAAGAAACAACCAATTAAACCACAATCCTTGCAATAAGTAAACAAGAGAACAAAAGCTTGAAACTAAGCAGCACATGCAACTCATAATGCAGGCAACATTCAACGCATAACATATAAAGAACAGCATATGGGTAGTAAGGTCCAAAGGGCTTTTCAATCAAAGAAAAAAAATGCTTCCAACAAATTGGATTATAAAGCAGACATCAAGTTGATAAATTTCAATTCCAGCATACCATGAAGCCGAAAAGATTGAAAAAAAAATTGCAATTGGAAAGGCATTATTTATGTTGAAAATATGGTAGTATACTTCGTACTTATTAGTACATGTTGTATTAGGCCTGTTACTTATAGCGTAGTCTATTTTAACAATTTAGTGATTATACTCTAATTACTTTTGAAATAATATTCAGAAAATTATTCTCCAATTCTATATGGTATTATTTTCACGCACCAAGCCCAATAGAGTTGGGCGTGAGGAGGTGTATTGAGAAAAACCCAAGTCCCACATTGAAAAGAGATGAGGCCTGAAAAAGAGTTTATAAAAAGTGGCACCCCTCACCTTACAAGCTAGTTTTGTAGGGTTGAGTTATGCCCAGCCCAAATTTTAATATGTAAATTCAGAATCTCTAAATGTCAGGTTATGGACGTGAGAGGGGGTGTTAAGAATCCCACATTTGATGAGATACGGCTTGAAAATGAGTTTATAAGTGGAAGGCATCCCTCACCTTAGAAACCGGTTTTGTAGACCTAACCCAAATTCTAAGAATTTATCACCATTCATTCAATAATAATCAGTTTTTTTTTCCTCAAACTAATAAAACTTCAAAAATTCAAATAGATTAAGTGTTTACTTGAAACAGATTCTGCAGCTGACTGTGTTTCGCCTCCTTCGAGAAACTGAAACCCTAAAAACCTTCAAAGTTCATGGCAATAACATAAGTCATAATCAAATTCTTGGATTCTCAACAAAAGATGTTTTCTGGAGAAACTTCGCTATCAGAATTAGCAGACATGTGGAAAACCATGGGAGATTAGTAATTTCAACTTACCAAGCAATCCCCAAAAGACCAAATAAATAGAACACTGATTCCCAACCAAGATTTTGGATGATGGGAGGAGCGAAAAGAAGCCTGAAAAATATTACAAACAGTGTTGAAATTGAGGTTAGATAAAAAATTAATTACAATCCCATGTGATTATTGCTCCCGTTTATATTCTACTACATGCTAGAAACTGCATACCCCATAACACTTCCAACACTCAAGCCACCAAATACAAACGCTACTGCCCGTGATCGCTCTTCCAATGGTATTGACCTGCACATGGTGATGTAACCTTATCAATCAAAGGGGTAATACAAATTAACAAAACATCAGAGTGAACCAAATATGCATGTGGATTTTTACATGCCTGGCAATGAGATCAGTAGCAGCAGATGGTGAAACGCCTTCACCTATCCCAACCTAGATATACATTGGAAGGAAAGTGCTTATTAGTGTTGGAAATTATATCAAATCCAACCATAGTTATGTTAAATAGCAATAAGAGCACATAAAGAAAACCTGAATAGCACTAACACTAGTAGATTGAAGTAGAACATCTAGTGGAAAGATAAGTTAAAGACTACAATTTCACTGGATCTTATCACGTAAAATTTTGGTCTACTCTATTCACGCACAATAAATAGGAGGGGAAAATGTATGAAGCGGCAGATAGATATAAAAGTTTTACATGACGAGACCGCGTCAAGTTTTAACATGACAACTGACAGGAAATATTTCCCGCATAAGCAGATATTTGATCTGCAAAGTAAAACTATACATTTAAGGAGTGGGGGAGTTAAAGCGAAATTACTTACTAAAATCCTTGTCAATAGTAAGCCAGGCAAATATCCAGCAAGAAAAGGAACAAGAGCTGTAGCCACTGACCATACCAGTACTCCAAACTCAAGAACTTTTCTGAAACAGAATGATGACAGTGTAAATCATAAACCCAAAAAGCAAACTGAAATATTTAGTGCCAACTGTGAATGAAATAAATGTAAACAAAAGAGGTTGAAGATTATATAATCGGTGTTTGGATTTTGGAAAGGCGTTCAATCTTGCAAATTTTAACTTAAATTGTACGAATGAACAAATATGGAACTTCACTACATTTTCCTGAGCAGAAAAATTGTAACAACTACATTAGAGCTCAGGTGCTTATATGATAAACATTAAACACTAATGCCATAAGTGATTAATTAAGCTATTTATCCAATTTGAGCTCAAGTCAAATCCAAATACCATCAGCCCCATGCAGTTATACCTTTACTTTATTTATATAACAACTACATTTGGAAATGATTGTAAATGAGCCCTATCCCTCATTAAATTTCTAGAGTCTAGACATAAAAATAGAGAAATCTTTGAGTATCAAAATACCGACTTTAAACAAGTATAGAAAACCGAAGAAACCGGTATTGCTTGTGGTAAGTAACTAACCTGCCACCAAAAACCTTGGCTAACCAACCTCCAGGCAATTGACTCAAAGCATAACCCCAAAAGAATGAAGACTGAACCAACCCTGCAGTTGATGAACTCCACCCAAATTGATGTGACAGTGGAATTATTGCAATACTCAAATTCACCTATGCCCAATTAAACACAACACAATTCAAACAGTACCCTTCAAACTCATTGTGATAAAGAATCAATTTTGATTTCTGGGTTTGTTACAATAATGAAAGAGAATAGTAATAAAGTAATAAAAAAAGAACCTTGTCCATGTTGCAGATAACAAAAGCAAGTGAAGTAGTGCCGATGAGTTTGTATCTTAAAGGTAGATTCTTCCATGGTGGCCAATTCACAGAAAAACCTTCTAGTTGTTGTTCCACATCTTCATGGTCAGGGAGAACATTAGCTTTGGTTTTTGACACTTTATTATGGTTTTCTTTGATGTCTTGTTGAGTGCTACATAGTACTATTGTTCTAATTCTGTGTTTGGGTCTGTGGATGAGTTTGGAAGGTGTGAAGTTGAAGTTAAAACGTTGAAACGAGGTTTTGATGACATGGTTGTGTGAGTGTGAATGTGTTTTTTGTGTTGTTTGAGGTTGATGAAAGAAACATGATTTATTAGTATTATTATGTTGTCTGAGAGTGAAAATGGTCATTTTGATGAATTTTGAGAAATGAAATTATGGTTCACTGTGTTGTTAAGGATTGTGGCCACTGTTGCCATGACATAACAGAAGACAGAGGCGTGGAGGTATTGTTGATGTTTTTTTTTTCTTGCGAGAATGCAAGGTAGCCACGAAGGAGATCCTGTTTGTGGCTCACATCAAATGCTAAAATTTGAACAACATAATTTTGTTTTATACTTTCGTAAACAAAAATATTAAATAGAATATTTGCGTCACGAAATAAAGTTTAAATTTTTTTATTTATTTTCATCAGTATCCTGTCGCTGAACCGATAAATTAAAATAAACTAGTATGTTAACCCGTGCCGTGCACGGGATTATTTTCTTTTTTAATATTATTTTTTAATTTATTCTTAATTATTATTTAATTACTTCATGTTATTATTCAGTAATAATTTGAGATATTATATCTTATGAGTTGTTTAAATATAAATTGTTGGAGTAAATAAATTTTTTGATAGATATTTTTTTAAATCACAAAACTCTCACATTTTTTCGCCAAAAAAAAATCACATTCAGCGAATTTTAACGTTTATTATAGAATAATTCAACTTAATTTCATCAAACTATATTTTTTTTAAATACAATGTAAAATAAAATATATTTTTTCATCATCTTTTCACCTTGTTTCGTAGTAATCCATATATAAAAGAAATACATAGAAATAAACAACCTTGCATATCACGAAACACCAACATTTTTTCGTCAACTGAATCTCATCAAACTACATGTTTTTATAAATACAGTGTAAATTGAGATATATTTTCCCATCTTTCTCTCACTTTGTTTCAACTTGGTTAGTAGTAATCTAGATGTAAATTTTTAGAATAAAAAAAATTCAAATAAATAGACAACCTTGCATATCACAAAACTCACACATTTTTTCGTTTCTAGTTCTCATTAAAATTACAAAAAAGATAGGGTCGTGTATTAATATATGGTTATAAATATTGATCATCGTGTAAATTAAGTCATATTATAAAAAAATAGGTTTCCCGTATTAATATTTGTATAAATATCTAAGCTCTTATTAAAAAAAGACTTTCGTCTCGTATTAATAAATTTCGTATTAAAACATTCGTAGAAATATAATTTCGTAAAAACTACAAAAAAACCCGTACATGAGTATAAATATAGCTCGTAGAAATTACAAATAAAAATAGTCCTCTTATTAATATATGGGTAGAAATATAAATCCTAATAGAAATATACGTTCTCGTAAAATTACGACAAAAAATCTTTAGAGAGTGATCTCCCACGTTCTCGTATTAATATATAGTTTTTATTTTTTAAATTACGTAGACGTTCATTTTATATTGATTTTATTTAAATATGAAAAATAATACTCTAGAGAGTGATCTCTCACTTTACGTTCTCAACAATATGATATTTTCTCTCCCGTCATCGTAAAAATTATTAAAAGAAATATAAACCTTGTATTATATATGATTATAAATATAAATCACGTGTAAATAAAAAAAAATAGGCACTTGTATTATTATATTAGTATAAATATATATCCAGTGTAAATTACAAAAAAAAAAGTTATATTAATATAAGTGTAAATATTTTTCATAAGCAATAAAATAAAATATCATAAAATTGCTTCAAAAAAAATCATAAAAATATTGTTTTAGTTGTTGGTGGAATCGAACTGTGTATCTCATACTAAATTTTGTTCGTGAGAGAGACATAGATGACACACATAAACTTTGATTCATTAGAGATTGTTTCGTAAAATTTTGTTCATGAGAGAAACCTCCGTAAATATAAATCATAGATGACACCCAACATTCTTTCATCTTGTTTCAACATATTTCGCAGAAATTCACGTGTAAATTTGAAGAACAACAAAAAAATAAAAATAAATAGAAATTCATGCATATTACAGAACTTCCACATTTTATTGTAAAAAAAAAACTCTTACATTCAATCATCTTCCTTCATTTATTGTAGATTTATTCAACTAAATCTCATCAAACTACATTTTTTTTAAAATAAAAAAATAGTGTAAATTAAGATATATTCTCACACTGTTATTCCATCTTGTTTCATAGTAACCCACATGTAAATTTCAAAAAAAAAAATACAAATAAACAGACAACCTTGCATATTACAAAATTCCCACATTTTTTTCTTCGGAAAATAACTCTCCTACGTTTATTGTAGATTTATTCAAGTTAATCCAATCAAACTATATTTTTTAAATACAATGTAAATTAAGATATTTTTTCATTGTTATCTCACCTTCTTTTTTCAACTTGTTTCGTAATAATCTACATATAAATTTCAAGAAAAAAATACAAATAAATAGACAACTTTGCATATCACAAAACTCCCACATTTTTTTGTCGAAAAAAAATTCACATTTTGTTATCTTCCTACATTTATTATAGATTTATTCATCTGAATAGGATCAAATTACTTTTTATGTTAAATTTAAAATATCTCTTTTCCCATCATTCTCTCACCATGTGTCAACTTGTTTCATAGTAATCCACATATATATTTCTAAAACAAAATAAAAAAATAGACAACCTTGAACAGTACAAAACATGTTTTTTTGTCAAAAAAAACTTTCATATTCAGTAATGTTCCTACATTTATTATAGATTTATTCAACTGAATCTCATAAGACTACATATTTTTATTCATTGATAAGTTTGGTGTATCACTTGTGTTTCAATAAACTAATTCGCAACTGTTTTTTTTTATTAGAATGAAGTGTCAAAAATCGTTTCTTGATATTGTATAACTATTTCATATAATTTTTTTTTGTGATTTAGAATAATTTTATTTAATAGACTGTTTATGTTAAAGTTTTAGAATTGAACTACCTTTATAATAGATTTTTTAAAAAAATATTTATTCTAGATTTATTCAACTGAATCTCATCAAACTATATATTTTTTAATAAATGTTTATTATAGATTTATTCAACTAAATCTCATCAAACTACTTATTTTTTTAAATACAGTATATATTTAAATATATTTCTCCATCGTTCTCTCACCTTCTCAATTCAACATATTTCGTACTAATCTACATGTAAATTTCAAATAACAAAAAAAAAGTACAATTCCTTGATAACCTTACATATCACAAAATCCTCACTATTTTTTATTGTTATAAATTAAGTGTTAAAATCGTCTTTTAATATTTTCGAAATTTTTGATATGAAAAAAATTTGTGATTTAAAATAATTACTTTTTGTTAAAGATTAAAAAATAAGTAATTTTGACATTAAATAAATTTAAAGATTATCTTTTAGAGATTTTACAAAAATATAGAATCTATTTTGTGTTTTTTTACCTTTATAAAAATTACTTTCTATATGTAAAAAAAAAGCTTTAACCTGTTTGAATGCAACCATATAAAAGTGATTTTGTATGACAAAATTACCATAAAGAACATCCAAATACAGTATAACATATCATATAAAATTAATATATTCCAACAAATTTCTAAATTTTTTGTATGAAATTTTTTGACACTTATTTTGTCTTTCCTCTAAAAAATCTATACAAAAAGCTAATAAACCACCTTCAGATTTTTAGATATTTTTAGATTATTTTTATATCTGATTATTTTTAAAAGCTATAACAAACATATGTTATTTTATGAAAAGTGATATTTTTTTAAAAATAAGTAATTAATTTTTTTTACAAAAAATATAACAAACGGCCATTATATGTCTCTTAATTCTTATCAAAAAAAATATGTCTCTTAATTGATATTCCCTCCGTTCCATATACCAAAAAAAAAAAATTCCCTCTGTTCCTTTTTATTTGTCATTTTAGAAAGAAAGAAAAAAGATCAAATTAGGAAGGTGTATTTTACTATTATACTCTTCTTTTTAGAATATATATCCTAATTTTAATCCACCGATAAATTCCTTTTTTTTATGCGCACAAACTTTCTCTTTCCTTTTTTTTGGTACATGAGAAGATACACACTTTCTCTTTCAAAAATACAAAAACCACCAAATAAAAAATTGTAACAAACTTTTATTTTTTGGTACAAAATTTATAACAAACTTTATGTAAAAAAAAACAAATAAACTTTGTTACAAAAAATTAGAAAGAAAGGTATAATAGGTGAAATATAACCTAAATTGTTAAAACGACAAATAATTAGAAACAAATATTTTTTAAAAAAACGACAAATAAAAAGGAATGAAAAAAATATTAAAGCAATTTTGAAAATAATCAAAATGTATTTCCGAAAACAATATATGTCACCAAACAAATTTATGATTAATTTTATCAATGTGAGTAATAATGCATAATAATCAATAAGTGAAAACATCGTTCTATTAAACTAAATGATAAAATTGAATAAAATTGTCAATAAAAAGAGTGCATAATAATGCATTAAAATTAAACAATGAAAATTTGTTGTTTGACGATTATAAATTTGTCTAATCTTTCTTAATTTTTATATTGGTCTTCATATATTTGGTTGTTGATAGATCAACTTCATCAGGGTAAGCTCTCTTAACTGATATACCATCAACTTTATGTGAGCATAAATCTACGACATCTAAAGCAGTTCTATCTTTGACCTTCTCCTCTATTGTTTCATCAAACTTTGTTATAAGATCTTGTGAATCACATTGATAAAATATTAGAACATATAAAGTATGAATTGCACAGATAAAAATTAGAAAAATATAAAGTATGAATTGCAATGATAAAAAATTAGAAAATATAGAGTATGAAACTTATTAGTAAACAAAATTATTAATAGTAATAAGTCGAGAAGAAAAAGTTAATCTATAAATTTAATAAGTTAAGATGAAGTCGTTAATATATGAAAATTGGTTTTTTAAATGAAAATTTTAGGTGCTTACCATGGAACTACTTTTGATGTATATCTTTGACTCTCTTGCATTAGTACTTTGTGCCACGATCTTCTTATATATTTTGTTTTTGACATGACTGATACCACCAAACACCATCATCAATATATTTGATTTCAACCATGATTATAAACATTGATTCATACAATTTATTCACAGTGATATTTGTCAAAGTGTTTTAGTAAAAGAAATAATAATAATAATAATAATAATAATAATAATAAGAACTACTACAACAACAATAATAATTATAATAATAATAATAATAATAATAATAATAATAACAATAACAATAAAATACCCATAAATTGTAAAAGAAAATTGTCTTACTTGTTGACATTCTAGAAGTGTCTTAATATTTCTCATAGGTGTGATTTTAAGTAGATCGTGATGGAAAACCTTGGAAATGAACTGAAACTTGTATAAGAGAAACATTCTTTTCATAAGTTCTAAAAAAAATTGAAAGGAAAAATTAATAAACAATTACATATATGCATAACTGAAAATTTCTTAAATATAATTTATAATTGATATAAGAATAGAATCATACATTAATTTTAACGTCGTCAACTTCGTGAATATCTGGATTAAACATGAGCCACGGACACTCTAAACTAATGTTCAAATTATTTGACCATGAATGTAATGTGTTTCTCATGATGAATGTGTTTTCTATATATAGTTAAATTATATTCGGACTTATTATGCTAGAGTGGAAATAAATTAAGTTGTTGTTATCCGTAAAATATTATTTTTTGTTATTATCCATAATTTTTATTTTTATTTCTTAAGTTAATTAAAAAAATCTTTACAAAAAAAATTTAGTGAAGCTCTAATTGAATAACACCTAAGCAAATTTTTCTAAGAATGCAATAGAATTATGCTAAAAAAAATATATAAAAAAAAACTTAGAAAAGCTCTAATTGAATGCCACGTAAGCAAATTTTGCTGAGAATGCACGAGAGAGCTCCGTGAACCTATCGTAATGTATATAATAGAGATTTTGATATCAAGTTATTTTAAACTGCACATTTACGAAGGTATTTTTTTTTTGACAGAAAAGTGCTTATAGCATTTCATTAATTAAAATGTGTTCAATACAATTTGGTATATACATTTACGAAAGTATTGAAATGTAGTCTTTCTATTAAATTCAATATTTATTTTTTTGATAAGCCTATTAAATTCAATATTGATAACAACCAACTAAAGTTTAAACTTATTTAATGTTCACAACATGTTGTTACAATACTCTTAAAATTAAAAATATATTAACCATAAGTATTCATTTATCTACAAATTATTGAGGGGCCTAAACTTAAGAGGGGGCGAAGAGCAACTATTTAAATCTAAAGAGAATTTTTCAAACAATTTTTTACATAGACATGAGGTGGGCCGTCTGTGGCCTTTTTCAATTAATATTGTTCACACGTTATTTTTTGAAAGGGAAATATCCTTATGATATGTTTCTCTGTTCATAGCATGTGAAAAATATGAGTAAATTTAGAGCACAATTGTGTGAATCGGGATTGTTGTGGGAAGTGTGAGTAAGTCGTCCTACATTGTAGCGGGTTCCGGTTGGTGCAGTGGCACAATGGTGGTAGAAGTAAAAATATGTGGTTGAAAGAACTTCTGCTTGAGGAAGAGCATAATGAATTGAAGACTCACACTTAAGGGGGAGATTGTTATGGCAAGTGTCAGTAAGTTGTCTCACATTGCTTAGAAAAGTGGGGGTTAAACACTTTATAAATAAGAAGACCCATAAAATCAATGCCTTAAAGTTTTAGATAAGAGTGCAGTGTCTAATTCACTTGTATCGATGTTCTTGAACTCAATATGGATGGTCTCCCGGCTGCCCCCTTATGTCCCAACAGGGATCACTAGTGTCTTTGGTTGAATATAACAAAATTATAAATATATCTGTATGGAGGGATTTCTGAGCAATGCATGAAGAAGAAGAGCAATCACCAAATATATTTATGCTAGTAATTTCAGAATCAATCTGGTTAAAAGAAAACACATCTAAGTACCAAACTAACAAAGAAAAACATATATGAAGATCAAATTGACTAACAAAACACACGTATGTTTTTGTTACATTCTAAGACTACTATTTTAACAATGATTCACATTTCACAAATTCAATTCAACAACTAAAATGATTATTTACTTGAAAAATATAAAGAAAAAAAAAAACTCTTGACTTCATAGTACTACTACTATATTGAAAGCAAATCGACGGATAAATAAAGACTGACCACCAAAGAAGTTATCATTATTAATATTTTCACCTCTTATTAGCAAATCATTGACAGAAAGACATGGCCAATGTTTCTGAGGAAAGTTTACTTCCCAAGAGCATCCTAGAAATGTCCATGAATGGTGATGAACCACCATCAGAATTTCTAGTTAAAGGAAATAGCTTTGGATCTAAACAAGAATCTTCAACATTGATTCCAATACCCATCATTGATGTAAGTCTTCTTTCATCACCAAGTGAGCTAGAGAAGCTAAGATCTGCTCTAGGTTCAGTTGTACAAGCATCATGGGTTATTTAAAACAAGACTATTTAGTGCATAGATAGGTTTATTAGAATGTCCATCCAGAGTTATTAACCACTTAATAAACTGAGGTAGCAAATTATTTGGACGTTATGTCCATTTTAGTGGATTTAGAACTATTTGTCACGTCACTTTAAAGGCTTAAATGCAATTTTGAACTATATTTGAAATATTTGCTCCTAGTGATAGGTAATTGGTCACAGTATGTCAACTACGTATCTTGACAAGGTACGTGAAGTTGCGAAACACTTTTTTGCACTTCCGTTGGAGGAAAAGCAGAAGTATGCTCGAGTTGCGAACGAATATGAGGGATGAGGAAATGACATAATATTTTCAGAAAAGCAAGTTCATGATTGGTGTTATCGTTTGGCCCTTACAGTTTTTCCAACAGAAAAACGAAGACTTTTTCTTTGGCCAGAAAATCCTAATGATTTTAGGTACTACCATTTTCTCATAATGAATTCAATTTTGTATAATCATCATCTTTTAAACATGATCTTATTGAAAAAATCTCGCTTATCTTGGTCATATTATGCAGTGAAACATTGGAAGAGTTTTCTGCAAAAGTGAAGTCAATAAACTGAGGATCTCCTCAGAAGTATGGCAAGATCACTGGATTTGGAAGAATGTAGTTTCTTAGAGCAATTTGGGAAAAAATCATTAGTGAAAGCAAGGATCAACTTTTATCCGTGTTGTTCTAGACCAGATTTGGTTCTTGGTATCAAACCTCGCACTTTTTTTTTTGAACGGCAAAATATTATTAATAAACCAAATCTCTGCACAAGACGGAACACCGATAAAATATACCAAAACAAACACCACCCAAAGAGAACCCTTCTAATCTCATACTTAGAGAGTCACTCCTTAGCTTCCAGACCACCAGAATATACATCAATCCGACTCAAAAAGATGTCCCTAGACGCTAACTCCGATCTCGAATCAAAAGTGATCGGCCCATCAGAATCCAAAAAACAACTTCTTAAATCAAAAGTTGATGGGACAATGGTAGAATGAGAAACTAGGCAGATAAATTTCAGTACGCAATTCCCCTTCAAAAGCCGACACCGATGGGTAAAGTTAACTGATACAAAGAAACTTGCAAATCCCAACAGATTTGGAAACCATCAGAGACTCAAAAAAGAGTCTTGCAAATCCCAACAGATTTGAAAACGGTCAGAGAATCAAAGTATTGAAGGAAACCAGACCACACGGCATCGTATCACCAACACAAGCGGCAATCCAAAACCACCATAAAAGCAACACAACACCACTTCCTCACCTCCAACCACCACCATTCCATCTCAACAAGAACCACATCACCACCTCGGCCACCGGCGGCACAACCAACAACACTCCAGCCCAAAACCACCTAAAAGCCACACCGCACCATACCACCACAACACCACTTCCTCACCTCCAAACACCACAATTCCAACTTAACAAGAACCACATCACCACCTCGGTCACTGGCGGCGCAACCAACAGCACCCCAGCGGCCACCACCTAGCATAGCCAGATCCAACTACCTAACCACAACAACACCTTCCTCCTCACCCAAAACTACTACTTACCAAATCCAAATATCTAACCACACCAACACCTAACTCATCACCCGAAAACCACCACTACCACCCCAACTAATCACCAACAACAACAACAATCAAACCCAACTAGAGAACTTGAGAGAAGTTGAAGGTCTTCAAGTTCTGATAGATGACCAATGGTTGGTCCCTTCAATACCGGATGCTCTTGTTGTCAATCTTGGCGACCAATTGCAGGTAGATAAATACTCCTTCTGCCACAATTATAAACAAGACTTCACTTTTCAAATTTATTAAATAACTGGCGTATCTAATATATACCATATATTAGATATCAGATACGTCAATTATTGAATGAATCTTGATTAGCCATATTCATCAAACATAAGAATACTAATTTGTAGTTGGGTATCATTGTAGATTATGAGTAATGGAATATTCAAGAGCCCAATGCACAGAGTTGTGACAAATACAAAAAAGTTAATGTTGTCTGTTGCAATAGCTAATGAGCCAGAAACAGAGAACGAAATTGGACCTGTTGGAGATCTAATAAACGAGATACATCCAAGGGTATACAGAAATGTCAAAAATTATGGTGAAATCAACAACAAGTGCTTTCAAGAGGGGAAAATAGCACTTGAGAATGAGATGGTCAAAATTGCAGATAATCATCTCAAGTGAGATAATTTCAAATGCTATGATGAAATAAGCAAGACACATCCAAGTTCCAACAGTTGAGACTTGTAAAATTGGAAATAACTATGATCAGAAGTGAGAGTGTGAGAATATTTCACTAGATGAAAAACATGTACAAGCTGGAATCTTACTAAAAAATAAACAACAAAAGAATATATCAGTATCTATTTAATTCACTTCTCCAGCAGTTAGATCTGAAACTTTTCATATATATAGCCCGATCAAAATCTGCATACCAACAACGAGGACATTTTCAAGGATAAAAAAAAGCTACCAAATTTTCCCCAGCAGATAGTGACACCCCACATTGACCCCCAATTTGTGCCATCACTTAGAAGAGGGACCACAACTCTGATGAGCAATCTTAAGCAATTCAAAAAAAAGTTTCTTCAAGAAAAAATCATAACGGCAAATGGAGGTTCTTAACGAGTAAACCACCAAATCGGAAAACTAGTAGTTCACCTAGTGGTAAAAGAAAATTGGCATAAAAATGTTGCAGAACCAATAAACAGGGGAGGAAATCTTCCAGAAAGATAAACAATAAACACAAGTAGAGATGAACACACACAAAAGAGTAAGCAGGTAGAATTGACAATCATATCCAGCACACTTTGGATTCCCAAATAGATTAGTTTTATCAAACTTCGAATGCATACTGCACACAGAAGAAAAGGATACATACACATACACAAAAGAATAAGAAAATAGAGTTAGATATCATATATATCCAGCACAGTTTGGGTTCTCAAATAGATTAGTTTTGCCAAAATAATTATGATAGAAATTATAAATAGTGAGCATATAGTAGCCAGACAACGTAAGGGTGAATATTATTCCTAAATATATCAAGCTTTCAACTGAACTCGTAAATCTGTGGAGCTCGTTGAATATTTATTTCAAGTCAACATTCAATGCCATGAATAAGAATGGCACATGAAATATAAATGAATGCTCCAGGAAGTGTCGATGCAAAAAAACTTTGGAGTCATTTTTTTCATTTCAATCTAGAACTTTTAGAAAGATTGGAAGTGAACTTTTATAAATTAACAAACTTATAAAAAAACATACAAATAAAATAAGCAGGGCCTACAACAACTACCAATTACAAGTAAACATTGTTAATCAATTTCATTTAGCGTCCACAGTACTTGAAAAAGATGATACCACGCTACTGTCTTCTGATATCTCGGGCAACATAGACCTCTCTGGAAAATCACGGACATTTTCTTGATTTTGAAATACTTGTTTTCGATAGATACCGTGCAAACGGTCAAAAAGCTGCTTCTTCAATGACTCAAAAGCCAGATCAAATCTTTGCAGTTGTTCCATGGCATTTATATTATACAAGAACAAGCCATAGTACAGATCAAAACTATCCCCAGAAGTATTGTCCACCAAACTCAATAAAGTCTCATAACCCTTTGTGTCTATTGGTGTTGCCTCCAACTTCAATTTTTCTAAAAATCTTCCTGTGGTATGTGTGATAAACTGTGATCCAGCAGCATGCCAATCATGTTCGGCACATGACATTTCAACCATTCGGCACCCTTCTTTGGAAAAGATGTCAAGAAACCGATCACACCGCGATATTCTTGATTTTACTCCTCCTATTCTGACTTTATCAAATAAAAAAGGAAGACCGTTCCACCCATTTTTTCCACTCTCTGGACCAAACATAGGGTGAGTACAGAGAACATCAAAATAAGGTGGCAAATGTTGAAGAAACAAGTTTCTAGGAAATTCTTTGACAGAAAGTACATCAACAAACAAAGTACTTCTCTTTAACCTCTGCACAGGCAATGATTTAAGAACTTTCTCTGTCGAAAGGATTGAAGTGCAGAGTAAAATCACTTCAGGATGTTGCTCACAAAGATCATCCGCATCATTGAAATAGGAAACTCCCAATTCCTGAGCCTCATGAGAGTAGTCTGTTCTAGAGTATGCTAACACTTTATGTCCATGGCGTACAATAGTTTTTGCAAGGAATTGACCAAAGTTGCCAAAACCTATTATCGCAATCTTGAGCTTTGTACTGTCATCATACTGACCAGAAGAATCATTTGACTTGTAATAACCATGTAGTTTGGCATCAGCAGATCTGAACATTACCATAAAATGCAACTACGAATTAGACCAGATTTGAAACACCAACCTCACAGCATACAAAAACAAAAGAAGCAATTGTTTTAAATGCTCCCCACAAATGGTCATTATTACCTACTAATTAATACTCATTGAATTGCGCCAATTCTATCAGATTTCCTACTAATTATAACTCATTCAATTGCAATAAAAGTCTTTAACCAATTAACCTATTTCCATCACATGAAGATAAAGCCAAATCATATAAGAAAACAGCATAAATCAAAGTTCAAAGCAACACAGTTAAGTTACTCTTAACAAACAATCCCACTCCCCCCTATCACACCCTCACAAAAATAACAAAACAGAATTAACATAATGCACAAAACAAAATTGAGATTATGGCAAGCTTTTCAAAAATGAACACCTCTGATTTTTGGAGGATAATACAATTGCAGATCCATTTTGGGCATACTTAGCCACTGCATAATAATTGCTATTATCTTGTAAAGATTGAACCTTTCCAGCATCCTCAAACAACTGATTCCTCACAACATCGTGCAAACGAGCAATAAGCTGTTTCCTCAAATCCTCAAAAGCCAAATCCAACCTTTCCAACATCTCCAAAGAATTCTTATTAAACATAAACAAACCATAATAAAGATCAAAACTATCCCCAGAAGTATTTTGAACCAAATTCAACAAAGATTCATACCCTTTAGTATTAATAGGAGTAGATTCCAACATCAACATATTCAAAACCCTACCAACAGTATGAGTTATAAACTGTGAACCTGCTGCATATTTATCATGATCAGCACAACTCATTTCCACCATTCTACACCCTTCTCTACCAAACACATCAAGAAATTTCTCACACCTCAAAACCCTATTTTCTTCATTCCCAATTCGAACTTTCTCGTAAACAAACGGAAGTCCAGTCCAGCTATGGCTTCCACTCTCAGGTCCAAACATAGGATGCGAACAAAGGATATCAAAATCGGTCGGTAACAATTCGAGAAGAAGGTTTTTTGGAAACTCTTTAACGGAAAGAACGTCAACGAACAATGTGCTCCGTTTGAGTCGCTGAAATGGAAGAGAAATGAGAACATTTTGAGTTGAGATAATCGAAGTACAAAGAAGAATAACTTCGGGATGTTCTTCGCAGAGATCGTCGGCGTTGGGGAAAAATCTGACGCCGAGATTTTGAGCGACGGCGGAGTAATCGGAACGGGAATGAGCTAAAACGGTGTGACCTTGACGGACGAAGGTGTTGGCGAGAAATTGACCGAAGTTACCGAAACCGATAATGGCGATTTTGAGTTTTTGGGAATTGTGGAATTGAAGTGCGGCTTTTGATTCGTAGTCGAATAACTGTGCTGCGTCGATGGCGCGAATGAGGAGAGGTTTGGTGGAGCGATTGAAAGAAGGGGAAATTGAGATGGAGAATGGAAATGTAGGGTTCAGGCGAGGGATGGTGGAATGCGACGACGGTTTCAACGACGGTGGATGAAAGGTTGAAACGCCGAGCATTTTGACGGTGTAAGTAAGTAATAAATGGTTATACTTTTAGAGATTGTTTATGTTTGGTGATTATAGGCGCTAATGAGGTTTTTGACTTTTAGTTTTGGTGGATGCCAACAATTTTTGTTGTATCGAATGTAGTGACTAGTGAATATTTGTCCCTTGGATCGGAGATACTTCAAAAAGGTAGAATAATTGACTTAAAGATTACATCAAATATTCGATTATTAATTAAAAGAAGATGAATTATAACTGCTCAATCCCCAGTTTGGATGCGAACAATTTTTAAATCGGTTGTTATAGGTAAGAAGCATTTTAATCTCATTTCATTTAATTGAAGAGTTATCTCTACTGTTTTTTTTTTTTCACTTTGTGATTGAAATTAGCTTGTACTCTACAGGGCATAATCATAGTCTAGTAGTTGTGCGCATTCATACATTTTTTTGTTTTGTTTGGTAGATATTATTGAATCTAATTAACATATTTTACAACTGAATAAACTGGAACGTAGACTTAATAATAATTGGTTGTTTAAATAACGAGTAGTCTAATGAATTTTAGAGATGATTCATCCTCAAAAAATTTGTTTATAAGGTGAGAATTATCACTTGTTTATAAAGATTTATTCAAATCATCTCATATCTGATGTGATGTGAGACATTTTAACCTATATTTTTTTAGTAGGATTTTTACATAATATTAATTTTTTATTCAATGTTAATATGGACCGTTAAATTATTTCTCTCTCCTCGTATTTTTTTATTTTTTTTGTATGATTGAGATTCCACTGCAATAGTGTAATGTCACTCAGAAAATCCATTTCCATGAATATTCATGTATATATGAGAGGGTGTGTGTGTGAATTGTGAAAAATGACCAAGGGCAATTCGTTATAGCAAAGATGGATTAGTGGTGTATGACACTCCAAGCAATTGAATGTGAAGTTTGAGGTTTACTTAATGTTCTTTATTGTACCATTGCAGTTGGTCTTCAACAAGTTGTTTTTGAGCTTGATTGTGAATTTGTTGTTGATGACGTGCTTGATGAGAAAATAATAAAGTAATATTGTTCTCTTATTCAATATTGTAACTATTTTAGCCAGCCACAAAAATTTTCATGTTCTTTTTACCAAGCGGCAATCTAATGATAGCGTCCATCTCTTGGTAAAGGTGTTTATCTCTTATATCATCTACAATGGAGAATCACATTTTTAAATTCTTCGGTATGTCTCACATGTACACATCATTTATTTATAATTTTTTAATAATATTAAATAAACATTCAAGTCTTCCAACTCAACATCTCTTTAAAAAAATCTAAATGGGTCCCGCAACATCTCAACAATAACTCTACATCATTATACATGAGTCCCGCAAAAAATAATAATATAAGAAATAGTACTTATTTAAGTACTATTATTCTTTTGTTCTAATGAGAATACTTATTTAAGAATCAGTAATTATTTAAGTACTCATTTAAGTACTACAATTGGAGATGGTTTATGTTCTTTAAAGTTATCATCCTTTGATTGTATCTAGAATTCTTTAAATAATGATATAACTTAACTAGATTTAAGTAAAAAAACTACATTGTAGAACTAATTACTTATCATTGTCTTCACTACTGCTATTGAGTATTGATAACTCGATCGCTGTCGCTGTATTTGCAAACTCTTGATTAATTTGTAAAACAATGTTGCTACTACTACTTCTGGTTAATCTATAAGACAAAGTTGTTAATTTCCATTCCTATATTTAAGAAATTATCTGGAATAGTCACTGTCCACAATACGTACATAATAAATAGTTGGTGGGGCTAGCTAGTTGCATATTATGACTCAGCAACAGTGATATACATGAGTATGGGATCCGTATAATGCAAGTTTTGGATGTGCAGTTATTTTTGTGTGAATAAACTTTACTACATTCATTGATTGATTGTTCTAAAGCCAGTAAGTGCACCGCTAGTATTCATATTCATGATTATATATGGGGCATGCGATATGCATGGGACCATTTTGGACGCATGTGGTGCCATAAATATTAAATAAAAAATATTGGGGTACTCATTCCAAAATTATTTGTCTTTGGTTGGGTAAGGTATTAGAAACTTTGATCCGCGCAAATGTTAAGGAGTGGGCTTTTGTAGCAACTAGCAAAGTGATCAATTTTGGTGTACATCACTTTTCTTGGAAACTCTCAATTTAATACATGAGAATATGAATAAAAATTTAACTACTCATTCTGTAAAATATTTCTCAAGTTCTTCTTCGATATCTATTACAGAACTAAATAAATATTTTTAGTTACACAGTGGCTGGACTGGATCTATCTGTGTTATGTTATGCCTGTTATGGGTTGTAAAGTTTATTTAATTTTTCGGGCAATGTGCACAAAAGACAGGATAAGCATTTTGTATTTCTTTTGCCTAGTAGACAAGTATGTATCTTTTTTTTTTTGACGAAAGACAAGTATGTATCTTGTAATTTTAATAGTAGATACATTCTTAAATCTGAACAAGTCACAAAATACTGTTAAACTAATTAAATTGAAGTAGAATGAACAAGTGAATTAGGATTCATATAACTACAGTTATGAAAATATATACTAACGTATTGAAAATAAATAAGGGTCCGTTTGGTGCGGCGGATGGATAGAGACAAGATATGATAAGAAGTTAAATAAAATACAATATGATAGTGACAAGATTAACACATATGATGTTATGTGTTTGGTGTACACATGATAAGAAAAATAAAAAAGAGTAATTGGATAACCCAGCCAAAAATAAGGATTAAAATAACAAAGAGTAATTGGATAGACTTAATAGTAAGTTAAATTTATCCTTTTCTATTGGTGCACCAAACAACAGATTAAAACATGATTGGAAAACTTTAACATATCTTGTTTCCTAACCTACGCACCAAACGAGCCCTAATAGTATAAATGTATATGAAAATACAGCTGCCAAAATTATTTTATATAAAACGTCGCTTGTAAGGAAAAATAATAATATATTAAACCACCTGTTCAATGAAACAGTTGTTAATATCAAAACTAATCACAATTCACAACTACTTACCTTTTAATTTGAATTTCCGACATAGTTTAATAATTTAATATAGAACAATATATAAATATATGCAGGCAGCATTGAAGAATGACCACATGTGAATAGCATATTATAATTCTTCTAATCGATCGATGATCAATAAAAAATTAGTACTGCTAATGAAGAAGAAATGTGAAAATGGAGATATGAAAGGAATATTGAAAAATGACCACGCGGACAAAGACTGTAAATTTGATTGTCGTCATCATCAAGACATCAACCTTGTCTTTTACAGGAAAATGGCCACGCGGAAAAGATTCGGCCTAATTAAGTATCTCAAATCTAAATAGAAGGGGGAGAGGGGATGAAAGAAAGGATAATAATAAGATTGAAACAAAAAATAGAAAAGAAATTGCCATCAAACTAACAAAAAAGAGGCCATAGACATGGTTGGTAGAAGGGCTGCGGTCGATGATGGACGGACAATATGCTCTTCTCATGTTCTCTATTACCAACCTCCTCCGATCTTGAAGAGGAGACCACCGTGGGTTGCGAAGAAAGGAGCAAACACCAGAGACTCAACGGCCATGAGCTTGATAAGGATGTTGAGTGATGGTCCTGATGTATCTTTCAATGGGTCCCCAATGGTGTCACCAATAACTGCTGCCTTGTGTGCATCTGACCCCTTTGGACCAAGGCTTCTTGCATGATCTGAGACACCAGCCTGTTATTGCAACACCAAATATTTATTATTATTCACCATACTCATAAAATACCATCCACATAATTTCATACCATATCATATCATATCGTATCACAATTGATGAATCCTACATCTCAAGCTACCTAATAAAATAATATTTACCTCAATGTACTTCTTGGCATTATCCCAAGCACCGCCAGTGTTGGATGCAGAGATGGCAATCTGTAATCAACACAACAACCACATTGCAGAAATTAATAAATAAAGATATTTAAGATTGATTGTATTAGAAGCAGCAGACAACAAAAGGAAGTGGGTACCAAACATTAATTACCTGTACACCAGAAACCAAAGATCCAGCAAGGACACCGGACAGTGTTTCCACACCAAAAAAGATCCCAACAATAAGGGGTGTTAGCATAACAAGGGCACCAGGTGGGATCATTTCTTTGATAGAAGCGTCGGTGGAGATGGTAACGCATGTTGCATAGTCAGGCTTTGCAGTTCCCTCCATCAAGCCGGGAATGGTGTTGAATTGCCTGCGTACTTCCTCAACCATCTTAAGGGCTGCACTTCCAACACTCTTCATGGTCATAGCAGAAAACCAGTAAGGGAGCATAGCACCCACAATCAAACCAATGAAAACCTTGGGAGTCAGGACATCAACTGTTGTAACACTAGCTCGGCTCACAAAGGCACCGAAGAGGGCAAGAGACACAAGGGCGGCAGAACCAATAGCAAACCCCTATAGAAAAATAACATCATATATCAGGAACATGAATAACAAAGATTGAACTAGGCAAAAAGATATAGAGGAAAACCCAACCTTTCCAATGGCGGCAGTTGTGTTTCCAGCAGCATCAAGGGCATCAGTTCTCTCACGAATTCTGTGACTCATTCCAGCCATCTCGGCAATACCTCCGGCATTGTCACTGATTGGACCGTATGCATCAATGGCTAATCCGGTTGCTATGGTACTCAACATTCCAAGTGCAGCAACAGCAACACCGTACATGGCAGCAAAACTGAAACTAACAAAAATACTAATTGCAATGGCAAAAATTGGAATGATAACAGACTTGTATCCCAAGGCAAGGCCAAATATAACATTGGTAGCAGCACCAGTCCTGCAGGAGTCTGCAACATCTTGCACGGGACTGCAAATACCAGAGAAAATATGTAAGTCCATTTAACATCTACTCAACTAGATGAATGAAGGTGAAAATGCAAAATACAATCCATAAATGTCTTACCTGTATGTATTGCTGGTATAGTATTCAGTAACAAATCCAATGATAAGCCCTGCCCAAAGACCAACAGCAACACACAAAAATAGTTGCCTGCAAAGCCAAAATCAATCCAGTGAGTGTTTGTCATTTTTCACTTAATAATAGATTAGAACTCATCTAATTGCTCCTAAGAATAGATTATGAAACTTACCAGTTTTTGACAACTTTCTGCTCTCCAAAATTGAAGATGGTGAATGAAGATGGGAGTGCAATCCAACTAACAATTGCAATTCCAATAGTCATCAGTGCTGTTGAAATAATGAGCTGTTTTTTCAATGCTGGCTCAATTTCAACTACATATTTGATCTCAAAAAAGTCAGTTGCAAATAAGGTGGTGAGCAAACAAACAATGAGGCCCACGGAACTGATGATGAGAGGGAACAACATGGCAGTGAACTCATGATTCACTCCAAACGAAGAGATGGAAGCAACAACAAGGGCAGCACAAGATGCCTCTGCATATGAACCAAATAGATCGGATCCCATACCAGCTATATCCCCAACATTATCACCAACATTATCAGCAATCACCTGAAAACACAAGGATTCAAACAAACATAAGCAAAGGATTAAATAAAAAATGTTTATTAAACAATTAGTGGACTGTTTTCAGGATGTAACTTCTTACAGCTGGATTTCTTGGATCATCCTCGGGAATGTTTCTTTCGACCTTGCCAACAAGATCAGCACCAACATCAGCAGCCTTGGTATAGATACCTCCACCAACTCTTCCGAACAAAGCCATAGAAGACCCACCAAGACCATAACCAGTGATGGCCTCAAAAAGACCACCCCAGTCATCACCATAGTAAATCTTGAACAGGTTGATGGTAATGTAAAGAACCAAAAGACCATTTGCGGCAAGGAGGAATCCCATAACTGCACCTGATCTGAATGCGGTAATGAAAGCCTTTCCAACACCCTTTCTTGCCTCCAAGGTGGTCCTTGCATTGGCATAAGTTGCAATCTTCATTCCAAGGAAACCAGAAATAACTGATGTAATGCCACCAAGCACAAAAGCTATGGTGCTGAAAAGGGCTGTGGCAAGAGCTGGCTTACAAATCTTAGTTTCATCGTAAGTGCAAGGCTTATGGCTTGTGCTGAATCCTTCCACAGAACCAAGGAAGAGGAATATCAAAACGGCAAAAGCCACCATGAAGATTCCAACATACTTGTACATAGTGAAAAGGAAGGAGGTTGATCCTGTTAAGATTCAAACACCAACACATAAGTGACCAGTTCTTTAAAACATCCAAAACATTAAACACAGATAAAAAATTCTGTATAAAGCAGTGGTAAAAACTCATTTTCGTCTAACTAATACTAAAAGCAAATTAACTAAAGCTGAAAGAATAGGGTTTCAGAGTTAATTATTATAGGATAAACCTCACAAATTTACAGCAAATAATAGGGACAAAACATCAATTTCAAATACAGACAAATCATTGGAGACCACTCAACCTGTTTCAGTATATCCATAAACAGATAAATAATCATAACACACTGATCAAAAACAAAATATCAGAATCAAAGCCAGTTACATAATGCAAAAAATCACATCCACAACACTAATTTATCAATGATTACGAAGATTTCACTTGTGGTAAAAAATACTAGTATAATAACAACAGGGGGTAAAGTAAAAACAAAGAGACATCAAAACTAAGCAAAACTCAATTTTGATTGCAAAATATACTAATTAACTATATAAGATTTGGACATGTGGGTCCAAATTCTAGAACCAACACATCTAACACCATCTTTTAATAATCAATAAATCATGAACTGTTCAAATCATGCTCCACACGACAATCTAGCACGTTTAATAATATCTAAGATTTCATCACAACAAATCAACAAAAAAAAACATAGTCAAATTAAAAATATAATTAAAAACCCTAAAATCACTGAAAAATCGAAATCGAAATCACCAGATTTCACAGTCAAAACTCAGATCTACAACACATATATAACAAGATCTAGCTCACAAAATTCAAATCCATAACAAAACAATTCCACCGACAAAAATTAATTTCAAAAAAAAAAAATCGAAAAAACATAAAACACAGTTCTAGATCTCAAAAACCCTAAAAAATTACGATTAGTCGATTAAGAAAGATTTTACCTTCAGAAATGGCGTTTTGGATTTCAGCACATTTAAGAACAACGTTATGGTCGTTAAGACCTTCTTCTTCTTCGATGAGTGAATCGTTGAAACCATTTTTGCCTTGTTGAGGTTCAACAGGAGTGTCTCTACCAGCAGTGACCTTAACTTTGGAGACGAGAAGCCATTGGAAAAGAGCAAAAGCGATTCCAATGACGGCGGAAACGGGAATCAAAATCTGAGTAGCGAGATCTGGGAGAATTACAGCTCCCATGACGGTGGTGGAAAATGAGCGAGGAAGAGTGAGTGAGAAAATGAACGAAACGAAAATGAACGAAACGAAATGAACGGAGAAGAAGGAATGAAGTGAGAAGAGGTGTGAGGGGTGATGAGGGTTTTATAAGAGAGAGAAGATAGGGTTGGAATGATGACGGGGGAGAGAGTGTGTGTGGTTGAAGATTAGTATAAAATTAATTTAATTAAATTTACTACTACTAGATGATGGGAAGAATGCGTGTAATTTTAATTTGTCAATTGGATAAGTAATACCGTAAGTAACAATGTTACTAGAGTTTAATTGATATACACTCACACGACACGGTTATCTAATAAGAAATTTTCAATTTTAAATATTATATAAAGAAAGTGGGATAAAATCGTGTGATGTGGCAGAATACATGGTTGTTATTGATTGACAGTGTAAATTATTTTACACTGTCGGTACATACAAATTAAATTCATGTTACTATATCTAATTTTTAGTTTCGATTGGTTTTACGGTGAGAAAAATTAATTTTGATAAGACTGGTTACGTGTATGTTTCGTTTCAATTATAAGGAGTTAAAATTAATTCTGGAGGTGTATATCTGATTCTAACATGTTTGATTTATGTTAAGTAGAATCAATTCTGTTTAAAGTTAGAAATTGTAGCTTTTGACTTTAGATTTGATTTCTACAATGAAATTTATTATTGAACTCACTTTTAATTGGATGTATCCAAACATAAATTAATTTTACTAAACTCATTTTGATGATGTAAATTGATTGTGATAATGAACTCGTTTAAGATGTAAGAGTAATGGTCTTCATAGGTATGTGGGTTCCATTCTAAACTATGTGTATCAAAAAAATTCAGTTGAGTGGAGAGAGCTCACATTGTATGTCTCACAAATTTTTCGACAAAGATTAATCATCGTTAAGACGTTAACGGCGGTGGAAATTTTGTACCAATATCATGATAACACAAAAAAATACTAAAATTGTTAAGCCGAAAGTTCATGATCAAGGTTTGAGCTTCAATCCTCCATTTTATGTGTGTGATTGTAAATTTTTAATGACTTTATCATTTTTTTTGGCACATAGATGAGATGGAAAAACCACCAATAAACTAACACAAACAAGTGGAGTGACCGGGATTTGAACCCAGGTCATGGACGTCCGGTCCAGCAATTTCGGCATTTTCTGCCAGTTGAGTTAGGACTTCAAGACTGACTTTGTCATTTTATATAAGTACATAAAAGAAGTCAAAAAAAATATAAGTACATAAAAATTGAGTTGAAGTTGAAATGATGTATCTTTGAATATATTTATGAAAAATGATGAGTTGGAAAAAAAATTAAGTGTAAAAATCAATTATAAAATCAAAAGCTACAATTACTAGCTTCAATTATGATCAATTTTGAAGGCAGAATCAAACTGTGAAAAAAATATATTAAAACAAATACAATTTTCAACAATAACACTGTCATGGCTCATCTTAAGTCTCACATTGCTTGGAACTCGAGGCTAATGGTAGTTTATATACAACATGACATACACCTTAAACTACCGAGATGTCTTTTCTACAAATGAAAAGGACAAAATCGTGACGGGTAAAACCCAAAGCGGACAATCTCTCAGAAATGTGGACTTGAGGTATGGTTGGAATATACCCTCATTTATCCCCTGTGGATAAATCTGAGTTCTTTACGAACAAAAACTAATATAATAGGAGATTGTGTCATGACTGTTGAATGTCATAACCACATTTGAAGCAAATGTAATAGTAAAAAAAAGATATATTTTGTTCGAAAGTAGTAAAATAAATACTAGATTAAACTAAAAATAGATAAATGCACTATATCATAATAACAAAAGAAATATAAGTATCAAAACGTATGTACGTAATTTGGATCGATTTTGAAAAAACACTCTAAAATTTAATTCGATTCTGCAGGTTATTACAAAAGAACATTCAAACCATGGGCGATTACACCATAAAGGCGGTTAGGGCTCTAGCCCGGGCTTGGTCGAAATTTATTGGTATTTTATGAGTTAATTTAGAGTAAAATTGATATTTTTAGAGATTAAATTATGGCAAAATTGATTATTTTTTTGTTTAAAATTGAGATTTTTCATTACCAAACAAAAAATTTGGTGTTTTAAGAGTTAGTTTAGAGTAAAATTGAAATTATTAAGGATTAATTTAGGGCAAAACTGAAATTTTGTTTTCAAAACTAAAATATTTCATTGCAAAACTATTTTTTTTTGTTTAAGTTTGATATTTTACCCAAACTTTATAAATTTTATGGATCCGCCATTGATTCAAACACAACAAACAATATTCTATTTTATGCGATTTTTATTTTATTTCTATCAGAGTTGCAATTTTAATTCAGATTGGTTTCGATTTGATTGCCCCTAATTTTTATCGTTTTCTTCAAAGTTTTTTCATATTACTTCACATTATTTTTACAGTCTTATTATGGGTACAAAAATTCATAGTTGTTTATGAATGATTAATATCAATTAAGAAATTTGTAAATCATATAAAATGAATTATTCTCTCAATCAAATATTTTCATACACAAAAGTCAAATATCAAACTTCTAATAATCACTTTTTTCAGTCAAAGCTTACCAACAAAAAAACTTTCTTTAGTCAAAAAAATAAAAACAATCACTTTCTTAAAATATCAAATCTCTAATATAAAAAAAAAATAATATTCAAATCTCTTATAACTTAATATAATTTATTGTTGCTCCACATTATTTACGGATAAATTGATTAGTACTATTTACTTTTTTTTGACGAAATGATTAATACTCCCTGTGTCCCAAAATTATTGTGCTTTTAACTTTTTATTTTTGTTCCAAAATTATTGTTCTTTTAAAAAATTAATGTAAAGTTAGTGTTAGTTTATCATTTGTTGCTAAAGTTAAAATATTAATTGAATATATTTTCTCTTTTTTAATATCCAAGGGTAAAAGAAGCTTAACTTAACAATTTTTGTTGTTTCTTAATTCACGTGCATAACTCTAAAAATGACAATAATTTTAGGACGGATGGAGTACTACTTAACACTCATACAATTTTTGTAAAAAAAAAAAATCATACAATTTTTACAAGATTAGAGGTGCCAAAAATATAATATCTGAAGTATCTCTTTTGTGTAATTTTTAATAATTTTTTTATAAAAGTTTAATATAAAATGTGTTTAGCCCTACTTTTGAGTTAGGAGAAAATAAGATAAAACAAACAAAGTGCTGCCAAATGAACATTAGTGTCGTTTTAAATTTTTAAATAGGTACAGTATTATGAAAAAGTGCATTTAAAATTTATAAATAAATGTAACATTATTTATAAAAAAAAATATAATAATAATGGTTTATTTTCTGAACAATAATAATAGTTATTCAACTGAGTTTTTTGTTTTGACTAACTATTTTTTTTTATTAATAATTATTATTATTGTAATATTATACATAAAAGACATTGGAGCCTTTTATAGTATATTGATATATCTTTTATTATTAAAAAAAGGATATTTTTTATCCCCTTTTCATGATATATGTATATATATATATATATATATATATATATTATTTTAAAATATTTTTATACTAATTTAATTATAGTAATATTTAATACTTTGAATACAATCGCTTATAATTTATTATTTGAATCAATTCATTATTGATGCATTTTTTATAATCTATATTATATGCATTTTATATTTCCATTTATCAGTTTTCCTATTATTTAATAAAAAATAGTTTTCTAATTTATCACATTTTTTGGTGATAAATTGGGTGGAAAATTTCATTATAAATTCTTAATTTCAAATTCCACTATAATTAACACAGTGTAAAAAATTTATAGTGAGATCTGTCTTTTTTTTTTTTGTCTCTAGTAAAATTAGTAAATATCACTAAGATTTTATTTCAAAACCATTAGGTATACTTAATAATCTTATGTTAATTGTGATAAATTAAACCATATTTATAGTGCCTATCAAAATAAAAATTCCAAAAACAAAATTCTAAAAAAATTAAAATATGGGAGACACATTAAAAATCTGGAAAATACGATAAACAATATAAATATTTCCTCATGCACTATACACCATAACCCTTATTAGGGTCACAATAATATTTAATGAAAGTTCACGAAAATGCAACATAAATTTGACAAGTCAAATGTTTTATAACCACTCTACATTTGTATCATGATAATTAAATGAAGTGGTTACATAGAGAGAAACTGATAAAACTAACTCTAAGGTGAGTTTGAATGACAAATACATGGTCAAACAAACACACATTTCTTTAAAATTTGGAATACGAAAACATGTGAGTAGTCAGTTATACAAGTACAATTTTGTTTTCAACTTGGTCGTATGAGCAAGGCATTGCTTAATTAAGTCCAAAACACATTAAAAGACCTGTATGTTTCATATACAAGTAAAGATGGTTGGCTAATACTCTGGTTTTTAGTCATGTTTGTGCGGGGATGTCAACGGGACGGGGATTGACCGGATGGTATTTTACCACGCCTTGTCCCATTATCGCTTCGGGGAGATTTCAACCTCCATCCCCTTCTCCACGGATCTCCACAGTATCCACAGAGTTTCACGAACATAAAAAATTAACAAAATTGCTATACATTTTAATGAAAAGCACGACACTAATATCTTATTTTTTCTTATTTTTTTCTAAAAAAAATACTTATTTTGTATCTTTCATTTTTTTAAAGTAAAAGTACATTTTGCATCAATAAAAAAACTGCAAAAACACTTTTTACTATTTCTTTTTGTAAAAAATAAATAAATATTCAATAGAACTTGTTGTCACTATACATAATCATTATCTTTATAACGTATTAATTATTATTTTTTATTAAAAAAACATATAAAGTTATATATATATATATATATATATATATATATAATTTAAATAATATGGTTGGAGTCGGGGAATCCGCGGTGGCGGAGGGACCTTCCCCATTTCCCGCCCAGTTATTTACATTAATTAGTGTTTTTAGTCATGTTTGTTTGTGCGATGTATAAAAATGTAGGGAGTATTTAATTTAATTTAATTAGTGTAGGTTTTTGTTTACACAAACAATAGTGTAGGTTTTTTAGTTAATCCAACTTTATACATAGTAGTACTTCATTGTAAAAATCATTTACACGCATTATTTTTATTTTCCTTTATTGTGAAAATGCATTATTTTTTGCATACAGATGTGGTGCATGATATATTTCGCTGTCATTCAGTTCAAATGGGCTAATCATGCATTTACGAGGCGGCCACCATGCAGCATATGCTAAATTGTGTTTGTTTACAATAATATTTGAAAATAAGTAGGGTATTCGGAATTTAAACTCAGTTCATGTGTATAAAATACGATGTCTTATTGAGATAAACTCATGGAAACTCCTTGATGTATTTGTTAGAAAATAAGGATTTTGGAAAAATTGTATTGAAATAAATTTTTTATTTGAAGGTTAAAAATGTATTTTGACCAAATACAAACTAATTTCTTAAACTGCTTAAACAAATATTGTACTACAAAAATGATAAAAATGATTTTTTTTAAATTAAAAGTATATTTTTTTTTGGTGAAAGAATGTTTTGAAATAATCATACTATCTATTTTCAAGTCATTTCTGAAAAATCATATTTTTTTTACGGGTACTAAAAAGTCATGTTAACTCTCACGTTTCCATTAAAATTAATTTTAAAGTCAAAGATTTTTCTTTTTTACTTTTGTAGTAAAAAAAATGTTCGAATCATGCAATTCGAGCCAATGAGTTAAATATAATGAACTAAATCGAGTTGTAACTTTAAATGAATCGACCTCCTTTAAGTTTCAAGTTCGTTTCTCTCTGATGTCAATTTGTTCATGGGTTAATTATTTTATTTTTTTTAATCAGGTAGTACAATGACTAAAATTTCACCTAAAAAAGTGAATAAGTGGATTAATTTACCTTCTTAAAAAAAACTTTAAGTGAGTCGAGTTTAAAATAAATAAATTTCATATTAAATTCGTACTAAATTTTAAGTTGAACTAATTTTTATTGAGCCAAACTGAAACGAGTCTTGCTTTGTAAGTCTTCTGTTAGAATTTAGGTATGCTTTACAAATTCAAATAACTTTGTCAAGGTTTGGTCCTACTCCATATTATTGTGATTATTGTTTCTAACTTTGTCAGAATCTTTAGTCTATATTATTGTAATTCTAAAAAGGAATCTTCAGTCTATACTTGATTTTTTTTGACAAGAATGTATATTTGGTTTTGCGGTGAGAAAATTAATTTTAAATTAATTAATTTTATAAAATTGATTATAACTAAAATTGTGTTGAAGGAAAATTTATTTTTGTTTGAATACACTCAATTCAACTAAATATGAGTTAAACATTAAATTTTAGTGTAAAAATCAACTCTAGAATAAAAAATTACAATATAGAATTAATTATGAAGACAAATCAGAATCACGCAGAATCTATTCTATTTCAAAATACAAACATTTGGAGCAAAACCATTGGAGCCATTTTTTCCGAATACAATGCCCTTGCCCTAGTAGCTTCATCATGTGAATATCCTAACTAAAAATATTTATAGAGCATAACATAGTAATTAATATGTAGACCCTGTCCCTAATTGTTCACCATCATGCTAACTAAAATGCATATTGCGTAACGTATGCAATAAAGCATTTTTAAAACTCTTTCATTTTCATGTTAGTTTGTACTGTGAAGTGTGACACACTCCAAATCATATGAAACTAATAGTATTGTCCTAACAATCATCAATTAAAAAAACAAAGCTTAAAATTACAATTTCTAAAACACATACAATAGTTAATTGACATGAGGGAATGAAGGTGAGTGTGTGCTGTCATGGATGGTGGAGGGTCCAAATGAGACCAATTTGGTAGCCATAGATGAAGTTGGCAGCATTTGCAATTAGGAATTAGGAAGGTGGATCCAAAATCCACATTTGTGGGACTTTTGTCGCTTTTACAAGGTTTGATTGGAGGAGGTTTCGATGGGATCGATTACATGTGCTTTTATGCGAATCTTTTTTTTATTGTTCATCACAATTGTGCGAATCTTTATTTATCCATATGGACTTTTATTTTTTGGTACATATTTATCCATGGACTTTTTTTTTTTTTTTTGCTATTATGAGAAAAAGGGTCTATTATTAAAGAGTTTGAAGCGAGTTATAATATCAAGTGATTTCAGTCCCCTCTCAAATATAATTGTAGATAATCGAATCGTGTTTTTTTCTACCAAGTACATCGCAAATTACCACTAAACTAACTAACGTTTGATATTTATCCATAGACTTTGTTGGAACATTTTTCTACTAATCATTAGTATGAATAATTAATTCGCCAGTTAACCCTGTGAGTTTAATTGTCAATGACATCATATTTTATATTTTTATATGTAGGGATTGAAGCTTAAATTTCGTACACCCCACTTATTAATCTTTGTGGTGAAATTTATAATTATTAAGCTATTTGACAAAAAAAATGTCAATTTAGTAAAATAAAAAAAATTGTATGTTTTCGTGAGCTTAATTCAATTACGAAGAATATTACATTTAATATACAGCGACTAACTGATATGTCCACTTATCTATTTTTTAAAATGGAATTATAGTCATTAGACTACTTGATAAGTAAATAAATAACTTGGCAACTAATAACTTACAAGAAACTCATTATATGTTCTAACAAATTATTATTCATATGGGTTTAAAAAGATTAATAAAATTTACCAAAAAAACCAAAAACAAAAATTACATAGTATTTCGACCAAAAGATAAAATAAAATTTATATATATGTGACCGACATTTGTAGCGTGAAAGATTTAGTGAATCTCTGTGTATATAATATATAGGCATTTTGTTTTAAATGGTGGAGGTGTCCTTGGGGGAGAGTCAACCGAGCTTATATTCTAGTACTATTATTTGGGTTCATTAAAGGCTTTTTATAATTAACTGGGTGCTTGCAATTGCATATATTTTGTGGAGCTTCGTGCAATCCATTTGAGTCTTAAGTTTGATTTGGATTTATAGATTTCCTGGGTCATGTTCTCATTTAATTTACTCCAAAATTATTGTGGATTTTGTTTACAGAGGCTCTTTTTCTGATGCTTTTATGTGGCCTTTTTTTTCTTTTCATGAACTACTCTCCCTCTCTTCTTAAGTTTTATTATTGGGATGTTTTTGTTACTCAAATCTATAAGAGAAACATTAATAATGACCACTTTTTGTAAGGAGAAAAAACGCCTAATTTTTTCTCTATTTCTACGTCTTTTATTTTTTCCCTTTATCTTTTCTATCTCTATATATGTCCACATCTTTCAACTTTTTTTTGTGTCTAAATTAAAGTCATTCTAAAGGTAGGAAATCTTAATCCATGTTGGATTTGATTGCAACATTTTAAAGAAAGAGGATATCAAAACTATATTGGGAGTGTTTGAGAATTTTGAATATTTGAAGCTTGTATTTGAATATTTCCTTTTTTCTTAGACACTTGACTTATAGTGTGGGTAGATTTTATTTAGATATTGACTTTGAATAATGTGCTATATTGGGAGGTTGTTGGATGTTTGAGAGACATCATGCTCCTTGCTGTTGTGATTATATGTTTAAATATATAGTATTATTCTCTATTTGTCATTTGATAATGATCATGATTTTTTTAGGTTTGGAGTTTTTTCGTCATATTATATTATGGGGTTGTGATTATGCTCTTTAATTGTTGTATGTTGTTTTTCTCGAACACATGATATCAAAGCCCTAGTTCAATTTAGTAGTAGAGCACAACACGAGTGTATCATGATGTATGAGATTCTTGAATTGAAAGTTTTATTGATAGTATAGTTATTCTATTAGTTGCAACTAAGATGTAATTGTATATAATGTGAGAGACTCGGCTCACGAGTATTGTGGTAAGTGTGAGTAAATTTCACATTGTTTAAAAAAGTGGAGGTTGAACACTTTATAAGTAGAAAGATCCATAAATCCAATGCCTTAAGGTTTTGGGTAAGAGTGTGGTGTCCGACACTTGACTCGATGTTCTTGGACCTAATGTGGATGATCAACACCCGGCTGCCCCCTCGATGTCCCAACAATGGTATCAGGGCCGATGGTTAAAGATTGGGCTCCTTGTGTCGAAAGTGTTCCTGACAAAGGTGGTCAGGCGGTGGGTTCTGGTTGGTGCATTGGCACAACGGCGGTACAAGTGTATATGGTTGGAGAAGCTTCCGCTTGAGAGGGAGCATAATGATATGAAGACTCACACTTGAGGGGGAGTGTAATGATATGAAGACTCACACTTGAGGGGGGAGAATGTTGTGGCAGGTGTGAGTAAGTCCCACATTGCTTAGAAAAGTGGAGGTTGAACACTTTATAAGCAAAAAGACCCATAAACCCAATGCCTTAAGGTTTTGGGTAGGAGTGTGGTGTCCGACACTTGTATCGATGTTCTTGGACCAAATGTGGATGATCCCCCGGCTGCCCCCTCGATGTCCCAACAGGAGCATTATTGGGACAAGTGATACATTTCAATTTTTAATGTGTTAGACTTTACACATTTCTATAATTTGTTTATAAAAACTTATTACTCTATTTAAGATGTTTAAAAATGCAACTTATATACCAAATATATTTATTATATTTTTGACAAATTAAAGTATAGTGTGAAGGAAACAAATCTGCTGATTGGTTAGCTAATTTTAGTCTAATCTTAGACTCTTTTGATGTGCATATTCTTGAGGCACTTCCTCCTGAGCTTAGAAGTCTCATCTTTAATGACATGTCCGGCGCTTACATACCTCGGAATGTTTGTGTAGTTCATTAGTTCCTTTTTCTTTTGGGGCTTTGCCTCCCTTTTTGTACCAAAAAAAAAATATAGTGTTCAATCTCATGTTGATTATAGATTATACTATTAAACTCTTGGTACTTCCCATGCCTATACAACTCTTCAAAGTGGAAGCACTAAGTCTCTTATATTTCATTCATTTGACAGTTGAGTTCGAAGAACCTAAGTATTCAAGTTTGATTCAAAGAACATAATGGACGACAAGGAAGTTAGGAGGATAAATATAAATATGGGTCTAATACTTTAAATTCTAGGAATATTTTTACTTTTTATTTTACGGTAGAATTTTTAAGGAAGAAAACTCATGTAATGACTCTATTAAAGGTGACTATTGCTATATATTTTCTAAAATTGTAATGGTGTTCCGGCCGATATGTATTACGGGATTTGATTATTAATGAATTTGCTTACTTTTACTTTTATAAAAAAAAAAAGTTTTGGCTGAGTTAGGGAAAATTAAATTCTCAACATGCTTTGTAGTTGCATCATTATCTAATATTTTACATAAAAAATATTAACGATATTGTGAAAATGCTATTTTAAAAAGTAATAACAATATTTGTCAAAAATATAGTAATAACAATATTTAATAGGCAAAATTATACCATTGGTCTTTTATCTTTTTCATTTGTAACAAATTAGTTATTTATCTTTCATTTGTAATAAATTGATCTTTTATCTTTTTTTTTTTGTAACAAATTAGTCATTTATCTTTTTTATTTGTAACAAATTGATCTTTTATCTTTACTAAGATTTGCACCGTTAGTCAATATTTCACTTCCATTTAATGACCAACAGTGTAAAGTTACTACAAAATATAGTAATTTAAAATATGATGATCAAGCATGTATATAAAATTTTGAGTTAAATAATTTTTTTGACAATAAAATTTCTATTTTGATGTTAAAAGTTCAAACATCTTTCTCATAAATGACAGCACCAACTTGATGGTCAATTTGAGCTAAAATATCTCCTAAATGCCTACGGCCAAAACTATTTAAATACTATGTTGTAATTTAAATGGAGAAATATCCTTCACGCAAGCTTATAATATGCTCATGTTATCTTAGTTTAAAATTTTAAAATAAAAACCGGGAAAATTTGCCAAGAAGACACATATCGTATATTATTGACAAATAAAATAAAAACAGGCACATATCGTATAGTTTGAAAAGTTAATAAAAGATAGAAATGAATAATATGATATGGGATGAACACGTAAATAGATGCTGGCAAATACTCTTTCGTGCCTAACGATGTTTCAGGATAAGATAGATCTGGTTTACCTAATTGATAATATTATACTCTCTCAAAATGCAAAAGTCTATCAAATCGTTAGTAGATATATATAATAATGATTAATATTGAATTTGATCGATTAAAATACTGTATTAACTGTATTTAAAAGAAAACTGAAACAGTTTGATGTAAGAACTCATGCCGAATTAGATTAATCGACTCAATAGATTTGATACTGTGTTGAAAAAATGCAAGATGTATTCCTTCTTTTTATAAAAAAAAAAAAAGAATATATTCCTTCTAGGTATATTATTTTTTTCCTTTTTGTCAGATCCTTTTTTCTTACATCTTTTTATCAGATTCCAAATCCAATAAAATCAATTAATGCATATGAGATTAAAATATGAATGAGAATGTACTTTTTATCTTAAAAAAATTCTACTAAACTTTTTTAATAAAATTGAAATAGTGATGGTAAATAATTTTGAAACTCTCCATCAATCCTAAATCAACCAGTAAAATTATTAAAATTGTTAGTTTGACACTCTGAATATAATTTAATTAAATCTTAAGATCTAATTGTGTGTGAGTTAACATTTTAATGGTTATTGTCATTTTTTATTTATAAAAAACAATTTTGAGACTGCCAGAAAGGCTGATTGCTTCATTGCTTGTCATTATTATTTCATTTTTGACAATAAACATTATATATTGAGGGGCTAATTATTAATGATAGTTTGGACACTATACTACGTATGGATTTGTTTTGATGGAAAGGCCATAGTTTGTTTGAAGTGACCAAATGGAGTGGACATGAAGGGGTTCGAGTTTATGGACACATATCTAAATATCTAATCTAATACCTTTATATCCCCTCAAGATATACTATAACTCAATCCGCACCCTCCATTAGCACTCCTTTGCGTGTGTGTAACAACTTAAATATAATTGCTTAATTAATCAGAGGTGATTAAGAATCATACTTTCTTGTTACAAGAATGATACTCTTATTCTGGTCAAATTTTGATTATATTGCATGACCTTTCATACTTGTTTTAGACAACTTTTTTCACGTATAAATATACAGTATAAAATTAATATAAAAGGTTTGGTTCGTTGGAGAATAAACTACATTATTCAATTAAAAACGTTGAATTGAATTGTGGTAGTAGTTAGAAAGTAGTAGAAATTTTAAACGTGTCACATTTGCATATATCGTTGAAAGTTTATTATAGTATTTTTCCGCATGTCTTGGTTTGATAATATGTTAAACTTTTTGTGTTTTGTTCTTTTTTTGTCTCCAGTAAAAAAAATTAACTTTTTCTAAATGACCCCAAACTCCCCTTCAATTATTAATATTAAATGTTATTTAAGTTTAAATTTTTTCTAAATGAGTACAGTAAAATCTCTTTAAATTAATATTTGGTAAATTAATAAATTTTCTAAAATAATAAAGTTGTTTGGTCTCGACTTGGGACAGTGTAAAAAATTGAAAAATTCGATAAAATAATAAGATAATAATTTTTCGGGAGATCCCTTTGTAATTTTCGGTCCCAAGAAAATCATAGATTAATAATTCATAGAAACTAAAAAAAATATATTACACTCTATTAAAATATGATTCAATAGTTATCTGTTTCCTTTAAAGTTCAAGTCCATTTGGAGTTCATCTTTAACTTTTCTTATTGCATCCAATAGCTCAGGTGTTGTATTTGATCTGACATAGTTGATTTTGCAACACCTTTTAGATGAGAAGCCATCTTGTGAGATATGGTGTTAATACTCTATCACATTCATGTAATTTATATATGGCAAACTTGCTTAAGAATACATTGAACTCATTTGTTCCTCTTGTTTACATCAAAAGTCATTATTGAATTCTAATGCATATTACTAAAGTCATTATTAATTTCCAATGCATATTACTAATTAAAGTCATTATTGATTTACAAGTCATTTAAAACTCTTTAAATTAATAATTATTAATTTACCGATAAATTAATAACTCTCTAAATTAATAAATTTCTCCGGTCCTAACTCTATTAATTTATAGAGATTTTACTGAATATTATATTGCTAAGTTGGCTATTGGATATAGAGATCAGATTATATTGCAAACACTAAATTTTCATAGATTTGCAAACACTAAATTTTAATTCGTAAATTTAACTTTACTTATGTCTCGACTAAATTTCAATTTGTGCAGACGCTTTAAAAGTTGAATGATAAACACAAAAAAATAAAATCAGTCGCTGTCAAAAGTCTATTTCGAATTTTTTTCTGGTAATTATTTATCACGATTTTAATCGTGTCCAAATGCGATTTTTATAGTGTAAAGAAAATAAAAGAAAAAAAACAATAAAGTGGGAGGTGTCTATACTTATTTCTGAGGATATGCAATCTAATAAGGCATTTCATTCATAATTGGGCCTTTGGGCCTAGTCATGAAAACTTATTACGGGCCTTTCGTGCTGGACTGTTAGTCCAGAAACATTTTCCTCTTGCTGTTGAGCATTGAGTTTCTTTTTAGCTCTTTCTCAATTTTATTATGTTGGTTGGGAGATGAGGCTATTTATAAAAAATACATAATAATTGATAAATTGTTATGAATATAATATAGTGGATGCCCATTAGTCTTGGCCCATGTCATAGGCCCATGTAATCACTTATATATAGACATTATGTATATAACCCTAATCCTAATAGTGAATACATATTGTACTCACTCTTGTTTTTTCTCTCCTTCATCTCTACTCTTGTTTCTATTAGTTTCATAACACGTTATCAGCACGAGTCTCTACTAGACCATCATCTTCAAAGGTGTATACAACAAACTTTTATCTCTTTTTCACACTACAAAATATTGGCAAATATTGATACTATTTTTTTTGCATCGCCATATATTAGTTTGTTTGATCTATTTGTTTTTAAATAGATTTATACTGTTTATTTTAATTTTGCACCGTACATACCTTTTAGTGTAATCTATTTTAGATCTATTTTATGTTTATTTTTTTTTGCACCGTACTATTTTTTTAGATCTATTTTAGATCTATACTGTTTAGTGTAACTTAGCTATTACATGTTTCTTATCAATTATAATATTATAACTATTTGTTATAGTAATTTATTAATGAATTCATGAAGAATTTCTATATATGTTATTCTAATAAATTCCTGAAGAAAAATTATTGCAAAGAAAAATTATTATAATGAATTCTTGAAGAATTCCTATATATGTTATTATAATGAATTCCTGAAGAATTCTTATGTTATTATAATGAATTCCGGAAGAATTCAATAATCTTAGTTCCTGATGAACTTTAAATTTAATCTATGAATTCTCGAAGAATTCAATAATTAGTTCCTGAAGAATTTAGAACTTTAATTTATGAATTCCTGAAGAATTCCTATATTATTATAATGAATTTCTGAAGAATTCAATAATTTTAGTTCCTCATGAACTTAGAAATTTAATCTATGAATTCTCGAAGAATTCAATATATTTAGTTCCTGAAGAACTTAAAAGAAAAATCAATTTTTTTATCATGAATTCCAGAAGAGTTCACTAATTTAGTTCTTGAAGAACTTACGAAGAATCATCATTTATTAGAAATTCTTGAAGGATTTCAATATACATGCATCCCTGAAGGATTGCAAAAGAGATCTTTATTATCATAAAGATGTATAAAGGCTTATTATCTAGTTCCTGAAGAACTTAGAAAAATCTCCATTATTATCAATCATGAATTTCAAAAGAATTCAATAGTCTATAGTTCCTGAAGAACTTAAAAAAAAATTATTTTCTATGAATTCCGGATGAATTAAGTAATTTAGTTCATGGAGAACTTAGAAAATTAATTATTATTCTCTATGAATTTTAGAAGAATTCAATAGTCTAGTTCCCGAAGAACACATAAAAACTCAATTTTTATTCACTAGTTCCTGAAGAACTTAGAAAAATTCAATTTTTTTTTTCATGAATTCCAGAAGAATTCAATAATATGCAACCTTAAAGGATTGCAGATGATTATTTCATAGAGATTTTTATATAGTTCTTAAAGAATTTCAAAATAAAATAAAATTATGAATGACATTTGAGTCATTATTATTGTAAACCAGAAGTTTACAATTATATTCAGTTTTTTATTGTTGGCAATATCGGTTGGGTCATCCCGAATTTATTATGATGTAAAAAGTAAAAATAAAAACATATGTATTGAAGAGCCAGAAGTTTCTTCAACGTAATAGCTTTTGTGCATTACAACTTCCCAAAAGAAATTGATAATTTGAGAATATGGACCATTTAGACACTTTGTGACTTGAATTGATGCATCAACTAAATTGGTCACATGCATGTTTACTCACAACCAGAAGTTTGTGAGATTGTTTTCTCAAATAATTTTCGATAAGATCTCATTTTCTAAATTCTTAGAAAATATTTGATAAGTATCGTTTATCAATTGAAATTGATATCGAATAGAATATGATCATACAAAAAAAAAAGGACTTGAAGTTCCATTCTTTAGACGTCTAAAGTAATCACATGACTGATTACTTATGAGATTATAACTTCTAATTTATATTTTGGGAACATTCAAATATGATATTGGATTGCATCATGCCAACAAATTTTTATATAAATAAGTATTCCCTAATTTATTTGAATTTTGGTTTATAAACCTAATTTCCGATATAAGCATTTTTGGATGTGTTGTGTACGTCACAATTGTTCCAATATAATGCATTTAATTCGGTCGTAAAAGAATATTGGGAAAATAGATAGATTTATAGCCCAGAAGGCTACTTCTCAAGTGATGAATTAATATTCCCAATATTAGGGGGAGAGATGAGCAGCTGAAAATGTGAACCAGAAGTTCTAATGAATCACTTGAAATAATTTATTATTAGTATCTTATCTTGATCCTCGTATACAATAGTTTGAACTAAAAGTTTAAAAGATAAATCATTTGCAATGTTTATGAAATCAAATATCAGCTGCTAATGCTCCAATTAAAATAGATGTTTCTGTTGAACAATACTATATTGCAAATGAGTTTTAACCACCCTGAAGTGTGGTAGTTCAATCGGTCCCAAAGAATCCTCAAATAAGAAAAGGAAAAGAAAGATGACCTAAGTGAGGATATGAAAACTCTTAAAGAGTATTGACATAAGTGATTTTAAGTTCCAGAAGAACTTATCAGGTACCTGAGATTTATGTGAATAAAGAGATCTCGAAAAATCATGTCATGAATGGAATACGATGGAACCAAAAGGAAGTCAACGTTGACGATATTCTTCTTCTTATATACAATATAGCGCTATATATGATAAGAGATAATGAGGATCATGAAACAAAGTCTATTGAGGATTATAGACCATGCAATGGTTAGCTATGATTGGCTATATGAAAATATGCAATTGCTACGTATTTAAAATCACTTTGCAAAGTGAAATATTTTTGGACCAGCAGTCCGTACATCTGAAGATGTGAAAATGATGAGATACGAATCAATTTTGTGCGAATAGAAGTTTGACTTGTTATTGAAGAATATCAATAAAAGTTTACCATTGATTGTACAGAGAAATATTCACCTTAAGTGAAAATATTTTTCTTACTTGATTAAGTTAGTAACACTTGAAAAGTTCAATTTATTGAAAGTGTTACAATATATTTGTATGACTCACTTGTTAGTGATGATTATATGAAACTCCCTGAAGGATTTCATTTCATGAGACATACTATTCAAACTATTGAATAGATGATTTAACAAAATGTATAAGTCTCATTGTTACTCAAACAATATATATGCATATTGTATACTAATTCTAGTGAATATTTCCAACTGAGAAATATGATACAAACATCATTTGTCAACTTTTAAGAAAGGATTTGGAAATAAGTTTGATGACATGAATGTCATCATAACTCCTGAAGAGTTTTGGAAAGTTGATTTCTTATAGAAATTGAGATGAAATATGAAATTCATATCAGTTGTGCCTTAGTTGTTGTAAGGCCACTCATTATGAACAAACATCTCATTAGAGCTTGAGAAAATGATAATAATTATTTGGTCCTGAAGTACCACATCAAACACAATAATATTATCATAACTCTTGAAGAGCTTATGAAATTTGTTGAGTACAGAAAAATTTGAAATGAAATACATTCGATGATCAAAGTTTGTTTGACATTACAAACTTATTCCTTCAATGAGGTTTTGTGCATGAAGAAAATTATATATGTCAAAGTGGTATTTTATCTTTGACAACATCAATAAACTTGAAGTTATTGGAACAAACTCGAGCATATAATTTATATTTTGAAGATACGACAATATCATCCAAAAGTGGAAGTTTTAGCACTACATCAAGAAAGTTGAGAATATGATTTTATTGAGGTTTGTGATTCTACACATACAAGAAATTTGAAGAAGATAATATTGCATCAGCTGATTCAAGGAAGAGTATATCAAAGGAGATAAATCATATCTTTCTATAAAGTCTTCATCAAGTAAAACTTTTGATCAACTACATAGAAGATTAATTGGTCTTAATTATTCATCTTAGATATAATTGTCTTCATGAGGGGGAGATATAATTGTGTTCTGCACTCTTTTTCCCTTAACCATGGTTTTATCCCATTGGGTTTTCCAGGTAAGGTTTTTAACGAGGCAGATTCAAACACAAAGGATGTTGTACTCTTTTTCCTTCACTAGAATTTTTTCCCACTGGGTTTTTTCTAGTAAAGGTTTTAACGAGGCATATCCTTAATGGACATCCAAGGGGGAGTGTTATGAATATAATATAGTGGATGCCCATTAGTCTTGGCCCATGTCATAGGCCCATGTAATCACTTATATATAGACACTATGTATGTAACCCTAATCCCAATAGTGAATACATATTGTACTCACTCTTGTTTTTTCTCTCCTTCATCTCTACTCTTGTTTCTATTAGTTTCATAACATAAATTAATTTTTAATTAGTTTATACGGAGTAATAGATGAATTAATTAATTAAATTTGTAGTATTTAGTAAAATTATTTGTTGAATTAGTGCATCATTTTCCTATACAAAGCTCCTATACTCTAACTTTCTCATTTGAAAGAAAAAAGAGGTACTCCCACTAGATTTAGTTACAAGCAGAAGTGAGTAAATTTTTTTGGATGAGTGTGTTAACCTTTAAGGCAAATATAGGACTGACCCAAGGCTAATGCAACTTAAAGTAAGAATTTTAAACCCTTAAAAAATAAAAATAATTACCAAGCATAGCGCAATTGATGGGATATATTGCACATATGTATAGGGACAAAGTTCGAACTCTGATACACTCAGTTATTCAACTTTAAGAAGCGAAATTCTAACCACAAAATAAACAGACAAAAAAAATAAAATAATGGGGAACAAATATTATACACAAAACTGTTTTGATTAATTTTTACATATACTTAATCCAAATAGAAAATGGAACCCTGCCCTGCATGAGAGTGTCACTCTTTAGCAGTTGTACTGAATAAGAGTTGCAATGAATAATTACGTAATTCTCTCCCAACTAAACTTGTGACTGAATCCAGAATTTGATGGATTCCATTGCCAATGTAATCCCATAACAACAATCTAGTAACATGTCTAGTTACAGAAAAAGGTTGTTTCTGCTTTCTTCAGTCCACGAGGGACTTCTATGATGACGTGTCCATGTCAAAAAGACAATCCACCCCTCTTCCTCTTTCTACATGTTTTCCATTAATTTGACAATATAAACAAAACACATTTCTGAACAAAATAATTTCTTCACCGTTCATTCATCCCATCATAAAAAAAAAAGAAGCTCTTTTTATAGCAAAAACCCCTCCTTCATTTGGTGAATCATTCTCATCCATCAAAACCCTTTTGCTTTTATTAATCAAATTAATTAATGGGTAAACACAAACGAACTTCTGATTTCACTTACTCTCAAAGGGATCATTATCTCCCTTCTTCATCATCTTCCTCGGGTACGTTTTTCTCTTGTAATCAACAATTCAAAATGGGGTTTTTCAAAGAGGAAATCAAGGAAAGCAATCATCTTTGTTGATCCTTTTGTCAATATTTCTATTTGGTTTTAATGGGGTTTCAGGGTTTGAGTTTTATCTTGCAAAGTTTTGATTTTTGTTATTTTATATTTCCCTTTTTGAAGTTTTTTTTTTTTAATGCACGATCATTGATCAGAGTAGAGTATTTGTAAGAATTTAACAAGAAAGGATTTTTTTGAAGATATTTTCGGAATCTAAGATGAGGGATGATAAATAAATGTGAATTGATTTTATTTATTTTTTTGAGTAGATTTTAATGTGTTTTACTTCTAGCTATGCACATTGAACTATGATCAGTTTTTGGCATTAGTTAGCATATAACCAATCTTAGATCGGTTTGTTATCCTTTTTCATCATATAACATCGCGTATGTGAACTGGGTGGGATTGAAACTTAGCCTAGGTAGCATTGACAATTCAATTGAAGATGTGTATGGTGTTCAACACCGAGATATGTGGTTACATTCAATCACTTTTATTTTCTTAAATTAATATCGGTGTTCACATTCACTTTTATTGTGTCTGTGTGAGTGCTTCATAAATCATAACCAAATTGAGCCGGCCTGCACAAGTGTGTCAACAGATTATGTGCCATAAAAGTGAAGTTGAAATTTCTCTTATGTTTATTAGCTGAAGTGAAAATGAAATTGAGAAATGTAGAATGTAAAAGGGCCCTTATTTTATATTTTACCTTTCTATTATATGTTTTTAGTTTGTACTGCATGTTTTGTGTGATTGATGAGCCATATTACTAAATGACTGTTGTCCTTTTTTCAATACGGCAAAAGCAATTCGATGCTCTTCCAGGATGGAGCTGTTGTCAGACGAGGTTGGTTTTCTTTTCCCATTCCTTCAATATGATAAATAAAAGTTCCTCAATTTAAGTAATTCTTCTGTTATCATCATCCATAATCATTTTCCTTACATGGTTTGTTTATAAGGTCATACATAAACGGGAACTGTTACATAATGAGCACATTCGTAACTTTGGAAGTAATTCGCAATTGCTTCCTTTTGATTTTCTTTTAAAAAAGTAGGGGAAGGGCCGAAGGGGAGATTATTACTATTATTATTAATAATGGTGGCGTTAATGGAGTATTTTACAAATGTCCCGTGTGAATTTTGAACCATGTCCTTTGTGGTTACAAAGTCAAGTTCTTACCATTGAGCTGAACTTATTGGACATTGCTTCATTTTGATCTAATTGCACATAATTGATACTTGATAAGTTTAACTTATCTTTTTTTGCTTCTTTCTAGAAGCCTTCATATTCAGGCGACCAAGGTACACTCGCTCTTCCATCTGTATTGGATATAACAGATGGATCTATGAAGGTACTTAATACACATCCATCTATGGTGCATCATAATCATCATCCTCAGAATCTTGGTCGTTCAATATTTTTGAAACGATCACGATATTACTATGGTCACCAGTATTCTCGACGCAACTCTGCTAATCATTCCAATGCGTCTTCTTCTCGTAGCAAGGGTACATCCTCATTGGATGACAAACTTTCTTTCAAGTTGCCTCCTCAACCCAACTCAGTGCCCAAACAACATATAGGTGCGTCTTCTATGCTTATTTTTTGATCCACAATTTAAAAGCTAGTTTTCATTCTTTATGCATTGATAAAGAAATCCATTCAAACAATTACTTTCATTATTCGATGTTTCTCCGAATTAGGATGCTTTGTCTATTGAATTTTACTAGGAAGATTGATTATTGATTATTCAAGCTTTTCTTGTGCATTTTCGATCTTATTTTAGAATACAAGGAGAAGGCATTTTCTAGACCAGAGAGAATCCGGTCAAATTCTTTCACGACGGATTCAATATCACCGGACATAGGGGAAATGATTTGCATGATATGTGAGAAGACACTGAGACGGAAATTTAATTTTATGGGGAATTCACTGTCTTGCAATGACCTTGGAGTTTCAGCAGTTTTAGTATGTGGTCATGTTTATCACGCTGATTGTCTAGAGAAAAGAACTAGCATCGAAGAACTGCGCGATCCAACATGCCCTACGTGTGCAGGTTCACTCTTACAGAATCATGAATGTAAAGAACAAGAGTAGTTTTCAAGTAGATGAATATCACAACTTAACACTTCTATGGAAGAATAACAAAAAAAAATGAACGATAGGTCATTTTGCTGCAAAAATGGACTATGTAGCTAGGATGAAGATCCTTTTGACTATCAGGATCTCCGCATTGTCTTGCGAATTTGCGGATTAGAGAAAGTTTATGTAATTTCCTTTAATAGCGATGATGCAGAAATTGTAGTAGTTGTAAATGTTTTAGAATTTAAAAGATATCCACTCTTCATGCATACAATAGTTCAATTTTTAGCTAATGCACATTGATTAACATGTTACATACATATGCTAAATGGTTTCTATTGCCATGGCTCCATGGTACAAATTGAAGTGAGCCACTGAGGCAAAGGAACCAAATTGTACAAGCTAATGCCATGAAGATTATAATCAATTAAAAAAGGCTCATCTAAAGTGAATTGTTTACTTTGGAGAAGTGAGTAATATCAATAATTGATAAATATATCGATGTTGTCAATCCTTCTTAGTTTTTTTTAATCAGTAGATTAGACTCGAGTAATTAATGAACTCAACCAAAGGATAAATCGTTCACCAGAATCTGAATTAAAATTTTGAATGAAAAATATTTTTGATCAAATTTTACTTACATGTCGATCAAACTCTAGATTACCGAGGACCTTTCTTTGGCCCTCATTCGTCTCAAAATTGTCCTTTTACTTTCTTGTTCATTTAGTTTTTTTATCAGTTCCTTTTATATTATTTCTCAGTAGTTCATATTTTGTGAATTACACAATCACTTCATGCTTAATTACTTTTAGTTTTTGTTGACTTCTCCTTCATAAAAATTCTGTTAAAAAGGATAGCATGGGCCAGCTGAGGTCCAATGATCTTAAGAGATAACACAATTTAATGGACCAATTGAGCCCAATGCAAAAGCTGAAGTCTGTAGAAACAAAAAAAATTAATTTTTGTTGATAGAAGGTGTGCAATTTAACTTAGATATGATATATATGATAGTTTTTTTCAACGGCAAATATATTAATAAGTAGGTCTATGCACAAGACTGACATAGATAGGTAAAAGAAAAATACTACATAATAGAGGCGTTGTGTATATGCTATATATGATAGTATTATGACATACTTAATTCAATGATCATTGTTATCATGATCAAAAATATCAGTTTGACCTTTCCGATGTACCAAAAAAAAACATCAGTTTAAAATGTAAAGATTATAAGAAATATTCAAACAAAACAGAAAATATAACATGAAAAAAGAAGAAAACGCATCTTCCTCAAAAATGATTCACAATGAATATATATTGTTTGTCCCATCAAGTCACGAGGTCGTTGGCATTGATCCATCACCTTTTTCCCTTGATAAACATAAATAGATGCTTAATTATATGGTTCTAAGTAATGGAAAATTTCTCTTTCGCCCCCCCCCTAATTTCTTTTAAACCCCCCTGAAATCCCAAAATGCCCTTGAAATTAGGCAAAGAAAACAGTTCGTGACATACATCCCGAACCCAAGTTCGTGGCATACGTCCCGAACCATGGGCCTTGCTCCCCCCCATGGCGCTCGTGCAGCAGTACGTGATCTATAACACGAACCCCTGTTCGGGTTATACGTCACGTACTGACCCCTGGCGCACCCCCATTAAACGTATTTCGTGGTCTATGCCACGAAACCCAGTTCGGTATCTAAAACCCGAACTGGGGGTTATATTTGACAGAACAGAATCAAAACCCCCCACTCCCTTGTTTATTCAAAACCGTTCCAAACCTCTCCTTTTGCTATTCTCTTCCATTTTTTCACCAAATCCATAGAGAAAAGTCCCAATCTTCCATACTACAACCACATTTTCGTTAGAATTCACACTATCAAGTAAGTTTCCATCAATTTGATTGAAGTTTTGATTTATGGTTTTTGCTATTTTAGAGGGTTTAGGGTTTTCTTTATGAAAAAAAATTGATATTAGTTATGTTGTTTAAATAGGTTAGTTTGTGAAGATGGAATTGAAGTGATTTAGTGTTGTTAGATGTTATTTGAACTTGTGTTTGTATGGGTATCATTGAGTACGAATTTGTAGTGATTTACTTTGTGATTTCAATGTGTGCTCATGGTAGTATGTTAGTTTGTGCTTGAATGGGTTTGTTTGGGTTTGAATGTAGTGAATGTAGTTTGATTGGGTTTTTGATTTGGTTTGAATGTGATTTGGTTTTAGATCTCCAGAATCCATTCTCATATTTGAAAACCAATAATCCATTCTCATATTTGAGAATCAATTCTGACATTCCTAGAATCGATTCTCCATGATTTACTTTGTGTTTTTAATGTGTTTGCATGTTGGTTTGTGCTAGAATGGGTTTGTTTGGGTTTGAATGTAGTTAATGAGTTTGATTGGGTTTGAATGTAGTTATGTTATTGGTTTGTTTGTGGTAGAATGTTGTGAATGTTGTGAATGTTTTAATGTGTTTGCATGTTGGTTTGTGCTAGAATGTTGATTGGGTTTGTTTGTGGTTGTTGCATTGTGTTGTGAATTGGTTTTTGATTCGGTTGAACATAAGTTATAGATATGTTATAGATAAGTTGTTGTTGTTTGTGGTTGTTGCATTGAGTACTAACTTGTGTTTTTTGTTGTTTTTGTATAGATATGGAGCAAAATACTGTAACCGGAACCGGTAGGCACGGCCGCCCAAGCAGGGCCCATGCTTCTGGCCGTTTGACGGCTGTTCCTAAAAGAAGTCAACGTAAAATGACTAGTCATGGAGAGGGTACTTCGGCCTCTGGTTCACGTAGGAGACCGTCACGGGAGGAACCGCGTTCTGATGATGAAGGATCTGAAGAACATAATGACAATGTTAACATGGCTGCAGAGGATGAGGATGTTGATGCTGAAGGTGGGGGTTATCCCGGTGGACCGATAGATTCGTCCTTGCTTACTTTATACCATGAGCACAGGGCGATTAAAATTTGGAGTGCTGATGAACGTGATGAGGTATTAGACTTGTATTTTCATAAGTTGAATAATATTGATTGATATCTCTGATCTTGTGAAATTCTTATACGTTTTTTTGCACTTCAGATCATAAACAAAGCACAAGTTCTGAGGACACACGGCAGGAAGTTGATTAGCTTAGAGCAACCGAGGCGTGTTCCGGGCTATGCGTGGTTTTGGGATGTTGTAGACAACTCTGGTCTAGAGCCATTGTTGCACACTAACTACAACGTCGTCAACCACGGTGTGATGACGGCTTTTGCTGAGAGGTGGTATCCGGAGACCGCTACCTTCCATCTTCCAGTCGGTGAGATGGGCATCACACTGGATGACATCCAGTGCCTTCTCCATATTCCAATCACCGGTCGACTTTTGGACCACAGGGCCATGAGTAGAGTGGAAGGAACAGAATTATGTATGCAACTTCTTGGACTTGAGTACGACGAGGTGGACAACTGGTTTGTGATTACTCGGGGCCAACATTTGCCGATTGAGACTGTCAAATACATATACATTGAAAACTGGATGCAGGCTGATATAGCAGAGCGAAACGGATATGATTTAGATGTGATTTAGCCACTTAGAGAGAGGTGCATCAGAGCGTTTTTGTTGTATATCTTAGGATGCTCGATATTCACAAACAAAAGTGATAACTGCTTGGATATAGTTTATCTTCAGTACTTTGCTGATTTGAATGCCATTGGTTCGTGGAATTGGGGGGCTGCTGCTCTTACATGGACGATGAAAGAATTAGATTATTCATGTAAGATCAAGAGCAAAGGGATTGCGGGATACCTTTCAATGCTGGAGGTAATATTATATTTTCTTAGTTATTGGCCTTCATAAGTAGTCTTAGCTATGTTTATGTTAGCGGTTTGATATGGTTTTTTAATTAATTTTTGCAGGGATGGATTATATCACATTTTCCCAACATGACCACGTGGTCGTTCGAGAATAATTACGAAGAAGACCAGCCGCGGTGTGCTATGTACTATGTAGGGCAAGGGCACACTGACGTGCACAATTACAGGACATATCTCGATAATCTGCAAATGACAAATGTGATATTCAATCCGTATGACTCCCACCGTAATGTGCGGCCCATAATTCCTGAATGTTGGTTTTCTGGTTGGATAAGATGCGGACATCACAAAGCTAAGCATTTGCCTGAACATGTGATGAGGCAACTTGGACATGTGCAACGCATTCCACGCCATCCCAGTGAGTCAGCTCCTCCTTTGTTGTCGTATCATGATATGGATGTTCGGTTTGAGGAAGACCTCGCATTTTGGATTATACACGAAGAGGAGAGGGGGGCAGAGGTGACTGCCCACTGGGACATGGAGCCAGGCTACATGATATGGTATTCTAATGTGTCGCATCTGAAAATGCGTCCAGTTGTGGCTCCGGAAGAACCACCTGTGCCACCAAACCTGGAGGCTTTGACACAGGAGCTAGGTGAGGAAGATATTACCGAGCATCTTCGATTACTCCGGATGGTCAAGGTTGATTTGGACGAGTCATTTACGACTGGTGAGATTGAGCCCGGATCAGCGGCATATGATAGGCATCTCCGGATTTTAGGCTATGTTAACCCGGCTGTTGAACGACGGGTGCGGCGCAGAAGGCGGGGAGAGCAAAGGGATTAAACTTTATTTGCTTTATTTGACTATTTACTTTTAGAACTTATTTTTTTTGTTGTATTATGTTGGCACTAAGTTAATGACTTAGGGGATTTGTTTTATGAATGATTATGTATGAATTTGGTTATATTATATTATTATGTTTGGTCGATAAAGATTGATAGTCACTCGTATATGAAGTACATTGCCAATTACAGGTCCGGCTCGGCTTCTTAAATGCGTTAAAATTCCAGAATTAAGGTCTGAATAGATTCTGAACCCCTCGGAATCGATTCAGACCATGGCACAAAATCAGAAAATAAGTCAGAATCAATTATGGATAATGGAGAATTGATTCTGAACCAGGGATAACACCATGTTCACATCCATTAACCTCATCAACATCAAAAATTCATTCAAATCAATTATCCATATTAAACTTTAAAAACATAAAGGATTGACTAAAACAACAAATTAAACGCAGATGTTTCGAAATTAACATACAAATAGCATATAATAAAAATCACTAACATGGATCTGTCAAATTTTGAAGAAGAATCTATGGATCCATTAAATTAACAGCCTATTCCTTTGGTTTAACCAGAGCCAACATAATTTCTTCGACAGATCTGCTCAATCTCGCATCCAACTCAATAGGACCCATTCTACTGTATTGTGCAAAAATTTCAAACATAGATCTGACGTCACTATCATTGTTAAGACACATATTGGTAAAACTTACCACACGTCCGTTTGATACCACTGCAGGTCGTCTGTAGTTGATTGTAAGAACGTGTCTTGTGTCGTTGTCCCCTCGCAAACGTTTGTTTACAGTATTCAACCGATGCTTGAGAGAATCATATGTGTCGTTGTTGTGGATCCTAAACAAATCAGGTTCACCTTCATTAAAGTAAACTGCAGCAATGTGTGTGTTATTGATGTTTCTCTGGTCCCAAGCCTGGGTAGACATGTTTTACTCCAACCAAGAGCAAATGAGAAAGAATGTAATGTGTCTCAACTAAATGAGAGACACACATTTATATACTAAGTCAGAAATAATTTGAGAATCCATTCTCAAATTTGAGCATCGATTCTCTTTAAATACATGAAAATTTCCTCCATTAAACCATCTAAAACATAAGGTTCGTGACGTATCTCACGTAGTGTTGGACAGATGAGAATCCATTCTCAAATTTCAGAATGGATTCTCACTAAATTCCTGGAAAGTCACTAATTTTTCATCAGTTTGCTTTGTTCGTGAAATACATCACGAAGCAGTGCAACCTGCACATGGTTCGTGATGTATCTCACGTAGTCTTACAAAGATGAGAATCCATTCTCAAATTTGAGAATGGGTTCTTACTTATTTCCTGGAAAAATCACTTGTTTCTCAATACATGGCATGGTTCGTGACATACACCACGAACCAGTGCAACCTGCACATGGTTCGTGATGTATCTCACGTAGTCTTACAAAGATGAGAATCCATTCTCAAATTTGAGAATGGGTTCTTACTTATTTCCTGGAAAAATCACTTGTTTCTCAATACATGGCATGGTTCGTGACATACACCACGAACCAGTGCAACCTGCACATGGTTCGTGATGTATCTCACGTAGTCTTACAAAGATGAGAATCCATCCTCAAATTTGAGAATGGATGGTCAATAAATTCCTTGAAATTTCACATGTTGTCCAATTTCACATGTTGTCCCTGAATATACTAATTAAAATACTCGTTATGAAAAATAAGCGATTACAGAATTATTGATGATTGATATTGTCATTGAATGAGAAATGAAAGTCAATAATTAAAATGAGATACGTTGTTCATACATAGCATAAAGTCTCACAAAATGAAAGAGAACCTAAACATCAATATCCGTACAACCAAATCGAAAACAAACCGGACATAAATAAATAAAGTCAATAAAATTTAAATGCGACAACTGCAAAAGTTGCACATGATAGAAAATCATTCATCCATCTGGTCATCTTGTTCTGCCTCTTGGTTGTTGATTAGCATGGCCAGTTGACTTTCCATATTTCCTAGTCGGTATGAAATGTCATTGTAGTACGTGGTCTGCTGCACACTCATACTCCTAAGCATATTCATCACTTCAGCCATGTCAACATTTGTACTTCCAGCAGCAGCAGATGATTGACCACCCCAAGCAGTCCCATGCTCTACGATGTCTCGTATTTCCTCCACCTCTTCCTCTTCGTCTTTCCCAGTGAATACAAACTCTTTTAGCGCTTTATCCCATCTGTAGTTCATCTTACCCATCGGATGTGCGAAGAATATGTCTTGAATACACGAAGTCTCACCAACCGTCCTGTATTGGTAAACATAATTTTTACCTTCCAAACATTTGATCAGATGTTGCATCTCCGTCATTGAACCCCTAACGGTAACCTTTGATCTGTAACGCGCGTTGTACACTTGCTTGATTTCTGTTGCATTTTGAGGATCTCTCTCTTTCAAAGTATTGATAATATTTCTTGGCGCGACCAAATTCCGGGTTAGTTCATCAACAAATTCTCTCTCAGGCCGTTTCAAGCGCCCCGCAAGCAAATGACCCTCCAAAGCAACATCCAACACATGGTTGTGTTCACCTCTCACAACCGATAGACTCCATTCTTGTTTGACTGCGCGAAAATATCCACGTAGCCTAAAGGGACATCCACATTTCCTCGTGCCAAGCCCTTCCAACTTTGTCTTCTTCTTTGTCGGCTTGTACGTACCACCCCTTTCACACTCCAATACAAAGAACTTCTTTCTTCGATCTGAACCGTAGTCCGACTTAACAATAGCAACTGAAAACTTCAACTTCGCGGCTACAGACCTAACCCAGCCAATCAACTCATCCCGATCGGCGTATGTTTTATCCGTCTTAAAATGAGCGCCTGTATTGATTTCTATCGGCTCCTCTCTAGGTACAGCCGGTGCTTCAACTAATACCACATCCTCTATAGGTGCATCCGGTGCTTCAGCTTCGTCAACCATAGAAAATCAAGACTGCAAACAAATTCAACAACATAGCAAATTTAATAAACTTAATCAAAATGGCCAAATATATGGGCAATGCAAAAACTAACCAATGCCTACATATTTTTTCTTTCTCTCTACAAAACATATTGATCATCATTTCAAAGTGCATCAATAATTAAAAAAATCAAATTGGTATGAATGAACACACTATAGCACAAAACATAACATTTTCAATGCACTCTGGCAGCTGTTCGTGACTTACATTCCGAACCACAGCACGCCCATGCCAAACTAGCACAAACCAGCACATTTTCCATGCAGGCTGGGCACCAGTTCGGGACGTATATCCCGAACCAGTACGTGATCTATATCACGAAAATAACCAGTCTCCCCTCTGACATGACATGACAACTAAAACATCAAACAACAACAACAACACAAAATAATCGGTTGGAAGTAGACATTACCTTATGTAAACGCTTTAACGATTGTTTGTTACTCTAACAACAGCACCAATGTTGATTTGTGAATCCCAAGCTCCAAAATCGCCCAAGAGAGTAGAGAGATTGTGTGAAAGAGTGGTGAAGAAGGAAGAAAAAGTGAGCTGGGGGTTTGTATATAACAACATATTTCGTGAACTATAACCCGAACACCTGTTCGTGGAATAGCTCACGAAATAAGTTGGGGGTGCAAGGTAAAAAAAACACAATTCGTGAAGTATTTCCCGAACTGCTGTTCGGGATATACGCCACGAAGTGCAGGCGTGGGGGGTTAAATTTGAACAATATACGTGACGTATAACCCGAACTGCTGTTCGGGAAATACGTCACGAATTGTGCATTTATGAGGGTAAAATTGGTAGTTAGGGGGGGGAAAAAGAAATTAGGGGGGGTGATTGAGTAATTTTCTAAGTAATGTATGCTTTCCATTATGAAATTACAGCTGGGCACGGCCCCTTCGCCAACCAAACCAAAGTTATGAACACTACTACTACTATATAGTCCCTCACCTCCACCACAATTAATACACGTGCACATGTATTAATTATTAATTAATTAACAAATTTATGAACTTATTTTATCGCATGCAATCTTTCTACTTATGTTTCTAGGGCAGCAGCTTTTTTTTATCATGTTCACGATCACTCTATACCTTTGATTCAGTGTCTTATTCAGTTGACAAAAAAAATTAAAAGAAGATATTTAGGAGTATTTTTTTATTAACTACAAAAATACTCTTAACATGTGAACTTGTTTTTTGCCCTTGTCTAGTCATTTTCAGCTCAATGGAGACCTGGTAAATATATTACTACTATAAACATGAAATATATATGTTCGCCTCAAATGAGTGTATTTTCGGGATTTAACAAATAATGCCAACTTAGTCAACATAAAAAAAGAAAAAGGAAAACAAATAATGCCAACTTTTTTGCATTTGCCCCCACAAAGCATCAGCATAATCCATGATTCCAATGGGATATTCTTCACCTCTACTTGAATAACTATTATCATTAAACCCCCATTGTTTTGTTTTTGTACTTAACCACGTTGTTTCTTGTTAATATACATTATTATCCCATCCTATGTTTTTAATTTTCGAGTAAAATATTCTAATAATACTTGTAAAGTTAAATATTTTATATACAACCCTCAAGTTTCAACCTGCAACAATGTAGTTCACTAGTTTGGATGTATTGTTTGCTTTGGATGTTACAACTCCCGGTGGTTTTGTTCTTTTTAAAGTAATTTGAGAATTTTTAGGTGTATCATAATAGTCGCCTTCACTTGAGGCTACGAGAGTTTGTAGGTTTGATTTTTATAGACGACACCGATGTTTCGATCTCAAGTTTACAATAGTCAATACCAAGTTTTTTGAGGTGTTGTCTGCTTTGGAAGTTGTGTGAGCTCAACTCTCACAATTTTGCTCTTTATAAAACACATTTCATTTAATCGAAGAGAATGTATATTGTATATAATCTATCTTTGTAAAATTCGTAGCATTGCATTTTTCGAAATATTTTCTGTTTTGAGCAATGTGTGAGCCATCATAATTTTGTTATTTATAAAAGACGTATGATTGAGTTGGATAGTGTGAATGTAGATGAATTAATCTAAACATCAATTTCCAAACAATTATGTAAACCTTTTTTTTGAACAAGCCAAAATGAGACACGCTCAATTATGTAAACCTAACTAATAATTCTTTCGAAATTTGTTGTTCGATAAAATTTACTAACCAATTGAGCTCAATATTATGGTTGAAATTCAATTGAATTTATTTATATGCATTGACAAATTCTCAATTAATTAAATACTTAACATAGTACACCTTCCAAATACCATTTTTCAGTTAAACCGAAACCAAACAACTCCACTTTATACTCTCTAGCACGCCAGAAAAAACCACATTAACCCTTCCCTCACTTATAAGCAACGGTGAAGAACATATACAGCAAGGGGCAAAGTAGTCCAAACACATAAATTATCATCAACAAGTAACCACCAAAACCAAACCAGTCATTTTCAATTCAATTTCAAATTATTCAAATGCCAGAACAGAAACACATGATACATGCAAAAATTGCAAATACAAAAACCAAAAGGACATAATAGCAAAACCGAATGATTGAATTGAACAACTCAGCAACAGTTTAAAGATTCGAATCTTCTTCTTAGAACATTCCATCACAATTCAAAATCCAACGGTTGTAATTCATCTAAAAAGCTCAAACAAAAATTCCATGGCATAATTCCAGCATCACCAAAAACATTATAACAAACACAAACGTTGTATTCCTCATATTTCGACAATTTCACACCAACCATTTTTTTCACTCTCTCTTCTCTCAATTTTCAGTTTTCATTTCTTCGCCGGAGAAACCTTGTCTCGTCGGCGGGAACGAACTGTTTGACCGTTAGGTTTTATAACCGTTTGGTGTTTGACTGTTAGGTGTTTGTTATATATTGTATTGTGTTTTTCTTCCTCTGTGACTTTTCGGAGACATGAAGTTTTCCGATATGTCACCGGAAAACATGGTTTCAGAATTGTCACCGGAAAACGAAAGCGTTTCAGATTTGTTACGAAAAAAGTCACAGAAAAAGTCTATAGTAGAAATAATGTTTGGAGCATCCAATTTAGGGAGAGGAAGCTTCAAATTTTCCGATGAGTTGCCGGAAACGCCGAGAAAGTCTATAGTGGAAAAAGTGTTTGGAGGATCCATTAAAGGGAGTGCAAGCTTCAAGAAGCGTAGTGAAAGTTATAGTTCTATCAATGAAGATAACGAAGGGGGCATGGAACTCATGGAAATTGGTGGACAAAGAACAAAGAATGTTTTGATTCTTATGAGTGATACTGGTGGTGGACATAGAGCTTCTGCTGAAGCAATTCGTGATGCTTTTCAAATTGAATTCGGTGATGAATACAGGGTAGGTTTTTTTTGGATCTGTTGTAGCTTTTGTTTCAAATTGTTGTTTTTTTTTTTGTTTCTTTTAAGTTTTGTTTTGTGATCTAGGATATTTTTCTGTGGTTCATATGTTTTTGTCGTGTCTTATGTTGTGTTTGAGCGGTTTTTGTCGTTACTTACAATTTTTTCTTGCTCAGCTAGCTATGAAGTTTATGTTTTTGTGCTCATGAGGTGACTTTGTTTCTTTGAAATTTCAGATATTTGTTAAAGATGTATGGAAGGAGTATACAGGGTGGCCATTGAATGATATGGAAGGTCAATATAAATTCATGGTTAAGCATGTTCAATTATGGAAAGTTGCATTTCATAGCACTTCTCCTAAATGGATTCACTCCGTCTACTTGGCGGCCGTCGCAGCCTACTACGCCAGGTATGTTCTTCATCTAATGCTTAATTAGTCCACTTTGATTACTTTGAAATTATGTACTTAATTAGACATTTTATGGTTATGAAATCATAAGTGGTGTTTTCTAATTGATACTGTATTGTCTAAATTTCAGAGAGGTGGAGGCAGGGTTGATGGAATACAAGCCAGATATTATAATCAGTGTTCATCCCATGATGCAACATATTCCACTATGGGTTTTGAAGTGGCAAGGTTTGGAGAAGAAAGTTATCTTTGTCACTGTTATCACAGACCTTAGTACATGCCATCCTACTTGGTAAGTTTATGCTTCATGGTTGCTTGTTGATTTTCTTGCTTTATAAAGTTAAGTTGATTAATTAATGTTTAAGTACTTAAAAGTTTTAAGCTTTTTGCAGGTTTCATCCTTGGGTGAATAGATGTTACTGTTCTTCAGAAGAAGTGGCGAAAAAAGCCTTACAAGAGGGACTTGAAGAATCTCAAACTAGAACTTATGGTTTGCCAATTAGGCCTTCTTTCGCTCGTGCAGTTCTTGTTAAGGTATTAACTATTAAGCAAATTGAAGGTGTAAGTAAAAGTTCTGGTTTGATCTCATTGATGGAACAATGGAACTGAGTTTGTGTTTATTGTAGGATGAACTAAGAAAAGAACTTGAGATGGATCCTGACTTGCCAGCAGTTTTACTGATGGGAGGTGGTGAAGGAATGGGTCCTGTCAAGAAAACTGCAAAGGCTCTTGCAGAAGCACTTTATGATAAAGTAGCAGAGAAACCGATTGGGCAGATTGTAGTCATATGTGGTCGCAATAAGAACTTGGTGGCTTCCGTGGAAGCTATCGAATGGAAAATTCCAGTAAAGGTAAATAACTAATGAGTGAAAAATGAACTACATGTAAGCATAATAGTAAGACATTTGCTGAAAAATTGTTTCTTTGTTTAGGTTAGAGGATTTGAGACAATAATGGCCAAATGGATGGGAGCATGTGACTGCATCATAACAAAAGTAAGTTAAACTGATTTCCTCTGATGCTAGTTTTTCATGCATGGTTTTCAAAAAAGGTCCAACCATGATCTAGGCTGCGACATTATAGTTTTTGATGTCTTATTGTGATTGAGACCGTATCAATCACATTTTACCGCAATTATGTCTTATAGTTTTCTATGCATAGGCTAATTAGTTCTTTGAAATTTTCAGGCTGGACCAGGTACAATTGCTGAAGCATTGATCAGAGGACTTCCTATAATCCTCAACGACTATATCCCAGGACAGGCGAGTTATTAAACTAATCTCCTCATTGTTTTTCTGTTTTTTTCATTCCGCCATTGTATTGATTTTCAGCTACTATGGTAACTACAGGAAAAAGGTAATGTGCCCTATGTGGTAAACAATGGAGCTGGTGTCTTCACCCGTAGTCCTAAAGAAACAGCGCGAATTGTGGCAGAATGGTTCAGCACAAAACAAGATGACCTGAAGACAATGTCAGAGAATGCACTTAAATTAGCGAATCCCGAGGCCGTGTTTCACATTGTTAGGGACATTCATGAACTTGCTAAGCAACGCGAACCAGGAGCATTTCCTTACGAGTTGACCGCATCATTTACTAGCATAATCTAATTGATTATTGATCTGTTCATCCTTCATCTTAGTTTTTTTAGCCTTTCCCATTAGTATTGACATGTACAGTTAATTCTTCAAGTTGCAGCATTCTTTATCGTATTGGCTTGGTTTTACTATCATATAAGGTAAAAATAGGGTAAACAAGTTGTGATTTTTTTAGGCTTGGTTTGTCTTGTAATTGTGACATGGTTTCACATTCTACTGTGCATATTGTATAATGGTTTTTCTTCAATGTATTTGGAACTTATTCATCTCAGTACAAGTTTTTGGATATGTAGCAGGCTCTTTTGCTATAAAATAAAAAAATGTCTACCCCTTTAAGAAGCACATCATATAAATTTTATTACCTTCAAAACTTGAGTATCTTGCTTTTATGAGGTTGCTTAAAGTCAATCCACTCAAGTGAAACATAATGTAATTATATTTTATATGTCCTCACAAGTCACAATCTTAGCCAAGGCTCAAAAACTTTGAAACTTTAAAGGTATGACAAAAAAAAAATTCATCATAAGCAAAGAAATCAAAGTATTTTGCTTGAATTTTTGAATAGACAAAACTTAGATGAACATTTGACACTAATACAAAAAACAATTTTTAACTCAGTTGTTAGATCTTTTTCCTGTTATAGACTAATAGACTAATGAACTTATGACTTGTAAAAGACTCTTTTACTTTAACGATTTTTTGGACCCTAATTCTATGTTTAGATTGCCTTACTCTTGGGTCGACATGATATATGATAACATGGGCAATAATTCAAATAAAAGACATGTCATGTGTTTTCAAAACTAAGCAGCTACAAAAATGACAAAACAGAAGATGGTTGAGAAAACTGTTAGGTAACATGAGACCAAAAGACTGGTAGTTTTGAACCATGAAATTAAGTTGAAACCTTCGAAATAGTATCTTAATTATAACATTTTTTTATTGATTTTAGAAAATATCTGCATATACTAATTAAGATTGTGTACAACTACTTGATTATTACAGGTAGACATTAATAAGGAGATAGTATATGGAAAGAATGAGTATTTATTTGTTAACAAGTAGTTGGTGACAGATTGTTATCATCTGAAAACATGTTACACAGTATTTGTTGAATGAGACAAAATAACACTGTTGTTTTCAACTATACTTCCTTGTTATATACACATCCATCTGTTATTTGGACTCCTTCATTGAGGTTGATTGGATGAAAAATCATACTCAATTAAATAGAAAGACATGTTTTCATGTTGATGAGTAATAAATAAATAAATAAAAAATCTAAAGCCAAATAGTATAAGGTATAGATAAATATACAGCATACCAAAGTTTCCTACTACCTGCAAGGAAACTGTGGTTATTATTAGTATAATTTTGGTATTAGGATTTGGAACTCATATGTATTGATGATGCCTTTCTCGTACCACATAGTTCTCAAGTGGCCAATAGAATATTCTATATATAATACAGTACACACTATTTTGTAGCAATACTTGGATTAAAAAACATAAATATCAGGGACATGAGAAAACATGACATTTTGTAAGTAAAATGTACGACTTCACAGAACAATTAATTAGGATGTTGTTTCCTAATAATATTTGTCAATAAATAAACAAATTTGTTATGAATAATATAAGTGGATGTCCAGTTGTTGGCCCATGTAACACTAAGCCCATTATATTTGTCTATTTATATGGAACATGTATCATAAGTTCATAACCAAATTACTATTCTCAGAAAATTCCATATTCTGAAGTAACGTCTTCAGTTCACCATCCCAATTTCATTCAGTATCACACACAATTTGTTTTCATCAAATTTATTTATCGTCATCTAAATTCCGAAAAATTACTTCATATTTACGTGCGTGCTTGGATTGTTCTATATATATCGCATTCCCATAATTGAATTCTTCTGAGTTCCGACCAAACCTTGTTATTTTTACTTTCATTGATGGGGTACTACTATACAGAATACACCCAGATAGAAAATTTTAGCAAGGATGAGTCGCCGAAAAAATTCTTGCCGATGTTTTTGTCAAGTAAGGAAGAACACGTACAGTCGATTTAATCAATTAATTTATGGCTTTATTACTACATACGTTGTGAAGGAAACAATATTATTATCATTATTTGTATCTATCAGGTATTGAGAAACACTATGAGTCTTCTGCTCCTTCTGTACATGACATATCGGCATTGTCACCATTTGGTAAGTAAGAGCAGTTAGTTGTTACGTGATTTTATTTGCTAATACTAATGGTTTTTGTTTTGAAATAATTACTTAGATCTTCATCGAACATGGGAAACGGCTTCTTATAAGGACAGTAGACTAAAATTGGCAATTAGGGAATTGGCGCCTTCCGTGGTTTCTATTTCCTACTTCAGTGGTACGTAACGTAACTAATTTACTTACTGAATTTATCTTTTGAATTTGGATCATGATAATAAAGAATACGTCATATTATGAAAATATGGTGGTATACTACATTTACATTACAGGGGTAGAAAGGAAAGTTGACTGCTCAGGTTTCATCATTGACTGGGATGATTCTAAGGGAATAGCTACAATTCTAACTTCTGCTAAGTTAATGAAGTCTCCTTCACAGCGCGAAAATTACTATGTATGCACGAACATTAGTTTTTCATCACATGCAAGGACTATAAGTTAGTGGCGTGTGTTTATTTGTTCTTTCTATTTCTATTTGATTTTCAGTTTATTGTTCGACTCGGAAATGGAAAATTGCTTCTGGCTGAAGAGGACTATGTTGATTATTATCACAACATAATGACTTTTAAAGTAAATTCGGATGCCAAACTCAGACCCTTAGATCTTGATTCACCACCTCTGGAGAATCTAGAAGAAGGAGTTGAAGTAGTTGCGTTGGCCAGAGATTTTTACAATTGCAAATTGTCAGAAAGTTGCGGATTGTTTAGTAAAGATTATCCATATTTTGGATGTGAGCAACTTGCCAGCTCTACTTGTATCGGTACAGAGGTATCCACATCATTTTGTGATTGCTTTTATTTGTGGAATTCTTTTATGATATGCATATATTGGCTCACTAATTTTTTGTAAATTAGGCCAGTGAGGGAGGGCCGCTTATCACTAAAGAGGGTCAAATTATTGGCATCAACTTTACTGTTGACTATCATCATCGTGTTTATCCTCTTCCGACATCAGTGATTAGTTTATGTCTGAGGAATTGGAAATCACATGGGTACGGTTCTCTTTGTAGCTTATCTTTCTCCTATTTTTCTGCCAATTGTTTTTGTGCGAAAACAATGTTTTGCAAAATTAGGCATGGCTAATTGGAAATTGAGAGGGATACAAGTGGAGGTGGGAATAGGCAAGACCGAGCTAGACTTGTCAAATTAGATACCATGTTTTGTTAGAACAGTATGTGCCCAAAAATTTAATTAATTTCCAAACAGGCTCACTAGTGAAGTTTATTTGGAAGAGCTTTTAGCTTTAATTTATACTGTGTTAGACTGCTAATATTAATAAAAAATGAATATTAAAATATATCGGGATTGTTTGATGATATATTATATAACTGTACCTATATACTTGTGGACTGTCTCTAATAATCATCCAATTTATGCAGGATTGTCATGCAACCTTGGCTCGGGTTCACTGTGATTGACATTGCTAATCTCCCTCCTCATATGTTTGAAATAATGCATGAATTCAGTGGTGATAGTAGTGTTGTTGTGAAAGAGGTAATAATGATCAATCATTTGCAAATTCTAGATTTAGGTGTAAATTTTAAATTTGTTAAGTTAAGTGGAAAGGATATTTTTTGCTGTGTTTGAGAACTTATTCTAACCTAGCTTCCTGTGTTAGATTTGAAAAGCCTAAAACACAAACGCGAAATATACTAACCTTTCCCAATGAATTTCAATCAATATGGGCCACAAACCTTAATTAGGAGTTAAAGTCTTTTCTCGTTTGAGTTAGGTGTATGATTAAAAGCAATACTGTTCTAAGCTGAATACATTGAATACACTGCATAGTAGTATACATTTAAAAGCAATACTGTTCTAAGCTGAATACATTGAATACACTGCATAGTAGTATACATTTAAAAAGGAACAATAGATTTTAACAACTCAAGCTTCCTCCCCCCCCCCCCCCCCCATCAAAAACTCTCCTAATGTTGCTTTGCATGTCTGTTTCCTTTCATCGTCCGTTTTCTTCTTATCGGTTTTTGCATATCTTGAATCACAAATATTAAATCTGTCTCATAATTCGTTGAAGCCTCCAAGCTATCTCTGGATAGCACTATTTTATGTAATCTTTGACTTTTGGTATGAGTATGTTATGAGCTTTGAAATGATCTAGCACAGGTGTATAAAGGATCGCCTGCTGATAAAGTTGGAGTGCGATCAGGTGACTCAATCAATGCTGTGAGTGTGAACGGAACGGAATTATGTTGTGATCTTCAGAAGGTATTACTTGTTATTGTGTAGCGTATTTGTTTCTTAACTCAGTTTTGATCATTATCACATTTGGTCGATATGCTTTTCTTCGATTTTGTAGTATGTTGAACTACTAAATGGCGTATCTGACATGTTGAGTGCTCGTCGTCCCAACCAGACTGATACGACGGTTAACTTTACAACACTGCACTTGGTTACGATTCTTTAGCGGTCAACATTATTGTTTTGATACTTTTGTGGTGTTTGAATCAGGTTTTTGTAAGTGTAAATGATAATCGTAATAATCGTAAACTAGTGCGTGCCGACAATCTTAGTGTCAGTGACAAGAATTTCTGTAGAAGGTAATTTTCATTTTGTCTTTTGATGTTATTCATAATATTATAGTTGTTTTTGCCCGCTCCATCTTTCATTTTATATTAAAATTGTCAATTATAAATACATATGTATGTATTTTAGTATATGTTACTACATTATTGCTTTCTGCTCAATTCATTACATGTATATTTTGTGTTTGTTTGCAGTTGGCTTGGAGATGAGTGCGATTGGAACTTCTACCCTAAGACTGGGTCTCAAAGAGGTCCTACTTATGATATTTGGATCGACCCCGCTAATCCTTATCATTTACCCGGTGCACCTTATTATTCACCCTGTGTACCTCGTTATTCACCCGGTGCACCTCATTATTCACGTATGCAAAATCTGAGTATTCCTAACTTGAATATATATATAATTTGATGTTTTCAGACAATCTTTTAACTTGTTATATTTCTTAATCACCAGCGTGTTGACATATAAGAACTGTTCAAACTCGGAAGTATCTGTTCTGTGATATGGAGACAGGGAATCAATGTTCTTATCTACGGTTTTTAGGATGCTTTATGTTGGGACCAATATATGTGTGAGAGACCTTAGCTAAATTGTATCCTGTAATATATAACATTGATACTTTCTTGTTGATAGATTGTTATCTTCCGAAAACATGTTACACATATTGGTTGAGTGAGACAAAATAGCACTGTTGTTTTTCAACTGTACTTTCTTGTTTGTTTTTATTTTTTATAAACTAGAATGTCTTGTTATATACACATCCATCTGTTATTTGGACTCCTTCTTGAGGTTGATTGGATGAAAAATCGTACTCAATTAAACAGAAAGACATGTTTTCATGTTGATGGCTAATAAATAAAAAATCTAAAGCCAACTAGTACAAGGTATATAGATAAATAAATAATATATACAGCATACCAAAGTTTCCTACTAGCTGCAATGCAAGGAAACTGTGGTTGTTATTATTATTATTATTATTATTATTATTTTGGTATTAGGATTTGGAATTCATATGTGTTGAATTGATGATGTCTTTCTCGTACCTCATAATTCTCAAGTGGCCAATAGAATACTCTATAATACAATATTGTACACTCGATTTTATAGCGATACTTGAATTAAAAAACACAAAATATCTGGAACATGAGAATAGAGCAAGTCCAACAACCACGTATAAATCTGCACAATGTAAATATTAGAAATTTTTTTCTTTTAGCAAGTAGTTTAAAGAGTGAAATACCAAATTCCCTCTTGAAATTTCAAATTTTGGCAAATACCTCCTTGAAATTTGAAAAATGGCAAATACACCCCTAAAATTGTAAAATGTCAATCAAATTGCCCCTGCTCCGTTTACTCTGTCTATTTCTATGACATGGGCGTTAACTGCATATGTGGCACCTGCTAGTCTGGCACCATGTTACATGAGGAGTGAGTAATTGATCAGGATACACGTTACAGGAGGGTAATTGACTGAAATTTGCAAAATCAGAGTGCTAAATTTAATGGTACTATGGTCAATTAGCCCCCTGATTTTGCAAATTTTAGTCAATTATCTTTCTCTCATGTGACGCGGTGCCAAGCTGGCAGGTGTCAAGCATGCAGTTAACACCCATGTCATCGAAATAGACGGAGTAAACGGAGCAGGGGACAATTTGATTGACATTTTACAAATTCATAGGTGTATTTGCCATTTTTCAAATTTCAAGGAGGTATTTGCCAAATTTTGAAATTTCAAGGAGGAATTTGGTATTTAACTCGTAGTTTAAAGTTAGAATTTCATCTAGTGAATAAGTAGAATGTTCAGATTTTGAATTTCGACTTGTACATATAATATATGATGTCTTACAAGTTAAGTTTACGATTTCACCACATCAAAAATCGTCTAAAAATATTAGGATACTGTATCGATGTTCTAGTATAGCACAAAATGAGAAGAATTGAAATGTGTGTTCTCAGTTTTGGCATAAAAATGCAAACCAGGCCACTGTTCTGTTTATGTTTGTCATCATTTTTTTTTTTTGACAATATATTTTTTATCACTTTACTCCATCTTTTTCTTAACCAAATAGGAACCTTTCGAGTGAACCATAAGAAATAATAAAATAAAAAAAGTAACAATTTTAATTTTAAGTGAAATGCTAACCGGTGTTCCTGGAGCATTGGTTAATGAACCAAATATAGAAATATGACATTGGAAATTGTACAGTCAACTTCTCAAAAGTTTAAAAAATGATAATTTTATTTTAAAACTTTCTTCTTTTATGTTTCTTAACCAATACCCCAGAGGCACCGGTTAGCATGACCCTAATTTTAAATATGTACATGTGGATGAAATTGATAGTTCATAAAAAATGCAGAAGTGAAGCAGCTGGAAGGTATATGGTAAGATTTTCAACTGAAGAAGGTTTCATTTGGATTGATTGCATAGTTGCTGTGCGTATTTTATAAAATTTATTGTTAGATTAAAAATTTATATAATATAGATCATTTATACAAAATTTAAAAAAAATTAAGAATTATTTGATATGTTATTGAGATTCATCAAAATTAATGGGTCTCAATGACTTATCCGTTAATTTTCAATTTCTTGTAAATTTTGCATAAAAAATTAATACGATATAAATTTTCGATCAAACCATTAATTTTATGAAATTCATACAACGATTATGTTAATCTAAAACCTGTGCACCATAAACCGGTCCTTGTTAAATCGGTCCTTGTGCATACGAGAACCCATCGTCAAATAATATTTTGTCAATAAAATAAAAAATAAACAAATTACTATTCTCAGATCCCATATACCCAAGTAACTTGTTCACCGTCCCAATTTAATTTCATTCTGTATCACACACAATTTGTTTTTATCAAATTTATTTATCACCAAAATTCCAAAAATTACAATTAACGTGCATTGGATTGTTTTATCTATCGCGTTTCCAGAATCATTTGAGAATTTCAATTGAATTATCATCACCGCATTGAGAAATGGTACCTCAATTCAATTCAATTCAATTCAGCTCAAATCATTCTTATTCATTCATAATCCCTAATTCCCTAATTTTGATTCCAAATTGAAAATAATTGTTTATTTTTTGTTGTTGAAGGTTTATCATTCTAGTTTTGTAGACGATGATGAAGTTGATAGAGCTTGTGGATGCCCTCTTCTTCCTCTAAAAAGCCACATTAAGGGTCCTGCTCCTGTTTCAGATCAAGGTTTTCTTTCTTTCTTTCAATTCGTTATTTCTATTACATTAGATAAAATTAAATTAAGTTGTTTTTCATAAGCACGGAAACTGACACGTCGACATGGATATTTTATTTTTTGAAAAAATGATATAATTCAATGTAATTGTAAGTGTCGGACACATGTCTGACACCAGGACACGCCTAATCTGAGGAGTGTCTGAGCTTCATAAGTTCTCACAACAAGTGCTTGTGCTACTAAATAAGTTCAAATAAACCAATTCAAATAGGCTCTGATATGTTGTGTGTTGTGAATGGTAGATAGAACTGATATTGTGGATGAAGCTATCACATTCTTCAGAGCCAATGTGTTCTTCAGAAACTTTGACATCAAGAGTGCTGCAGATAAGCTTCTAATATACTTGACTTTTTATATTAATGTTGCTCTCAAGAGGCTTGAAGGTTGTAGAACTTTGGCAGAAGGAACCAAGGCAGTTATCAACTTAGGTCTTGAAAATGTTCCTGCACCCGGAGAGTCTGGTTTTCCTTTTCCAGGCCTTTTCCCCCTTCCTCAATCACACAACGAAGCAGGTGAATGAATATATTGTCATCAATGTTCCTTTACCTTGTTACTTGCATGGTTAGATATGCGCTTAGTTTAATTAATCATCTAATGTTGTGATGTGATGTGTTATGTTATATTCTATCATCAATATTTTAATTAGGTTGAATTGTCTAAACTTGGTATTTATTTCTTATTGACTATTTTGACGGTTTGATAAAATCTGTACATTTGCTACCTTAATATACTTTAAACTCGTGACCAAATGAGTGGCTAAGTGTGGTGTGGCCATGTCTCATCGTGTTACTTTTGTCTGAATGATGACATACTGTTAGTGTATTGTATCACTAGTTGCTTCGGTTGACACTAGGAAAATTGATGACAGCAATTCCTTGTAATGTACCTTGCATTTTCAGTTTTCTGGAAATAAGGATATGGGGCATAATACTAGAATGAAGCTAGATAGGCATTTCATAGACTCGAGATTAAAACTAAAAACTAAAATCATGAAATGATGTCAATACCTATGTTGATGTGTTGGTATTGGTCATGAGACACCTAATTAAATACTCAAGTTGAAGTTTGGAAACTCTTGTTTAGAAAAGCGAGAGGGTCATTTTAAATAATTCCCAACTTCTAATTCGGTTACATAACCGGATATTGTAAATTTTGCACTGATTCTTAGGTGGACTGGTTGTTTGGATTCAGCTGTAAGAAATAGAGGATGAGAAATTCTTCCCTAAATAGAGTTCAATTTGTACATCCCTTATGAGTGAAAGCTTATGCGAATGAAAACTTTAGTTCTATTACTTTCTGCATGTAAAATGAATTTTCAGCATGTACTTATACAGTTATACCAGTATATGATGGTTTCCTATTTTTGTCTTTGAGCCTTTCTGTAGAGTCAAGTCCAAATAATTTTTACCTACTTATTCAACAAGCTGATGATCTATCATTGACTGAACAGTACATTGTTGCTTGTGGTCTTCCATTAAATGTGATTGTTACCAATGTTTCATAATACAATTGCATTGCTTTACATAATAGTTGATTGGAAAATTGTATACATATTGAGATTGAGATATCTCACTGCACTGCACATGCTGGCTTACATTGTACTTGCATATTGTTGTTGTGTTCATTCTGGTTGATGCTACAATGCAATTTAAATAATTTGTATATTTTTTTAAATCAAAATAATTTGTTTATAAAACTCATTTATTCTTATATGTAAGCTTTATAATTTCAACCAATGCAGAATTGTTCAGAAATTATTTGAAGCAGATAAGAGAAGAAACAAGTGGGAGATTACTGAGTGTTGCATACAGACCCAATGGCACTCCAAATAAATGGTGGTTGGCATTTGCAAAAAGGAAATTTATGAATGTAATCACCCCTTCTTAGATCATAGATTAAACTGTCAAAAATACACTTCAACACTATTGATCTACCAATAAAAATATATATGATGATTCTTGAGGGGCATGTTGCTTGTCTGTTTAGAATATTTTATTTTAAAAGTCCTCAACTACCATTAGCTAGGTACAATTCATGATGGGAATCGTTTTCACGTCTACTTTGCTCCTCATGCTGAAGTGAGTGATCATGATTGAGCTATGACCCCAACCTTTGCTTGAGCCATGTGTTTAGTTGTTGTATTGATTATGAAGTTGTTGCATAATTGCATCATTTATTTTATATTACAGATTCATAGTATCATTTATACTACAGATTCATCGTATCTTCAGTGTTTGAAAATAATTTTTTTAAGATTAGAGAGAATTGTGAATAATTTATTCAACACCAATAAAAATTAGCCACATATAGTTGACAAACATATAAAGCATTTTTTACCCACAGGATAATTTTTATTCCAATTTATTCATGTAGTTATTTTTTATGGGATGTTGAGTAAATTACTTACAATTTTTCAAAGAACAACTTAATTGTTTTTTTAAGTATGTATGCTTCCTTTTATTTTGACACAATGTGTACTTTTTGAATTTTGTTTTCGGTAAACTAAGTTCCCGTTTGGCCCGGCTTATTTTCTACTTTTCTATTTAGCTTAAACGAAATAGAGAAGTATAAAATTGAATTTAGTCATATTTCTCTTTAAAGGCTCGTTTGGTGCGCAGGTTAAGGAAACAAAATATGTTAAAGTTTTCCAATCTTATTTTAATCTGTTGTTTGGTGCACTAATAAAAAAGGATAAATCTAACTTACCATTAAGCATATCCAATTACCCTTTGTTATTTTATTCCTTATTTTCGGCTGGGTTATCCAATTACTTTTTTTTTTATGATCATGTGTTCACCAAACACATGACATGATATGTGTTAATCTTGTCACTATAATATCGTATTATTATTCAGCTTTTTATCATATTTTGTCTCTATTTATCCGGCGCACCAAACGGGCGCTAAAAGTATTAGAGAAATAAACTAAAGAATTAAAAAATAAAAAAAAGTAGGATCAAACACATTTTTTTCCTACTTTACTATTTTTAAGGAGAAGACAAAAAGTAGTAAATAAGCCCGGCCAAACGGGTTCCCCGGACAATGAAATAACACTGTTACTCCTGTTTTAAGTCTCTTTTGATTGGAAACTGGAAAGTAGTACTAGTAACTAATAAAGGTTCAAGACCACATAGAGGGGTACAAAATCCAAAGGCCAAATTTAGAAATCAAAATCTCAATTTTATTCGACTCATAATTACTTACATATTGTAAAACAATTATTCCAAAATAAGCATCAATTTAATTTTTTAAATTGTACAATCTAATCAATAATATGTGAACCACTCACAAATTAATAAATTAATTTACTAAATAAAATTGCTATTCTCTTTCTTGCATCTATAGTATTTCCAGATTATGAATACCAAACAAATACTTCGTAATTATATCACTCATCATAAAAGGAAGAAATTACTTGATAATGAATAAACAAACAGAAGTAACCAAGTCAATGGCTCAAGTCGTTAATGAGATTTACTAAAGGACGATTTTCGAAAAAACATTTAATTTTTGGGTGGAACGATTTTTTACCCATACTTTATTCATCTCGCAGCCGAACTTTAGACTTCTATGGCTCATTTTTCCTAAAAACCAGAGGGTGAAAACTAAAAAAAGAATTAACAAATAGAAGTTGAGAACACATACAATAAATTAAAAAAATATAGTAATTATGAGTTAAAAAATCAAATGCACTTAATACAAAATTTGAGCCAAATACATCTGACTTTTTTGCTTAATTATTTTATAATTATATATATTTATTTATAGAGTGAATAATATATATAAAATAAAAAGATCAAAATATATAAAAATAATATAAAATAAAAAGAAGAGGTGTGGAAATAAATAGGGGGTGGGAATAGCAATATAGGAAGTAGAAAGTTAGTTCCGAAAAACCCTAAATCGGTGTAGTGAGAAATTGAGATTGAGTTGAGTTGTGTTCAGGGTTTACTCTAAAAATCTAATCATCAATTCAAAATCAACTAAACCTATTGTTGACTCTCTTCACACACTCTCTCTCTCTCTGCAATGGCACTTGCAACGGAATCTCACCTCCCAATTCTCTCCGTCGTCGAGTTTTCCTCTCTTCTCCAAACCGTCGCCGCCGACACTCTTCTTGCTGCCGCTCATTCTATCGCTCTCGTATTTCTCTCTCTCTAAACTCTCTCTTATGTTCTTATTTTATTCACTATGCATTTTATCCATTTAACTTAGTATACTGTTGTTGAAATTAGGGTTTATTCATTTGCTTGCTATGAACTCTGTGCTTTGGTATATGTGCTGTTTTTTCACGAGTAAATCTACTATTAGATGCTTTTTGTTTTTGTTTCTGTTAATTATTGTTTCTCCATGGAGTGTTTTAGATTAAATATTTTGGTGTTAGGGTAAATCATGGAATGATTTGTTCTAGTGTTTACTTTATGTGCATTCTTGAATATTTTCTGTGATTAACACATTAAGAGCTATTGTTGTTGTTTCTTGCATCTATTAATCACTATGTTGTTCAAGGATTATGTTGTCTTCTTCAGGATTTTACTCTCTAGAGTAATGATTGACATGATATGATACAAACTGTAATCAAAAGCTATATATTTTTTTCTTTCTATTTATTGCATTTTATGATATGTGCAAATATTGAAACTGCTGTGCGATAAGTGTGTTATTAATCTGTATGACGCGGTCACTAGTTTATTTGGTCTAAGATATCTATTTTATGATGAGATTAAACTAAAGCATCTTTGGAAGTTGGGATTTGTAGTCTGTTGCATTTGATTTGCTAAATATTTTTATTTAATTCTGATTGTTTTCTCTCCAGATTGGATATCTGCTGACTAATGTCCCTGGATTGGTGTCTCCAAATTTGACCGCAATGGATTCAGGGTAAGAAAGGACAAACCTATGTTCCTAATTTAAAGGTAACACAGTTGTTGGTTACTTATTTTGATCCTTGTTAAATCATTTTCAGGTTTCCCTTTGAACACCTTCTTGGGAGGAAACCTGCTTACTTGCAAAACAAGAGTGATACGGAGGATGATGAGGATGACGACGACGATGATGATGTACAAGATGAGGATGACGATGCTGAAGAGGAAGACTATTCAGGCGATGAAGGTGAGGAAGAAGCGGATCCTGAGGACGATCCTGAGGCTAACGGTGCAGGAGGAAGTGACGACGGGGATGAAGATGACGATGGTGATGAGGATGATGAAGAAGAGGGCGAAGATGAGGACGAAGAGGAGGAGGAGGAAGACGAGGAGACTCCCCAGCCACCAACTAAGAAGAGGAAGTGAAAATTGTATTAGTAGGAAATTGATCCCATGGTCTACATTCGAGTCAAGCTTAGTGATTAGGACTGATAAATTAGCAACCTTAGTGAGTGAACTTGTGTCGTTTTATTTACATGTCAATGGTGATAATTATTATATCAATATTTCTCTTTGTTTCTACCGTACGTTCTTCTGTCCAGTTATTATCGTCGGTGAGTGTCATTGTCATTTGAGCTTATTTTTGAAAGTTAATTGCTTTTGCTATCAATCTTGGCAAGTTTTTCTAATATATTAATCTACAGATCAAGCTCCTCATAAGTGAAGCGAGTATTATTTTTTTTTTTGACTAATGAAGCGAGTATTATTAAACCCTTGATTTTCACACTTCACTTTAAATGAGCCAAATCCTTAATCTTCATACTAGAAATGAAGCTCTTAAATCTACACTTTTATTGGTCATATTAATCCTTCTTTTGTTGGCTGTTTATCCTTCTTTTCTATATCTCTAATCTAGGAACTACTAATACAAAAAATCTTGTCAAAATAGAAAACAAATATGGGTTTTGCTGTCATGATCTTTGTCTGATTTTATAAACACGTCTTACCATATCTTAAACTTGATATAACAAATCTGATCAGATTTGATAATACAATGTGTACCTCTCTTTTTGTTTGACAATCGTTATCACTTTCACACAAACATCTTTCTATAGCCATTTCCTCCTCCACCAAACTTAAACTCATTTGCAGAAGTTATGAATCATGTAAGTTGGAATGATTCCATCAATGCTAAACCGTTGGCTTCAACAAAGACAATTGAATTCAAATGATTAATAAACCAAAAGACAAATATGAATAGTTGAACTTGAAGAAGTATGGAGAATGAGAGTATGACTCATTGCAGAAGATGGTGAAAAATCTCTTTAAATTTAATCAGGGGTTATGAGTTTAAGTCAAGTTGTGAAAATGCAACAGTGTTTGTGTTGTCCATTTTAATCTCTTCACTTTATTTAAGTTAATCATATTAGTCATTTATGCTGATATTTAAGCCAAGATGTCGACTCTAAGCTAACTATCATAAACAACAACAATACAAATTCATGTTAAGTGATGAAGAACAGCACATGTTATCTCATTTTGGAGTCCTGTAACATAACAATAGATTCTTTAAGCATCTTGACACTCTTTAAACATATTATTTAAAAAATTAAGAGATTAAAATCAAACAACAACAAAAATTGAGATCAAAGCGAAACTACAAAATAGGTTATAAGAGATAAAATCAAATATATAAATTTATTTTTTTATTTTATATAAATTAATTTTGGAGTCCTTTTATTTATCATTTATTATAGGTTATAAGTTTATAACTCAATGGTTATCATGTACAAAATTTGTGTAATAAAAATAGATGAAGAAGAAGTTCATGAGAGTTTGTATTATCCCTAGATAGGAGTTCAAAATCTAATGCTCTGAGTCTCACTTATTCATTTTTAAAAATGAAGTTTTAGCTACTTGTACTACGCCTATGTTTGGTATAACGGTGGCAATGTAAGAATCACAATAATCCACCGTGAATTTCCAAAAGCTACACTTTTGCTTCTGTTAAATCAAGGTGAGTCGATGTGATTCTGATATATTTACTGTGATACCAAACATGCACTTATTTATTGAAACTAGTATCCACCGCTAAGCATAGTGATTATTCCACTCGTTAAACCGGAATTAAATGAAAAAAATACATAAAAAAAAAGAAGAAAAAATAGTAAAAAGTGTGCGAAAAAGTTGGGATGGGAGAGAGTAAAAGTAGGAGCTAGAAGGCAGCAGCTGAACACCATATTGAGTTAAGCGCAGCCCTCATAATCAAATCTCCATTCTCTCCCATTCCCAATCTCAGCCGTTCATTCTCCGATCCCAAACTCTTCATGTCCTCCAAAATCAACGCTCAGATTTCCCCACAGCCATGTCCACACTTGGCCGAGTTCCGCCGCACTTCCTCCAAACCATTCCTCTCCCTCCACAACTGCCTCCGCATCAAACCTCCCGGCGGCCGTGCCTCCCTCCGCCGCGATCCTCACGAAATCCCCCGCTGCACTGCCTGCGGTCTCTCCGCTCCTTCTCGTCTCTACGCCTGCATCTCTTGCGCCGCCGTCTCATGTCACTCTACTGCCTCCGGCGCCATTTCTCACGCCGCCGCACACGCCGCCTCAATGCCTCCCGGTCATCAGATCGCAATCGACGTCGACCGCGCCGAGCTTTTCTGCTGCGCCTGCCGCGATCAAGTTTACGATCGCGACTTCGACGCTGCAGTAGTCATCGCACAGACCGTCGCGTCCACTATCGGCGGTGGAGAATCAAAAGTGATCCCTACGCCGCATCCGGAAAATCTCCGAAAGCGCCGCAGAGTAGATTATCGTCCTTCGACTCCGGATCTACGCGAACGCGCTCTGATCGGAAGCTGTTCTGCTCCGATCGAAGGTTCCGGTTACTCTGCAGATTTTCCACGGGGATTGCGGGGACTGAACAATCTCGGAAGCACTTGTTTCATGAATTCAGTGTTGCAAGCGTTGCTTCACACGCCACCGTTGAGGAATTACTTCCTGAGCGATATGCATAATCGGTACTTTTGCCAGAAAAAGAGCAATGCCGACGGTGATGATTTTACCGTAACAACAAGGAAGAAAAATGGCGGTAACAATGGGAATAAGAATGGACGAATATGCTTAGCTTGCGATATGGATGCTATGTTCTCTGCTGTTTTTTCCGGAGATCGTATTCCATATAGCCCCGCAAAGTTCTTATATAGGTGTGTGTATAGTTTGAAGCTTCAGTGTCATGAAGATGTTGTGTGTTATTTTTTATAATTTATTTTATTTATCGGTGTTCTAGATAGATAATACATTGGTTATTTGTGATGTATGAATTGGAGTTGAATAATGTGATTATTGTAAGTTTAGCTTTTTGAATTGTTGTTGTTATGTTTCAGTTGGTGGCAGCATGCGGCCAAGTCCAACCTTGCGAGTTATGAACAACAGGATGCGCATGAATTTTTCATTTCAATGCTTGATGGAATCCATGAAAAGGTGGACAAGGATCAGCGTAAGCCGCATAGTGAAGGTAATGTATTTTAAAAGTGTGACACCGGTTTATTTTTGTCTTATTTTTGTCGCTTTCTTTGAAGCGGTTATGAATTTTTGTATCTGGTTCGATTTTATCATAAAAGGAATGTCTTGTATGAATGAAGTCGCTTATTGTAGTATTATTTTAGTTTGTTTGAACCGAATATCAACGTAAATTTAAAACTTTTGAAGGATGTTGAATTTTTTTGACGTGTACTCCTAGAATCTGTAAGGTAGCTTCTTTTGGTTTATACAACAAAATACTAATTATTTTCTAGATAATATGAAATTTCTTCTAACCTTTGTGGAAGCTTCGTTTTCTTTGGCATTTTTGTTCAAGTCTTTAAGGTATGTTTGTTTCAGTGACTTCGAGTCATGGTTGAGGTGTCATTAAAAAATTAATATAAGGATGACGGGGCTGTGTGTCGTTTACCTTTAATAATTAATTAATAACGGTAAATGGTATTGTAACGGTAAACGGTAACGGGAGGATTTCCGTAATGATCAAACCAAAGCCTACATTATCCAATGTCAATCCCCTGTTCCATAGGCCAAAATTAACTGTATGGTTTTTTAGTTATGAGAGAATTTGAAACTTAAAGAGTAACCGGATATTGATATTTGGTGTTGAGCAGTAGCATTAGATTTTCAAGAACATAAAACTTTAGATGGTATACAAGATGAATCTGCTACCCATTTCCACAGATGATAATAGAGTGTGGTTGTCTTGCTTTCTTCAATGTTTTGTTATTTTTAGTTCTCAAAATGATTTAGAGTACTCTTTAAGATAACATAGTTACCGTAACATTGAAATGCAGGGTGAGGGTTTAGGTCTCTTGCTTGCCTTAGGAGTTGACATTGATCAAACAGTTATCGCCTTTTCTCAATCACAACCTGTGCTATCTTGATGGTGTTAGCTGCTACACTTCAGTGACTCTCAGTAAGTCAATTTTGCCTTTAGCCTATTCGATTCATCATATAGGAGATTCTAGATCGAATGATGTAGATGATAGCTCCACCTTCTTTCCATTTTTAGGCTCTATTAATTAAACTATGCTTGCCTTTTCCCAAGAGAGGCTCTATTAGTTAAACAAGGCCTGTCCATACCCGAGAGAAAGTTGCCTTAGTTTATTAGCCCCCGTCAATGTGGTAGAAGTATAGAACTGGGTTTTCTTAATGCTTGGCTAAGATTTTAGCCTCGAAAGAATTTTATGTGGTTCTTTCTACTTGATGTGTTATATCCCACTTAAAACACCAAAAGTTTTTCGTTGTTTGTACAGTAGTTATGTCTCCCTGGTTTCATTGCAAGTTCCTTGTCCTCCTTATTCTCAATCAGAAGCCCAGATTTAGGACCCTGTTGCATAATGTGTTTTGGACTGGACTCCTGCATAGAGGGACTATGGATAGTGCTAAAACACATTTGGTTCTTAATTGTGAGGTGCAAATTTCTTCCGTACAAAATTGTTAGAGGATATAAGATTTGGATTTTCTTTAGACCTACAGAACATTTAGTATAATTTATTTTGAAATTATTCATGCTTGATTTGTAGCAACATGAAGACAATTTACAATAATTAATATCACGTCCCGCCTTTTGTTTTATTTTCAATTGTCCTACAATGAACTTATTTGCTACCTTTTTTGTGTACTGAAGACTTCAAACAAAATTGCTGAAATGTGCAAGATCTTCAATGTTAGATATGCTCTTTAACTTGTGTTTCATGAAGGTAGCATTTTGTGTGACCACATTTCATTGATTGTGCAGGCAGCGGTGATTGTTGTATTGCTCACAGGGTATTCTCTGGTATTTTGCGATCAGATGTTATGTGTATGGCCTGTGGTTACACATCAACAACTTATGACCCATGCATAGACATCTCACTTGACTTGGAACCAAATCAAGGTGGTTCTACCAAGATTTCTGCTGCAGCAGCTTCCAATTATTCTTGCAATGGTGATGCTGATTTCAGCCAAAACTGTGGGATATCTACCTTGACGGGGTGCCTGGATAGATTTACAAGAGCAGAAAAATTGGGGTCAAACCAAAAGTTTTTCTGTGAGCAGTGTCAGGTGAAGCAGGAAACTCTCAAGCAGATGTCGATAAGGAAGCTTCCCCTTGTTTCTTGCTTCCATATAAAAAGATTTGAGCACTCTTCATCAAAAAAAATGTCGAGGAAGGTGGACCGTTATCTGCAGTTCCCATTTTCACTGGACATGTCACCTTATCTCTCATCCTCTATCTTAAGGAGTCGGTATGGTAACAGAATATTTCCTTTTGATGGGGATGAACCTGATGCTTCAAACGATCTTTGTTCAGAGTTTGAATTGTTTGCTGTCGTCACTCACTCTGGTAAGCTAGATGCTGGCCATTATGTGACCTATCTGCGATTAAGCAATCAATGGTACAAGTGTGATGATTGTTGGGTTACTCAAGTCGATGAAAACACTGTGAGAGCTGCTCAAGGTTACATGATGTTCTATGTACAGAAAATGCTTTACTATAAAGCAACGGATAAACTGGTAGCCTCATGATTGGCACAGGAGATGATCCAAATCATCGGTAAAGGGTATGTCATGGTCAATATCAATTTTTTCCCTAATGATATGCCATGACTCTTCTATTCATACACAAGAAAAATTAAAAAACAAGGAAAATTAAATTATAATTTATTTGCATCACAGTTTGCAATTGTGTATCATTTTTAGAGATGAGAATTAATACTTTCAAGTTGGAGCTAGAAAAGAGCCAGTATTTTTTTGGCACTCCAACTTTCTGGAAACTTGAGGGTATGGATTCTTTATTATTTATATTTTGTTTTCTTTCTCGAATCATGATATTACTTGTGTTTCCCTATGATGCTTTGAAAATCAAAGCTTTGTTTGGGAGTTTGGAGAAGAAGAGAAATTTTGAAAAAGTTATCCTTAAATTATTGGACAAGTCCTCTTTCAATACTTTATCATACCCACACCTACGTCATTTATATTTAGACTTATCACTCCAATTCTTTCACTACCTCTCACAAGACAAAGATAATTAATTTTTTGATAAAAGTTATTTTGGTAAAAAAAGAATGAACGTAAGAGAAATTAAAATAAATAAATTATAATGAAGCGTTTGAGCCACAGAATGTAGCACTACTTTTTCTGGTTTCAAAATGAGTTTAATCACTTGATTTGTTCTTAACCTGGATATGTGAAGATTGAAAGTTATTATTATTATTATTATTGAATAATAAAAATGTTGTTAAAAAATGGAATCTTTTGCCTTCTTTTATTGATGGGTAATTTTTTTATAACAAGTTGCCAAAGTTAGTTACGGTTAACAGATATGGAGTAAAATGATGGTTTTTAATTTCATTGAGTTTTGCAGTGATAAAATAAAATTTTAACCTACAAGACTTTAGTTGGTTTAGTGAAAAAAGGGCGTATTCTAAATATGCACCGTTAAATTTATTATATTTTGAAATATTTTTCTTTTTTTAAGTGCTTTTCTAAAGAGCTACTTTTTTTTTTTTTTTTTTTGTTTTGACGTAAAAGAGCTACTTGTTTTTTGAATGCAAATAAAATTTTGTATTACCGTATTATAGATAGTGATTAATCTCGGTCAAAGAATCTATATGACATATACAGAAATATTTGATTTCGCATTTCACGTAATTGTCAAATGTCAATTAAAATTTAATATAAAAAAAGTTTAAAAATATTGAATCAACTTCAAATTTAGACATTGCTTTCTCTACGTTGAAGAGGTTAAATGGTTTACTATATAATGATGTGAAGTGGGGATTCTACATCATATATAGTGCATTTTCACAATCACAATCACAATCATAATCCAATCATCAAGAACCGAAGAAACTTCCCATTTCTTGCTTCACACTCTGCATGCACCATTCCCCTCAGGTTTGTCTTCTCTTTCTTGTTGAACACTCCTCCTTTTCTCTTCTTCCTTATGATCAAGATTCTTTTTTTGAAACAATGATCAAGATTCTTCTTTTTAATTAATTGCTATTCAAGAAATTTCAATCTTGATTATGTCTGTCACACACACAATGCACACTTGAGTATGGAGTTCATGTAACATCAATGTTTTGGAATGCAATTAGTTCATGTAAAACACAATGTTTCTTCTTTTTAGTTAGGGTCATGGCTTAATTTCTATTCAAAACTGTAAAATCTTTAGTTCTTGTCGGAATTCAAGAATTTGGTTTGTGTTTGAATAAGCTTGTCTGGTTTAATGCGTGGCATGGTGCATGACCTCATTGACATGTGATTTACTTATTTTTGTTTAAATCAAGTTGGCACTTAATTTTTTTTTGGTTTTTCACAGTATATCTATTCATCTTGATTTTGGGTCTGTACTTGTTCCCATATATGGTGAATTCTCTGTGTAACTGTAACATGACCTCAACTTTCTTGTTTTTTAAATGCAGGGTGGCTGAAACTGCATATTCTGTGACTATGGCATCTGACAACCAATCCATCATGGACGAAAATTTTCCGCCTCCTCCTGAAGTACCAATTGGAGTTGATATTGGCACGTTGCCACGTTGTGTTGCGGTATGGAATGGTTCCAGTTTTGATCTTTTTAGCAATGCAACAAAGGAGAACATTATGAAATCATGCGAACCTTTCATAGACGATAGCTCTTCTGTTGGAGTTATTAGTACTTGTGAAGTCTCACTCTCCAAAGACCAATTGGATGACATGTTGTATGATGCCACAGTTTACAATATGAGACGCTTGATAGGCAGAACAGATGGAGACCCAGTAGTTCATGCAAGTAAAAATTTCCCATATATGGTGCAGACTATGGACGCTGGCGTTCGCCCTTTAATTTTAGCAAAAATAAAAGATATTTGGGGATATACCACTGTAGAGCGATTCCTTGAAGTGTATGTGGGTCAATTAAGAGTATTGGCTGAAACTCAACTTAAACAGCCTGTAAGGGATGTAGTATTTACAGTTCCAGTCTCATTCAGTCGATTCCAGCTACACAGGTTACAGTATTCTTGTGCGATGGTCGGTCTTAATGTTCTCAAACTGATACCTACACCAACAGCTGTGGCTATGTTGTATGCACAGCAACAATTGCAGGCTTTTTCTTCTCATGAGGATATGGACAGTGAATGGAAAAAAATTGCTCTCATTTTCAATATGGATTCTGGTTATTGTGATGTTGCAGTGACTACTGCTAAAGAAGGAGAATGCCAAATGAAAGCCTTGGCAGGAAGTGCTATTGGTGGCGAAGATTTGCTTGGAAATCTGATGAGTCATCTCTTATCAGATTCTGAAAATGAATTCATGAAACATCTTGATGAGGACAAAAGAATTAAACCAATGAGTATACTTCGATTAGCAACCCTGGAAGCGATTCATCGACTTTCCTCTAAGACAAGTGTTGAATTTGATTTAGACTTGGGAGATGGGTTGAAGATATGCAAGGTTGTAACACGGGAGGAGTTTGAGGAGATAAACAAAGAGGTGTTTGAAAAGTGTGAAAGGCTAATCATCCAGTGCTTGCAAGATGCAAAGGTAAAAGTTGAGGATATAAATGATGTGATAGTTGTTGGTGGATTTTGTCATATACCAAGGGTGAAGATTCTTGTTACTAAAATATGTGAAGTAGCAGAACTTTATGAAGGTATGAACCCTTTGTTAGCTTCTGTTTGTGGTGCAGCAGTGGCAGGAGCTGTTGCTTCAGGCATTGGCGATCCCTCTGGGAACTTGGACTTGGTAACTTCTCACGTCACACCTCTTGCAGTTGGAATTCGAGCTAAAGGGGGCAATTTTGTCCCTGTAATTCCGAGGAACACATCAGTGCCAGCGAGGGGGATTGTAAGTTTCACAACTATTCATGATAATCAAACTGAGGTGTTGATCCTAGTCTACGAAGGCGAAGGACAGAAGGCAGATGAAAACCACCTTTTGGGATATTTTAAAATAACGGGAATACCCGCAGCACCTAAAGGAGTTCCAGAAATCAATGTGGGCATGATCATAGATGGTAAAAACAAGCTGAGAGTTTTAGCTGCTGTTTACATGCCAGGATCACAGCGACCTGTAGTTCCTGCTATGGAAGCTAGGATGCCGATGCAGCTGATCGATGATGGCCATTTTTTGCAGGCACTAAAAAGAACCTACAGTGACACAATGGATTTAGTTACTCTCCAGAAGAAGGAATATTAAAGTCAAGATGATATCCAGATTCCAGCATATATCATTGAATATTGTTTGGTTGTTTTTTGTGTTTCAGCATCGATCATAGGTTGATGCATAGGTCTAATGTCTATACTCTATAACATAATGGAAATAATAAGTAGAGGACTTCGGTTCCAGTTAACTTTGATTATACAAGAAAATATGTTCATATATGTTAGTTGAGAAATTGTCAAATATAGCAGAATACTACATGGAAAGGTAGTGATTTTGTTTGAGATATGTGATTTTGATTGACATATGCAATTTTGTTGTATGAATTTACTTTTTCTTTCTTTGTTTAGAGATATGTCTTCATAATCCATTTGTTTAAAACCATCAGTTATATCTCTAATAACCAGATTCCCGTGGCCAACAAATAAAAATGATTAATGGATGAATTATAGTTGATGTGTTACATTCCAAACTTTGCACTTGTAAAACTTTTCATTATGTCAAACTAAACGTATTTTAGGGAGAAGATTTTGCTGCTAGGGTAGTAAGCTAGCTGTCTACATCAGTGGAAGACTTGAGAAGAAGTTCCAATTTTCAGCATTTATCTATTTACTTACTGTCGGGGGAGCTGGGGAAGATCTTGCAGGCTGATTTTCTTGCATTACAAAGCTGTAGTTTGTAGGAGGGACTAAAATGATTTAATGGCCTCTAGTTTTTGCATGTAATGGTGTGACATCTAAAGCTTTTTCTTCAGTAAATTGAATCAATGTAATCTATATAAAGACAATTCAATTGCAACTTTAAAACACAGCTTCTTCTATGTTGCATTGTACTTAGCAACTTAGAATGCTATGTTCGAATATGCTTAGCTTGCGATATGGATGCTATGTTCCCTGCTGTGTTTTCTGGAGATCGTCTTCCATATAGCCCGGCAAAGTTCTTATATAGGTGAGTATAATTTGGAGCTTAGATTTGTGGAGTTTCTTCAGTGTCATGAAAATTTTGTGTTTTATTTTTTATAATTTATTTATTTATTGGTGTTCTAGATAGATTGGTTATTCGTGATGTATGAATTATATTTGAATAATATAATAGTTATCGTAAGTTTAGCAACTTTACAACACAGCTTTTTCTATGTTGCATTGTATTTAGCAACTTGCAGCACAAGTTACTTCAGGAGAGTGCTTTATGATATGGGACAAATTTTTGTAGTGGCAGGGAAAGTTAATTGGTCAGCTTTTGGAATTTTCATAATCTACTTAGTAACTGTCCACTTTTTATAGTTTGTCTTCATGATCCCAATTGGATGTAAACACAAGTGTGAATGATGTTTCTGATATTTCTACTAGGATTTACCAATTTGTTGGCATATTTATATCTGAATTACTTGGATCATAAGAAACACTGCCATCACATCTGTGTATATTCCCACTGCTGCATTTTTCTTGCGCATACTACTTGACTCGTTGTGTATTGCAGCATTTTTTCCCTTTTGTTTTTTCTTTTCTGGGACTTGTTAATTTTCAAACAAAGACTAACTTGAAATGCATACATATGAGATAGTCATAAACCTGAAGCAAGCTTGCTGAAAATATATAATTATAAAACAGCAAATACATAGTTTGGTAACTGAAAATTTATCAAAGTTTAAAATTGTATAGCATGCACCTACATCTCAACAAAAAAAAATTGAGAGTACTCAACAAAATGAATTTAGAAGACATGTATCTCAACTCAACAAACAAACAAACAACAAAATGACATATATGTAGCTTCTGTTATTTGACAATTTCTATAAATTTTCTCAACTGACAGATACGAACATGCTCAGTTTTTTTAACTACTTCTCAACTGGATTGTCATTATTTTCTACTGAATCATCTTAATCCTATACATCAACCTCAGTTGCTGAAACAAAAACAAGAAAAAAAAACTATGCAAGATACAATGCACTATTCATCACTGTGTCCTCCTCCTTTTGTTGCTACTGTCAGCTTGTAAGTCCTTTGCAGCACTAGAGTTGCTACTTCCAGGTTGTTCGGGTGAAAGTGTAGTTAAAGCCTCATCACTATCTTTAGGATCGTTCTGGTCATTTTCAGTGATAGACTCGGGTAATCCAAGTCCAACTTCAAGTGATACACCACCTACCTCTTTTGGATCCTCACATACAGAACTCTTAGGAGTTTTAATTCTCAAAGGACCTTTCTCTTTTGGATCAGCACATAGAGGACTCTTCGGAATTGAACTAGCAGGTGGTATTGTTCCTCTACCTAGCGAAGCATACAATTCCTGCACACCTGGGTTCTAGAATAAAAAAACAACAATTAATCCAACACAACGAACCATTACTAATTGTTGTAACGTACATGACCTAGAAATAGATGGATACCTTTATATACTTATCGAAAATGTTGTCTAGGAATTGTGTAGGAGGTGGAATCACTTGAGGAATTCCCGGCATCACTTGAGAGACACCACCCGTATCTTTCCAATCAACACGATTTTTCGGAATTGAACTAGCAGGCTGCACATCAGAAATTATTCTCAGGTTATTCTGGAACAAAAAACAACACCAATTAAATCCTACCATGAACCAGTTGTTGTAAAACCAAAAAATACACGCATACCTGTGTAGGAATTTCCTGCATCACTTGAGAAATGTCTAGGGGTAGGGTCCATTTCACGAAAAAGACTTTATCACCAACGTGATTCCTTGCATTATTTCTCATTTCTTCTATTGCATGATCATCCATGTTAATACACGGCACTAGTAATATATGCGCAGATGTATCAATAATAATCAGTTTAATTAAAAGAAAGAATAATTTGTTAATTTAATACGAGTTTATATGTACCATATATGTGATGATTAAATATTGCTTCAACTGTATGAATTAACTGGTATTCATTCGGTTGGGCCAAGCTAACATCGATGACTACACACCGAAACAGATTGTTGGGCTTCTGGAGTTCACCCTTAGCTTCTTCAATGCCTTGGCATGCAAAAACTGCAGTGTATATATATATATATATATATATATGCAAGAGAATCATAACAGTAAATTAATTGATTAATAATGTAATTACATTAAGACAAAACTTCACTAAAAACTGACCATTGTGGCCATAGTGATTACACAATATGCAAAGTTGAGAAAGTTCTGGCTGATTCTCAAAGATTGCAAGAAACCAGGAATTAGCTTGCACAGATTGAACGACATTCTCCAAATTTTCCATTGCAGAGAAAGAATCAGGCCTAACAAAGACATTTATCAATTGTTCACACTATTGAATTCAAATGAAGCACATGGAAGAACATGATAGAAAAACTAGTTTTAATTAATGACATTCCATACTCAAGTGTGCATGTTTCTGTAACACTAAACATGATGATTGTATTTCTTGCATAGCAATTAAGAACATTGTTATGGAAAAAGAGAAAAAGAAGAACACTAAGCATGGAACAAGTGAAGGTAAAGAAAGATGACAAACCTGCAGATCAGTGGTGCAGAAGTAGATGCAGGTTCTGTCATCCAAAACAATGTGAATAGCTTAGATATAAGATTAACACTCAGTACGCATAGCTTAGATAATTATGTTACTGCTTCTTAGTTTTTTTATTTGAAAATTAATTTATGCTTATACTAATTATGTTACTAGCTAAGGAAACTTGATAAACCAAGCACTCATGGTAAAAATCAATGTTTCTTGATTAATTCCATACTCATGTGTGCATGTGTAACATTAAACATGATCAAGATTGTAATTCTTGCATAGCAAAACAAGAACAATGACAAAAAGAAGAAGAAGAATAAACAAAGAAGAGGAGAAGGTAAAGATGACATACCTGATCAATGGTGAAGCAGTGATTAGCACAATGTTTGTGGATAGAAGGTTTCTGTGAGTTCAAGTTTAATTGAGCTCTAGAGAAGATGAAATGCAGAATACCAGAAAATACAAACTGATAACTATATATAACTGATTTATTAATTGAAATTTTAAAAGGAGCGCCAAACTATATTATATCAGAAAAAAAAAATTTAATAACTGAAAATTGATTTTTAGTAACTGAAAGGAGCGCCACATAACTGAAAATTTATATTATATCTACCAATTTTTTTTTTAATTTTTTTTTCTTGAACAAGCAAAAATGAACTATATATATATCAAAAAGTCTCAACAGCACAATTTTTTTTTTTATTTAATATTATAGACTAAGTTATTTAATGAATAAAAGAATTGATTTTTTCTTAAAAAATCTAAAGCTATTATTCATTTAACAATCATAATTTTTTTTTTCTTCCATCTACTCCACTTTACACATGATATGTGACGTTCAAAAATATAGATTAAAAAAAAAACTATTGAAAAAAACTTTTTATTTTTTAAGGGGGAATGAGTAAGGGTTAAGGGGTTGAAGGAGGTTTAATGTTCAAGTCCCTGACAAAAGGAAATTGTAATATATTAATTACTAAATATTAATGACTAATATTGTCTATTAATTATTTTTTTAAATTTTTTAAAGAAAAAAATGATTTTTAGAAAAATCTAAAAACCAAACACAAACACAAATAAAATAAAATAAAAAAATAGATTAATTTTTTTGCTAAAAAATCTCAAACATAACAATTTTTTGAGAAACCCATGGATGGGTAGTTAATTAAGAAGCATATACAGTATAAAACACAACAAAGGCAAATGCTAAAAAGTGCACCCGGTGCACTCTTTAAGCCCTTTAAATAGAAAGTTTTTATAGAACTTTTAAAAAAATGTATAAAGTCAACGCATTGGAAATTGTGCTGTTTAACTTTTTGAATAAATAGTTTCTTTAAATAGTATGCTTAAAGAGTGCACCTGGTGCACTCGTTAGCAAGACCCTAGGTATCACTATAAATCAAACGTTCTTATATTTATCTCAAACCCTTTAAATCATCAATCAATTAGGTCTTAAACTATCAAATTTTGTTGATGTTCGTCTTTAAATTATATAGTATCAATATTATTAGTAGTAGTTCTTAAGGTATATGAACTATTTCATTGATTAATTTTTATAATTTTATGGATTAAATTAAATTGGAGACAAAGTGATAGTTTGGGATGATTTTTCGTCCTTATTAAAGACTAAAAAAGTATGGTCACGTGAATTTAGCTTAGTTGGTAGACATTTGAACGTCATGTGCAGGTGAAACTGGGGTTTAAACCTTGGCATGTCTATTTATTAATTCTAGTCACTAGGTATAATTAAAAATTTATAATTGATGGTTTGATCTGTTTGATGGAATTACACTATATGCAGTCAATCTATAAAGAATGATTCAGATTCAAATCCACATCTTCACCGTCCTCATCATCCTGATGTCAAGAAGAATAAGAACCAAAACTCGAATAATACTAAGAGTTGTAAAGTGATGTCGAACCCGCTTCTCCTTGAAGACTTGAGGTTTCACATCCTTACTTTTGTTCCTCTTAATTGTCTGCTTAATTCTGCAAGATATGTATGCAAATATTGGGCTGCTACTATTGGCAGCTCCCATTTTGCCAAAGTGTGTGAACGACGTGCACATTCTAAACTTGGAATTTACGTTACAAATTGTTTGACCCAAGACAATTCTTATTTCTTGGAATTTAAAGATGATGTTGATGGCGAATTTGAAAGAATTGATTTAGGAACACCTCAAAAAATGGGACGAGTAATTAGTACTTGTGATGGTATGCTGCTGCTTTGGAATTATGATTCTGGACAAACTTTTTTCGTGAACCCTATCCTCAAGTCTTGGATTAGACTACCTCATTTTCCGATTACTAAACAACGCAAATGCTTTGCGTTTCACTGTACTATAGCGCGTGTTCCTCGAACAACCAATTTTAAGCTTTTTCTTGTAGACTACCTTGAGGTTTCAGGTGTTTTTTGGCATGTTTTATATATGCTAAGAATTGGAATAGATAACTCTTGGAAAGAGATAGGTAGAAAAGAAGCTCCCCTTCAACGGCATGAGTTTTTATGTCAAATACTTTATAATGGAGACAATGATCTTTTTTGGATAACAGACGAGGTAGTGATGATGATCGACGTTGTTAAGGAAATTATTGTACGAGAATGTCCACTTCCCAATGTGCCAAATAGTCTAAATCAAAGATGTTTATTGTTGGAAAATTGTGTTTCTTTCATTGCAACTAATGACTTTTTTAAAACAATTCAAATTTACATTTTGGATTTTGATTCAGGAAAATTGTCTCTTCGTCATGAGATTACACCTTTTGATTTTGTGGCTACTTGCGGTTATGAGGTTTATGTTTCAAGTGTATTATTTTGTTTGTGGATCAACGATCACATTATTTTTCAAGTACCTATACATCTATATAAAACAGGAATGCAACTACGCCTTGCAAAAGTGCATTTTGGTTACAATGTGAAGACTAAACAATTGACAAAGATTGGGGGCATTGACGAGGGTGTTTTTAAATTATATCTTCACATTAATACTCTAATTTCATTGCCAAATACTATGGTATAATATATGTTGTAGTATTATTTATTTATGTTTCTATTTTGATTTGGAATCACTTCTATGCATATTTGCTTAGTTAGACTTTTATATATGGAGTAATATTAATCTTTCGCTTCCATTGCTTCTTCCAGTGAATTATGACTTCTATTTTGATTTGGGCAGATAGTGATTTAGTTTGAGATATGATTTCGTTGTTTGGTTTTTCATTTTTCTTTGTTACCACATAGTCCATTATGACTTCTATTAACATAGTCCATTTGTTTAAATAATTCAGATACATCTCTAATCTCTAATAAGTAATAGCCAGATTCCCATGGCCACCAAATAAAAAACATGAATGGATGAATTATATTTTGCATAATTATATCTGAATTACTTGGGTCATAAGAAACTTTTCCATCACCTCTTAAAAGTTCTCAATTTTTATTTTACTTTATAATTGACACATTAGAAATCTCTCAACGAAAAAATAAATTACATTAATCAATTAATAACGCGCAATTGTAGAACTGTTACTAATGGTGGTTAAAAATTTAATTGTTAAATAAAATATTAGTTAGTTCAGTGGTGATTGGTGCTGGACTTAGTAGGGAGGACCGATGTTCGATCTCCCGCAATTACGTTTAGGATAGAGCTGAAATGACTTGATATCATAACTCGCCCTGAACACCGCAACAATACGGGAAATCAACAAGGGTCGCTCAAGACGACAGAAAATACAACGTCGCACAAGACGACGAACAACACAACGCTGCACTTAGACGACGAAATCAGAAAAACAAAAAACAAAAAAAAACTTGATATTGGTGAAAAATCACTTATTTATATTAAAAGAAAGAGAAGAAAAAAACAAGGGAAATTCTATCGTACATTAGATGATTTCTAATGTACCGGTACATGAGGTACCTAATTAATAAATAAAATGAATATATTTTCAAAAGAAATAATTTTTTTATCATTAAAAACATTATAATAGTCAAATACAATTAATCGAAATTGTCAAAAATCAACTAGTAGTTGTTTTAATTTTAAAAAATAATTGTTAATTATCGATTTTATGACCTCATTTACCGGTACATCATCGTAATACCAAACATAGACTAAATTATTCAAATGTACCATAAAACTCCCAAAAAACAAATGTTGAAATTTCTGTTTTGATTTAATCTCTTAAATTTCTTCAACGACCAACCAATGGAAATCCACGTAGAAACACTACATGGACAATTTATACAGCTGGACTTCCAACATGGCATTGCCACATAATTTAATTATTTCAAAAATTATTTATTTTGAAAAATTAGAAATTTAGGGTTAAAATTTAAAAATGAAACACAATCATCATCATAATCCAATTTTTGATCAAATTCAATTTCCCAAATTCTGTTAAAAACCCTAAACCTAGCCCCCAATACGAATTTATACCGTTAATCTGCCGCTTCTCTTAACAGTGTTAGGTGAGAAAGTTTGAATTTTTATCAAATTGAAGGTGTAATGGGAAGTGAGAATTGGAAAACTGTTGGTGATGAGATGCAGCAAAACCCTAATGTTAAACCAAATATCACAAAACGAATCCCTAACAGAGTGAGGAATATACCACACTATTATTTCCTTCCTAAATGGCCATTATCCTCTGCTTTCTTCTTCTGCACTGCTTGTATTGCCGGTGGAATTGGTGCTGGTATGCTTGTAGAAGCTTGGGTCATCAATAATGTTAAAGGTATTATTATTTCTTCATGATATGAACCACCGACAACGCGGATAGATTTTTTAGAAAATGATATAACTCGATGTAATTGTAGGTGTCAGTGTCATGTCAGTGACTAATCCGAGGAGTGTCCGTGCTTTGCATCATGTGTAGGTTATATGAAAATCATAATAGTCTAGTTCTTAATAATTAGTAAAATGATTTGATAGAGTTCTTTGCATGTTGGTAGAGATTATTGGCATAAGAAATGTTCAGAAACAGAAAGAAGAGTAGACATAGAACACAAATCTCCTTTGTAAAATATGCCGATAAAATAAACCCAAGAAAGAGTTTGAGCTCATTTGATCGAACTACCGTGCATTTTACTAATCTGCCATCAAGTTTGAATCTTTGATTGATGATACTTAATTTATATACACTTTTCCAATTCTAGCAAGTAATATCTCTCTCGTCGCTATTTTAGCTGAAGTCATAACAGAAGAAATATAGTTACATAGTAAGTAAGTAACTACAGTACAACAGAATGTTTCAGTATGTATGTAGAATTCTATATTTAATATGCAATAAAAGTTTTCTTTAGTAACTTTATTTCTGTCCAATATTAGCATCTCTAGTGAGACAATATTGAAGTTCCTGCTTCCTAGGACAATATTAATGTCGATAGATGCATTATTTTCTGTAGCTACTTTATTTATGTGGAATATTGATGTTTGGAGTCACCGCTTGTCTTTATCTGATTATTATGCTTTTCATTCAATTTTTCAGAATTTATCATTTTATGGTTCTGTTTACACCGTCGTTTAGATTGGTTTATTTCATATATTTCTGTAATAAGATCTATGTGGATTACATTATGCTCTGCAATGCATACTTTTAATTAACTTAAATTACACCATGGTCGTCGTCTTAGTCATACATATTATCTCTGGTGGATACACAAGGAGATCAGAAAGCTCTGCTTAAATTAACTATTTTCTCCTCGCATGTTCTGTTTTACTTGTTTTAATGGGTGGGGGTTACTTTTGGGAAGATGTGTCTCATTTCTTCTACTTTGGACCTTAATAAGTTTTCAATTACCAAACTCTATTGGTGTTCATAATTATGTATTTTCATGTTCAATGCATTTTCCGCAAGCTTGCTTTAGGTTTATGACTATCTCATATGTATGCATTTCAACTGTTAGAAACTAGTAATCTTCTAGGCTAAAAAAAAAATTAGTTGTTTGAAAACCAGTGTTTTTATTCTTATTTGTTTTTCAAATCTGAGATTTTGCCATGTTCTTTTATTTTTGTATTGCAGAGGGTGGTGGGGTTGTATGGGAATTCGACAAATAAGCTCTGGATTTTTTGGTACAACCAGTGTGGCATGGCTTCCTCCCCAGCACTCCAGTCACAAATTGATCTCCACTCAAACTTATCTACAGTTATTAGTTTAACAAATAAGTGTGATTCCTTGTTTCATGAAATTTTTTGAACATGCGGATAGAACTACGGTTTAAATTTATTCCTTGCTCATTTTGCCGACTATAGTAAAAGAAATTCAATTCAGTATATGTTGGAAGATCTGTATATTCACAAAACCATGTAGTCTTGTATTTTATTTTATTTTTGAAAACTCGGTATTCGGTCGAAGGACTGCCGTGTAGACGGTGTAGTCTTATATTAATCAATAAGTAAGACAAAACTGCAATATTGTTTAATCAGCATGAAGAAATGTTGATAGATAATCATGAAATGAAAATGAACAAAGGGAGAATGTAATTGTAATTTAGAAGAACTTCTCAATTAAATTTATACTTAGGTTACATTAGAGCTTAGAGTTTCTTAGTTAGTTAAAGTCAGTTACAATTAACAGAAATTTGTTATGAATTGATGTATGCAACCTCGTACACCTTCATTCATATAAAACTGAATAATTCGTTTTCTACGTCTATGCTTAACAGACAAAATCCTTTTTCTTTTTAACTTCAAGTTTTGTGTGATTAAAATCAAATAAATTTTTGAGGTGAAAAGAAATTGTTTTAGGAAAGATATTTTTGGTTTTGAATAAAAAGAACAAAGAAAAAAAAGCTTTTTAACTTTGGATTTGGATATTGTAAAAAAGCTTTTTAATTCATTGTCAAGTAGTATAATAACTATACTCACACACATTAGTTGACAGAAAATAACGAAATTGTTAGATTGAACGTTTTGATTGGGGTTCTAATCTCAGTCTCTCTATTTTGTGTGAGTGGGAGTCCAAAATTTGAACCCAATTGATGCATATATATGTTCTTACAGCTACCACTGAATTAAATTTAAAGAAGAGTTTTGACTTTAATTCCTTTAAATTAATAATTAAATATATTCAATATAAATTTTTAATGATGTGTTTTTACAATTAAATATAAAGTTTGAACTAGATTATAGACAAAAGTAATTAACATGGAACTTTATAAAAAATTAGTAAAATATAATTAATTTTCTTAATCAAATAATAATATTTGAAACTTATTTCTTTTTTTTTTTTGTTCCATGAAAATAAAAGAAATAGCTGAAAAATAAACCATACTTCGTATTATATTGTTTATATTATATATATATATATTAGGAATTACATCGTTATATAGAGTTAAGTTTTCTTAGTTTTCTGTTATTCTTTTCCATTTCCTTTTTTCTTACCTGATAGCAGTTGATAAGTTCCTTCAAGTCTTGTACTCTCAGTCACAGAAACCTTTCATCCACATTCTGCTACTCACTGCTTCACCACTCATCAGGTATGTCATCTTTACCTTCATCTCTTTCTTCTTTATTCTTCTTCTTTTTCTCATTGCTCTTGTTTTTAATTGTTATGCAAGAAATACAATCTTGATCATGTTTAGTGTTACACACACATTGACACATGCACACATTAGTATGGAATTCAAGAAACATTGATTTAGATAGAGATTTCTAGCTATCTGTGTAAAAGATCAAAAGATATATGTAAATAAGTTATTCCTTATTGTTCTATGTGTGAATATGTAATTTTATGACCATAGAGGAGTGTTTAATTAGTATCAACATAAATTAATTTTTCAAGTAAGAAACTAAGAAGCTGTAACATAATTATCTAAGCTATGAGTTTCAAGTGTTGGTCTTTTATGTAGTTCCAATTGTTTTGGTAGAAAACTCAGCATTCTTGTCTTTTACATGCAGGATGACAGAACCTGCATCTACTGTTACTGTGGCATCTTGCAGTGAAAGCAGCAAGGAGAAAAAGTCGTCGCCACCTTTTCTTGAAACAGCAATTGGAATTGATATTGGCACATCACTGTGTAGTGTTTCTGTGTGGAATGGTTCACAAGTGGAGATTTTGAAATACACAATAAATGAGATGATTAAGAGATCATGTGAAACATTCAAAGATGATGGCTCTTCTGTTGGAGTTAGTAGTGAAGTCACAGTTTCGAATGAGCACGGAGCTTCAATTTTCAAAACTAAACGCTTGATTGAGGTGGTTGACAGTGATCTTGCAGACCATGCAAGTACAAATTTCCCATTTCTGATGGACAACTTGGACATTAAGGTTCGTCCTTTTATCGCTGCATTTGTGAACAGAATGCGAAGATCCACCACTGCAGTAGAACTCCTTGGAAGTGTTCTGCTGGAATTAAAAGAAATGGTTGAAACCCAGATGAAAAGACATATAAGAAATGTAGTTTTTACAGTTCCAGTTTCACTCAGTCGATTGCAGCTAAAGTGGATACACCGCGCTTGTGCAATGGCTGGTCTAAAAGTTATCCGACTGATGCCTCAACCAACAGCAGTGGCTTTGTGGTATGCACAGCAACAACTGCAGGTTTCTGCTTCTGCTTCTTCGGATGAGGATACGGACAATGAAAGCAAGAAAAATGCTCTCATTTTCAATTTGGATGCTGGTTATTGTGATGTTGCTGTTATTGCTCCTACAGCAAATGGAAAGTGCCAAATAAAAGCCTTGACAGGTAGTGCTATTGGGGGAGAAGACTTGATTGGAAATTTGATGCGTCATCTATTACCTGATTCTGAAAATATATTCAAGAAACATGTGCATGAGTACGGAGAAATTGCAGCTATGGATCTTTTTCGATCATCAATCGAGGATGTGATTACTCAGCTTTCGTCTGCGACAAGTTTTGAGGTTAATTTTGATTTGGGATATGGTTTGAAAATATGCAAGGTTGTAACACGGGAGGAGTTTGAGGAAGTAAACAAAGAGGTGTTTAAGAAGTGTGAAAGGCTAATCATGCAATGCTTGCAAGATGCAGACCTAAAAGGTGAGAATATAAAGGATGTGATACTTGTAGGTGGATGCTGTGATATACCAAAGGTGAAGTATCTTGTTACTGAAATATGCAAAAGAAAGGAATTTTGTGAAGGTGTTAAATCTTTGGATGCTGCACTTCATGGTGCAGCAATGGCAGGAGCTATTGCTTTAGGATTTGATAATCCATTTGGGAACTTGGAGCGGTTGGATTTTCCTTTCACACCTCTTGCCATCGGAATTAAAGCTAACGGAAACAACTTTGTACCTGTAATTCCGAGGAATTCATTGGTGCCAATATTGAGGCGTGTGGTTTTCACAACTATTCATGATAAGCAAACTGCGGCACTGATCGCTGTCTACGAAGGTGAGTCATTGAAGGCTGAAGAGAATCACCTTTTGGGATATTTCAAAATAACTGAAATACCCGAAGCATCAAAAGGAGTTCCCAAAATCCATGTTAGAATGGACATAGATCATGAAAACAGGTTGACAGTTATTGTTACTAATGGGATGCCAGGATCTCAACAATCTCCCACTCCTGTTATTGTAGCAAGGATGACAAAGTTTACTGATGAACACATTGGTTTGATGGATGATGAGTCGCTTATTAGAACATATGGTGATACAATGGATTTGGTTACTCTCGTCAACTAGGAATAATAAAAGCATGCTATCTACTATCTAGCATATATCGTTGTATATTGCATATTTGTTTTTTTATGTTTCAGAAATATTAGAGGTTGATGTATAGGACTAAGATGATTCAGTGGAAAATAATGACAATCGATGCTCATATATGTCAGTTTAGAAATTTTATATAGATTGTCAAATAAAATAGTGACGTATCATGTTGAGTTTAGTAAATCAAATCAAATAGAAAAGGATAGAATACATTACTTTTTTAATTTCAGATGAAAAGCCTCCGTTCTTCGACACCATTTCTAATTTCCTGCTATCGATAGGGTACAGTTGAAATTCGTGTAATACTGGTGAGGTATGCATTGGTAAATCCCAGTAGAAATATCAGAAACACCATTCACACTTTGTGTTTACAACCAATTGGTATCATGAATACAAACTATAAAAAGTGGATAGAATAATATCCTTGCCGTGGCAGCACATACGGCTCTTTTGTTACATTGCGGAAACTAGAAAGCAGTTAATGACATCCCCATAAAATCACCTAAATTATAAACAGTAATCAGTATAATAGGATAGTAATCCTTAAGAACCTTGGTTGGATTCATGATCTTCTGCAATATATCCTGAGAAAATATAGATTACGAAAATTCCAAAATCTGGCTCATTAATTTTTCCTGCCACTTTTCAAACATTTGTCCCTTACCGTAAAGCACTCTCCTGAAGTAACTTGTGCTGCAAGTTTCTAAATACAACGCAACATAGAAAAAGTTGTGTTTCAAAGTTGCAATTGAATTATCTCTATATAGAATATATTGATTTAATTTACTGCAGAAGAAGCTTTAGATGTTACACTATTACATATAATAACTCGAGGCCATAAAATTATTTCAGTCCCTGCTACAAACTACAGCCTTGTAAAGCAAGAAAAGCAGCCTGAAAGATCTTCCACTGCTCCCTCGATAACGACTAAATAGATAAACGCTAAAAATTGGAAATTCTTCTCAACTCTTCCACCAATGCAGACAGCTAACTTACTAGCCTAGCAGCAAAATCTGCTCCCTAAAATACGTTTAGTTTGTAATAATGAAAAGTTTTACAAGTGCAAAGTTTGGAATGTAGCACATCAAGTATAACTCGTCCATTAATCATTTATTATTAGCTGGCCATGGGAATATGGTTATTAGAGATGTAACTGATAGTTTTAAACAAATGGATTATGAGGACATATCTCTCAATAACGAAGAAAAAAAATCATACAACAAAATCGCATATCTCAAACAAAATTAGTATCTTTCCATGTAGTATTCCGTTATATTTGACAATTTCTCAAGTAACAGATATGAACATATTTTCTTGATATTCACATTTACCTATACATCAACCTATGATCGATGCTGAAACACAAAAAACAACTAAACAATATACAATGATATATGCTGGATATCATCATGACTAGCTGGAATCGACTGAATGAGACTGGAACTGGAAACACTACATTTCTTACAGCCCGTTTAAGTTTGAGTTTCAGCCAATACTCTTAACTGACCCACATACATTTCAAGGACTCGCTCTACAGTGGTATATACCCAAGTTTTGTTCTTTTTTGAAGAAATTAAAGGGCGGACGCCAACATCCTTAGTCTGCACCATATATGGGAAATTTTTACTTGCATGAACTACTGGGTCGGTATCACTTCTGCCTATCAAGTGTCTCATTTTGTAAATTGTAGCTTCATACAACATGTCACGCACTTTGTCTTTTGAGAATGTGACTTTACAGGTACAGGTACTAACATCTCCAACAGAAGAGCTATCATCTTTGAAAGATTCACATGATTTCATAATGTTCTCATTTGTTGCATGGCTAAAAAGATCAAAACAGGAACTATTCCACACCGCAACACAACGTGGCCACTTGCTTACTCCATGAATTTGGAGGAGACGTTGGTCTCATAAAATGAAAATGAACAAGGGAGAAGGTAATTGTAATTTAGAAGAACTTTTCAAATCAAATTTATACTTCTGTCTTATATTAGAGCTTAGAGTTTCTTAGTTAGTTAAAGTCAGTTACAATTAACAGAAATTAGTTATGAATTGATCTATGCAGCCTCATACACCTTCATTCATTCATATGAAGTTGCATAATTCATTTTCTATATCAAAATCCTTTTTCTTTTTAACTTCATCATGTTTTGCAGTGATCAAAATCAATAAAAAAACATTGTTGAGAAAAGATATTTTTGGTTTTGAATAAAAAGAACAAAAAAAAAAGCATTTTAACTTTGGCTTTGGATATTGTAAAAAAATAAAAGCAATCAAGCCTAGGCTTGAAATATCCTCTAAGTTTTGGATTTTTTTAAGTAGCATAATAACATTCACACATATTAAGTGTGAAGAGTCCAAAATTTGAACCCTTATCCTAGCATGTAAATATTTTTACAGCTATTATTTATGCTAGATTTAAAGGAGAGTTTTGGGATTTAATTCCTTTAAATTAATAAATAAATAAAAAATAAATATGGTTGTTCAAACTCACACACACATTTACATATTAAATTTTTAATGTTGTTTTTTTACAATTAACTACATAAAATTTGAACTAGATTATAAGCAAAAGTAATTAATATCAAACTTTATAAAAAATTACTAAAGTATAATTAATTTTCTTAATCAAATAATAAAATAAGAAATTTAATTATTTCATTTTTTTGGTTCCATGAAAATAAAAGAAATAGCTTTTTTTTTTTTTACGAAATGAAATTAAAAGAAATAGCTGAAAAATAAACCATACTTCCTATTATATTATTTATATATAGAGTTTATCAAAAAAAATCATTAATATAGAGTTAAATCTTCTTAGTTTTCTGGTATTCTGTTGCATTTCCTTTTTTCTTGCTTAATAGCAGTTCCTTCAAGTCTTGTACTCTCAGTCACAGAAACCTTTCATCCACATTCTGCTACTCACTGCTTCACCACTCATCAGGTATGTCATCTTTACCTTCATCTCTTTCTTCTTTATTCTTCTTCTTTTTCTCATTGCTCTTGTTTTTAATTGTTATGCAAGAAATACAATCTTGATCATGTTTAGTGTTACACACACATTGACACATGCACACATTAGTATGGAATTCAAGAAACATTGATTTAGATAGAGATTTCTAGCTATCTGTGTAAAAGATCAAAAGATATATGTAAATAAGTTATTCCTTATTGTTCTATGTGTGAATATGTAATTTTATGACCATAGAGGAGTGTTTAATTAGTATCAACATAAATTAATTTTTCAAGTAAGAAACTAAGAAGCTGTAACATAATTATCTAAGCTATGAGTTTCAAGTGTTGGTCTTTTATGTAGTTCCAATTGTTTTGGTAGAAAACTCAGCATTCTTGTCTTTTACATGCAGGATGACAGAACCTGCATCTACTGTTACTGTGGCATCTTGCAGTGAAAGCAGCAAGGAGAAAAAGTCGTCGCCACCTTTTCTTGAAACAGCAATTGGAATTGATATTGGCACATCACTGTGTAGTGTTTCTGTGTGGAATGGTTCACAAGTGGAGATTTTGAAATACACAATAAATGAGATGATTAAGAGATCATGTGAAACATTCAAAGATGATGGCTCTTCTGTTGGAGTTAGTAGTGAAGTCACAGTTTCGAATGAGCACGGAGCTTCAATTTTCAAAACTAAACGCTTGATTGAGGTGGTTGACAGTGATCTTGCAGACCATGCAAGTACAAATTTCCCATTTCTGATGGACAACTTGGACATTAAGGTTCGTCCTTTTATCGCTGCATTTGTGAACAGAATGCGAAGATCCACCACTGCAGTAGAACTCCTTGGAAGTGTTCTTCTGGAATTAAAAGAAATGGTTGAAACCCAGATGAAAAGACATATAAGAAATGTAGTTTTTACAGTTCCAGTTTCACTCAGTCGATTGCAGCTAAAGTGGATACACCGCGCTTGTGCAATGGCTGGTCTAAAAGTTATCCGACTGATGCCTCAACCAACAGCAGTGGCATTGTGGTATGCACAGAAACAACTGCAGGTTTCTGCTTCTGCTTCTTCGGATGAGGATACGGACAATGAAAGCAAGAAAAATGCTCTCATTTTCAATTTGGATGCTGGTTATTGTGATGTTGCTGTTATTGCTCCCACAGCAAATGGAAAGTGCCAAATAAAAGCTTTGACAGGTAGTGCTATTGGGGGAGAAGACTTGATTGGAAATTTGATGCGTCATCTATTACCTGATTCTGAAAATATATTCAAGAAACATGTGCATGAGTACGGAGAAATTGCAGCTATGGATCTTTTTCGATCATCAATCGAGGATGTGATTACTCAGCTTTCGTCTGCGACAAGTTTTGAGGTTAATTTTGATTTGGGATATGGTTTGAAAATATGCAAGGTTGTAACACGGGAGGAGTTTGAGGAAGTAAACAAAGAGGTGTTTAAGAAGTGTGAAAGGCTAATCATGCAATGCTTGCAAGATGCAGACCTAAAAGGTGAGAATATAAAGGATGTGATACTTGTAGGTGGATGCTGTGATATACCAAAGGTGAAGTATCTTGTTACTGAAATATGCAAAAGAAAGGAATTTTGTGAAGGTGTTAAATCTTTGGATGCTGCACTTCATGGTGCAGCAATGGCAGGAGCTATTGCTTTAGGATTTGATAATCCATTTGGGAACTTGGAGCTGTTGGATTTTCCTTTCACACCTCTTGCCATCGGAATTAAAGCTAACGGAAACAACTTTGTACCTGTAATTCCGAGGAATACATTGGTGCCACTGCCAACAATGCGGCGTGTAGTTTTCACAACTATTCATGATAAGCAAACTGCGGCATTGATCGCTGTCTACGAAGGTGAGTCACAGAAGGCTGAAGAGAATCACCTTTTGGGATATTTCAAAATAACTGAAATACTCGAAGCATCAAAAGGAGTTCCCGAAATCCATGTTAGCATGGACATAGATCATGAAAACAGGTTGACAGTTATTGTTACTAATGGGATGCCAGGATCTCAACAATCTCCCACTCCTGTTATTGTAGCAAGGATGACAAAGTTTACTGATGAACACATTGGTTTGATGGATGATGAGTCGCTTATTAGAGCATATGGTGATACAATGGATTTGGTTACTCTCGTCAACAAGGAATAACAAAAGCATCCTATCCAGCATGTATCGTTGTATATTGCATTTTTTTTATTATTGTTTCAGCAATATTAGAGGTTGATGTATAGGACTAAGATGATTCAGTGGAAAAATAATGACAATCCACGCTCATATATGTCAGTTGAGAAATTTTATAGAGATTGTCGAATAAAATAGTGAGGTATCATGTGGAGTTTAGTAAATAAAATAGAAAAGGATAGAATACATTCTTTTTTTTTTCATTTTCAGATGAAAATCCTCCTTTCTTCGACACCATTTCTAATTTCCTGCTATAGATAGGGTACTGTCGAAATTGGTGTAATATTGGTGAGGTATGCATTGGTAAATCCTACTAGAAATATCAGAAACACCATTCACCCTTTGTGTTTACAACCAATTGGGATCATGAAGAAAAACTAAAAAAAGTGAATAGAATAATAGCCTTGCTGTGGCCTGTGGCAGCACGTACGGCTCTTTTGTTACATTGTGGAAACTAGAAAGCAGTTAATGACATCCCCATCAATCAAATCAGCTAAATCATAAACAGTAATCAGTATTATAGGATACCGATCCTTAAGAACCTTGGTTGGATTCATGATCTTCTACAATAAATCATGGCACTATATAGATTATGAAAATTCCAAAATCTGGCTTGTTAATTTTCCCTGCCACTTCTCAAAAATTTGTCCCTGAGTGTAAAGCACTCACCTGAAGTAACTTGTGCTGCAAGTTTCTAAATAGATTATATTGTTTTAATTTACTGCAGAAGAAGCTTTAGATGTTACACTATTAAAGAAAGAAAAGCAGCCTGAAAGATTTTCCACAGCTCCCCCGGGTAAGTAAATAGATAAACGCTGAAATTTGCAAATTCTTCTCAACTCTTCCTCCGATGTAGACAGCAAACTTACTAGCCTAAAAGTAAAATCTATCTCCCTAAAATATGTTTAGTTTGTTAATGAAAAGTTTTACAAGTGCAAAGTTTGGAATGTAGCATATCAAATATAACTCATCCATTAATCATTTATCATTAGCTGGCCATGAGAATATGGTTATTAGAGATGTAACTGATAGTTTTAAACAAATGGATTATGAGGACATATCTCTCAATAACAAAAAAATAAATCATACAACAAAATCGCATATCTCTAAAAAAATCACTATCTATCCATGTAGCATTCTATTATATTTGACAATTTCTCAAGTAACAGATATGAACAACTGGAACTGACGTCCTCTATTTATTATTTCCATTTATGTTATGGACATTAGACCTATACATCAACCTCTGATGCTGAAACACAAAAAACAACTAAACAATATACAATGATATATGCTGGATGGATATCATGATGACTTTAATATTCCTTCTTCTGGAGAGTGACTAAATCCATTGTGTCGCCGTAGGTTCTATTTAGTGCCTCAGCATGCAAAAAAGGCCATCATCGATCACTGACATCGGCATCCTAGCTCGCATAGCAGGAACTACGGGTTCCTGTGATCCTGGCATGTAAACAGCAGATGCAACTGTCAGCTCATTTTTACCATTTATGTTCATGCCCATTTTGATTTCTGGAACTCCTTTAGGTGCTGCAGGTATTCCCATTATTTTCAAATATCCCAAAAGGTGGTTTTCGTCTGCCTTCTGTCCTTCGCCTTCGTAGATTAGTATCAATGCCTCAGTTTGATTATCATGAATGGTTGTGAAATATATGACCCTCGTCGTTGGCACTGATGCGTTCCTCGGAATTACAGGCACAAAGTTGCGCCCATTAGCTCGAATTCCAACTGCAAGAGGTGTGACATGAGAAGTTACCAAGTTCAAGTTCCCAGAGGGATCATCAATGCCTGAAGCAACAGCTCCTGCCACTGCTGCACCACAAACAGAAGCTGTCAAAGGATTCATATCTTTATAAAGTTCCTTTACTTTACATATATCAGTAACAAGATTTATCACCCTTGGTATATGAAAAAATCCACCAACAATTATCACATCATTTATTTCATCAACTCCTTCTACCTTTGCATCTTGCAAGCACTGGATGATTAGTCTTTCACACTTCTCAAACACCTCTTTGTTTATGTCCTCAAACTCCTCCCGCGTTACAACCTTGTGTATCTTGCACCCATATCCCAGGTGTGAATTAAATCCAACACTTGTCTGAGAGGAAAGTCGATGAATCACTTCCAGAATTGCTCCTCGAAGTCTAACCATTGCATTAAATTTTTTGTCCCCATCAAGATGTTTCATGAATTCATTTTCAGAATCTGATAAGAGATGACTCATCAGATTTCCAACCAAATCTTCACCACCAATAGCATTTCCTGCCAAGGCTTTCATTTGGCATTCTCCTTCTTTAACAGTAGTTACAGCAACATCACAATAACCAGAATCCATATTGAAAATGAGAGCATTTTTTTTCCTTTCACTGTCCTTATCCGCATGAGAAGAAGAAGAAGCCTGCAGTTGTTGCTGTGCATACAACAAAGCCACAGCTGTTGGTTGAGGCATCAATTTAAGAACATTAAGACCGGCCATCGCACAAGTACAGTGTATCCGGTTTAGCTGCAATCGGCTGAATGAGACTGGAACTGTAAACACTACATTTCTTACAGGCCGTTTCAGTTTAGTTTCAGCCAATACTCTTAACTGACCCACATACTCTTCAAGGACTCGCTCTATAGTGGTATATACCAAAGTTTCTTTCTTTTTTAAAGAAATTAAAGGGCGAACACCAATGTCCATAGTCTGCAGCTGCACCATATATGGGAAATTTTTACTTACATGCACTACTGGGTCTGTATCAGTTCTGCCTATCAAGCGTCTCATTTTGTAAATGGTAGCTTCATACAACATGTCAAGCATTTCGTCTCTGGAGATTGAGACTTTATTAGTACAAATATCTCCAACAGAAGAGCTATCATCTTTGAAAGGTTCACATGATTTCTTAATGTTCTCCTTTGTTGGATTGCTAAAAAGATCAAAACTGGAACCATTCCACACCGCAACACAACATGGCCACGTGCCAATATCAATTCCAATTGGTATTTCAGATTCCATAGTCACAGTATATGCAGTTACACAGAGAATTCACCATATCTGTGAACAAGTACAGACCCAAAAATCAAGATGAACAGATTTACTGTGAAAAACCAAAACAAAAACTAAGTAAATCACATGTCAATTAGGTCATGCACCATTCCATTGCATCAAATCAGGCAAGCTTATTCAAACACAAAAACCAAATTCTTGAATTCGAACAAGAACGAAAGATTTTACAAAATTAAAGTCATGATCCTAACTAATTGCATTCGAAAACATTAATGTTACGTGAACTCCATACTCAAGTGTGAATTGTGTGTGTGGCAGACATAATCAAGATTGAAATTTCTTGAATAGCAATTAATTAAAAAGAAGAATCTTGATCATAAGGAAGAAGAGAAAAAGAGGAGTGTTCAACAAGAAAGAGAAGACAAACCTGAGGAGAATGGTGCATGCAGCGTGTAAAGCAAGAAATGGAAAGTTTCTTTGGTTCTTGATGATTGGATTGGATTGGATTATGATTCTGATTGTGAAAATGCACTGTATATGATGTAAAATCTCCACTTCACATCATTATATAGTAAACAAACCCTTTAAAGTTTAACCTCTTCAACATAGAGAAAACAATGTCTAAATTTGAAGTTGATTCAAATATTTTTTTTGAATGATGATGGGCCTAGTTCTTAAAAAAAAATATAAAGTGGATTTATGATTGCTATTTCAACCCTTCTTATGCTCAAAATGTGCAAAAAACACTACTGAAAACACTACAAAAAACACCCTTCTTATTAATATCTAAGACTAGTGCACGTTTTTCAAATGGAGATTAGGTTGATATTTATCATCACAAAAATTAATTTTCAAATTATGAATAAAATTCTATCATTTAGCAGTAATGTTCTTCTAAACTATGAAATCTAAAACTATCGTGTCATAGATTTTATACAAATTCCCTGTTAAAGAATTGTAAACCATATCTTGCATATTAGCCTTTCTTTTAAAATTTTCATCCTCTTTCAATGCATAGTGATCATTGTCTCCACTTGAGTTAAGGTACTATCATATGGTGTAATCTCTCCCAAAGTATTTGATTCCCGATAAAGACATTTTGTCACTTCCATATTCTTATTTTTTATATTTTCAATTTGCAAACAAAAAGATGGTGTCAAATTATCAATTCAAGGTATGTTGGGTTCCACGCATTAAAACAAGAAAAATGCTAACTAATTTCAACGAAAAACTAATTAAAGAATTAAAAAAGTAATGTTATTTTGTAATTTGTGTAATCAAGAGCAAAGATAGATATCAAATACATGCTCAAACCAGTATAGCAGAAGCGGATTTAACAACTAAATAATCTTAATCAAAGAGTCTACAACTGTAAGATTCATGAGATATCAGATATCCCCCCCAAAAAAACAAATATGTTAATAGTGCTTCACCTAATATACCAAACCTGTCCATTATACAATAAGTTGGCAAGGCAAAAACAGCCATCATACCGAAACTCAGACATAAAAGTAATGATCTCGATTAAAAGATTACAATCTTATGACAATTGAAGAAAATATAGGCCATTCTACCTGCCTCCTCCCATTCAAAGACACATCAGGCTAAGCTGCACAGCCTTCCCACAAGTCCATGAAGAAGTTATGTTATGATAAAACAGCAAAATCAAAAACCAATAACCATCACACCAACTAATATAGGTTAAGGATAAATAACAACAATAAACTAAATAACCCACTTCACTCACGTTCATAATTGCAAGAATGCTGAAAACTAACAGAAACAAAATTGATTCCACCCTGGCAGGGAGCTTCAATAAAAAACAGATCAGTAACTTCAAAACAACAAATCTGAAATACAAATTAAACAATAATTAAAGATATGTAAACAATTTGGCATAATCAGATTAGACATTGGAACTCCACCAGTTGCCCTTTCCCTCAAGAAACAAGCGTCAAGGTGCAAAAACCTGTATCCAGAATTAACATCAGTCTTTAAGATAACAATCAAAACTTCAAGAAGCGTCACATCACATTACAATAAATATAAAGTATTCAACATAAAGTTCGTGCAGATAGGCATTATGTAGTCCAATAATAGTATAAGAATCAATATGCCTCATAAAGAAGCAAAGATTAAAAGAACCTTCTTGACAAACAATGCGCATAATATTCTCATCTCTTTCTACCACCACGCTCTCTCAAGGATAGGGAGAGTGTTTCTCCTCCACTAATATTGTAATGTGAAAGTGACATATTGTCCTTGAGAAAGCCCGGCTTTCCACTCAATTTCTGCTTGTTAGCAGGGAGTTGGACCTCCCCAGAAATTTTTTCCTTCAGGCTGCCAACAGTTTCAGATAGAGATTGCACAGTTATTTCAAGAACTTGTCCTTTGAGATTTCCTTCATCAACATGAGGAACAGATATACTGATGCGAGCAGGTCCCTGTGGAGAAAAAATGGCAGTTCAGATGAACATAAATAGCATTATAACACTGGTAGAAAATGTAAAATGAAAATATATGTACAATTGGTAGCTTTTTTATTAACTCTACATACCGGATGTTGAGCCAGAAATTTATCCTCAGGGATCAGAGCAGAATCATCATGCTTCTGCCTCTTTGGTTCTGGTTCCTCTGGGAGCGGGGGAAGAGCTTCCTCAGGTGGCGGCGGCGGTGGTACTCCTTGAGGCGGTGGTGGTGGATGCATCATATGCATCCCTGATGGTGGATGAGAGACAGGAGCATAAGGCCATGGAACAGGAGTGAACTGAGATCCAGGTGGTAGAGGTATGGGCATTCCTTGGCTATTCATATGAACTGATGGATGCATTGGAGGAGGGGGCGCTGTTCGGAGAGATTGCATCATGAGCATGCCTGGTGGTCTTGGTGGAGGCATTGGAAGGCCACTGCTATTAGGATTAGAATACTGCATTGTATGCATAGGACCACGGGGTAGATTCAAAGCTAGCCCAGGTGGTGGCGGAAGAGAACGAACTGAAGGCATGCCATGTCTTGAAGGAGGTGCAGCAGGACCAGGGAGGTTTTTAGATTCATTATTAAAAGCATCATTTTGATCCTCATTCCCAATATTCTGTGACATTGCTTGGTTTGCAGTACGGCCAATACTACCACTGTGACCGTCCCATATAACTTGCTTAGGTTGCTCATCATTTTTCTCAATTTCAGCCTTCACAGCATTGGAAACCTCTTCCTCAGTAGTACCAAAAATATCAGGACGGGTCTGAGCAAGTCCAACAATGTTTTTTGAGATTTCATCATCTTGTGCCAGAATGGTTTCTCGAATTTTGGCGAACATCCTTTCTTTTTGTTCTTTGTACTTGGGATCAATGAGAGAAATTCGCATATGTTCTGACATTTCACTAATAGGAATAAGTTCACCAGTGATAGGAGAAACAACAAACTTGGTTGAATCTCTATCTGAAGGAAGTCTCTCCTCTGGTCTTTTCCAGTTCTTCACAATCCTCATCGGTGGTTCAGGATCTTCAGTAACCCTAGCTTCATTCTTCTTCACTTCATCATTGTCTTCCATACTATCAGCTCTCATTCCCTCTTCAACAAGCTGGGCCTCTTCTTCGTCCATTTCCATTTCTACTTCCTTTCCTGGCTCAACGATATCTAGTTCCATGGGTGTAATCTTGCTTCTCCTTATAACCTCCTCAAGCGTCATTGGAGGAGGCAATTCCTCATCCTCATCGTCAGCAAAATCTATTGATTCAACCACCACCGAATCATGCCAATCAATCATAGCCATTTGTATTCTTCCTGCTCTATCTCATCTTCAGCCTTTTGCCTAGCTTGCTCTTGAGAACACTCCCATTCCAGCCTATTCACACACCTTTCAAGCACAGTAGTCATCTCAGAAACACTCTTCTTCAGCTTCTCTGTCAGACCTTTTGGAGGCATCAAAACCTTTGAATATGCATCCGCAAGGGAAGTAAAAAATGTAAACAAGCTGTGAGTTGGTTTCAAGTAATGAAACTGGGGATTATTAATTTCCCTACTTGTCAATCCTGTTAAAAACGATTTCCCATTTCGAGCCACAAACTGTGCTGTAAGCTTTACTATATCAAGCTCTTCGCTTGTAATTCCTTCAGGAAGCCTGACTGTATACTGTTCAGCCTCGGGGGGGTCAAGTACTTTCCTTACTGGTCTAAACTGGGCTGAAATATCAGGCTTCTCAACAGTTGCTACATCGCTACTATCAGTAGCCAATGGCGCAGGTTGTTGAGTAGAAGATTGAGTCTGAGCACGAAACTCAGCCAACTTGTGCTGATAATACGCATGATAAGGATCCAACTTGTTTAGGAAATTAAAATTAGCATTGCCTGCATAACTAACAATAATCATCTTTTCGAATTCAAGACCCTCTTTAGCAACAAACTGAGAGGTTTTATCAACAATGGTTCTAATGTCCGGAGGAGGGTGAATTATTCCAATAGTTTTAGTATGTGTAGCAACAATTGTTGGTGCCGCTTCCTTCGTAGATAATTCCTCCTGAGAGAGTTGAGCCTCGGGGAGAGGACCGAGATTTCCATCAACAGGAGGAGCGGGTAGAGGAAGTATAGGTAATGAACGTAGCATGACGATAACTCCTTAAAACCCTACAAAAAAATTAAAACAGCAGAAAGTGAAAACTAACAACAATTAACTGAAATTAACAATAAATGATTTAAAATCACGTAGAAATATAGAATCATGATTGACGCATTAATGGAAAATAAATAAAATCTACATTCACTATTTTCGAATCGCGCCGTAATCGTATGTTCAAATCGGCTGTCTCTGCTGCAAATCGCGCCGTAATCGTATTCTGGCGCGAGAGGCAGGTTATAGTGAATAAAATTAGAAAGAAAGAGGGAAAAAAAAACCTTCAGAGTTTCTCACTGGTTATGGCGGCCGGCGAATGACGCGATCGGAAGCTTGCGAATGAATAACAATAATTCTAGAAGATAGATTTCTTGGACGGGAAGAAAATATTTCCACCAAATAAAACGGTAGTAATCGAGAGACTCGAATTTTATTGTTATTGAATTGAATCGCGGTATTTATACAGGAAAATATAAACCCAAAAAAATAGAAATAAGTCTACAAAAATTCACAGTATATATTTTTTTATATATCAAAAATATTAATTGCTCTTGCCTTTTTTTTGTTAAGGAGAAATTGCTCTCGTTAAAAATTGATCTTTTAATACGTGCCAAGTAAAGAATTGATTTCTACATTTCTATATATTCAACTCATATGTTTCTTAACTCATACCACTTAAGTTATCCTACGGAGATATTTTAATTTAAATATAAATCTAAAGATATTACATATGTACCAAAATATAAGTCGTTTTGACCATATTACAAAATCGTTCTTCATTAATAGTATGGAAAAGATAAATTGAAGAAGTAAAAGAAGAGAGAATAATAAATAATTAAAGATATAATAAGAAAAATAGCATTAAATTTTTCATTGGTATTGTAAAGTGACTTATATTTTATTACAATTTTTTTTCAAAGTGCCTTATATTTTGGTACTGAGAGAGTATATATAATTTTACTCTAAATTAAATCTAAACCTAAACTATAATTATCTTATCTTAATTAAAAATATACTAAAAATAATAAAATTCTAAGACTCTATATCGAGACAAATTCTATTAGTCGTGTCTGCCGCAGTTGGGTTGAATTGCTCCTGCATCAACGACGAACCCCGACATGCGTATAACATACAAAAGCACATACAAATTAAATGAATCAAAATGATTTTTTATTTATAAAAAATTACACCCCGTTAGCATCTTATTAACAACACCGACTCAAAGTTCAATTACCCCATTGAAGATGTCTTCAATTGGACCAATAGCAAAAATGATATTTACACTACTAAAAGTGACTATAACTTGTTACTCTTCTAAAAATATCAAATTCTTCTTTTAGTTGGCTTGTCACAACTCTACACCTAGTCACCTACTCCCATTATACTCAATCACCACAATATGAGTCATTCTGCCACCTGCACTCGTTGTGACCTCCTAAAAAGTTCTCTCGTTGCCTTTAGAACTACATTGATTTCAACAATTCATATTTCATCTCAAACCTGAATGTGTATGATTCGCTCAAGCTTGATACCACATGTGCACATGCTTTCATTTTCTCACTCGTTGTTTGGTGGTATTTGAGACACTGCAATTTGATGTGTTTAAACAATAATACTAGGTCGTTAAGTCGACTCTCCTCCAACATCGAGCTATGGTCGAAACATTCAGAAATTGTTTCTCTGTCGCTTCTAACAACGAGTTAGTATCATGTGAAATAATAAGAACTATTCTCGTACCATTCTGAATATAGACGAAACAATATTATTAGAAACATCTTCAACCACTATCTTGGAAGCTCAGGTCATCTATCATTTTGCCCGAGGAACTGTTGGCTATCTACATAGGACTCTTGCTGGCAAAAAACATGAGTATTCATGAACGTGTCTATTATTCTGACTCTGTACAATGTGTCAATCTCATCAAAGGTCAACGAATTAAGTACTACCTCTGTACCAAAATATATGTCGTTTTGACCATATCACACAAATTAAAAAATGTAATCATTGTTGTATGGAAAAGATAAATTATGGGTTAGTTTACAAGATTATCCCTCATTAATGGTATGTGAGAGATAAATTATAGAATTGAAAGAAGAAAGAGAAATAATTAATTAAGGGTATAAGAAAAAAAAGCATTAAATGCTTCATTGGTAATGTAAAACGACATATATTGTGGTACAAATTTTTTTCTCAAAACGACATATATTTTGGTACGGAGAGAGTATCATATTCATATTGTAGTTATCCAAAATATAAATGAATTACTCTCTTATATTATTGTTTCTCTCTACCATACACTCAGAGAAGAAAATTAATACGCATATTTTTTTTACTAAACTTGAAATTTCCTCAACATCGACTTTCAGACTAATACCTCTTTTAAATGGCATTCGTGATCTTCTTGAAAGAAAAAAAAAATTAAACAACCGACATGATGTAACTACAGTCTAAACTGAAAACGACGTCATTGTACTCAGTTAACTTTTAACACGTTGGTGTGTAATACGTGTCACAGTTGTAGCGTCTTGTTTGGCAAACTGTAAATTACAAAGAAAAACTGCGTTTTCACAATGGCAGAGATTAAATGGCTTTTCCACTTATTGTAAGAAATTCCACATTCCACACATTTCCATCTCACACTCATCACTTCACCGCATCTTCTTCCTTCAGATTCAAATCTCTTTCCCTCCTCAATTTCGCAAAGGTAAATTACACTTCATCTTCTTCGGATTTCATTGCAAAACGCGTTAATAGTAACTTTTTTTTTTGTTTTTGTTAGATGGAAGGTAGTGAAATCACTGAACAAGTTACAGAGAAAGTAGTAGATGATGATGATTTGAGTTTGAAGAAGAAAGTTTTTGTTGCTGGAGCTACTGGTAGCACTGGGAAAAGAATCGTTGAACAGTTACTTGCAAAGGGTTTTGCTGTTAAAGCTGGTGTTAGAGATTTGGAAAAGGCTAAGACTTCACTTTCATCTAATAATCCATCTCTTCAATTTGTAAGTTTTCTTTCCCATTATCTTGGAAACTAGGATAATTTAATGTTATTCCCATTTTTAAATATCAAATTGAAGTTTAGTTTGGGTGTTTATAAGTGATTTGATAAGCAATTTGCTTTGTATGGATAAACAACTTAATTAAGCGCTTATTGCATAAGTGCTTATTGTCATAAGCTATTAGCATAACAAAAGTAAAATAAAGTCGTCCCTGTGAGCTTAGCTTAGTTGGCAACATACATCGCATTTTATATGCAGGGTGGAATTTCTAGCTACTAGGCTGCTTGACAAAAAAGGAAAGTCAAACTAAAGTCAAATTGTTTTCATACTATAAATTTCATTGTCATAAGCTATTCCATAAGCTATCCTTAGAGTTTATGGAAATAAGTTGAAAACAACTTATAGACATGTAATGTCATAAGCTATCAGGTAGAGCTTATGAAAATATGTTGAAAACAACTAATAAGTATGTCTTAAGCTATTCGATAAGTTATCCCAAACAGTCTCTGTAATTACTTACATCAGTACATTCTGTGTGTATGTGAATGGCATGAACATGATGTGTAATTTGGTGTATATGAGTCATGAGTGAGTTCATATGCAGGTTAAAGTTGATGTCACAGAGGGTTCTGATAAGCTAGCTGAAGCAATTGGTGATGATACAGAAGCAGTAGTTTGCGCCACAGGATTTAGGCCAGGGTGGGATTTGCTTGCTCCGTGGAAGGTTTGTTGAACTTTTGTTCGTCTAATGGTAGAATTTTAGAATGGTTTAATGGTATTTATTTTTCATGTTTGTATGCCTCAGTTTTGATTTCAGCTGCCACTGATTAATGAATGACCTTGATTTTGTTTAGATTTAGAAGAAAGAACTTAGGATGATTGTAGGGTACAACGTATTTTTGTTGATTATGAATACTCGTACTCGATAGTGAAAGTTCTGGAGAAGAAGTTTGTTTCTTTTTTAGTAGGCTACATTATATACATGTTTCATTCTCTGGTTGTTGTGTGCTAAACTGTTACACTAATATAATCAGGATCTTTGTTTCTTATTTTTCTATAGCTTTCATTCTATGGCTCTTGTTTTAGAACAGACATCATTTTGCATATTAGATAGAGTCAGAATGTTGATGAAGAAATATTTTATCGTACTAAGATTTGCTAATTTTATGCATTGTCATGTGCACTCTCTTTCACGAGTTAAGACTTTCCAAGTTTATATTCTTGAATTCTTCACTAGTTAAGGGATAAAATGTTTGTAATAGTGTAATACTAATTCGAAACTTTATCGGTCCTTTAAATAGCATAAGATCATAAAAAAGAAGTTATCATTTAGCAAGTTATAAAGAAAATCACCAATGAAACAAAATATCCTTATAGGTTGGGTGGATTATTCTCCCTCGTTATTATACAATGCTTTCTTATAATAAAGGGATATACTATGCAGGTTGACAACTTTGGCACTGTGAACCTTGTTGAAGCATGCAGGAAAGCCAACGTTAACAGATTCATTCTTATAAGTTCCATTTTAGTCAATGGAGCAGCAATGGGACAGCTACTCAACCCAGCTTACATCTTTCTCAACGTTTTCGGACTCACCTTAGTAGCAAAATTACAGGCAGAAAATCATATAAGGAAATCTGGTATTAATTACACGATAATAAGACCTGGAGGGTTGAAAAACGATCCTCCTACCGGAAATATTGTTATGGAGCCCGAGGTATTGCTTAAATATCTGACTTTCTATAACATTTCCACAACATAATCTAAGTTTATTATATGCTTGTAGAACAAATGTAAAATTATTTAATTTTCTTTGTATCAGGACACCCTTTATGAAGGTTCCATATCCAGAGATCAAGTTGCAGAGGTAGCTGTGGAATCATTGGCTTATCCTGAGTCAGCTTATAAAGTTGTGGAGATAGTTGCTCGACCTGATGCTCCTAAGCGCGCATACCATGATCTTTTTGGTTCCATAGTTCAACGATGATATCTGAGATTAGGACTTGTGTTGCAGATTAGCAAATTGTTTTCTGGTGGAAAATTTGTGTTGTACTCTTTCTTAAAATATGTGCCAGTTCATTGAATTGTATACCAAAGTAATGTGGGTAAATATGCAAGCATACGTTTCATGTTATCCTTTCTATTCTATCATCCTCATTGAAGGTTAGTGAAGAATTTCAATAGAAAACTTATAGATGCAATCACTTTGATGTGTTGGACCCAAATATGGGCAGTGATAACAGAATATACCAGAATGAACAAGGACCCTTTAGGTAGTTTAGTACAGTGGTTAAGCTTAATGCAGTCTACTTTAAGCTTATTCTTTTCATTTTACTAGACTGCATTTCATTGTGCAGCTGTCTTTCTTAACTTGACAACTATCACTATGTCTGCGGTTCAACACACCGAGTGTCTCATGTTTATGATATTTAACGCAGATTCGGCTCCTCCAAAGAGAGTAGAGACTGAAGTGGAAAAATAAAGAATTGTTGTTTCAATAACCCAATGATTTACTAGATATGCTTCAAGTTCAGATACGAACTATTAATCAACGGTGAATATTACTTGCTTTAGACTCCTAACAACTCACTTAAGAAAAGTTAGATCCTTTATTATATTATAGGTGAATGAAACATTGCATAAATTTGAAATATGTGTTAACAAACTTCGAGATCCAAAAAAATTGAAGAACTAAAACAATAAAATCAAAGAAATAATTTTTTTTATGATTGTGTATTCCCTCAGCAACTACACAAGACAACACAACATGAGTATCATTTCAAACTTTAGATGAACCAAGTAGCCCCAAAGGCAATTACTGCAAGTGTAGCTGAGACACCAAAATGCACTCCTGTACTTTCCATTGGTGTTGGTGGAATTGCAGCAACATCTTCAACTACATTTTCTGCAAAACCACGGTGAGCGGATACCAGTATTGCCATAATGAAGATGGTGAAAACTATGGCAACCCTGCAGGTTTCCATTTTTGTATGTCAGCTCTAGCTCGATCAAGAAAGTGTATGTAAATGGTTGAGATGAAAATGCTAGTGGTAGGAGGAGAAATGCAACTCCTTTTTTATAACAAGGATTCAAGACAACTAGACAAGTGAGCAATGTTGAGCTGTAATATGTTACTTGTAGCTTTAATAGTAAACATAATGATTTGAGAGTGTTGGTGCTAATAATAATAGTACTAGTAGTGTTATGTTATGTCTCCATGACTCCTCATTATAAACTTTTTGCGATTAACGGTGCTCAGTCCATATTAATCATAGTAAGCATTAAGCATGCGAATTAGATTTACTAGTTTTTGTCAATTATCCAAAACAATAATAAAGGTATAATAGAACGGTCAATTTTCAGAGACATTACATTTTTTTTTTTATACATCAAAAATATAAACTGTTCCCACAATAAATTAATATTAGACCTCCCTCTATTCAATCTATATTTTCCTCCTCAATTCTTACAGGGACAGAGACACTTATGTGACTTTGAAAAGTAAAATTTCATTCATTATATTTTCAAATATAATGGTAGTCATGCTAAGTGTTGTTAGTGGGATTGTTGTGTCAGAATGGTGTGGACTTAGAGAGAAAAGTCATGTGATTAGTATGGATCAAGTAGTCAAAATATTCTAAAAAGTTTTGTACAGACATTTACCCACTCAGTCTACTATATGCATCTGTCATTGATGGATCATAATTGAGACTTTGATACACTTATTTAAGTTTAAAAGATAAAATTCCATTTAGCCCGGGCAGATAGAGTAGGTCCGTTTAGCCCGGGCAGGGGGTTGAGGCAAGGGGATCCCCTTTCCCCTTATCTCTTTATTCTAGTAGCGGAAGGTTTAACAGCTCTCATAAAACAAGCAATAGGAACGGGTGATTTACATGGAGTGAAAATTTGTCGTGGGGCACCTTTGGTGTCTCACCTTCTTTTTGCTGATGATTGTTTTCTTTTCTGCAGGGCATCTATAGCGGAGGCTAATCAGTTACTTAATATTTTACGCACATATGAAGAAGCAACAGGCCAACAAATTAATCTGGCCAAATCTGAAGTGTTTATAAGTCGTAATCTTAGTTTGGCAGCACAGGAGGATCTTGCCTTAATACTTGGTGTGAAACATGTTATTGGTACAGGTACATACTTGGGACTCCCATCAATGATAGGTCGAAGCAAAAAATCTATATTTTCCTTCATCAAAGACCGGATATGGAAGCGAATGAACTCTTGGAGGGGCCGGTCCTTGTCAAAAGCAGGTAAAGAAGTAATGATAAAATCTGTGTTACAAGCTATCCCGACTTATATCATGAGTGTTTATCTTATTCCTTCCACAATCATTTTGGAGATCGAAAGGATGATTAATGGGTTTTGGTGGGGTGGTGGGGAGAACAATAGAGGTATAAGGTGGTTGGCGTGGGATAGATTGACTATCCCTAAGAAGTTAGGTGGGTTGGATTTTCGTGATTTTGGAGCGTTTAATAAAGCTATGTTAGCGAAACAGGGCTGGAGAATCATACAACATCCGGAATCCTTGGCATCAAAAATTTTAAAATCGCGGTATTTTCCTAATTCATCTTTTCTTGATGCTAGCCTTGGTTCTAACCCCAGTTTTGCTTGGAGGAGTTTATGGAGCTCTAGAGAGGTGCTATTGAAGGGCAGTAGATGGGTTATTGGTGATGGGAGTAAAGTAAGGGTGATGAGTGACCCTTGGCTACGAGTTAAGGAGTCTCGGTGGGTGAGTTCTCCCCAAAGGGTGGAAGCATATTCTTTACATGTCAATAATCTTATGCTTGATGGGGCAAAGTGTTGGGATAGAGATAAGATTGAGAGCCTTTTCAATCACGAAGAGGCTGAGCATATCCTTTCCATACCCCTTTTTGAATCAACTAAGGAGGACCGGTTAATTTGGGAAGGCGATAAAGAGGGGTGTTACACGGTGAAAATGGGTTATCGACTCTTAATGGAGGAGAGGTGGGGAAATGAAGGTGCTGCCAATTATTGGGATAATATGTGGAAGGTTAATGCTCCTCCCAAGTGCCGGCATTTACTATGGAGACTGTGTAGAGCTTGTCTTCCAACGCGTGCTCGTTTAATTCAACGCCGTGTTAATTGCCCTATTAGCTGCCCTGTTTGTAATGATGGGGTTGAAGACGATTACCATACTTTTTTCACTTGTCCATATGCGGTTGAGTGTTGGGCAGCTGCTGGACTTTATCATGTTATACACCATAGATTATCTCTGTTTAATAATGTTCCGGATTTAATTTTTGATATATGCAGCCAAGAAGAAGGGGATGTTGCGGGACATGTTGCACTTCTCCTCTGGACTTTATGGCAAAATCGTAACGAGCTGGTGTGGCACGAGCAAACTAACTCGGCTGCAACGGTGGGGCAGCAAGCAACTGCAGCTTGGCAGGCCTGGTATGCAGCACAACAGCAGCTGCAGAATCGCAATATTCAGCAAGCGCAGGTGGCTGGCAGCATGTACTGGGAACCGCCGTCCCTTGGGTGGATCAAATGCAATGTTGACGCAGGATTTTGCAACACAAACACAGCTACAACGACAGCAGCATGCTTTAGAAACACCACAGGAGCTTTAATTTGTGCACAAACTTATCGATACAATGGGGTAATGTCCACATTAGAAGGCGAAGGAATGGCACTTTTTGATGCAGTTAAACAAGCACAAATCCAAGGATTACATAATGTCATTTTTGAGAGTGATTCACAAACTCTTGTTCATTCCATTAATTCTCATATTTGTCACGTTGGAAATTCTGAGTTTTGTAACATTATTGCTAAGATTAGAGACATTCTAGCTAGTTCGTCAAACTTTGAGGTTAGGTTTGTTAGGAGGCAAGCGAACATGGTTGCTCACACTCTGGCTAGGGCGGCCATTTCGTGGTCTTGTCACCACTTCTTTGATTTTATCCCTCCATGTATTTCTACTTTGATTAATAATGAAAGGCGTTAAGTTTGTTGTTTTCAAAAAAAAAAAAAAGATAAAATTCCATTAATTATATTTTCAAAAGTAATGGTAATCGTGCAAGTGTTGTCGAGGCAAAAAGTATATGGAAACAACAACATCTTGGTATTTGGTTCATGCAAGTGCAACTTGTTTTTTTTCTTTATATTAAAATTAATTAATGAAATAAACAACAAAGACTCTGTGGCCCAATGGATAAGGTGCTGGTCTACGGAACCAGAGATTCTGGGTTCGATCCCCAGCAGAGTCGTTTTTTTTTTTATTTTCTTTCATATTTTTATTGATTTAATATTGAACCGTGGGTGGGACATACCCTAAACCTAAAGGGTAGCGCCAGATTTTGTTTTAACTCGAACACAAAATAATTAAAAAATGTAATAAGGTAAGGTTTATTGTATTGTATCGTGTTCTCTTCTTCGTTAGTCTCTTTCTCTCTTATCCCATTCCCATAATCATCTCTCTCTTTCTATCTATCTACACATTTTCGTTTCCTTCGTCATTCAATCCTCTCTCTCTCTCTCTCTCTCTCTTTCTTTTTCGTACTACACCCCTTTCATCTTCGGAACCTTCTTTTCTCCGCACTTTCCCCCATTACTTGCTCCTTTCTTCAAAATTAGGGTTCCCAACTTCACCACAAAATTGCTTCAATGGCATCGCTTTCAACAATCTCATATACTACTTGTATATGTTAGGTAAACTACTTGCTTTTTCACCTTTTCAATTTCTTTTACAATTTTTTAATTAAATTCTTTGTTTAATTATTATAATAATTGTTTTAATTCGTTTGGTGATTATCACGTTCCTTAGTTATTAATCTATTAACTGAAGTCCTTTAGAAATAAATTGATTGAAATGGTGGTTATGTATGTTTATGGACTTTTATTTTGCTTTCATATGTTGCAGAAGGTTAGGATGAAAGGTTTTAGAGATTGGGTTTTAACCCAGATATTGTCCAAATCATTGATTTCGCCTACACCATTATCGAGCAGTAGTAATAGTTTGTATGATGAAGAGCGTTCCAATGAAGATTCTAATGACCAAGGTATAACCCTGACTCATTTTACTTTATCTGTTTAATTATTGAAAATGCACTTCAGTAACTTCTCAAAAGAGAAGCTCACAATGGTGATCCTCATACTACACATGTTAAGCCCCGTAACTCATTCGAATTACATGATGCTACACATGTTTCTTAATAGACTGCCATTTGTGTATATTTTAGGTAGGATCATACAGTCCATGTTAAAATCTTTCACCCCTCCCAATTTTAAGTGGAGTCTTGCTTTTGATAAAGTTGGTTATAGGGAAGCAAAACTCTCCATAAAGAGTGTGTTTGTTTGAAAGCGTGCAAAAATATTCCCAGAAAAGTGATCTTGAGAATATAACACTCCCATGTTTAGTACAAATTCTGAAACAATATTTGTAGTTATTTAGGGTTTAGGGAAAACTATATTTTCCCTAGCTTCCCAAGGGAATAGAAGTTATTTCAAAAGCCAACTATAACATCTAACTTCCATATTATTCTACTTCATTTTTTCTATTTTTTTCTATTTTTTATATTTGAACTAAATAAAGTTTAATAGCATTCCTAGGAATACAATCCTATACCTTTAAACAAATGCCCCCAAAGTAAAAAAGAGGTTTTCTGCTGTTGATCTAAGTTTTATGTTAACGGCTAAAGCAAGTGTTGATAGTTTCCTTACCGAAGAATCTATTTTGAACCAATGTTTGCATCAGTATTATTTCTTTGATTAAAATGTCTCTCATCTGTATAATTTAGATAGAACTCATACGGGTGCTTTTTGTTATGTTCAGCTCCCACCGCTAACTCTGTAGCGTCGCCGGTTCCGTCCGGCATATCAAACTCTTCTGCTAATCAGAGTAGTTCCACCTTGCAGCAGGCTTCTGATGCAGAAATTTCTCAATCGCAACATAGCGGTGGAAGACGGAAGGATACTTTGGCAAAGGTCGAGGTTCTCCAAGTTAAATTTTTCCGCCTGCTCCAGCGCCTTGGCCAGTCAAAAGAAAACCTCTTGGTCGCAAAGGTTCTTTATCGGATGCATCTTGCAACTTTGATTCGTGCTGAGGAATCAGATCTAAAAAGAGTTAACCTTAGTAGCAGTAGAGCCCGAGCAATTGCAAACCAACAGGAGGAAGCTGACATTCCCCAATTAGGCTTCTCCTGCAGAATACTTGTCCTTGGTAAAACTGGAGTTGGTAAAAGTGCTACCATAAACTCTATATTTGGTCAAGAAAAAGCCATGACTAATGCTTTTCAACCTGCTACTAATTGCATCCAAGAAATTGTGGGAACTGTCAACGGGATTAACATAACGTTTATTGATACCCCTGGTTTTCTGCCTTCCTCTACAAAAAATGTGAAGAGAAATAAGAGGATTATGCTTTCTGTTAAGAGATTCATTAGAAAATCCCCTCCAGACATTGTTTTGTACTTTGAACGGCTTGATGTTATCAATTCTGGTTATAGTGATTTCCCACTTTTGAAACTCATAACCGATGTATTTGGTGCATCAATCTGGTTCAACACTATCCTAGTCATGACTCATTCATCCTCAGCTATTCCAGAAGGACTTGATGGATATACTGTTAATTATGATTCGTATATTTCTCAATGTACTAACCTAATACAGCAGTCTATACATCAGGCAATGTTAGATTCAAGGCTAGAAAACCCTGCACTTTTTGTTGAGAACCATCCTCAGTGCCCAAGAAATAATATGGGTGAGAAAATTCTTCCTAATGGACAGGTTTGGAAATCTCAACTCTTGTTATTTTGCATCTGTACCAAAGTTCTCGGCGATGTAAATTCCCTTCTTAAGTTTCAAAACGGCGTAGAACTAGGACCAGCAAATAGTGCCCGAGTTCCTTCTATGCCCCATCTCCTTTCATCCCTGTTACGCCATCGCACTGTATCCACCAATCAAAGTGGAATTGATGATGAAATTGAGGACATTTTACTTTCAGACAAGGAAGAAGATGAGTATGATCAACTTCCATCCATACGAATCTTGACAAAATCCCAGTTTGATAAGTTGTCCAAGCCGCAAAAAGAAGATTATCTGGATGAATTGGAATACAGGGAGACCCTTTACTTAAAGAAACAAATGAAAGAAGACTATCGCAGGCGCAGGGAGAAGTTACTCTTAGAAGGGCAAGAGTTTTCTAATAGTGATAATTCTGATGATCAACAAACTCCTCCAGAACCTGTTCAGTTACCGGATATGGCTGTTCCTCTAAGTTTTGACTCAGATTGCTCTATACATAGATATCGCTGCCTTGTTGATAATGACCAATTGCTTGTGAGACCTGTTCTTGATCCCCAAGGATGGGATCATGATGTGGGTTTTGATGGTATAAACTTGGAGACAGCTATCGAAATAAAGAAGAATGCATATGCCTCGATTGTGGGACAAATGCATAAGACCAAGCATGATTTCAATATTCAATCTGAGTGTGCTGCAGCTTATGTTAATCCGTTGGGTCCTACTTATTCTATCGGCGTTGATGTTCAATCTGCAGGTAAAGATATGGTTTGTACCATTCATAGCAACACAAAATTTAAAAACATAAAGCACAATATTGCTGATTGTGGTGTTTCTTTGACATCTTTCGGAAAGAAATACTACATGGGTGCAAAACTTGAGGATACATTGCTTATCGGAAAGAGATTAAAATTTGTCGCTAATGCTGGCCGTATGGAAGGTCATGGACAAATGGCGTATGGTGGAAGTTTTGAAGCTAGTTTACGAGGGGAAGATTATCCTGTTAGAAATGACAATTTAAGCCTGACAATGACAGTCCTCTCCTTCAATAAGGAGATGGTATTGAGTGGAAGCTTACAATCTGAGTTCAGGTTGAGTCGAAGCCTGAAAGCATCTGTTAGTGCTAATCTAAATAGTCGCAAAATGGGGCAAATATGTATAAAGACAAGTAGTTCTGAGCATTTACAAATTGCCTTGGTTACAGTTTTCTCGATTTTGAAGATTCTGTTACATAAAAAGGAAGTTTAGAACATGGTGAAGAAAGTCATGCAAAGATATTAGTTTCTGTTTGTCTAGTGATATTCATCTATTTTGATCATGGAAAAGGTGAAAACTGGTGAAGCATTTTGCAGGGAAGCATAGATATGGACCATTTTCCCTTTCAGAGGGAAAACGAAATTAGAATTGGAATTTTTTGAAGAGTTAAATTTTGTTTTCTTTTCACTATACTTCAGATTCAAGATTTTGGAAGTTTCTTTAGGTAAGGCTGGCATCTTGAACCTGTAACCTTTTATGGATTGTTGTTCAACAATCAGTATTTGGGTGCTTCCCCAATTATAGATGTTTATTTGTAGTAAATAAAATCATAACTGTACATTAAAGCTAAGAAACTCTGGTTTTTTCTTCTCTGATTCGTTCATACTAGTATATGAATTTATCGCAATGCTGCAAGTGCAAAGGAGGCTCAAGATTTATAGAGTGTAAGTGTGGAGAAGTGGAAAATTTGGGTTCGAATTTTGGTCCTTTCGATAATATCATTGTAGCTATGAGTTATACTTATGAAACGTGGATTAGGATTTTGCATTTTCCAAGTTCCAATATAATGGATTAGGATTATCATAAACTTCTATTAGTTTCAAGCTTTCAAACAGTTTGGGGTGGCTCGAATAAATTGAATTAAATGAATCAAAAAAATATTAAATTTTAGCCTCCTCGTTTTAAAAACTAATTTTTGGTCCTACAATTTCACTTTATTTTTGAACTTTCTACCTATTCTATTTTTTTTATGTGGCCTATTAATCACACCTCAATTTTGTAAAATCATCTTACTATAGTTTAAGATTGTCTTTTGGGTATTGTTGAACAGAATGTGTTGTATACTCTTGCATACGATTTATCTAATCTAATTAAGGATATTTTTGCTTTCACATGTTAGAATTAGCCATGAATGCTAGTTTACAAATGATTTTTTTTTTGTTTCAAAATGGCATGTGTAACTCAAAATATGACCTAATTTTTACATTGGCTTAAATGCAGTTTTGACCCTTCTATTTTGAGGAATTCGGAATTTCAACCCCTCTATTTTAAAACTCGGAATTTCAACCCTTTTATTTTAGATTTTTCAGTATTTTTTCACCCCCAATGACACTTGGCTTATTTTTGCTTATGTGGCAATGGTGACGTGTTTATTATTATATTTTTTTTAACACATGTGCATTATCTTTTTCTACCTAATTATTTTCATTAAAAATTATTAGAAAATTTTAAAAAATGCCATAAAATTAGAGAAAAATTATACAAAAATAAATAAAAATCTACAATTAAGTTACTATAAAAAAAATCTTGAAAAATACTAGAAAACAAGAAAAATACCATAAAAAACCCATTAAAAAGACATTTAATTTTACCAAAATAAAAATCTATTTACACATGCAAATTTTTGGATATACGTAATTTATTTGTGTCTAAGTAATTTATTTGGATATAAGAATATCCAAATATTTTCATATGCAAATATATATTTATTTTGATATATTTTAATATCATTTTAATGATTTTTTATGGTACTTTTCTTGTTTTTTAGTATTTTTTATTTTTTTATAGTAATTTATTTGTCGATTTTTATTAATTTATTTCTAAATTTTCCCCTAATTTTATAATAGTTTTAGGAATTTTTTAGTAATTTTTTTAAAAAATAATTAGGGTGATAGAGATTGCACATGTGTAAAAAAAAACACACATCATCATTGCCATGTAAGTAAAAAAAAGCCAAATGTCATTGGGGGTGAAATTTTTTTGAAAAATCTAAAATAGAGGGGTTGAAATTCCGAATTCCTCAAAATAGAAGGGGCAAAACTGCATTTAAGCCTTTTACATTTTGTTCAACATCGGTTTCTATTATCTTTCTCCTTACTTTCCGGTGAATTTGAACGCGGTCCTATGATCATGATATTGAATTTTTGAAGCTAATAGATGTAAGCTTCCACTTTTCTTTTTGGAATTTACTATGTAGGTTTTCACTTTCCAATAAAATACTACAAACTTTGTCACGCAAAGCTTTGACAAAGAGGCCAGTTGGGTAGGCCGATAGGGTATGAATTGTGTCCATTGTTTGCTCGGGTATGGTAGGGAATAATTAGTGAATCTCCCTTAAAATTTTGAGGGAGCCAAATTGAACTTTAGCAATGCATAAATATCATATTGTGTTCCCTTTATGAACTAATACTACCACAGTACCACATATGTTTTGAGAAAAGTATTCATTACATAGACGAGATGATAAAGTCACTAATAAACTTACACACACAAGTGGAGTGATCGGGATTCAAATTCAGATCATGGACGTCCGGCTTAACAATTTCGACATTTTCCGCCAGTTGAGCTAGGACTTCTGGATAATTTATGATCACTTTAATATTTATTAAAATGACTTATTATAAATATTCAAATGAATTGTGTCCATTGTTTACAAATTAAACTCAAAATCCGAACCATTCAAATAAAATAGATGATGCATTGGAGGTCATTAGAGCAACTCCATCGGCAATATTTTTCAATCCATTGGCCATGTGGAGTTTGAAAAATAAAGAATTTTGTAAAAATTAGCAATATTTTGTATCAATGTGTTCGCCAGGTGGCATCACGTTGCTTCATCAAGCAACACAACTTCAACTTAACTCATAATAAAATAACCTTATATTGGGACCCACTTTATATTGTTTGTTTGTCTTGTTATACTTTCAATACAATAAATGAGTAAAATAGTAAATGTTAAGTAAAATTGTGAGACCCGATAAGAGTTTTTTTCTAATTGTACGATTGGAGTAAAAAATGAATGAGTTGCTTCTCAATGATGTGGCTTAATTGGGACCCACAAAATACTTTAGATGATGTTCACCAATAAAGATACTCTTATAATATTGGTCAATGTACCTTAGTCTAAATAAATGAGAAAAGTCTCTACTTAAATTTATTTATTTTTCAACTATTATTATATTTTAATAAGTGGTGGAGTATATGCTTATGTGCCAACACTTATTCTTATTTCTTAAGCCTCTAGCTATATGACACATGTTAAAAACACATATCTTCTAGCTATTTTCGTTCTTCCAATATGATAAAGATAGCTTGTCATACACCCAATAGAAAAGAGTATCAAAAAAGTACATTAAGCTTTGTTTATTTGTTAGCAACTCCACGTCCCCACTCCCAACAACACGATTGACATATTCCATTCACGATTCCCTTATTCCTCAGCTCAGCTGACTTGACTATTGACTTATCTCTAGCCACCATATCATGTATCTTTCATAGTTTCATTAACATCTTAACAAAAATTGCATTTCACTTGCAAATTGTTACCCACAAGAAACTCACACGAAGTTAGCCCATAGCAATAATGCACTAGTTTATGATTGGCCTTCAATTTCAAGGGAGTGAATTCCATCTAAATTGTTTGAAGTCAAATCAATAACTTACAACATAAATTCAGACAAAATTCTATCTTGTATTCTTATCTTTAATTAAAAGACATTTAAGTGTATTTGAGAAATTTAAGTCGATTGATTACCTTGATCACCGACTGATTCGTGGAACCCATTTAAAACGAGAGTAAAGCTCGGAAGAATCAAATCTAATACTTTAAAATGAGCATATTTTAAGATAGCGACCAACACTACTAGGACAACTCAAATGAGTTACTAACTACTAACAAGTATTAATTACATTTACACCATTAAAATTGAATTAATTCCCTAATATGTTCATAAGATTATACTTATTCATTCCACAAAACTTAAGTAACAAGTAACAATCTTCTTTTCTAGCTATGGACAAGTACCCCACAAAACCTCAGCAACAATGGTAGCAGCTTCAGCTTCAGAAACACAAGCTTCTCTAACCCTAACCAATATTTCACCCTTAATACCTCTTTTCTCTCTTTGTCTCAACCCTTCCCCAACCTCCAATTGCACTGCAAATCTCGCCACACAGTTCGCAAAATCGCCACTCTTCTCTCCATCGTTAACTTCCAATCTCTGCAACTCAACAAACTTCTCCACAACACGTTCATGCAACATACATTCAACCGCTTCCTTTCTTCCGTAATATCCAATCTCAAGAACACACTCCATCGCTAACAAACTCAATTTCATATCATCAGAATTCAACAACGCTATGATTTTTGATATTTCACCGTTTGATTCGATTTCATCGACGATCGGTGACCTAATTGATCTGATTAGAGAACATAGAACTTCAATTGAACGAACTGAAGCGATATCAACTAAAGCTTTAACTGTAGGACTCATCAAAACCTCGCCGACGAACACGTCTTTGTTGAAGAGAATCAACGACGATATCGCGTTACCGGCGTGTTCGCGAATTTTGTTAGAGCATTTCGCGTCTAGAAGAAGCGATTCGAGTGATGAGAAGAGTTTGAAATTGAGAATGAGTTGTTGTAACTCGCGGTTAAAGCCTTGTGTGACTCGGTGAGAGAAACGAGTCAAGAGTGAAATCAACTCGTCTTCGTTGTTGTTGGAGATGATGCGGGAGAGAGTTGTGACGGTTTCGCGGTCGATCCATGATTGAAGTTCGGATTGAATGGCGGTGGCGAGTTTGGAGATGGAGTGAGTTGAAAGAGAACGAGTTATGAACGATTTGAGAGATGGTTTTGAGTTGTGAAGTGAGTTAACTAGGGATTTGAGGTTATTGAGTAGTTGAGAGAGGTTTGAATTGGTTGGAAGAATTGTTTGGAGTTGGAGAAGTGCTTTAAGTGATTCTGAGAAGTGATTATGGTGGTGTTGTTGTTGTATGGTGTGAGAAGCTTGTTTGAGAGCTTCGAGAACTTGTAGAAGTTGAGTTATTGAGATGTTGTTGTTGAGTTTCAATTCTTCTTCTTCTTCCATTATGTTATTATTAGATGTTCAGCAACTACTATACAACAATTTCTCTGTTTTCAGTGTGATATATATATAAGCCAATATCCAATTATAGTTTACACTTTCCACGAATAATCCAATATTCCAATCTAATCTAACTTATGTAATGTACTCCTGCTTATATTCTATGGAAAATTCTTATACTATCATTTCTAGTGAAAGCCATCAAATTGGTCTCTATTTAGCTCTAAAATTAAGTCACGACTCTATTAAATTTTTTTAAAAAGTTAAATTAATTCACTTAAATTGATACAAGAGATAATAAAACTTGAAATTTTAAGGAGAAATATACTTCTAAATCCCAAGTCAACACCATTCTACCAATTCAAGTGAGTTCTATTATACTATTAATATTTTTTACATTAATCTTTATTTTTATTATATCAAATTGAAAAATACTGATATGGAATAACTCATTAAGAATGAATTCAACGTCATCCTTTTTTAGTGGATGGAACTCTAGTCCAAAATTAATTCACGCATGCTCGTGTGCCTTTTAGAAAACAGTACTCCAAAATGTATCATGGTGTCTTGCTCACCACGCTTTATTTATTTTTTTTTTTTTAAATTCTTTGTAAATTTAAACAACATTTTTATTTAACTGAGTTCAAACTACCTTAGTCCATAACCTAAAAGGTGCGGTGGAATAGTTGGACTCATTTTTTTAATTAAATGTCGATGATTCAATCTTCATTTTATATATGTAACAACTTTAAATCTTTACTTTTATAAAAAAAATTTTTTTTAAATATTTAAATCAGTTGTCTCATTTTTTGATATACCTCCAATTTAATAAGAGATTAGTCACCGCGTTCGATGTTGCATATTCCAATCTCGACAAAAAAAACTACCGTAGTTCATTCCTATTATAAGAGGAAAACAACGAGACTGATACATGGTGATGCATATGAATGCAAACATTAAGTCTATTTGATCTATTTTAAAAAAGTAAAAACTGGAATAGAACAATACAAAATAGAACAAAAATAGAACATAATAGACTTTTAAAGTATTAAAAAACTTATTATTTTTAAGATTTTTTTGACCATGTGTTATTTTTAAGATGTTTGATTGACAATGTGTTGTTTATTTGGGTGTTTTATTGGACTAGATGTCTTTGAATGGACAATTTTTGTTATTTTGGTATTTTAGAAAATTTGTATCTGGAACAACAAGTTTATATTGTGATTCAAGAAAGACTATAATTTCAAAACTTGTCCACTTTCTTTTATTCAATTTGCCTGGTCTAAAAAATATATAATTTGAAAATCAATTTCAATATAATTGAAATTGTCATGTCATATATCTTATTTTTATAAATCAAACACACTCATTATCTCATAAATTATTTTTTTACAAGAAAAGATATACTTTTGTCGACAAAATAACAATCACTATTTAATATTCACACATAAAATTGCAACATTTTGAATTTAAATTCATATAAAAGTCTTCGGTTTAACACGGATCTTATAAAGTTTAATTCATACATTGATAAAACCTTAAAAAAAAAATAAGCAACTTCCTAAATCATACTCTAGTATTTTTAAAATTTGTACTAAGTCTTATAAAAGTCTTTTTATAACGGGCATGATAAATATAGTGTCCAATATCACAAGCTTTTCACGTAGTTGTTATGGAATTTAAAAGATATATACATTTAACGTTAGTTGATTCAATGAATTGACGTTAAATTTGATAAGAAATATTACAATTCAATTCTCACAATTACGTTTGAAACGAAATTGAAATTACTTGATATTGAAATTTACTCCCAATTATGAATTACCAAGGTTCATTTCTATACAATTTAGAGGATGAAAACAAAATAAAATAAAAGATACTCGAGTATATACTTTGTTTTTTAACAAACTCTAGCATATACTTTGGTGTAATACAATTTTTCTTTAGAAGATCCGTACTTTACTCAAAAGTTTTTCTTAAAAAGCATTAAATGTTTTGTGCTTGATATGTCTATTAACTAAATTATTAAAAGATATTGAACGTTAATTGATTAAGTAGTAATTGATGGTGAACTTGATAAAATATAGTTTGATTATTTGCAAGTTGCAAGTACTATGAAAGGAAATTGAAATCAGGTAGAATTTACCCCAAACTATATACTAGTAGGATCTTTTTCCTTTATGAATCCAACGGTGAAAGCTAAAAAAAATTGTTAAAAGATAAATAAATGGGAGATGCTACGGTACACTTGATAAATTATCATGTACCGGTACAATAGAATATATTGACCAATAGTTATATAACACATTGGATTGTATTTGCCATATGGCAATAATTAATTTTTAAAATATAATATAAAAGTGATGATGTGGATAAAATATAGTTTTTTATTGGTTAAATTTTCTATTGTACCGGTACATTACCTTTCGGCAAAAGTACATAGAATTTCCCATAAATCTTTGCAACAAAAAAAAAAAATCTAGAAATGAAAACGAACAAATAATTGTACTATTCCCCCTCCCAACAGCATCAAGACCCATCCCACAGCATTAATCGGCGACGTTAACTGACAGAAGAAGACAGAGCAAGTCGAGAGTCTGAACCAATACGAGAAAGACACGTATCCGATCCGAAAACCATTACCGTAATTTTCAACAATATCTTCTAATCCAATGCACCATACCATACCATACCATTACCAACCTCTTCTTCTCTTATAATCTACTCTTCTTTCCATCATTCCTTCTTCAAATGCTTCATTTCATATCACGGTATGTAACTATTCCTCTCTCTACATTGCTTCTATCACGGTAGATTTTGATTTCAATAATTGAAAATGTTAATCATGTTAATTTCATTCCCTATTCATTGGATCCAACAAATTCAATTAAATAAGCTTTAGAGAGAATTACTAATGATTATCTCTGTGATTCATTGATGCAGGTATTATTTGAGAATCTGTGGATTAATTGATTAGAGGAAACACTCTGTGTGTGTGTTTGTGTGTGTTTATGGATACAAAGATGCAGAGCTTTTTGCTTCATCTTGTTTTTGGTTACTTTGTGTTCTTTAGCTGTATTAGAGATGGATATGGAAGGATGACTAGTTCTTTTGTTAGGTCTGAGTATCCATCTGTTGATATTCCACTTGATCATGAAGTCTTTGCGGTTCCAAAGGGTCATAATGCTCCTCAACAAGTATGATTTTATTTAAACCTTTCATTCATCCGGACACGACACTTACAATTATATCACTTTTTCAAAAAAATTATCTGTGTTGACGTGTCAGTGTCTGTGTCGTGTGTGGTGTCCGTGCTTCGTACTTTGAGCTTATATACTGATATAAATACTTGTAAGATTGTTTGGGAGAATTTATGGAAACGGTTTATGTCTTGTCCATATGCTGTTTTCAGCTTATTTCCACAACCTCTTCAATATTGCTTGTGAAACCAATGTATAATTTATATGAAAACAATTCAATTTTATTTGATCTTTTGTTATAAAAATAGCTTATACATATACACTTATATTATTATAAGGGCTTAATTAAACTGTTTCTCTAAGCAGTTTTATATTTTGAAGTTATTGTTTTTATTTATTAAGTAGCTCTTGTTTTAAAGAAACAAATATTGCTAACGTATTCACTAGCTCATCAAAGAACTTTATTTTTGAATAAGAAAGTCTTCATTTTTTACAATAGAAGATCTTGTTGAGAAATGAGTGGAAGTTGTAATGTGATTCTAATGGTTACTTGAAAAAATATTCTGTTGGTAGAAATTTTATACTTGAATTAGAGACGGCTTACTTGACCAAAATTTCATCACACCTGTGTTATAAACTTATTATTTGCTGCGTTGTTTTTTTCCCCAACTGCAGGTGCATATCACACAAGGTGATTATGAGGGAAAAGCAGTAATCATCTCATGGGTTACCCCAGATGAACCAGGTTCCAGCCATGTACAATTTGGCACATCAGAGGATAAACTTCAAGCTAGTGCAAAAGGCAAAGTTTCAAATTACACTTTTGGTGAATACAAGTCTGGTTACATTCATCATTGTCTTGTTGAAGGCCTTGAGGTAATTGTTTCAAATTAGTAGAGTAGAATTATAATCACTGGTATTTTATTTGCAATGTCAAAATTAAAATAAATTGACCAGTGGAGCATAACTAAGAAGATAGCATATGTTTTTTCATTTTTCAAATAATCACATGTATATATATATATATATATATATATATATATATATATATATATATATATATATATATATAGTTCTTATTTTTCCATGTGTTGAATGTACTTTATTAACTTGATTAAGTTACTTCTGCATTTCAGCATAATACTAAATACTACTACAGAATCGGAAGTGGTGATTCTTCTCGAGAATTTTGGTTTGAAACACCTCCTAAAGTTGAACCAGACACCCCTTACAAATTTGGGATCATCGGTATGTTGTCTGTTTCCCCACATATCTTCATCTAGTAGAGCATAATCTTTTGCATCCGTAATTGCAAACTCTTTCTATATCTACTTCATAAACTATTATCTATCGGGATGTCATTTTGCTTTGATTTTTCATAATTTTAATTTTGTTGTTCTCCAAAATGAATAATTGTATCTACATTTCAGGTGATCTGGGACAAACATTTAATTCTCTTTCCACTCTTGAGCACTTTATACAGAGTGGAGCACAAACTGTTCTATTTGTTGGAGATCTGTCTTATGCTGATAGGTATAAGTACACTGATGTTGGTTTACGCTGGGATACATGGGCCCGATTTGTTGAAAAGAGTACAGCATATCAGCCATGGATATGGTCTGCAGGAAATCATGAAATAGAGTACTTTCCCTACATGGTAGAGTACCAAGATTTTTTTGTATTTATTTTCTGGACCGGTAAATTTCTATAGCACTTCCAGTTATTTTATGGAAAAGCTGAATTGATGTATCACTGTTTACCAAATTTGACTTACCTTACAGTGAGACTTAAACTATGGTTTGCATTATATATATCTGTTAGAAGTCCCACATTGGCTAGAGATATGGCATAGATAGCCTTTATAAATGTAGTGCAAGCCTCAACTCTTAAGCTAGCTTTTGTGGTTGAGTATAGGTCTCCCAAATTCTAATATGGTATCAGAGCCTATCCTAGATCCATTTGTTGTTTGTTGTGGAGACCTCTCATATTTGGGGCACCCGTTATTGTTGATTCCACGTTCCAGCTTGTTCAGTTCTGGGCGTGAGGGGGTGTGTTAGAAGTCCCACATTGGCTAGAGATATGACATAGATAGCCTTTATAAATGTAGTGCAAATATCAACTCTTAAGCTAGCTTTTGTGGTTGAGTATAGGTCTCCCAAATTCTAATAATATCTTTTGGAGAAAACTCTCTGTTTACCAAAAGAAGGCAGCTTAAGATATCACAAATGTCAAGTGGCGCAACTTGTTTTGTAGATAAAAATTTGTTTCCTAGTATATTATAGTCCTGCTTCATATGATATGCTGAATTAAATGTTCATCAGATTTGTTGTATTAACTTGACCTTTGTGAAGTTTCTATTAGTATAAAACTTCAATTATCTCCTACTGCCTATGTTGTAAAATTCACACTTTTTGTATTATAGGTTACAGACATGGCTTTAATATTCTTAAATAATTCTGCTTTATCAGGGAGAAGTTGTTCCTTTCAATAACTATCTTCAACGCTATACTACTCCTTATTTGGCGTCCAACAGCAGCAGCCCTCTTTGGTATGCAATCAGGCGTGCATCTGCTCATATAATTGTACTATCCAGCTATTCGCCATACGGTAACTAATCTCCTCTCTATATAATCATTCATCTATCTTTCTTGCATGTTGATTGACAATTATATTCTTTTACATAAATAAGGTTTTTAGTGTTCCATAGGTGTAAAAAAGCTTGTATACTCTAACTTTAAAGTTTTAGTTGGTGAGTAAAATCTTGTTTCTCATATTTGACGAAACTATGCAAGATTTACAGCACTAAGTAGAGCTATTTAATCTTCATGACAAACATGTGCTATTGAATATTGACCATTAATTAAAATTTAAAAATTAGAAAACAGAAATGAAGAAAAAATTCCCAAAATACAAGAAAAAATGCCATGTTCCTAGAAGGAAACAAAGGAAAATGATAAAGTAAAGATGTTTACTTCTCTACCTTAGGGATCAAGTGCTAGATTGTAGCTAGTTTATCTTTATGAATGGGGGAGACCTACAATCTTATGTTTGTAGGTCTAGATATTGTTTGAGAGCTATTTCTGTTTTGATTGAAAAAGTCACTTTCAATAATGTATACTTGTCAGCTGTTACCTTTTATTGAAGTATATCTAGTCTTGTTTTGAGAGTGTTGTTTCCTTTCTTTTTAACACTTGTACAATATATTTTGATCTTCCATAACAGTAAAGTACACACCACAATATAAATGGCTCAGTGAAGAGCTGACACGAGTTGATAGGGAGAAGACACCTTGGCTCATTGTTCTCATGCACGTGCCTCTCTACAACTCTAATGAAGCTCACTACATGGAAGGTGAAAGCATGCGAGTGGTTTTCGAGAGCTGGTTCATCAAGTACAAGGTTGACGTGATCTTTGCTGGCCATGTCCATGCTTATGAAAGATCGGTATGGTTTTCACTCCCTGCTCATGTTTTTAGTCCTTGCACAATATCATGAAGTTGTATGCTATTTTGGAGTTACTATCTTAGGAAATATGATTCTTTAGTCATGTGATGTCACAGTGGATTCTTACGTGTGCAATGTTTCTGTCTTGCTTTCAGTATCGATACTCCAATGTAGATTACAACATAACAAGCGGACACAGGTACCCCGTAGTCGACAAATCAGCACCTGTGTACATAACAGTCGGAGATGGAGGAAATCAAGAAGGTCTTGCTTCTAGGTGAATTAAAAAAATCACTTTGTCATTCATAGCCATTTAATGTCCTTTTAAAAGACTAATCTAACAACAGATTTCTTATATTTGTTTTATTTTATTAATTTATTTTTATTAATTTGGATTTATATTGAAAGCTTTGTACATAAGATTTGATCCTCTTGAGAGGTGTATATCCTTGGTTACCATCTATTAAATATGTTCCTTGGTTACCATCTATTAGACATGTTGCACATGTTTTAATTCTGTTATTGGTTGTGAAGGTTTATGGATCCTCAACCAGAATACTCTGCATTTCGTGAAGCAAGCTATGGACACTCCACATTGGAGATAAAAAATAGAACCCATGCTGTCTACCACTGGAACCGCAATGATGATGGCAAGAAAGTGACAACTGACTCATTCGTATTGCATAACCAGTATTGGTAGGTTCACTTACCATTTTCTTGGCTTAGCCATCACAGATAGCAGCAGAGAAAAATGTCATTGTCTTGTTGTGATGAATTACATGATTGAATTGAAAGTTCTCAGTGAGTTTAAAATTGTCATTCATATAATTTTAAAACTCACTCTGGTTTCCATTGACAGTGGTTTTTTATGACGTTTTTCTCTTGATTACTTGTTTTGATATACTTGCAATATCCACATTTGATTTGTTAATCACTGGTTGACATTACTCACTTTACTCTCTAAAGCGACTTTCTCACTTTAGAGGGCCGGATCCTGATGGTTTATCTTCTGCACAACACACAACTTTCTTGGAGAATATAGAAGATGTAAACCTCAAAAATCCAAAACCTTGACCTTGTGTGGCACAGGGAAAATAACTGCTAATAGGTCGTAGTAACTGCTGTGCAAAATACTTTGGTTGGCAAAGATCAACACAGTCAACTAGTCATGTACTGCGTAGTATGCACAGGTTTAGCATGTACTATATAACTTGTGCAAATATGTACTAACAAGCAACATCTACTAGTCATACATCTGTTTCATCTTTCAATCTTAAGTGAATTACAATCTCTAGTCTTAGATTCTTAACCCTTTTCAAGTAGTCACTATGTGATGAGAGAGAAATAAAACTGGTGGGCATGGAACCTTGTTAACACTAGCCTGACAAATAACTGTTTGCACTTTGCAGGAAACACTTTTTGGCTGTCGATGATTTATTAAGTGATATATAAATCAACACAAATAAGACATCTCAACCATCAATGAGGAAATCTGTTAGGTCCAGAATTTGTACATGTGGGTTCCTAACAAAATCAATGGTTGATATTCTAACATATCCATGATTTATTATTTATGGGCATGTAATATCAATTGTTTTTTATTTTTTGATTTCCTATTGAGATTATTTATTGTATTGTCTAAAGTGAATAACTCGCTTTAGAGAAGGACTAAATCAATAATGCAATTTCTTTTTCGATGTTTTGTGTGTATTGTAAATTAGTGATTGTGTTCATTCAAAAGATAATTTCAACATGGTTGAATTGTCTCTATGCAGGGGAAACAATAGGAGAAGAAGAAAACTGGAGCATTTTCTATTGACAGTTATTGATGAAGTTGTCAGCATTTAAGAGGAATTTGAAGCTCTCATATATGACGTTGTGCAAAAAATAAAAAAGTGCTTCCTGATTGATATATGCTGATCAATAGTCTCCAAGTGAGTGAAATGCTGGTTGTCAGAAATGGTTGTGTGTACTTGGCTTGTGCTATCTATGTTTCCTTCGGTGCTAGTAATAAATATTGAATATATATGCTTGTAGTAAGAGCAAAATGTTTCAGACGAATATATTATTTATTATTAAGGAAAATGTGTTAGATCTTGTGTTGGGGGTCATCTGCAAATAACTTGAACAAGAAGAAACTTTATTATAATCAGTGTAATACTGTATTGCTTGTGTTCTCAAAGGTCATATTAAGTAGTTCATCAACAAAGCTTCATATAAAGTTAAAGAAACACAATCCACTAGAGTTCTTGAAACGTCAAAGACAGTAATACCGTTAAGTTGATTAGAGTGTCCAAAAAGGCAAAAACCACTGTCCCTTTCATAAAAGACATTGAAATCATTTAGTCTGTTGGCTAAATTGAAGATCTTCTGGTCCTTTCTTGAGCTCTGCTGAGCCAGCGTTTCAATTTTCATCTGATTTTGTGTACAATCAGCCATGAGCAAGCACCAGGTCGAGACTCGTGGGAATTTGAGTCTTAAGAATGATCATGGTAAATCACAAAGAGAGTAAATGCAGATAAACTTATGGTCTGTTTGAAACAATTTTAGTTTTCAGTTTTTAAAATGTATTTTATAAATGTGTTTTAGAAAATTATTTTAAAGAAGAGAAAAACAAGCTTGTTCAAAAAACAAAAAAGAGAAAAACAAAAGTTCTTAAACTTGTTATACTTTTTTAGTTTTAAAAAATGATAGAAAATAATTTTTGAAAACAGTTTTGTAAAAACAAAAAAAAACTGTTTTTAAGAAGTGATTCAAACATGCCCTCAGAGTTTTAGAGAGAAAATTGTATTTCTTAAAATTATATATTGATTCATTTCTTAGACCCTTGGTAAAGCAGAAATGAAAATTAACAAATTAAAATGATAGATTCATTCATGAGCTACTACAATAGAGAGAGTATTCTTGAAACTAAAAATTGCAAACTCAACAATGGTAAACTAGAAATGGAAATTAACATATGAAAATCATATGCTGATTCATTCCTCAGACTCTTGATCATAATATAGGATATGAGCCCCTACAAAATATGGAGTAGATTTCTTTTTTATATTTTCTCTCATTGGTGCTAGATTATTCTTAAGTAACATCATAGAGTCGGGGTTGAAAGGAATTAAGACGGTCCTGTAAGAGAGTAATTTGGAGTTTGGACCAATAAGATAGAGATACATGTCCAATACAAGTTTACATGAACCATACAATAATCAATAATGATAACCATGTGCATATACCATACTTATACTTTGAATATTCTGCGCTATTCACGTAATCTACTTTGACCGTATTTTTTTACTAATATAAAAATGTAAATATTAGCATTTAATATGTTGTTTGATTTGTCTAAATGAGTATTTTTAAGGCATTCAATTTTTAGAATTTTTAATGATAGATAATTAAAAATATTAATGATCAAAATTATGTGTTGACAAACGTGAACTGGTCAACTGTGACACTTATTTTAGGATGGAGGGAGTACATACTTATTCATCATATCAACCTCTTCTTCTCTTACAATAAATAGATGCTTCCATCAATCATTATTTGCATTCCCTTCTAGATACAAGGATGTATGCTTTTTTACTTCATCTTGTTCTTGCTTTCTTTGTGTTCTTTAGCTCTATCAGAGATGTGTATGCAGGGATCACCAGTTCTTTTGTTAGGTCAGAGTTTCCATCTGTTGATATTCCAGTTGATCATGAAGCATTTAGAGTTCCAAAAGGCTATAATGCACCTCAACAAGTAAGTCTTACAAAAAATAACATAACATGGATCATTTTATCATCTGTTCCAATTCCTTTATGTGATATTTCGGACCGGTTTTGATTGACTTATTTGAGCTCACCTAAATACTAGTAAGACTGTTGAGAAAACTTACAGAAATAGTTCATATCATGTTCATAAGTTGTTTTCAACTTATTTTCACAGGCTCTCCTGGATTGCCTGTGAAAACATATCATTCATATGAAAACAATTCAATTTTATTTTGTTATAAAAACATCTTACACGTAAACACTTATATGATAAGCGCTTAAGTTAGTTGTCCCTCCAAGCCGATTTATGAAACACACGTGGCTAGAACGTTCACCAGCTCATGGAATACTTTGTGTTTTTGAATAAGCAACTTATCATTTGACACTAGATGATCTGTGTTGAGAAATCTGTATACACTAGTGGAAGTAGTGATGTGATGCCTATGGTTACATGAAAAACATTTCAGTGGTAGAAGTTTTATACTTGAATTTTAAGTGGCTTACTTGACCAAGATTTTATCACATCAGTGTTATAAACTTGTCATTTTATACATTGTTTATTTCCACTGTAGGTGCATATCACACAAGGGGATTATGAAGGAAAATCAGTAATTATCTCATGGGTGACACCAGACGAACAAGGGTCCAGCCATGTACAATTTGGCACATCAGAGAATAAGTTTCAAGCTTGTGCAGAAGGCATAGTTTCAAATTACACTCTCGGCGAATACAAGTCCGGTTACATTCATCATTGTCTTGTTGATGGCCTTGAGGTAATTTTTTCAATTTAGAAGAGTAGAATTATCATCGCTAGTATTATATTTGCAATGTCAAAAGTGAAGTCTAACTAAGAGGAAAACTTATATTTTCATTTTTCGAATAATAACACATTTATATATTCTATTTTTTCCGTGTGTTGAATGTATTTATTTGCTTGATTCAGCATAATACTAAATACTACTACAAAATTGGAAGTGGTGATTCTTCTCGAGAATTTTGGTTTGATACACCTCCCAAAGTTGAACCAGACGCCCCTTACAAATTCGGGATCATTGGTAAGTCTTTCTAATTCTACTTCAAAAACTATCAGGAAATCATTTTGCTTTGATTTCACATAATTTTACTTTTGTGGTTCTCCAAAATGAATAATTGTATCTACATTTCAGGTGATCTAGGACAAACATTTAATTCTCTTTCCACACTTGAGCACTATATAGAGAGTGAAGCACAGACTGTTCTATATGTCGGAGATTTTTCTTACGCTGATAATTACGAGTACACTGATGTTGGTTTACGGTGGGATACATGGGGCCGGTTTCTTGAAAGGAGTACAGCATATCAACCATGGATATGGACTGCAGGAAATCATGAAATAGAGTACTTCCCCTACATGGTAGAGTAAATAATAGTTGTGTTCTTTCTATTCCTTCCAGCCGTCCAACTTTGTACCTTTCCGGCATAAACAGTATATCTCAGAGAGGTCGTATTTCTTTGGGTTGAGAGGGGTATACTCCTTTTTGAATCGCCAAAATTGTACGACTGTTCCAGGCGTACGACCTTGATACGTATCAAATTTGTTTTATTAACTTGACCTTTGTGAAGTTTCTTATAGTATAAAATCTCTATTATCTGATGTTGCACATTTTGAAAACTTCAATTAACTTTAATATTCTGAAACAAATCTGCTTGATCAGGGAGAAGTTGTTCCTTTCAAGTCCTATCTTCGACGATATGCTACTCCTTATTTGGCGTCCAAGAGCAGCAGCCCTCTTTGGTATGCAATCAGGCGCGCATCTGCTCATATAATCGTACTATCCAGCTATTCGCCATTTGGTAACTAATTTCCTCTATATAATTATTAAACTTTCTTACATGTTGATTGACAGTTAAATTCTAATGTTTAATTATCAACTGCCACCTTTTATTAAAGCATATCTAGTCTTTATTTTAAAAGTGTTATTTTCTTTATTTTTAACACTTCTACGATATATTGATCTTCCATAACAGTAAAGTACACACCACAATTCGAATGGCTCAGTGAAGAGCTGAAGCGGGTTGATAGGGAGAAGACACCTTGGCTCATTGTTCTCATGCATCTGCCGCTCTACAACAGTAACGAAGATAGCTATATGGAAGGTGAAAGCATGCGAGTGGTTTTCGAGAGCTGGTTCATCGAGTACAAAGTTGACGTGATCTTTGCTGGCCATGTCCATGCTTATGAAAGATCGGTATGGTTTTCACTCCCTGCTCATGTTTTTTTCCCTTGCACAATATATGAAGCTTAGGAAGTATGATTCTTTAGTATCATGATATCACGGTGGATTCTTATGTGTCCGATGTTTCTATCCTGCTTTCAGTATCGATTCTCCAATGTAGATTACAACATAACAAGTCGTAACCGGTATCCCGTAGCAGACAAATCAGCACCTGTGTACATAACAGTCGGAGACGGAGGGAATCAAGAAGGTCTTGCTTCTAGGTAAATTAAATAAATCTCTTTCTCAAGCATATGCGTATTTAATGTTCTTTTAAAAGGCTAATCTAACAACAGATTTGTTTTATTTTTATTAATTTATTTTTATTATTTTGGATTTCTATCGAAAGCTTTGTTCATAAGATTTGATCCTCTTGACTTGAGAGGTTTATATTCTTGGTTACCATTTATTGTTGCACATGTTTTAATTCTGTTATTGGCTGTGAAGGTTTATCGATCCTCAGCCAGAATATTCCGCGTTTCGTGAAGCCAGCTATGGACACTCAACATTGGAGATAAAAAATAGAACACACGCTGTCTATCACTGGAACCGCAATGATGACGGCAAGAAAGTGCGAACTGACTCATTCATATTGAATAACCAGTATTGGTAATGGTAGGTTAGTTCACTTACCATTTTATTGGCTTAGCTATCATGTACTGCATAGTTTGTACAGCTTTAGTATGTACTATATAACCTGTGCAAGTATGCACTAACATCTACAAAGTGAATTACAATCTCTAGTCTCAGAGTTTTAACCTTTATCATGGAGTCACTATGTTATGAAACTGATGAGAGTTAAATAAAACTGGCAAAGCTAAGGAACCTTATTAACACTAGCCTTACAAAGAATGATTTTTTTTTTTTTTGCAGGAAACCATTTTTGGCTGCCGAGTCTTGTACATTTGGGCTCCTAAGAAACTCTATGGTCGAAGCAATCTCATATTTGACGTCGTGTGAAGAATATAAATGTGCCTCCTGATTAGTATATGCTGCTCAATAGCGCCTCCGAGTGAGTAAAGTGCGGGTTATCTGAAATGTTTCTATGTACTGGGATTGTATCTATGTGTGTATCCATTGGTGCTAGTATTAAATATTGAACATGTATGCTTATTACTTGGATTTGACATAGCTACAAAATTCAAATAAAAAAGTTTTTAGATCAAAAATTCTAATGACATATTTAAGAACTGTTTAACTGGTGGAGAAATAAAGAAATAGACGCCGATGATCCAAAAACTAAGGCTCTTTTACTTTAATCGTTTTCGGCCAAATTGACCTTGGCACATGAAGAGAAGTAACTTGCTTCCTTATGTCATGTGATAGGTATGGCCTTCTAAATGTGAGCATTTTCTTTTATGTACCACTGAAAATGAGTTAAGATTTTTTTATCAAAAAAAGAAAAGAAAATGAGTTTGGATTTAAATAATTTTAATGTGTTATGTCTTTTCTCGAGTGACGACAATGTTAAAAGTTAGTCTTCAAGTAAATAAACCGCGCTTCATTTAGACATTAAAGTAAACCTAAACATTTTAGGTAATTATATATTTTTACTTTGAAACGAACGCATAGTGAAATCGGTCAGTTTTAATAGTTTTGAGCATAATTATCTTTTAATAATCAATAGTTATAACTGTTGAGTATGTTAAAAGATACATAGGTTACACAATGGAAAGGATAATCTAATATAGAAAATTGAATGTCTTTACCAGGTTTAATGATACAAAATTTACATTGCTTGTTGTGTAAGTATCCAGATACAAGATGCACAAGTAGGTGACAATATGTCTTGGATATCCACAAACTACAATCCTCTATAAAGTGACTGAGAAGGTAGAAAAGAAAATTTAAGAATCACGGTAAAGCGATTGTGGCATCCACTTGAGATGCAAATTCAAATAGCCAGATTTTGCACCATCTAACTCAAAACGTTCTTTGTATTCCCCTTCCAGTATCACCCTGGTAAGTGTCAATATCACTCTGCCCATGTAGTCCTGCGCGAATTACAGAGAACTTAAGAGTTTATTTGAAACTGCATTAGGGGTATTTGAATATACAATTTCATTAAGCACTTATTAAGATATGCTTATGTACTTATCATACAAGAGGTTTTATGAAAATAAGTTGAAGATTAGTTATGGACATATAAGCTATTTTTATAAGCTCTTTCAAACACTTATGTGCTTATGTCGTTAGATAAGTCCAAATAAAGCTCTTCCAAATGCCCCCTATATTTGTATTGAAGACGCTTACAATAAAAGAGTGAAGACCCAGCAATCCTTGAGAAAAAACAGAGACCTAAATATGGAACCCACCAAATAGATACTTTTCATTTTTCAAGGACTCAAATAGATCTCGTGTTTTTTTCCCTTCAAGGACAATGGTCTTTACAGTATAATTAAGAAGGCAATCTTTGTAACTAATTCAACACGGTACAAAATTTATTACCTTTCCAAAGGTGTCATGGTCGTAAACTTCAAGTAGTAGCATATCATGTAATCCATCCTCTACAACAAAGTCAAATGTTTGATTCCAAACAGGATTCAAGCTGTTGTTCACAACCTGAGAAATTAACAAACTTTCAGAGTCAAGTTAATTTGTTAATAAATAATGCCACAAAATTGGAAAGTGGTGTCCAGTATAGGAAAAAGATCTTAACAAATAATAAAGTACATCAACTATAATAGTTTATTGTCATATTGACTAGTAATTTAGAAGTAAGACATATTAAGCCCCTAACTTCAAGAGAGATGCTGTGCCTATATCAAACATGAGGCTTAACACCGCAACAGGCTAACACCTTAGACATTCTCAAAATGGTTATAAAGTAGATGCTACTTTTGATTCTTGGTCCATCAAATCTTACCCTTGTTTTGTTTTTTGTGTCTGCTTTCTTCAATGAAAGAACAACAAAAGGATCAGATTTCCCCATGAAATCCACCGCAGGCAAGTCTTCGGCTGATATCACAGTAACAGAAAGGACTCCTCTAATAATAACCTCCTTTCTCTTCTGTGCAGCTTCACTTTCACTTCCATTAGACTCCGTTCCATTCGCTGAACTTTTAAGAACCTTTTCCAAGGATGTCATTGAGTAGTTGCGGGAAAACGGGTTGGTAAAGCTATTCTCCATGCCATAAGGACAGTACAAAAGCTCCAAATGTACCTAAACAGAAAGAACAATTATTATAGCATCTCTGACACTCTGACTTTGCTTAACTATTAGCTGAAAATATTTTACATGATTCCAGAAGCTCTTGGTAAGATTTTGATTTTGTTATTTCAAGCACAAAATAAGTTAATCAAAAAACATTTAACAGAGAAACAAATATACTGATTATGTCAGACACACAACAAAGTAATTTCGACAACTGTTTCCAAACTAAGAAATGGATACAAATCCATAATGTCAGACACACAACTAAAATTTTGACTTCTTTGGCTCCAACTGCAAAATATAGATATTGTGTTCAAAAAAATTAAGCTAAAGATTAAAATTTGCCAAATTGATTGCATTCACTAACCCATTATAGTGGGGATTATAAAGGTCAACGCTAAAGTCACAGATAACCTACCTAAACTAAAAACCTTCCAGACTATCTATAGCTTTAAAGCCTTTAATCTAGAAAGCCATACATGTAAGATAGGATTTCTTACCTGCCCTCTGTTCTTGTTATCTCTTTGGATCTCCAAATCCTTGACCAGCTTCAACCACACATCTTTTACTTTACCAGGTTCGAGTTCACTAAGCCTTATGTCAGTACATCCAATTAATTCCGACGACTGTAAACCTTCATCATCAAACACTTTAACAAATAAGTGCTGAGTGGACGCATCTTCAACTATAAATTCGAAGTGTTCGTTCCATATTGGATTCAAATCATTGTTCTGGAGGGGGAAAACAAATTAGAGTTATTTCTTCTAAGAATGAGAGCCAAAAAATGCATTAAGAAAGAGAGAGTAAAAGACAGAGACAGCAAGGAAAAAGAAACTAACTTACAATTGTCTTGCTTTTTTTCGTTCTGTTGCGTAAAGGTCGTATGTACAATACAGCGTATGGATCTGATTTTCCAATGATATCCTTGTTTGTTAAGTCTTTTGCTTGCACAAGCTTAACTTCTAATATCCCCACAGGCTTCAACTCCAGATCACTAGACAAGAAAATACAGCAAGGTTCAAAACGACGAATCTGTGATTTAATCAGTCAAGATCATAGTGAACGTAATCCAGTGATAAATAAATTGTAGGAATATATAGAAAGCATCTCATAAAATCATTATATTTCATAATCATCAATTTTTAAACAGAATAGGAGTCTAGTATTTAATATAATATAATATAAATAAATTGCTCATTTAATTTATTACCTGTAATCTCCCGGCAAGATGGGTACAACCTTTCTCACGGGCCAAGTAATAGAATCTTCAACGGCATCTCGAATTGCCCCCTATTATTTACAGACCAAATTATTAACAAACATTAGGAAATCAGACACCAGCGAATTGATCTAATAGGAGATAAAAGGCAAGAAAGGAAACCCACAAGATAATGGAAAGAATAATAGCACATACAAATATAAATTCTATAAATGAAAAATGTTACACCACAGGATATAGACACACTAAGATACTCTAAGTAACCAAGGTAAATACAAATAGTACATAATACTCACACAGACACATATAAGTCAGCTACGCTACGCTAGATCTTCTTACTTATTACTTAATACCAGAAAATGAATATATACATGTATAATGTATGCTACAATTTACATAGAGAGAAAGTGGAATGACAGGAAAAGAGACTGCAAGGGAGTGAGATGTAATATTAAATGTAGTTGTTTTATATTTCAAAATCACATTTATAATTATCAATCTTTCATCAGTTATTTAACAAAAACTAATAAATAAAGAACTTTTTATTGTTTTTTGATAGCAAGTGAAGATCAAACTCCACCTTCGGTTCTCTTCACTGATAGCAAAGATACTTGAGTGAAAAGATAGACCTCAGTTCTAAATATTCATCTTTGCTTTTCTATTACCAAGTTTAAAGTTACAAGTTTCTGCATCAATATTGGACGGGCTATCAAACAACATAGTGTGTTCTATGATGATTAACATGACATAGTGATCATGGGAGAGATATTGAGGTAAGCAAAAGAATCATTAAAAGCTGCAAAATGATTAACATTAACAATTAGTTGTAGTCCAAACCTCGATAGCATCATATAATCCAGGGATTGTTGATATGTCACCACCAATGACTTTTAGTGTAAAATCCAGCTTTTTCTGTAAGTTAATTTTTTTGAAATGATTAAATATATTACACATGTTTGTGCATCAGCTTCACAAGAGAGTGTTGGGTTCCATTGTACCACAAAATATGATCCAATCCATTGAAATCCTAATTTTGGTGCATATAAATAAATGAGAAATTAATGGCTTTTAGGAGATATACCGTACCTTCTGCCTTAGTGAATAGCTAACAGCTCCAAAGCCAGGAAATTCGTTAACCAGTGGCTTAAAAATCAACCTGAAGACGCCTGTAAATCCTATATTTTTAACCTAAACAATGGAGAGTGTAAGAACACAAAACCAACTATAATTTTTAGGAATAACCTTTGTCAACTTAACAGTAAAAAACATCCTTAGAAGTCTAAATTCACGACAAAGGAAGGAGGAAGAGAACTTTTCCTTCAACCAGTTAAAGTCGCCCTACCCTCGTATCAATGGACTTCCCTTAATATAATATATAAAACCCAATAACTCTAAGGTTGCATTCAATTTGATGGATTATAACTTTGATTAAATGCTTTGTAAGAATTAGGGCCTTACAATAGTCTGTTTGAGTGAAAATAAAAGACATTATTGAAAAAAGTTGAACATTTGAATTCATCTAACCAGCTAAAGGTAGAAACGGGACATGCAATGGCAGCAAAAATTCTGAGAAAACTACCTGCACGGGCAATGCAACACCAAGCAGAGTTTTAATATCAAGTATAATACTTGGGTTACCATCCCACTGCATTTCTAACTCCATTGTAACACCATCTGCTCCATCTTCAATTATAGTCACCCCTAAAGAAGAACATCAACAAAGAAGTGCATCATGTCGCTTACACAATAGATTAACGTCAGCAAATATAACAAACAATTCTCCCTTAATCAAAGGCAAAAGCTAGGAATGGCTTCAATTCAGTTATACATAATATGAGTATAAGATCACACACAACAGGGAAGCTACAAAATATGGAGTGGATAAAATGAAGAGAAGTAGAATTTTTTTTTTTCATTTTCATTCATTGGTGCTTGATCTGGGGTATCAAATTTAGAATGTCATTCTTATCACCATAGAAGTTAGGGCCAAAACTTATATGGTTGGATTGAAAACGGGAAACTACTTGCCCCCCATTTGGTAAATAATGTTAAAAGATACTATAAGTATTTGAAACAATTAATAGTCATAATTTCCTATATAGCGCCGACAATTCAAATTGAAAGCGTATTCAGTGACTAACATTGACACTTCTTTGAGCTTTACTGTGTAAGCTCAAAGAAGTGTCAATGCTAGTCAACACTGACACGCGTGGTTACATTCAATAATTCCATTTCCTCAAATTATTATCAATTGTGTCAATGTCAGTGTTCTATTCGTGTCGCACATCATATCATACCTATTAGCTAAGCTTTTCAAGATGGAGTATTTGATTTAGAAACATCATCCACAATTTATTTATGTTTGACCAATCAAAAACCTATAACAACTTCAACATTCCCATTTTACAAAAAAAAAACATGAAATGAAACAAACCTGTAAATTGTGGTGCAACAGTACCAAGAGTAAACTTGGAAAATTTAAGAGAAGACAAAACCATAGGTTTGTATTCTTCAAGGATCGGTTCCACCGATGTCTTAATAAGTTCAGAAGCAGCCTAACAAACCGAAAAAACCGAAACTAATTAATAAAATAAACAACAATAAAACGAATAGAATCCGAATTCGAATCAATTAGTACTTAAGTATACCTCATTAACATATGGCCAGATCTTGGTAAGATGTGAGTTAAGCCAAGTTAACTGAAAAAATTGAAGATAATAATAGTGAGTTAGTAGAATTGCAAAAAAAGAGGATTATTAGTTAATTAATTAGAGGATTAGAGGACTAAACTTTTGTCTGGAAGAGAAAACGACCCAGGAAGGGTAAAACTGAGAGGGTAAGAGTTTTCTAGAATCTTCAACGGACATTCTAGCAAAAGCGGCGATGGTGGTGGCGAGGTGAGATCGACGGGCGGAGCGGGAATTTTCTGAGCGGACGAAGGCGACAATGATGGCGAGGCCGACTATGATTCCGGCCACCACACCAAATACGAAACCCATTCTGATGGTTGTTGTTCTTGTTTGAATCGAAGCTGAAACTGTGTCTGAAAGTGAAGTAATAGTAAATAGTAGTGGTTACTTCATTTACTTTACAACAACAGTGATTAGTGATGATGATTAGTAATAATGGAAGTTGAATCGGTTGTAATATGGTTGTTGGATTAGGGTAGAAACTAGAAAGAATTTTTGCGGGTTTTTCAAGTGTTTGCTACCAAGTCACGCTTTGTTCCACCTTTGGTAAAAAAAAATTGCTTTGCTTGCTACGTAGGAATAGGATTTCACCTATTCTTCTTCTTTTTTATTTTTTTGTAATAGGTAAATGAAGTGGCAAAAATCAACATAAATGATTAGTTTGATCTATAAAATATAAATATAGACAGAGTAAAATAGTATAGGATAGTATAATAATAGAATAATATATGACAAATTTTTAAGGTATTTAATAATTCTTGTATGATGTTTGGTAGAGAATAAATTATTTTGGTATTTTAGACAACTTGCGTTGAAGATAAAAACTTGTTTTGTGGTTTTGTCCAACTTTTTAACCCCTAATTTGTTCAATTCCAAGTACAATTTTAAAATTAAATACAGTGTAACTGAAGTTGTCTTATTCAATCATTTATTTTTTAGCAGATCAAAGTATCAAACCCACCTATAAAATAAAAATAAAAAACAGAGTTTGAACTCTAATCATAAAAATATTCGACATAATAATTTCATATTTTTTTTACTTTTTTTAGTACACAAAGTCATATTTTTTTATTACTCCTAAAATAGTTTGTAAAAAGAATTACCAAAAATATTTACTGGACGGATATTACTGTCTAGTGTTTCTGCCGTCCCACTAATTAAATCACTCAATCAATCTATTTTTTTATTCTTGAGATGAGGTAGTAGTTTTCAATTTCATCGATAAATTTAATTTGATTGATTCAAATGTCTTGCATCATGTATTGTAATGTACGGCATGCAATTTTATTACTACTAACTTTTAATGGCCACTATTATCTTACCTTCATGACTCGGCCCAAGCTCAAGTCAAGTGAGGCTAAGGTTTTATGATATAGAGTAGGCATGGTAACGAGGTGGAACGGATTTTGCTCTTTTCAAACTCAAAATCATAAAGTTTGAGTATTTTTATATTCGTTTTCATTTCTATTGAGGATACAAATTGAAATTCCAAACTCATACCAAGCGTTGTTTGGGTAATTTCAACGGGTTTCGGTTATTCTCGTTTCATCTCACTTCTATATAAAATTGTTTTATATTTTCGTCTTTTTAATTAAAAGAAAGTCAACAATGCAAAATTAAATTTATAATCAAAGAATAAAATAGATAAAATGACTCGTTTAATACTAAAGTTATACAGTATATAAGAATAAACATATGAATGAAATTTAAGATTTTGTATAAAAATTTATAATTTAATAGATGTAAAATATAATTTTAATATAAACAGGGTGGGTTCGTGGTGGGTATCAATACCTGCCTCATACTTGTTTTTTAAAATCGAGGAAAATCCAAACTCAAACCTAAACTCAATCAACTCATTTTTTTTTTGTCAAAATCAGGGCGGGGCATTCGGATATCCACTGGTTTGAGTTATACTGCCATGTCTACTCTAGAGAGCCGCACTTAATTGAGATTCAAATTATCTTTGTTGATGTCGTCTGCTTTGCATTAATCGTAATTGTTGGATTTTTTTATTGTTTTATTCTTTAGACTACTTTATTTGTTTTTTATACTCTCTCCGATCTTATATATAAGAAAAGTTTTAATTTTTAGATTTATTGTAGAATTTATGTATTTAGACTATATTATTGTCTATTCGTAAAAAAAAAGACTATATTATTGTCTAGATATTCAATTCTATAATAAATTTAAAAAGTCAAACTTTTCTCATATATTGGACCGAATCGAGTAGTATATATATCATTAGATAAAGACATTAGAGATGATAAAATACACTGGCGCATGAGATGATCCAATGAAAAGATTCAATTAAATCTTCTGAACTCTTATGACTTGATTGGTTCAAATGATTTTGGTGCGAGAGAGATTGGAGAGAGATTAAAAACAACAATGTTTAGTTACATTTATAAAAAATAAATAAAAATATTATTATTTATTTAGTAATATAATTATACTTATCACAATTATTATTTTTTATTTATAAAAATATATATTTTAATTTTATAATTTAATCGAACCGCGCTGCGCAAGTTTATCCATAGTTTTCTGATTATTTAACACGATTATTATTGTTCTGTTGATGACTTCACTCATATATCTATTACGTAGTATACTTCTTTATCATACTAGTTTGTTTACTCTTATGTTTTAAACTCTTTGCTGCAAGTTTTGGATTCTCTCGATTTCTTTCTCTCTATTTTTTTAATAATAACAACAATCATCTTCAAATCTTCAAGTCTTCACCTACCATTATTTTTCTGCTCCAAAGAAACAGATCCATTTTGATTTTAATATACACAAATAGTATCTTACGTTACCATAATTCATCTTCTGCAGAGTAAGAGTTAAACCGTCGAAGAAAAGAAAAAAAATAAATAAACAGAAACTCCCGCAACACACGCTGTGCTCCCACCATGTTTCACGCCACAAACGTTGTTGTTCGAAATTTCCTTATTTAACCTTATTAATCCAAAACACAACAAACACAACACTTTTTTTCTTTTCTTCTCTCGCTGACTGTTTGATACAGTAACAGTAGTATTTGTCTTTTCTCTTCACTCTTCTTAAACCGTCAACACAACACGTGCCTTCAAATTCTGAAACCGAAACAACACACACACACACACACACACACTCACAAACACAACTTCTACGTTTGTCATGTGATCATGTCCATTAATAATCATTCATCCAATGGTGAATCAGAGCCTCTTCTTCGTCGACCCTTGGTATCTTCTCAAAGATCCATTATCAATTCCACTTCTCAAGTTGCAATTGTTGGTGCCAATGTTTGCCCAATTGAAAGTCTTGATTATGAGTATGTTTTTTTTCCATCTGGGTCGTCTTGTTTTGTTCAAAGTTTGAATCTTTTTATTAATTGGTTCTTTTTTTGTTTTGGGTTTGTAGGATGTTTGAGAATGAATTCTTCAAGCAGGATTGGAGAAGCAGAGGGGTTTTTCAGATTTTTCAGTATATTTGTATGAAGTGGTTGTTTTGCTTTATGATTGGTATGATTGTTGGTTTTATTGGATTTTGTAACAATCTTGCTGTTGAAAATCTTGCTGGCATCAAATTTGTTATCACATCTAATATGATGTTGGAAAGGAGGTACTATAGTGACTATAAATTTATTGTATGTTTCTTTGAGATTTTGAATTTAATTCATATAGAATGTTGGTGTGCAGATTTTTTTATAGTGTCAATGTTGTTTAAATTGTTTGACTTTAATCATAACTAGTTCTAAAAGTCACTTTTTACACTGAAAATATATTAAATTTAACTCTTTTTTTTAAGTCTTTCTTAATGTATGTTTGGTATCACAATGATCCATCGTAATTTTGTAGAAGTTACATAATACATAGTGTAGCTTCTGAAAAAATCACGGTGATACCAAACATAAACTTATTTTTGTAAGGTCCAAGTTAATTTTGAAAGTTTTCTAGTTTGGAATAATATTTTGATGATTTGTTAATGAGTTGAATTGTTTTATGTTTCTGATAAAGCTTACAAATTCATTGCAGGTTTCTGTTAGCCTTTGTTATATTCTTTGCTTCAAATTTGGCTCTCACGCTTTTTGCATGTATAATTACGGCCTTTATAGCACCTACCGCTGCTGGTTCAGGAATATCAGAGGTGAAGGCATATCTAAATGGTGTTGATGCACCTGGAATATTTACTGCGCCAACTCTGTTGGTTAAGGTATGCATCAGATATGCAATATGCAATACAATGCTTCTTTAATTAATGAGGTTTTGCCTTTTCATAGCGTGACATAGATAACCGTGTCAGTTTGTTCATCATATGGAAATATTACGCATGACGTTGATTTATTGTGACATTCTAATGTGATGCTATGGCTCATATTTCCGTAGTTCTTTTGTACTAGTTCTTAAGCCAGATAAGCAAATTATAATATACATTGCTAAAATTGTTAGGTACCATAGTAACATTAAGACTTGTTTATCAGTTATAATCGGAAGAAGGGATTACCAATATTTTGTCAATTAATGGTAATCCCTCAAGTGTCAATTACATTGTTTAGGTTTTTTTGGAGTTTAACTGTTATGAGTCAAGCACATGCTTTGATACCGTAAAAACAATAACAGAACTCCGCCTCGTAATCTATCATTATTAGCACTGTTGTTTCTTAAATAGTACTCTGGTGGTATCCTTTATTAGATATAGTCAGAAAGGAACTGTTTGTTTTTCTTGAAGAAGAGATTACATTCATGTTGTTTGCTTCTATCTACAGATTATTGGAAGCATTACGGCAGTGTCATCATCTCTTGTTGTTGGGAAGGCAGGGCCTATGGTCCATACAGGTGCATGTGTGGCAGCATTGTTGGGTCAAGGAGGTTCTAAAAGATATGGAATAAAATGGAGATGGTTACGATTTTTTAAGAATGACCGTGATCGACGAGATCTAATAATATGTGGATCAGCAGCTGGAATTGCCGCCGCTTTCCGTGCCCCTGTTGGTGGCGTATTGTTTGCTCTTGAAGAGATGGCATCTTGGTTTGTATGCCTATTTATCCGCCTAACATTAGAAAAAAATCTCTTGTAACTTCTGTTAATTTTTCACCATGCTTTGCTGGAGGATTGGAATCATTTTTTTGTCATATGAATGGCTTTTGTGAGTACTGTTTGCAAAAGCCTCCGGTTAATGCCATGTTCCAAAGTTCAATTCAGCATTTATTAATGTTTTGTCAATAATACCCTCAAGTATTTATTTTAGAGAAAAGAATAGATGAAATAAAATAGTAAATTATTGAGGATATTATAGGAAAAAAGAGGAAATAATGACATCAAAAGCAACCAAATTCAATGATTGTCTTGGTATGTGTAAAAAGTCAAAAGCGACAAGTAAAAAGGAACCGAGGGAGTATATGATAAGTGTTTATGCTGTAAGTGCTCAATTAAGTTGTTTATCCACACATGGTCTAGTTATTCAGCAATCCTTCTGCATTAAGATGAAAATTTCATTGACAGTCTTGTTTCAAAAATATATTTGATAAATGTTTAATTTATGTCCTACAGGTGGAGAACTGCTCTTCTATGGAGAGCTTTCTTTACAACAGCAACAGTCGCAATTTTTCTTCGAGCAATGATTGATGTATGTCTAAGTGGCAAATGCGGGCTATTCGGTAAAGGGGGACTAATAATGTTTGATGCTTATTCAGCAAGTATTTCATACCATTTGGCGGATGTTCCTCTTGTGTTTATTCTTGCTGTTATAGGAGGTTTACTTGGAAGCTTATTTAATTTTATGACGAATATAGTTCTGCGCATGTACAATGTTCTCAACGAGTAAGTTTCTCTTTTTTTTTGGTTAAAAAAAAACTTTTTGTAACATTGTATTCATTCTTCCAAAATATTTACTCTTGCAGGAAAGGCACCATTTACAAACTTTTGCTTGCTTGTTTAATCTCCATTTTTACATCATGTCTTCTTTTCGGATTGCCTTTTTTTGCATCTTGCCGACTTTGTCCTTCTGATCCAGTTGAGCCCTGTCCAACAATAGGTCGATCTGGTATCTACAAGAAATTCCAATGCCCTCCTAATCACTATAACGGTCTCGCCAGCCTCATTTTTAACACAAACGACGATGCTATCAAAAACCTATTTAGCATGAAAACCGACAATGAGTTCGAGTTTTCATCGATGTTGATTTTTTTCTTCATATGTCTCTTTTTAAGTATCTTTAGCTGCGGAATTGTTGCCCCTGCTGGTCTTTTTGTGCCAATTATTGTGACTGGTGCATCGTATGGACGCATGGTTGGAATATTGGTTGGAAAACGGTCCAATCTTAGCCATGGCCTTTATGCAGTACTCGGTGCTGCTTCTCTTCTTGGTGGATCTATGAGGACGACGGTTTCTCTGTGTGTAATTATTCTAGAATTGACCAATAACTTGTTACTGCTACCCCTAATAATGATGGTGCTTTTGGTGTCTAAAAGTGTAGCGAATGTTTTCAATGCAAATGTATATGACCTTATCATGAAAGCCAAAGGTTTGCCTTATTTGGAAACTCATGCTGAACCATATATGAGGCAGCTAACAGTAGGTGATGTAGTCACAGGCCCACTTCAGATTTTTAACGGTTTCGAGAAAGTTCGCAACATTGTTTTTGTCCTCAGAACAACAACACACAATGGATTTCCTATTATCGATGAACCTCCATATTCGGAAGCTCCGGTTTTATTCGGTATAATCCTTCGCGACCACCTTATCACAGTGTTAAAAAAGAAAGCATTTTTGCCTGCACCTGTGGCGAATAGTTATGATGTATTGAGACAATTTTCAGCAGATGATTTTGCAAAGAAGGGCTCAATTGAACGTGACAAGATTGAGGATGTACATTTAACGGAGGAAGAGATGGGCATGTACATTGATCTACATCCTTTTACTAATGCTTCACCTTACACTGTTGTCGAAACAATGTCACTGGCGAAGGCACTTATACTTTTTCGAGAAGTCGGTTTAAGACACTTGCTTGTGATACCCAAGATCCCCAGTGTAAGTAACTCTTTTACGCTATGTTTCAATTTTGCAATTTTGGTTGTGAAAGTTAACTAGTGTTGAATTTATACAGACCTAAATGTGCAGTCATGCAACTCGGTCCAAACTAATATCAGCCGTTGGATTAGTTCAACAACTAAGAGAATATTACTCTTAGCTGTTAGATTAATCATCCGCCGAAGTTTGGCTAAACCAAGCTGCATAACTGTTGTGGATTCATTTGCTTGCAGTTCACTCAACTAACTTTTATTTTGTTCATGGTGATTGCAGAGATCGCCCGTGGTAGGTATATTGACACGGCATGATTTCACGCCAGAACATATATTGGGTATGCATCCGTTTTTGGTAAGAAGCAGGTGGAAAAGATTAAGATTTTGGCAAACTTTTCTAGAAAAAATTCTTTCTGGGCTTTAAGCAAGGCCATCAAACTTAATTAAGATTTTACACATTCATGAGTTGAGACCAACCACCAATCATGATGGTGTTTTTTTTTCTCACAACTTCATGGAATCCAGAGGTCTGAGTTATATTATAGTTACATTTCAGAACGGGAAAAATCAAATTATTTCACAATGAGTTCTTGTAAATTATTGGTCCACATTGTTAAGGTCATTATACCATAATACTCCATAGAGCATAGAGCATAATAAGGTTGTCTTCATGTAGATGGAAAACAAATAGAATAAAGTGAAATTTTATTAGTATTTATTGTTTTAATTGTTAAAAATAATATATGAAATGTATTTTATTTTATTTTGAAGTTGACTTTTATTTTCTTTCCAAGTAGGTATGAGTTCATTTAAGATTTTTTGAGACCTTAACTTAAACAAAGGGTTTTGGAACGCCTTATGCTTGAGCAGGCCCCTGTGTGGACTATTTAAGGAAATGAGTGTATTGTTGATGGAAGTTTAATGAAAAATGTTTGACTTTTTAAACTTTAAAGTGACCTAACATAAATATTTCGAACATAGCACTAGCACTTATACTAGGAAATGGATTCAATGCAGTCAGGCAGAGTCAAGTTGTAGTCAGCATCGTTGAATCGTCCGATTAAAATCAGACAATTCAGATTTTAATGCAATTTTATTATTTTTAAAATATATTAAAGTTCTAATTTTAAAATATGAACTGTTCAATCTTAATTAGATAGTCATGGTCTCATTGAATGCATGCAGTTATAGGTGATGACTGCACCCAATCCAAATCCCTTACACTAATTAGGAAGGGAGTATAGCTAAAAACCACATGATTGTCCCAACTTTACAGGTTTGGTCAAGATCATGTCATACAAATTGTAGTTATTGACCACAAGTCTGGTATGCTATAAATAGTGTTAAAACGAGCTATCAATATTCACTAGAATTTGTAGTGTTGAAAATGGGCAATTGAATTTGACATGACTTCTAGTTTCACCATTGTGATCCAGTAGTAATTTGTAGGGAGGGACTAAAGTCTTTGGAGGCTAATGTGTGCCTAGATCCCTATCTCAAACATGTTTATTAATGAACCTATTATTTATTTACCAATCATACTATATTTTTTGACAAAACATACCATACTATGTTGGTACAAGTTATTTACTTTTATTTGTTTCAACTTAAAAAAGTTTTTAATGACAAGAACAGTTCTTGTGGAAAAAAATTCAAATGTAAGTGACTTTAAGGGTTGGGTGCCACATGGCACATGGTGGTAATGAGATGATCTTTTCTTAACCACATTATCACTTAATAAAAATATCTTGACAGGTGATTATAATAATATTGACACAAGTTGACAATAAAAGTTTTAGTAGTAAATGACAAAACAAAAACAAAATATGTTTTGTTTTGAGTTTGTTTGTCCTTTAAGCCAAAAAAAAAATATAATTTAAGCCATAATTTTATTTTAATTAAGGAATTTTCATGAACTAATATCCAAATGAGCCAAAATCCACAATCAACTTTACAAGAGAAAATGTTCCATTGACAACTAGTCAAGGGGTAGAGATAAATACTAGTGGAATAGAGTCAACATGTTTCTACTTCCTAAGTAAAAAAATTTCCACAATCTAAACATATCAGAATGACTTTTGCAGTAAGAAATCCATCTAGATCAACAAGTTTCAATGCCTGAAACACTTTTAGGCATGATAAAGAAAGAAATAAAGAAAATATCATTTTTTTTTTTCAAAAGCACCAAATTGAGAATATCATCATAATGGTCAAATTTGATCAATCATGTTCTACTTGCAGTTGCACTTGCACTACTCTTGAGGTAATCTGCTCTTATTGCCCACAATGTCTCCCCAACTGCTTTCATGTCAGGTCTATCTGTTCTTACTGGTGCTGCACAATTAAATGCCAAATCAAACATCTTAACAGCAACATCTGTTTTTACAGCTTCTTGCATTAAAGGATCAAGCAGTTCCACCACACTTCCTTCATTATATTTCCTGAAGGCCTACAAAAATATGAGAGAAACTTAGTTTGAGTGCTTTAAAATGAAGAGAAACACCGAGTTTTTCGTCTGCTACTACTACAAGATTACTAAGCAGCAAGAAGATTATTAACCATGTTCCATCATTACTAAAGCCTATAAACATGTCTAAAGAGAACAATGGATCTATAGCATCCATTTTCATTGCATAATTTCCTCTCATCATCAACTGGTACAATGATGACAAAAAATCATCTACTTCAGCAGAAATTATTCCCCAAGAGATTCATAACTTACAGTATCACTTAGCTGGATGCAAACCTAATATGCTATATCATATTTTTAAAGTATGCCAACATTTAATGGATAGTTAACTTTTGTAAACTAAAAAAGTACACATAGAGAAAATCAAAATAAGAACAAGTTGTGAGCGTACCCATCTTAATGTAACTCGCTCTTCAGCAGCTTTTTTCAACTCCACAGGACGACGGCCAGTCAGAATTTCTAACAGCAAAATTCCAAATGAGTAAACATCACTTTTAGGAGTGAGATGGTATGTTTTCATATACTCGGGATCCAAATAACCAACTGTTCCCTTCACTTTTGTAGAAATGTGTGTATGGTCATTGTTTACGGGACCAAGCTTTGCAAATCCAAAATCAGCTACTTTAGCCCGCATGCTTTCAGTCAGAAGAATGTTGGATGATTTCACATCTCGGTGGATAATTTGTTTTTCTGTTCTAAGATAAAACAAAGGTTAGGCATCAATTGGCAGAACTATAAACATTACTAGACTATAGGGAAATTATACTGCATGAATATGCCTAAATAAGTCAAAAAGGGAAAAGTAGAAAGTGCTTAAAAAGGTATCAGTGATCACTACTTGAGCATAATGTGTAGTGAATGGACTGTGTTTGAATAATCAAACATGTAATTTCCGTTAAAGTTGTTTTCTTAAAACTTCAGACTTCACAGCATCCAGTGGCGGAGCCAGAAAATATACAAAGTCCGGGCAAAATCTCAAGTTTAAACAAAAATCTCAGTTTTCAATAAAAAATCTCAGTTTTGCTCTAAATTAATCCCTAAAAATCACAGTTTTACCCTAAAGTAACCCCTAAAATACCAAAAAAATTTTTTTTTTTTTTGAAGCATCAAAAAAATTATTTTGCAATGAAAAATCTCAATTTTGCCCCAAATTAATTCCTAAAAATCTCAGTTTTACTCTACACTAACCCATAAAATACCAAAAAAATTGGGCCGAACCCGGGCTGACCGGACCTTGTCTCCGCCTATGACAGCATCTGTTTATAGTATTATACTCTAACTAGTTATCTAAGATACAGCTTACATTTTACATTTGGCTTGTATGCAAAGAAAATATAGAACATGAACAAATTTTGTATGATTAAAGGAACTGCTGACCTGCATACAGATGCAGATAGGTCAATCCATGAGCAACATCAATTGCGATTTCAAGGCGCTGATTGAAATCCAGAATTTTTCCACGCAAACCTGCCAGCAATATCAAAACGATAGTCAGTATTAATTTCCATATTTGAATACAAATATTGGCATATGAACATTAAACAACACAGTCTTACCATCCAAATGTTCTCGAAGAGTACCATTTGGCACAAATTCTGTAATAAGGATACGTTCATTTCCTTTGTCAATATAACCAAGTAGCTTCACAAGGTTTCGATGATCAATTTTGGCCAGAAGTTCAACTTCACTGCTGAATTCTGTTCTCAAACTCTCAAAATGTTCCTACATGATTTAGTCATGTCATCACTAAGATAAGAAAGTATTTCTAACAATTTTAGGGGTACATAATAGTCAAAACAGTTCATAATATAGTACAATATCATATCAATACATAATTATGCTTATAAAAAGAATCCAGAACTTTAGCACTCTAAAGTGGGCTGCAGATTTTTACGCGCGTGTGTGTATATCAAGAGTTACTTCTTACCCTTTTTGCCCGTTTTACAGCCACGACCAGGCCATCATCTAAATGAGCCCTGTAGACAGTTCCAAAACCTCCTTCTCCTATTTGTAATGTTTCTGAAAAGTTACGGGTAGCTTTAGAAACTTGACTCAGGTTGAGATGTAATGACTGAAGTCTGCTGAGTTTTGGAGACATTGAGAATCTTGATGGACTAGGTGGCACCCGTAGTGGACTAGCCGGGATCTTATCAGAAACAGATGGTTCAAAGGAGGAAGCTAACTCCACTGCAAGAGTGAAATTGTTCATAAGTTTTCATTCAAAGGTAAAAGGAAGCACAATCTTGAGAGTTGAAAGGAAAAAGAATGTACTAGTATATGATTAACGATGAAAATTGAAAATTAAGGTTATGTTTAATTTTCAGGCTTGTTGTTTTTCATTTCAACTAATAAATAATTAAACATTATAGAGTATAGATTCAATTCTTTTCTATCCATTTTCTTTTATAGTTTCCGAAAACAGATTAAGCATTGTCATAAATTTTGAAAATGTGAAAACATTGTTTATGAAAAGCATTCTTCCTTACTATCTATTTGTTGGGTTCAATTTGTAAGTGGTTAGTCCCACATCGACTATGTGATAAATGTTGGATATACAAGAGAGGTGATCAGGTGACCTATATACCTAATGCCTTGAGGTCCCTCTTTGTTGGTCCTGGAGCGTTGGCCCGTTGTTGCTCCCGGCGCTCCCCCGGACTCCCCAACAGTGATATCAAAGAGATTGTTGGGTTCAAGTGTGAATGGTTAGTCTCACATCGATTATGATTAGGCTGAATGTTGGATATATAAAAGAGGTGACTCATATGCTTAATGCCTTCAGGTTTTGGGTGGAGATGTGATATCTCCTTCAGACACTATCTTGGTATTGAAGCATTGACCCATTGTTGCTTCTGACACTCCCCCAAACTCCCTAACACTATCTTCTCTCTATCACAATTATTCACTATATGAATCTTCTATTTTCTTCTTAGCAATTTAATAAAATGAACATCAGAAAATGAAAACTGAAAAATGATTATGTAGAACATGAACTCACTTGAATTTGGGTCTTTTTCCAGAACAGTATGAGAAGTTGCTTTCCTTCTCTTCCCAAAGAAACAAGGACAAAGAACAGCACAACATACCAATAAAGCTCCTCCTGCAAAAATTCCAACTTGGTTGCTTGACACATGCTTAGACTCTCCTTGTGATGTTGAATTATTGTTTAAATCTCTCAGCAAAAGTTTCCTTCCTCCCTTTGAAGGCAAATTCACTACAAGCAATAAAAGTCGGTATAAAGACTAAAAACATATGCTATTTTGAACATTCTCACAAGTGAAAAATTACAAAAGCAAATGTGCATCATAAACTAACACTATTTTTGACAAACCATACCAAAAGAGACATCCAAATCCAACACACAATTGTTGCTTTCAAAGTAGTCCTTCAAATCACAACCGTTTGCAATATACAATTGAAGAGCTTTACAGAAATCAACTTTGTTTACAACATTCCTATTTATGTAGAACAATTCCTCACCATGATTAGAATATGAATTTGCCACCCAATTATTGCCACAACCCTTTTTCTGTAAGACAACTCCAGACCCAAAAATTGTTGACAATTGCAACAATAGCACCAAGAACAAAACAGTTGCATCCATTCTTAACAAAACAGTGCACTCCAATTGCAGTTTTATGTCCTAATATATAAGTAAAACATTTCCTTGTTGCAAACACAAATTTTGATTACCTCAAACTTAACACCCCAAATAACTCATGATTCCAAAACACTAACAAAAGAAAACTTGTCTGAAAAGCAATTTATTAATCAAATCACTTAGCCCAATTGACCAAATTGGGCAACCATGAATTGATGAAGAAACTAGTATAAACTGATAAAAAATGAAACTTCAATTTTCAACAGTAAGAACAAAAGATCAAATTTTTGAAAGAGGGGTTTTGTTAAATACTTAAAATGACCTTGTCCTTGAATTCTCCAAAACCTGGAACACTAAATCAGACAAAAAAAACACAAAAGGAGACATGTTTTTAAGAATTTGAAGACTATAAAGTCAAGTAAAAAAAAAAATCTTTATGGAAAAGAAAGAAAAGTTGCTGAGTTGGGATCTGAGGTTGGGAGCTGAAACAAAGAGATGAACACAAGAGGCGGCTATGAAAGTATTAATATTAATTAAAGAAGCAAATTGAGTTTGAGTCTTTGGTATTGAATAAGAATTGTCTTTATTATGTGTGTTTAGTTAGTTGCAGATAAGAATGAATAAAAAAACATAGTTCACTCATTCATTCATTAATAATATCAAATACAAAGCATAGCATAGTAGTCTTGCAGTTCCATGGAGAGAGAGAAGAAGGAAGAACAAGAAGCAATGCAAAGGTGGACTCTGACGTAATTCCCAATTGCCGTCTCTACGTTATTTTTTATTTTATTTTATTATTTTTGTATAAATATATTTTGGAGTTTAATTCATTTTTTATTTAAATTAAGCGCGTTTCATCAGTGTTTTAAAAATAGAACCGGACTGGCCGGTTGGACTAGTCGAACCGGAGGGATATTGGTCCAGTCTGGTTATTAGATCGGTTATGCTAACAAACTGGTAGAAACTGAAATGAACTGGACAAAACAGGTGAACCAAACAGTTTGATCAAACCGTCCACCATTCGGTTCAATGCCCAGCCTTTTTTTTTTTTTTAATATTTTCAGAAATATTTGGGTTTTTCTTAAAAGGATATTTTGAAATGTAGCCCATTTTATTATATTGAAACAAGAGTCTTTTTTGTTAGTAGTAGCATATGAAAATTTTTAATGCTTAAACGTATAAGAAAAATGTCATCAATAAATTTTGAACCATTGACCTCTTTGTAAAAGAAAATGCACACTACCACTAGACTATGTTATTTATTTGGTAATAGTTTTACTTTGTATTAAATATATTACATCTATTTTTGTATAACTATTACTTTTATATAAAACAAGTGTTTATTTGTTTTAAAAGGCACGTTTAATTGTTTAAGCTCAAATAATTAATATCTTTTCATGATAAACATTTTTTATTAAAATAAATTGTTTAAGATAATATGAATATAATTTTCAGAAGAATAAAAAATTAACTAAATTTTATTTTTCTTACAACTGAATTCTAGATTGGGAAATTAAACCACCTTCTCTTCAAACATGAAGGGTACTAACTAAAAGAAAATGAAGATGACGTGGTTGACCAATGTATGTGTTTGGATGTTAGGAGAGAAAGAATGGGAAGCTACTTGAATTGCTGGGAAATTGCATCATAAGAGCACACCTTAGCTTTTGCATTCGAAAATATACTACTCCCTCCTGTCTTAAATATAAGAGACTTTTTACTTTTTAGGTTCATGGAATGATTGATGTATTTAGACTATATTATGAACTAAATACATCAATCATTCTATGAATCTAAAAAGCAAAAGTTCTCTTATAAGTTCTCTTATATTTAGGACCAGAGGTAGTATTACTCTGAGTGGATGTATCTATGTGATTATGATCATGTTAGATTTTAATATTTTATTTGGTAAATTGTTGACTTTTAACTTATTTAGTGTGAAAAGGGTTTTCACGTGTGATTGAAAATGCTACCTTGGTTAGTACTTAGATTACTCACAATGGGTAAACACCCAAAACCTCCTTCAACATCCACTTTTTCAATTCCCAATACTCCACATCATACTTCAACAATCAATCAATTTTTATCCTCTCCAATAGTTTTTTTCTTCAACACCTTACCCCACCACTTTCTTTACCCACTACTTTTTATTTCATATTCTTATTTATTTTTTTATTTATATTTTCATGATTATCTAAAATTTTAATTATCGATTAAAGTTAAATTAAAATAATTAATACTTAATAATTTTATTTTATTTTTGTAAATAAGAACAAAATTTATTTAAATAATTATTGGGATCTATTTCACTAAAAAAAAGCTTAAACTTCAAAATTAACACTAATAAATACTAATAATATGATTAAGCAAGTGAAAAATTCTTTTTTTTTTCGTGTCCAAATCAAATAAACCAAGTCTCTATTTATAGAGAAAAAAAAATTACGAATTTTGGTGAAATTAAAAAAAATAAAAAATTAATTTACGATAAAATAATTAAGCTCAAAGTATTGATAAGTTAATAATCCAACCAGCGAATCATAGCCTGCCACGCGTCCCTGTCATTTAAAAAAATCAGATTATGTTTCCTATTTTCTGCGCGCGACGCGCTTATGTCGGGAGTGTACTACACGCGCCTGGCTGAACAAATCCGCAGCAGCCACGTGTCCCCCCAGGTACCTTCTTCAGCTTGTTTAAGACCATCTCCAGTGGAGAACCTCATTTTATAGTACTTATAGGATCCCACTTGTATACATCATTTATTTACAATTTTTTAATAAGAGTACCTAATAAGCACTCATTCCGTCCAACCCAAAACCTCTCTAAATAGTTCTTAATGGGCCCCGCCAATAACTATATATTATTTAATTTTAATATATTAAAGTGTGGTAGAAAATAAAATAATATATTAAAATGTGTGGGACCCATTAAGCACCATGAGAGAGAGAGAGTGCTTATTTAAACATAGGTACTTAATATGTATCATTTTTGCATGTGCTCCAATGGTAGTACTTATTAAGTACTAGTTTTTATTAAGTACTATTTGATAAGCACTCACCATTGGAAATGGTCTAAGTTCTTTATCTTCTCACTCTTCTGCATCACCTTCAACTACCCCATTGGATTGGTTTTTTTTAGTTGAAGTCAGAATTAACTACCCCATTGTGAGTAGTCTTAGTAGAGTTTCTTAATTGTGACCAAACCAAAATTTACTTGCTTGATTAATGATAGTTCAGTTAAGTAGCTTCAACCTCAATCTGAATTCCACCTATTATTTAAATTATTTGGCATTACAAGCAAGTGTGGTTTGAATTTTTTCTTCTTCTTTCTAATTTGTAGAAATTTTTAATTAAGATCTTTGTTTCTAGAACTATATATCTCAAAATATCACACAACCCTTTAAAATTACTACTTCTAATTTGTTATGGTTAGGATTTTTGAATCCAGAGTCATTTCAAAGTATTCCTTTAACTCTTTGAAATGGCTATAAGATTAATCTTTGTGCAGATAATAGAATAAATTGGATAAAAATTATGAGTTAAGTTACCTCTCAAAAAGGCAACTCTATAAATTGATTTGAAATCATTTTATAAAAGAGAGTCATGTTGTCAACTTGTAAATTAAAATTTCTAAGTCTATGTTTGAGAGAACGAAGACTGCTAACCACACTCTCTCAAATATTTATTATTTATTTTGTTAAAACTCACACGTGTTTTACCATTTTTATGTAGAACTTACTTTCAACGTGAATAATCCACATTTATTTCAATTAATAAGAAAACAAGTGTTAAAAAAGTATTCAAAAAAGAATGTTGTTAACACTTCTCTTAAAACAATTATAGTTTGTAATTAATATAGATAAATATATTCATTGACTTTGGTTGATTTTTTTTTATTTTTTTATGACTAAAAAAGAAATTCATTCATTCAAATTAACAAATATATAGAACATTACAAATTCAGAATTGCTAAAAACTGAAAAAGGTGAATCTGCAAACAATCTCGCAGCACCTAGATTAATAGCATACAACGACATTATGAAAGTGCCTACAAATATCACAACATAAAAGTAACTGGAATGTTCATACTCTCGGATTTGTAGCATTGACGTCAAAGTCTTCATCAGATCTGTAATGAGTTGATGTAAATATGCCAAGTTGAATCAACGAACCCCGAACAAAGAAGAAAACCAACAAACGCCGCACAAGACGACGAACAAACACAACGCCGCACTAAGACGGCGAAAACTTAAAAATCAAAAACCAAACTTTTGTAAATAACTACTTATTTAAATAAAATGAGAGAAAACAAAGGTGTTAAGGGGTGATTTCAGACAAAAAATGGTCAAAAATCACCCCCCTAAAATGGAAGGATGAAAAGAGAGAAAAGTGTGGTGGCTAACCCTAATTGAGAGAAGAGAGAGTGGGGTAAAATTAAGATTGACTTTGGTTGATTATAGAAAGGTACATATGTCTTTTTTGTTTAAGTAGTAAAAAACAGTTTGTACCCAAAAAAATGGTGGATGTCTCACCTATAACATACAAATATTTTCACAATATCTATATGATATGATTAATCGAATGCACATGTAAAATTTATTTTTACAACTGTCATCACAGATAAGTTAAATATCCCCTCAGTTTTAATTATAAGAGAATGTTTAATTTTTAAATTCATTAAAAAATGATGAATCTAGTCTATATTATATGTCAGATTTATCATTTTTTCAATGAACATAAAAAATAAATTTTCTTTTATAAATAAGACTAGATGAAGTATACCTCACCAAAAAAAGACTAGAGTATATATATATATATATATATATATATATATATATATATATATATGCGTCTAATTCAATTGATAAATGTTAGTATTATTATTTTTTTGAACAAGCCACAATGAATTATATAAATACCACCGAAAAGTTCTGACTAGCACAAATTGTGTCCGCAAGAACCCAAAGAGTTACAAATAGTATAATTAGCCGATGTCCATATACACAAAACGGCTCGATCACCACAATATTAGTATTATTATTATTACATTGATGAAGACTTTATTTTTTTATTTTTTTGGTAAGCAATAAAGACTTTATCCTATTTGAAGTAGATAAATTCTTTTTATCAATGAGATTCTAGGGTTGTGTGAGTTCTATTGTTATATCGAAGATTTTATGACGTAAATTAATTGAATGTATACGTAAAAAATATTTTTTATTATGAGGATTGATATTGAATACAAGATTTCATGAAAAATAATGGATTTTTAGTGCTGAAACATTGGGCTGAAAAATATGAAGGGTATATTGAAATTTTTGGGGGGTCTAGTAGCAATTTAAGTGGCTTAAAAAGCAATTTTCTTCATACGTTCATTTTGAATTAGCCCATTAAACTACATTTTGCCCGTTGGTTCAGTTTATGTCTTATTTCAGTTGAGAATAAAATGAAATAATAACCTTTCTTTATATAAAAATTAAAATAAAATCATCCTAACAAGTGTCTTAGAAGTTTTTTTTTTTACAATAACAAATGTGTTGGAAGTTTTTCTTTTGACACAAGTGTCTTAGAAGTTAAAAACAAAATAAATGACAAGTATTAAGTAAAGAAAAAAAAAACAATTTTAAAGTCTTAAAATGTTGAATAGATCATTTCTAATGTTAAATTTCATTTTTCGACTTCTTAATAAGTGTTCGCACTTTCCATAAAAAAATATTAAACGGGAAAGAATTTTCTCCATTGACATGAGAGAAATAGTGATATTTAATTAGACCACTCAATTAAAATGAGACATCAAATAGAAAATAAAAGAAATATATTTAAATGCGAGATTGAGAAAATTGGACACACATGAGGAACATGAGAGAAAATAAATGGAGAGAGTTCATTCCCTAAAATTACAAGCTGGAGGAAGAAATAGTTAAAATCTCTTCAATTAGATGAAGAAAAAAGAGATGTGAAAACTCAAAAATCACCGCACATAAGTGTGAGCCGGTGAGGTGTCTAAATATAAATTTAATTTCTTTTTTTAACCCTTTAATTTTTAAAAAAATGAGACTCTAATATTCTTAAATTCGTTGTAAGGTAAATAAGATATAACTAAAAATTATTTCACCTACGAATTAAACTTTTGTTAATTTGTCTTTAATTAGGTGAATTTCATTAACTATGAGTTAATCTCTTTATTTAGATTTCTTAATATTATTTAGTATCAATGCATGTGAATGTTAGGCTAGACATGTTGCTGATCTGATAAGTTCGGTCTTATATGTTCTTATTATTGCCTAGCGAATCTCAGGTGCTGGATCAATCAAATTTGGTGTATATTTTCTTTTGGTGGACAATTTATTTTTGGTCGACATCAAATTTGATGTATTATATTATAAGAATCAACTCATCACATCTCATTCACTTTTTTAGCTAAAAATGTATGAGACATTCACGTGCAGGTAGGGAAGATAACCGTACACGTGTTATTTACGAATTGGGACTTTGAAACCATTAAGAATATGTCCCTTTTTAAAATAGTGTCTTGCTTATTATTAGGCATAGAATATATAATAGTGTAGATTATCTAGTAATCTAGAGGATCAAAAAAGGATATTATATTACAAAACAGTGAGAAATGCTCAATATCACGTATGAATATTTTTGACAATATGGCAAAAGTTGGGAGCCAACATTATTCATGGTAGATGAGGATGATGCCTATATGGTGTGAGCATCTTCATTAGGTTGGAATGGTTAATTTTATTAATTTTGCATGGAAGCTAGTATATGTTTTCTTGAAAACAGATGCTAAATATATTAAGAACTGTTATTCTCTTAGAAAGATATTCCCTAACTGATATTCCTCAACAACATACCAAAGTTATTTATTACGCAGTATTTAACAATATTACAATTGATTTAGCTAATAATATGACGTATTGATTGAAATTTGAATCTACGTTCCTCTATTTTCTGTGTGAATTTTCAATATATTATTATTTCATCCATGTTATGTTACCAAAAATTTTTTTGTGATTAAAGTGGACCATAGATGAATTATGGAGTGGGATGAAAATTTGGTTCAAGATCAATAATTGCGAGATTTAAGTTAAGGTCAAACCACTACAACAACTAATAATCCAACTATCAAATTATACGTTTGTTGCATGATACTCAACAACTTAAAATTGTTTAACAAATCAATTCTAAGAAGAATTTCAAGCGAATTTGTATATCTCTACATTTTAAGTGGGGGATGTATGATGATTTTAGATAAAACATGAATAAAATTAAAACTAACAATGTTTGAAATTGAGTGAAAAAAATGAGAGAAAATAAATTAAAATTACACGACAAGTAAAAAATAGATGAATCTAATGTTACCAAATTACACTTGAAGTGCTAGCTTAGTGGTGATAGCTTAACTTTATAATTTCAAGGTGTCAAATTCAAATTCCATAAAAAAAAAACAATTATAAATTGACCATTAATGTCAATGATTAATAAAATTTCCTATTCCTAATTTTTTTTTTCTAATATGTCACCAAATCAAACACTTCATCAAATTATCAAAGAGATATTCTATTATTAAGACTTTCCTCTATAAATTTAGATTATTTTAATATCACAACATATAAAAGAAACCAAGTAATTTGGAAACTAATAAATTAAAAAAATTCAAATTGACCCAAAGTAATTATAATATGCAAATTGATATAGACAAATAATATTATAATTTTTTTAAAATCTTATTCAAATGCCAATAAAAAATACTACTACGTATTTGTTTTTTTTGTCAATAATCTATATTGACTAGAAATTTCAACTTTAAAATGGTTAAATGAAATGACCAGAGTTCAAAATTCCGCATCTGTATATATTTCAACATCCTAATAACTGAATAAGCTCACGAGACTAAAGAGATTCATAATCATATTTTTTTTTTACTTTCACCCTCTAGTTCATATGAGAAATGAGCCTTAATAATCAAGAATTCAGAAATTTTTTGACAATAAATAGTTCTATTAATCTCCTTTCAAACATAATTACGTGAATTTAAGAGAAACGAACTTTAATAATCAAGACTTCAGAATAAATTATACTAACATCATCAAGTAATTCAAATCTCTTTCCAACACAATTTCAGAAATTTAAGTCATAGTCCTCCATATCAAACATCAATAATCAAATATGCGTGCAAGTTTGAGGAATATTTGTAAAATTAGTAATTTTTTTTAACTTTTTACACTTTAACAAATATTCCTCACCACATCAAAAAAATCCTACTAGTTGACAGACGTCAAGAGGTGCTGAAATCTCAAGTCCAATCACGTCATAGGATCAACCAAAGTAATTATTTAATTAAATTAATAAAAATAAAATAAGATGCATTTAACCGATTGAAGGCACGACGCTCTCCCAAGCACACTTCTCTGTCACTCACTCCATAGTCCATTTCCAGAACAACGAATATTCTCTTTCTCTTCTTCTCTTTTTCAATTCTTCAATTATTTTTTTTAATCAATCAAATTCTTCCATTCACTCTTACATAACCGCAATCGCGAAGAAGTAGCAGTTGCAGTTAAAGAAGAAGAAGAAAAAATGGCAGGAAATGATTGGTTAAATAGTTACTTAGAAGCGATACTTGACGTTGGTCCTGGTCTCGACGATGCTAAGTCTTCTCTTCTTCTTCGTGAACGTGGTCGTTTCAGTCCTACTCGTTACTTCGTTGAAGAAGTTATCGGTTTTGATGAAACCGATCTCTATCGCTCTTGGGTTCGCGTAAGACTAAATCATTTCATTTCTTCTACTTATTTAACTGATTTCATTTGTTTGATAACTTGATGATTTCTTATTACTACTGTATATATTATTAGGCTTCTTCTTCACGGAGTCCTCAAGAGCGTAACACTAGATTGGAAAATATGTGTTGGAGAATTTGGAACCTTGCTCGTCAGAAGAAGCAGGTTCATTTTTCATCACTTAATTTGAATAATTTTGTTGTTGTTGATGATGTGATTGTGATTGTGATTGTGATGTTGGATTTGGTTAGCTTGAGAGTGAAGCGGTGCAGAGAGTGACGAAGAGGAGGTTGGAACGTGAAAGAGGGAGAAGAGAAGCTACTGCTGATATGTCTGAGGATTTATCTGAAGGAGAGAGAGGAGATCCGGTTAGTGATGTTTCTGCTCATGGCGCTGATTCTGTTAAATCTAGATTGCCGCGAATTAGTTCTGCTGATGCTATGGAAACTTGGGCTCATAGTCATAAAGGCAAAAAGCTCTACATTGTTCTCATAAGGTATTTTCTTATTATTCTCTGTTACTGTTACAATTTTGATGTAATTGAATGCAAAGTGGGATCAAGCTATGCTTCTGCTGATGATGACGATCAATGTTATGTTATTATAATTGGTTTATATGTTTTATTGATTTTGATTTTGTGCGAAAAGCTCTCATTTATGTTTAGTGTGCGATTTTGTTTTGTTGCATTTTTGAATTTACCGCGTTTATTTGCAGCATTCACGGCCTCATACGCGGAGAGAATATGGAGCTGGGGCGTGATTCTGATACGGGTGGTCAGGTAGTGTTTTTGTTTTGTCTTTTAGTATTTCTTTTCCCGCGTGTGAAAAATCTGTTAACCTTTTTATTTCTGATTGCGCGCGGTTATATACTGGCTGTACTCTAGTATTAAATTTGCTAATATCTACTGTAGTTGATTGTGTGGGGTAACTGAATTTTTTTTGTCTGTTGTTGTTTATGTGCTGAGTAGGTTAAGTATGTTGTGGAGCTTGCACGTGCGCTGGGATCAATGCCGGGAGTTTATCGGGTTGATTTACTGACTAGGCAAGTCTCATCGCCAGATGTAGATTCGAGTTATGGGGAACCGACAGAAATGTTGTCTCCTAGAAACACGGATGAATTTGGAGATGACATGGGAGAGAGCAGTGGCGCTTACATCATTCGTATTCCTTTTGGTCCGAGAAATAAATATATTCCAAAAGAAGAGCTCTGGCCTTACATTCCTGAATTTGTTGATGGAGCGATGGGCCACATTATACAGATGTCGAAGGCTCTTGGGGAGCAAATTGGCAGCGGGCATGCTGTCTGGCCGGTAGCTATTCACGGGCATTATGCAGATGCAGGTGACTCTGCTGCTCTTCTGTCCGGTGCTTTAAATGTACCGATGATTTTTACTGGCCACTCACTTGGCCGAGATAAGTTGGAACAACTTTTAAAGCAAGGCCGGTTATCAAGGGATGAAATAAACACAACTTACAAGATCATGCGTAGGATAGAAGCTGAAGAATTAGCCCTTGATGGTTCTGAAATAGTCATAACAAGCACTAGACAGGAAATAGAAGAACAGTGGCGCTTGTATGACGGTTTTGATCCAGTGTTGGAGCGTAAAATACGAGCAAGGATCAGGCGTAACGTGAGCTGTTATGGTAGATACATGCCTCGTGTGGCGGTAAGTACTGGATCACATTTGAACTTTCTAGCAACACCTTTACGACATTTTTTGATTTTGAACTTAAGTCATTTTCTGCTCACTAGAGGTAAAATATCATTTTGATATTCACATACATTTTTCAATTCGCATTAAGAGATAGTAAGTTCATTTTTCTCCCCTTGCTGACTATTTTGAGTTTCTTTTTAACCTACCACTTGAAGTAAAATGTCTTGCTGCGTAGTTTTTGGTTATCCATGAGCAAATTATCAATTTTTCACTTTTTATTGTCATTTTATTTTTTAATTTTAAATTGGGATGAGACCTGGAGTTTTGTTTTCAAATACTGGTTTTCAGGAACGGAATAACTTTATTGTGTGTATGAAAACAAATTTGATCACGGATAGTATGTTGCTTTTACTCAATACATTGGTTTAGAAAGATCATTGACATACCTCGTAGTTTGCATTATATATATTGATAACTGCAGTTATTGTCAAGTCCTGTTCCAGATGCTATATTGTTTTAGTCGTACTTGGTTGCAACTTGCAAGTCATGTAAAATCAGATCTTAGTATAATCTCAACACGTCTTTCAGGTAATTGCACCGGGTATGGAGTTCCATCATATTGTTCCACAAGACGGTGATATAGAAACTGAACCAGAAGGGTTTTTGGATCATCCTGCTCCCCAAGATCCACCTATTTGGTCCGAGGTTGGAATATGCTTTCTGCATTTATTTTAACGTTTCCTGGTTAATTAGTCAATTCAATGCTTTTATTTTATAATTATTTGATGCGACATTTATTACTGTTTGTAAATACAATGCAAAAAGCAATTAATGCCAATTTAAACTGTGATTACCAGATAATGCGGTTCTTTACCAACCCTCGCAAACCTGTGATACTTGCTCTTGCCAGACCGGATCCTAAAAAGAACATCACAACATTGGTGAAAGCATTTGGAGAATGCCGTCCTCTTAGAGAACTTGCTAACCTCGTATGAAACTGTGCACAATCATTCTGCATTTCTTTAGTATCACTGTTCTTGGTTTTCAGGTGCTGACTTGCATTTCTTGACTGATCAATTGTATGTCACTCTTTGGGATTTGCAGACATTAATTATGGGTAACCGGGATGGAATTGATGAAATGTCAAGCACAAGTTCTTCTGTTCTACTCTCAGTACTCAAGCTGATTGACAAGTATGATCTGTATGGGCAAGTGGCATATCCTAAACACCACAAACAATCTGATGTTCCTGAAATATATCGTCTAGCAGCAAAGACAAAGGTAACTTTACCAATTTGATTGGACTAGAAAATTGACATAACTGTCTACTTTTAAGCAAACTAGTCAAATTGTCAATTTTATTTAGAATTATTGGTTCAATTTTTGAATAATGAGTTTTATAATAATAAGTCCACAATCAAGTGTGTTTATAGGGGGAGGAACCAATGGGAGGAAAATGGGCCTAAATGTGAACGAGAAGAGGAACAATAGTGTGACATACGGGGATTAATAAAATGGGGAGGCACACTGGAGGGAGTGGAAAATAATAGAATGCTGATAGGTGGTAGTAAGGGAGTGGTAGGGGGTGGGGGTGGGGGATTTGATGATCGGAGTAGTGCATTAATTAAGGAGAGTAATAGAATCCGTCCATAGTTTGCTTCTCTTCCTTTTGTTCTTCCATACTGTTTCAGCATGCGCTCACCGATGGGAACGTGGGTCTGCCGCTGTTTGTAGGAGTCGATCTATATTACTTCTGTGTTTAATTCTCTTACCCATGCAAGCTATGTGTCATTTTACATTTCATTGAGATCCGATATCTATGCAGGGTGTCTTCGTTAATCCTGCTTTCATTGAGCCATTTGGTCTTACCTTAATTGAGGTGATCTTCTGAATCTTGAATTAATTATCAATAATTGATTTCTGTTTGGAGTTGTAAACACTAAGTTGTGTCTTTGTTGAACAGGCAGCTGCTTATGGTTTGCCAATGGTTGCTACTAAAAATGGAGGTCCTGTTGATATTCATCGGGTATGTATACTGATTAGTGGTTATGTTATGTATTGATTTGTAGAGGCTCCCAGGGAAACTTGCATGATTAATTGGTTATCGGTACAGGTACTCGACAATGGTCTGCTTGTAGATCCCCATGATCAGAAGTCTATTGCAGATGCTCTTTTGAAGCTTGTTAGCAACAAGCAACTGTGGACAAAATGTAGACAGAATGGGTTGAAGAATATTCATTTATTTTCATGGCCTGAGCATTGTAGGACGTACCTGTCTAAAATAGCCACTTGCAAACCAAGGTATCCTCAATGGCAGCGAAACGAGGATGGAGGTGAAAGTTCAGAATCAGAAGAATCACCTGGTGATTCATTGAGAGATATACAGGACTTATCTCTTAACCTGAAATTTTCATTGGATGGAGAGAAGAATGGAGATGGTGGAAATGATGATTCTTTCGACCCCGATGGAAATGCAGCTGATAGAAGTGCAAAATTAGAAAATGCTGTTTTGTCATGGTCGAAGGGCATTTCCAAGGACTTGCGCAGGGGTGGGTCTGCTGAAAAATCAGCTCAGAATTCAAATGCTGGCAAATTTCCGCCATTGAGGAGTAGAAATCGACTATTTGTTATTGCTGTGGATTGTGATAGCACTTCAGGTCTTCTTGAAATGATTAAAGTAATCTTTGAGGCTGCTGGAGAGGAGAGGGCTGAAGGCTCTGTAGGGTTCATATTGTCAACCTCAATGACAATATCTGAAATACAGTCATTTCTGATCTCAGGTGGTTTGAGTCCCAATGATTTTGATGCTTATATTTGCAACAGTGGCAGTGATCTCTACTATCCATCCCTCAATTCTGAAGATCGCCTATTTGTGGGTGACTTGTATTTCCACTCTCACATTGAATACCGTTGGGGTGGAGAAGGGTTGAGAAAGACTTTAGTACGCTGGGCAGGCTCGACCACTGATAAGAAGGGTGAGAGTAAGGAGCAAATTGTGAGTCCTGCTGAACAGCTTTCTACCGACTACTGTTATGCTTTCAAAGTGCGAAAGGCAGGAATGGTAATTTTTCTTTCCAGTGTTCATGATTTGGTATAAAAAAATTATTTTTAGTCATTAAGATTAGAAGTGAAATTTTGTGATGTTTATTTTTATCCTAGATTCACTTTTGAGTTTTATTGTTTTGTTGTCCAATATTATTATTACAGGCTCCCCCTCTGAAGGAGCTTCGTAAGTTAATGAGGATCCAAGCTCTACGTTGCCATCCTATATATTGTCAGAATGGAACAAGACTAAATGTAATTCCAGTACTGGCTTCTCGTTCCCAAGCCCTCAGGTATTGTTGAATCACCATCCCAGAATTTTTGTTATGCCAAAAAAGTTGGAAACTTGTACATATATCGACATGTCCTTCACTCTTTTCTTTGGGGTGAGGTCGTGAGGAGATGGTTGTCCATTTGCTACACATTTTTCTGACATTCTAGGATTAGTTTACACTTTTGCACACAACTGTTTCTTACCTCGAGCATGATTTCCTCTATTTGGCTATTGTGACGGTTGTTCAAGTTTACTGTGACATCTGACGACTTTAGTGCTTTTCTTTCAGATACCTATATGTTCGATGGGGTTTTGAACTGTCAAAGATGGTGGTGTTTGTCGGAGAATGCGGTGACACCGATTATGAAGGACTGGTTGGCGGCGTACACAAAAGTGTGATATTGAAAGGAGTCGGAAGCAGGGCAATCAGTCAACTCCATCATAACAGAAACTATCCTCTCTCAGATGTCATGCCATTGGACAGCCCTAACATCGTTGAGGCAACTGAGGGGAGCAGCAGTGCTGATATCCAGGCTTTGTTGGAAAAAGTAGGATATCTCAAGGGATGAAAATTCTCTATGATCAGTTATGCCTCTGCTTGTTTTCTATGAAGCACTGAAACCTGCTTCTGAGTGAACTGATAATCTTGACATTGATCCACATTGTTCATAAAATTATATATCTTCATCAAAACATTACTCCCCTCGAAGCATAGTTCTTCTTGTTCCTCTTATCTGCCTGTTGTTATCGTACCTACATACTACCGTTTTAATAAAAGGCCATTTCTCATTTCATTTATGTCGGTATGCCTTGTTTCTTTTTGTCGATACCTTATTGGGTATTCCCAATGATCGTAGGAAGCCAAACTTCCTCTCGTACTCGACATACTCTTCTTTTCTTTTTTCCATTTTCAGATATGCTATGGTAGTAGCGTACACAAATCATCTATCACTATAAATAAAGATCGCGGAACACAAGATTACAGAACCAAGTATATAAGAGATTTGGTTCTTGTAAACAATGATCAGAGTACTAGAACTTTATGAATCATAAAGAAACCAGAGTACTTGCACAAGGTATTTTGCTTTACTTGTGCATATTTTTATTTTCTTTGTTTGATGTTCAGAATCTAATTTGACATGGTTTTTCATGTCACCATGATTATTCGTTGTTATTCATGATTATTTGTCTTCCATAAATTTGTTTATTTTGTGCATATTAATGTTGGTGTATTTTTATATTATCGTAAATATAGATATAAAATGAAAAATAGTAACTTACAATAATGCATATTAGAGGCTATGGTTAGAAAAATAATTACAATTATATTAAGAGTTCTAGTAGTTTGTTTTAGTAGTTCTACTCTTGGTTTTAGCTGTATTAATAGTGGCGTGAGCAACTTAATTGGTTGAATCCCAACGACAAAGTAAGCCATCTGTCTGCCTAATTAATTATTCATCACCACTTACTTTGACTTTCATTAATTTTTGACACAAAATCTTAGTATTACTAGTACCATTTAATTCAATTCAATTCAATTAATTTCACAACACGCACCCGTCTAGCAGCTCAGCATCCAGCTATCCGCCAACTAACACAATCTACTTCCTACAATTAATTACAACTCCCTTTGGCCCTAAATATATGATACTCCCACTGTACCAAAATATAAATCATTTTGACCATATCACACAAATTAAGAAACGTAATCATTGTTGTATGGAAAAGAGAAATTATGAGTTACTACCTCCGTCCCTAATTATAAGACCCCGTTTGACTAAATTTTACTATTCATCCATCATGTTTTGACCGTATTTTTCTAATAATATATAGATGTAAATATTAGCATATAAGATCTTGTTTGATTTGTTTTGATGAGTATTTTCATAATATCAAATTTTTATAATTTTTACTACTACATAACTAAAGATATTAGTGATCAAAGTTGTGCATTGGCGTACGTGCAATAGTCAAACGGGGTCTTATATTAAGGGACGGAGGTAGTAGTTTACAAAATTGTCCTTCATTAATGGTATGGAAAAGATAAATTATATAAATAAAAGGAGAGAATAATAAATAGTTAAGGGTATAATAAGAAAATTAACATTTAATGCAGCATTGATATTGTAAAGTGACTTATATTTTAGTATAAATTTTTTTCTCAAAACGACTTATATTTTGGTACAGAGGAAGTATACCGTAGGACTTAGGAGTACTTGGTTATTTTACATAAATTTAAATGGTTATAGTTATTTTTATAAAAGAAAAAGTATTGGAGTTTATCTTTACCCAATTTTGAGGGGGAAAAGGACACAAAAATTTACTGTACCAGTAATTATTTATTGCTAATGCGCATATTTTTGTATTAGCTCAAGCTTGTCTGATCTAAAATGTGTGATTGAAATCTTTTACAAAATTTTACTTATAACTATATTAATGAACTGTTTAATCTATAGTTAATGATCGAAACTCAAAATTAATCAAAAACTGTGGAATATATTATCGGAGAGAATCTCAGTCCCACAATTTCCTTCCATGTCCACTTTTGCCTTTCTATTGGAATCAATATTGTTGACATATAAAAGGTAAAAAGGGTACTCAATTTCTCATTTTTTTTTCCACCCTCCTTTCTTACAAGGTCAACTGAAAATTGTTTGCATCATTCCATTCCAATATCTAGTCTAATATGGTTCAACTATACAAATCTAACAAAACCGACAAATTTCTTTCCATCATATGCATTTATTTATTTCCTATTGGTGAAACAACTCACAACCGTCCTTATCCCACAGACCGCATGCATGTGTTTGGGTAATCTACATGCTCTTCGAGTATTTTTTTGGGTATATTCTAGCATATATCACTATTAATTATTTCTCTTTTAAAAGTTTCACTCCTATTAGATTTTCAGGGTTCAAATTCAACAAATGTCTCCATCATAAGAGTAATAGAGAAATCTACTACACAATATAGATAGCTTTGGTGAAGTATATATAGATGTCTAGTTTTTTTTTTCTTTTTCTGAATCAAATATAGATGTCTAGTTAATTTACCAATTTTGGATATATGTGTATGCTTAGAATGATTCGAACAAAATAATTGAAAATTTTAGAGATTAAAATTTGAGGATCAATTTGATAATATGAAAAATAGAGACTAATTTACATAACATTAAAATTTAGGCTAAAGTGTAGGGACCTTTGATGAAATTGACTCATTGACACAAATGTAACAAAACAGGTTAGCAGACTAGTTGATTAATACTCATGTCGTTAGCTAACAAGATCCATGTAGCGAACAAAATGTCAGATGATACTTGAATCAAACTTGAAAAGTAGTGGCTGAATGTGTTTCTAATAATACCGTCAAATTCATATTGAATAGGAGAACCAAACAACTTTCATCCATATTTAAAATAGTATAAAAATAGTTATTATTGTTTCACATATATATATATATATATATATATATATATATATATATATATATATATATATATATATATATATATAAATGACCCAACGATCGAACGGTTCGAGAGATTGATAATAGGGCCTACAGTACTCCTTTGCGTGGCATTGAGCCACACCAAGAGTATATACTATATATAACTTCATATTACAAAATAAACTAAAGTGTTTTACTATACATTAATTTTTCGGAATAAAAAGCTAAAATATAATTTGTAATTTTTTGAAAGAGAAATTTTATTAAAATACTTATGTCACGTCTTGTGAGAATTTGTATTCATTTGTAATTTTTTTAAACACTGACTGACAACTTATCCACCCTCTCAAGATTTGGGAGTATTTACTTCTAACAACTAAAAAATGTTTTAAGCAATATAAATTTTTATAAATACACCGTTGGATTCAAAATTTATATCATATAGATCATTTGTATAAATTTTAGATAAATTTAAAATCATTTGATATGTTATGAGACACAAATAAAGATTAACTGTGTTTAAAAAATGACACAAAACCGTTAATTTTGATCCGTATTAATAACATATCAAATGATTTTAGATTTGTATTAAATTTTATACAAATAATCTATATGATATAAACTTTTAATTCAACGGAGTATTTTATAAAAATTTATATCGGTTAAAATATTTTTTAGTGGTTGGGAATAAATACCTCCAAATCTTGAGAGATAGACAAAAAAAAAAATTATAAAAATTTAATTTTATAAGAAAAATTAAACCAGCTCCACCTTTTTGTTTTGTCATTTGAAATTTAAGTTGCAAATTAGTACATGTGGTTCTTATGATTTCTAAAAACGGCGTTGGTATCCTTATATCAAGGGTACGTATCACCACAGTTGCACCGATTATGACCCCAAACCCCTAATTAATTCATAGATAAGCCTTCTTACCCCTCACTTCACGTTCCAAATATACGTGTTTGTGTTTTTTAGCATTAATTAGTAGTAATTTTTGGTATAAACGTGTTACATATAACAAACATCATGGTGCAAAATCATATATTTATATCAACTTAGCTAAACTCACATGAACTAGCTTAGATTGATTTTAATGAGAAAAAATTTTTGATCCAAAAGAAATGGTGTCATATTATTTGGCTACAAAGTACAAATCATCCCCCGTTTTTAAATAGAACAATCCGTAATTTTTAAAATTTGTCCAAATGTCATTTATGATTTATGATTTACTCCTATGATTTTAATTTTATACATACGAAACCTATGACTTACACTTACTCATAAACACGTTTATTTATTGAATTCGTAAAAAAGATAGCTATAGTCCATACTCAACGAAAGAAGTTGGTAGATTATTAGTAACCGAAATTTTAAATTTCTGACGTTGACTTGGCAATGGCAAACGAAATATAGATATAGTAGTATGTACGGTGCACCAATAATAATAAGGGTTTCATGAGCTTGGCGACATGAGTTGGTTAAAGGAGGTTCAAAGATTAAATCATGGTGGAAATAATTTATCTTTTTGATGTACTAAAAAATAAATAATAGTAAGAACTTTTGTCAAAAAAATAATACTACTATTAAGGGATTATTACTATTTTAGCAGATAAGATTTACGATGAACCAACAATAATGAATTAGTTCATGACATGTTAAGTATGTAGTCTGAAGTTTGATTTCTAGTTCATGTATATAGAAAGAATTTAGTTGGGAGAGAATAATCTATCTTGTGTGTCCTACAGATTCTCTGACGAAAATTAATAGTAAAAATTTTGTACAATAACATATAAATAACGAAAAAAAAAGAAGATTCAAGATGAACTAAACCAACTTTAAAATATTTTGAGATTTAAATTTTTTTGTCTTATTTTAAGATTCAATTTTTTTTTGTGAACTTTTTAAGATTCAACCAGTTATAAACCCATGCATCCGCACGGGTCTGGGTTATGGTTAAATGTTATATTTAATTGTACTAAATACTTATGTAGTTTTTAAAAATATTGGTTAATTTGTTAATTTCTTTTTTGTTTAATTAGAAAAATAATAACAATTGAAACCAAAGATCCGTCAAAAAAAAAAAAACAAAAAATTTAAAAGAAGCAACACATTACAATTTGAAAACATCTTTTTATCATTGCATTAATAAAATTTTAAACATATAATATAAAATATCATCTTAATATTAATAAATACATCCCGTCAAAAAAATATATTAATAAATACATATCTAACTTTGTACCAAAAAAAAAAATACATATCTAACTTATACTATTACAAAGTACATATAGGTTTGTTGAAAACAACATGGAGTCTATAGATACAACTTAATAAATGAGATACTTTAATTTGAAGTGAATTATTAATAATCAACTCCTGTTCTACATTTGTAAGACTTTGTGTAAAAGAAGGTGAGCACAATTTGAGTCTTTGCAAGTTCTTGAAAAAATTGAACAAAATTGTTATTTCTAATTATTTTAGGTTGGAGCATTAAAGTGTAAATATATATGTATGTGTGTGTGAATAAGTGCAACTCAGTTAGTAATTTATAGAAATTATATCTAATGAATGACAATATAAAATTCCAATTTGAAATGGAGAAATAGGAGATGAATTTAAATTATCTATTGGATGTTATGGAAAACCTCTTTGAACACAACATTTGTAGTAGTATTCAATGATTTTTTTGCGTTATCATGTATTAATATCTTCAGTCCTTGTTTGCTCTTCACTCTAGAAATTGCCACATAGAGTTGACCGTGAGTGAAAATATCTCTTGGCAAGTATAATCCAACATATTCTAAAGATTGATCTTGAGACTTTTTTATTGTCATGGCAAAAGAAACAATAATTGGAAATTGCCTCCTTATAAGCTTGAATGGCCACGGTGATTGTGATGGTGACATCGACATTCTTGGAATATATATTATATTGCCAATGTTTTTTCCAGTAATTATTTTAGCTTCAATCACATGATCTCCAAGTTTAGTAACAGTCAACCTAGTACCATTACATAAGCCCTCAGCTTGATCTAGATTTCTCAACAACATGATTGGCGTGCCAACTTTTAGTTTGATGGAATGGTTCGGAAGTCCAGATGTTTTTAGACAATTTAAAAACTCTGGTGTAAGTTGTTCAAATGCTTCATTATCATTTTCTTCAGTTCGATCTATGGAGTCTGAACTATGATATTCCTTTTCATCACCTATATTCAACAAAAACACAATAAAACCTTGTAAAAAATAATAATTGCATATGTTATAAATTATATTAAATCTATTCAACTAATGAATTTGAAATACCTGGAATGTGCTTCAATATATAATCATTGATTTCATCTACAACCTCAATTGTTGATGCTAAAATAGCTCTACTTTGTAGATATTGACCATCAATGCAATGATTCAATAAATCAGGATATGTACTTTTAACAATTGCATCAATGGGTTCATCGAATTATGAAATTAAAAGTTCATCTGTAATTGGGATATCTTCATATCTATCATTTGGTTCTAAAACTTCTCCATCCCCGATCCTTAATATCCATTCAGAATTTTTTTTAATTTGTTCAGAGTTTGAATTTGATGAACCATTTAGCAACCTCATGTTCTTGGTAAGGGTTAAAACAGTACAATGATACCAAATATAAGAGGCATTTATTGTTGCATGAACAATATCATATCTACTTCCTCTTGGTATTACCGGAAAGATTTGTCTGAAATTACCACTAAAGACTATAATTTTTCCTCCATATATTTTGGACGCAGAAGACTTATCCTCACTCATTATGTCTTTTAAGGATTTGTCCAAATTTCAAAGTAGAATTTGTGAGCCATAGGAGCTTCATCCCATATAATTAACTTTGTTAATTTTAAAAGTTGTTCTAGTTCAGTTCCCTTCTCTCTATTGCAAATAGAAAATTCAAGTACTGGAACTGGAATCTTGAACTTTGAATGAGCTGTCCTTCCTCCAGGCAACAATAAAGATGCAATTCCGCTAGAAGCTACAGTCAAAACAATGTCCCGTTTTGATCGTAAAGTTGTTGCTAAAGTGTTCCACATGAAATTTTTTCCTGTTCCACCATATTCATATAGGAAAAAAAACTCCCCCTTTTTGCTTCCGAACAACTTCCATGATCGTGTCAAATATTTTTCTCTGTTCATCTAGTAACGTTAGCATATTTTATATTAAATAACATTTGTGTAGTGCAATTTAAGCAAAATATTATTCTATTTTCAAACGCTATTGACACTTGAAATGTATTCAATCAAATTTAACATGCGATGAAAATTATGTTATTCATAGGAACAAAAGTCACAACAACAATAATGTAAAAAACTTACCAAATTAGAAGATGCTGTCATGAAAATTAATAGAAAAGATAAAGTGATGGAGAAAGTAGGGAGAAGTAGTAGTCAGGATGAGAGATAGTACGGAGTGAAAACTACCATATTGTGTTCTTCCTTTTTAGCCTTATGAGTAACTTATATAAAAAGGATACTCCGGTTTAGTTTTTGTTTTCTTTGGGTAGTTTTTTATTTTATTTTAATAATTTGAGTAACTTAGCACAAATATAGCTTCATTAAACTGTTTTTGTCGCCCATGATATAACTTTATAGCACTCGTTTCTATGGAATTCAAAATAATCTTTGCAAAAAGAAATCTTTAAAAATTAGCTAGTTTTTTTTAAACAAAGTAAGTAAAAAACGTGGAGCACAAATAACATGTTGGTTTTTTTTTTCAGTAAAAAAATAGGTGGTTTTTTTTTTTATAGTATCACACTAAGCTGCTTTTTGCAAAATAAAATCTTTAAAAATTAGTTAGTTTTTTTTAATAAAGTAACTCAAAAAGTGGAACACAAATATCATGTTAGTTTTTTGTTATATGTGACTAATTTTTTTTTGTTTGACTAATTGTTGATTTGTGTTGGAAACAACTTCTCCATATTTAGTTAATTACGATAAAAGACGTTAATAAAAACTTAAATAATTGTTATTAGATTTTAAAAAAGGGTTAATTAGTAACTTACTTAGTATATTATATTAATATATAGTTAGTAGATTTAATAATTAACTTATTGAATATTAGATTATAAATTAAATGAGTTGAAATTAAATTCTTTTTTTTAGAATACAATATAAACAAATCTAAGTGCCCGTTTGGCCGGGCTTATTTTCCACTTTTTTTTTTCTTTTTAAAAATAGTAAAGTAGGAAAAAAATGTGTATGATTCTACTTTTTTTTATTTTTTAATTCTTTAGTTTATTTCTCTAATACTTTTAAAGAGAAATATGGCTAAATTCAATTTTATACTTCTCTATTTCGTTTAAGCTAAATAGAAAAGTAAAAAATAAGCCGGGCCAAACGGGCACTAAACCACTTATTCTTTGTTTGTTTTGGTCCTCATAGGATAGCTCAAGTGGTAAGAGCTGGGGGACATATGGATTGAGTAGGGGGAAGTCCAGGGTTTAATCCCTGACAGCAGCAATTTAAATTTCTGATGTACCAAAAAAAAAACTTATTCTTTGTTTGGTGTGATAATATTTCTCTAATACAATATAAATAAAATTCTATATATACTCCCCTTTTATTTTTTATTATTTGTTCTTGTTTGTTTCTCTTGTACTTCTTGTCATAGAAAATGTCTTAATAATATTTTTCATTTAAAGAAAAGGAGATATTAATTTTATTACATTATAGCACATTCTTATTTTGTTTTTGTGTTTTAACTTTTTAATTAATTAACTGGAGAAGAAACTTTGATAATTCAGAATTCGACAAAAAAATATATAAAATATTGTCAAAAATTACTTTGTTGATGAGGGTCGAAGCTTAAGTGTTATTAAGCGATTCTTCTTAATTTTAACTGATTAATCACTTAACAAAGTTAAAAGTGAAAATAAGTTCAACCAATTAATAGAGACTTAAAGAGAACCATTCTTAAGTCTAATAGACCGATCTACTTTTAAATAAAACTTCTATAATTATTTTCATAAACATTAGAATTTGCACAACATTTTCAAAAAATTAGAAGTGGACTTGACCTATTTTTAGCTTAAAGCTAAATTACCCACACTTGTCATTTTCTTATAAATAAAAAACTCACATTTGTCAATTAATCTTGATTTACCTTTGATCTCAAGTCTCAACTACCACACGTGTGAGAAGATGAATTTGAAAAAATAATCCTATATAAATACATATATAATCTCTCACATGTTATGAAACCAAACCAAACAAAAAGAAACCTGTTATTTCAGCTGTCATAAATTAGTTTTGGGTCTTAACAAACCCCACATACTTAGTGCCAAGCCTTACGGAGAGAAAGAAAGAAGAGTACTGTCCCTTAAATGCTGCAGTTGGTGCACTGCAGCCCTCATTACTCCATCATCAACATTTAGCCACACAAAATATATCATCATTTTTTCATCATTTTCTTCATCTTCTTCTTCTTCTTCTTCTTGTTATCATATCGATCAGAGAGATTCAAGAACATACATCATAGATATATTCTGTCTCAAAAAATAAACAACGTAACCACCTTTTTGTTTTGTTTGGTGGCAAAGGAAAGGAGATGAACTATAGTGAGACAAATTGTGTTGTGAAGAGGAAAGGTAAAGAAACTGATGAAACTTTATCGTTTACAAACAAAAACAACAACAACAACAACAACGGGATGTCGCATCAACAACATGATCGGAACAAAGGAGGAAAACGATACAATCTTGTATCGTTTTGCGAGTTACCGAATTATATGAAGGATAATGAATATATTTTACGTTATTACAGAGCTAATTGGCCTCTTAAAGAAGCTTTTTTCAGTCTCTTTCGTTGGCATAATGAAACTTTGAATGTTTGGACGTAAGTTATATTAATTAATTCAAGATCTGTGATGTGAAGATCAATCTTTCTTTCATTTTTTCATTCAACTAACTAACGTTGTTGATTTGTTTGTTTCAGACATTTAGTTGGGTTTTTTCTGTTTCTTGGTTTGACCTTGGCCAATTTGATGAAGCCTCATGTTGTGGATCTCTTACAACAATTTACAAGGTATTTTTTATAATTTTTTTAATCACATAAATATTACTATATGTATATGTATATGTATATGTATATGTATGTGTGACAACCTCAGCTACATGGACACACATAGTGTCAGAGAATAAATATAAGAGAAGAACCAATCTGGTTCCTCAACGTTTTTCAGTAACCATATGTGATATGCCAGCTGTTACCAGCAGTTTTGAATAAACAAAACACCAAATACATAATACTATAATAGTAGTATGAATTTAGTTCATTAAAGTGAACAAACTCATAATATAATATGAATTTTATTATTAGAAATTCTGAGTACTAAACAAAATTGGAACATAACTATGTCATGTCATGTCTGCAGTTTGTTATTGCTTGAGACACTTAAAGCAAACATAAGATTTTTTTTTGACAAAAATAAGATGAAAATGGTTTATTGGCTTCTAGCATACAAGTTTGATTAGAAAATTAATAAATTTAATTAACAATATAACAACTAGATCTTGAGGAATTGGTTTAAATTCAAGTTTAGGTAACCGTCTAGTTGACAAAGTTGGAAGTAGTACCAATTAATAAAAATTTCTATGTGGTTTGTTTGTTGTGGACATGTAATTAACTTGAACAAGGGGTACTTTAGCAAAATTTCTTTTTACTTTATCTCTTTATGAATTAATATCAGCTTCTACTTTTGTTTTTTGTATTTATATTAGGTGAACTACCTAGCTAATAGTAGCATAGTGTCTTTTACTTTTACCACAATTTTCAACTAATTTTGTATATATTTTTGTACATAGGTCCTTCTCTTCAGGTGCAGAAACAAATGTTTCTGATAGCCTCAAAGATTTCCTGGTAAGTACTAAAAAAATTGAATTACTGACGGAAAAAATGAAATCAACTTCTCATTTTGATGTCTGTAACACTTAACAACGAATGTAAAGACGGATTTCATTTTTCGGTCTGACAATGTAAATATTTGCAGGGAACGGCGTTACTATTTGATCTAAAACATCAAGTACCATTGCAAATGGAAGTTGAAGCCTTAGAATTTGTTATAGCAAGGTGGCCATTCTTTGTTTTCTTGGGAGGTTCTATGTTCTGTCTCCTCTCTAGCAGCATTTGTCACCTCTTTTCATGTCACTCCCATGACTTAAACCTGTTTCTGTTAAGAATAGACTATGTCGGAATCGCTGTGATGATCATAACCTCATTTTTCCCCCAGATTTACTATGTTTTCCTATGTCAGCCACATTGGCAATTCATGTACCTAGCTGGTATTACAGCCATGGGACTATTCACAATTATAACATTGCTTTCGCCAACGCTTTCTACTGGCAAACACCGTGCGTTTCGAGCCATGTTGTTCTGTTCGATGGGACTTTTCGGTATTGTGCCTGCAATTCATGCTTGTATTGTGAATTGGGGCAATCCTCGGCGTAATATTACACTAGCATATGAATGTGTCATGGCATTGTCTTACTTGATAGGGACTTTGTTCTACGTAACGCGGATACCGGAAAGATGGAGGCCTGGTTGGTTTGATTTAGCAGGACATAGTCATCAAATATTTCATGTTCTTGTGGTGGTTGGTGCATTATCACATTATGCAGCTACTCTTAAAATGCTTGAATGGCGCGACACTTTTGGGTGTGACAGACTTTAATTAAGGATCATTGTTTCAATTCATATATATGTGTATGTGCAGCATAAGATGGAATCTCTGCATTGTTGGATTTGAAGTAACTGTGATATAATTCACTAGTTCAATGCCAGAAGAGGCTTATGTTATTATCATTCATCAAAATGTTAAATAATCTCTGTCTTTCTTTTGGAATTTGTTATTCAATATATTATTGTACCTAGAATTGATTATTCAATATATTATTGTATTGTTACTTGAAACTGAAGTTGGAAATATCAATCACAAGTATTTAGAAGTTCAAAACAATGAATGAATTTGATATGGATCCTTTGAGCATATGAATTATTGAAATCGATCTTTGAATTCATGTGTATGGAAAGAATTTGGCCAATAAGTAACTTTTTCTTTTTTCTTTGGACATTGACGGTATTCATGTCAAGGATTTCAAAGTATTATGAAAGAAATTCGCAGTTATCTATCTTGCTCCTAATTTGCATAAAATTGTGGGACGAATCAAACTTATAACTTAGTATATTTATTCACGCTTGTCATTCATTTTTGCAACATCATCATATTCATCTTCTTCTTAGTCAAGTTATTACACACAACCGTTCTCCAATGTAAGATCTCACATGGTTGAGTAGTAACTTCTACCCCTCCCCACATTTCGGCGGGTTTGGCCCGCAACATTATTTGTTCGTCATTGACATCTCATAAAAATAATAACACCAGCAACTAATTAACAAAAAATGACATGAGCAATATATACATCAAATTACCAAAGCAAACATGAAAAAAAAATAGTATTATGAAAACAAATTGGTGCTCTAATCTAAGCATGTTATCCTCGATAATATAGATTGAGTTAAATCTATCATAAAATTTAAAATATACCAAGTTTCTCCAACGAATAAAATAAATATATAAGTAAAATAAACTCAAAAATAAATACAAAAAATAATTAATTTGACGGATTAATTAATCTCACCCAATTTTTAAACGGTTTAAACGAACCAAATTAACTTAAATGAGCAAATTCAAAGCTTAATTAGACCGGCCTATTAGGCTCAACTTGTTTTGTTACCTAATAGCAATGAATTTGTTAGAGTCGAATTTTTGAGGCCAATACTTTTTGATATTTTTTATTATAAATAAGGTCGGAAAGAGTAGTCATTAGTCATATACCTATACCTAGCTGTTTCATTCAAAGACATTGTACAAGTTTATATGCAATATTAATGCAAACATTGCCTTGAGACAATGAATTAGACTTTGCATTGTGGACATAATCTCTGTTGATTTTGATGGTTGTAACTACTAACTATTAACCATGTCAAATGGATTAGGAATTCAATTATGACAGGAATCAAATATGTCACAATTACATGACTTTAGAGACCAGCTAAGATATTCATATTATGAGCAACATGAGAGACATTATTGGTGGATTTTGCTCAAAATGTTACGTGAAGTGGTAGTGAATTAGATTGAGAAAATAGTGAATGTGATACAATTCATTTTTGTTGTTATTTATTGAAGGTTAAGGTGCGTGGGACGAAAAATTCACTCTCAAATAGTGAAGAAATTGACACAAAATAAAACAAAACTATGACAAACTAAAAAAATAAATGAAAATGAAAATTGCAAACCATCTACTTAAACATTTTTCATGTTATTGGTATAAAGTTTTCACCTCTAACTATTGAGTAGTAACTAATTTTCCACCTCAATTCATTGTTAGTCGTTATTATGACTATCTATAACCATTCATGTAGCAGAGTGTATAAACAACAAATCATGAAAAATTTTAAATTTGCATATATAGTTTCTTACTTACATTGCCCATGAAAAGTTTTATTCCTAACCAATTGGTCGATTAAAACTGGATTAGTATTCCATAGGCCCGGCCCAATTAGCTATTGACTAATATTTCATTTATCTTTTTTGCATCACTTTTATACATTACATCTTTTAATTTCTTAAATATATAGTAATACTCTATAGGTAAAGGCCCTTAATAACATTTTCCATAATTTTTTTGGCACAATTTTTTTTCCATCTAAAACAACACTTAGTGCTAGTATATATTTTTTTGGGTACTAATCTTCTTAGAGGAATGGGTCTGAGTAGTCAGATAAGTAAAGTCTGACCAAGAAATTGTTTCACCCAAAAATCGAATTTAGATTCTTCCGAAATTCGTTCTTTAGTGAAATTCATTAACCACATGAGTCAAATATCTTAGTTTAGTGCTAGTATATTTGGAAACAAGTGAAGTATTTACAAAATCACATGATAAGATTTGAGTAAATACTCCCAGTACTAGTATTTCTAGATCATGGATGATGGATCTCTTCACCATTCAAGGAGGTTGGACTTTCCATACTTTCAACTGCGCAGCTTAAACTTAATTCGATGTAAAAGCTCAAACACCAATAATAAATGTGTGATCCAAGACAGATTTTAACTCCATACATTTATTACGCTTTTATACTCCATTGTATGGCACATTCTACTACGTTGAGTCGTTGACATGCATGTTGTTAACCTCCTTAATTTGGTGCATTCACTCCTTAAAACCAACTACCGGTAATTTATTGTTACTCTTCAATTTTGCAAAGATAAAACAAATCACAATCAACCACAAAAAGTCAACAAAAGAAACATCAAACAAAGTTAAGATACATAAGAGCTTAGTAGAACTGGAACTACTACAGAGAGAGTAGTACAACTAGCTCCATGCCCAAATTTTATTACTGCTCAGAAATACTAAAGGGGAATTTTAGGCCTCATATATTTACTTATTCAATGGCCAGTTGAGCATATAATAGTTGTGAACATATATTAGTCACTAGAGCTTTCAGCTTTATAATTGTGAAGATTATAATAAACCAATTGTGTAATGTGAATTGAATAACATATATGGAAAAGAGTGTTGGAGAGAATCCGAATTCTGAGAGGAATAATTTTTTACCAAATTATAATTACCGTCTAAATCATCTGAGTCATTTCTCATAAAAACACGGGGATTACAACAAAAATATAAAATTGAAAATGAGCATATGTTGAACAATGTGTATAAATTATAAAGCGGTTAAAGTAGAATTTCCTTTAAAATTTGCACAAAAATAAATGTTTCTCACTTCTGATCCATGTGCATTGTGAATGTATACAATATTCAACTACACAAGCCCTACTTTTGAGGTTTGATGATACATGCCTTCAACCATACGAACACCTAATAATACTAAGACTTTGTTGAATAGTCTTGGAATAACTTAGGTCTGCAACTTCATAGACATACTCACATGATTTCATTACCTAAATTACTCCAATAATATTAATACTATACCATATAAATTTAATACAATGAAGGCAAATATTCATTCAACCTATGCTCTGAAACTGTCATGCCATGGAATCATTTCCATGCTTCAGAACATGTCTGTTACTGCTAGTACTACTACCATTGTTCTTCCACATTCATCTCTTCATTACTTCTCACAATGAATACCATCTTTCTTTCTTTGTTTTTCCTTTCTCTTTTCCTACCTTAAAAGACACTAACACAACACTACAAGTAATTAAACCTCATTATGATGATCAGTTTCTTGCTAACTCTGCATATAGAAGCATTGAACATAGAACAAATAGTACCATTATTAAGGTATTAATGATCAACAAAAGTTTCAGCTTATAAAGTTTTGTTATCAACTGTTTTCTTAAATTAAAGTTTCTATTTCTTAAATTTTGTTGCATGCAGAAAATTATGACTAGCTTGGATAGAGTTGAAGAAAGTTTAGCAGAAGCTCGAGCCTCGATTCGAAAAGCAATTATGTCAAGGAACAATAGTACTTCTGGAAAGAAATTTGTCCCAAAAGGGTCCATTTACAGAAATCCTTATGCTTTTCATCAGTTAAGTTTGACAGGTTATTAAGTAAAACTTCATCTTATTTATTCATAATCATGGTTTAAAATTGTAGATGCAATTACGTTGCAAACCTTTTTATTCGAAGAAAATTTTATGTGGCTGATGCGATCAAAATTTCACAATGTTGTTATGGGATCTCAAAATTCTTTATATTGGGTTCGCAATCATAATTGCATATTACAACTCACATATTTAAAATTGTGGTTGTTGCGGTCGTGGCTTTGATATTGCAAAAAGTCATAGCCAAATATAGTTGACAATCTTATGCAACCGCGTAATTGTGGTTGCAGACATAAAAAACAGTGATGTTGCAACTACGTACAGTTGTGTTACGTTGTAAACAACTTTTTAAACATTAGACTTATAGTTGCACCTGCAATTTAAAACCTTGATAACACGTTATTATTATATTTATTACTAACAAGTCCTTTTATCCAATAAAAATATGAAAAACAGGAGCCACATGGAAATGGTGAAGAGATTAAAGATTTGGGTATACAAAGAAGGAGAGCAACCTATAGTACATGATGGACCAGTGAACAACATATATGCAATTGAAGGCCAATTCATTGATGAAATAGACAGTAGCAAAATGAGTCCCTTTAAGGCTAAACACCCTAATGAGGCACACATTTTTTTCCTTCCCTTTAGTGTTGCAAATATTGTTCAATATGTTTATAAGCCTATTGTGTCCAAAAAGGATTTCGAACGTGACAGACTTCAAAGATTGGTGGAAGATTATGTAAATATTGTGAAATATAAGTATCCTTATTGGAATAGAAGCAATGGTGCTGATCATTTTCTCCTCTCATGTCATGATTGGGTAATGTCTCTATACAAATTTTCATGTCGCTTCATTTATTAGTTATTCTCTCTGATCACAATTATAAGTAAAGTTTCACTTTTCAGATTTATTAAATAACTGATGTATATAGTATACATCAGTTACTCGATGAATATGAAGAACTTTTTCTTACTTATAATTGTGACCGGAGGGAGTATGATTTTAACTATAGTACTAAGTTAAAATAAAATGCTTTTACTTTACTTGAAAATTCAGGCACCACAAATCTCAAATGCAAATCCAAATCTTTTCAAGAACTTCACAAGAGTCTTATGCAATGCCAACATTTCTGAAGGATTCCAGCCCAAAAGAGATGTTTCCATCCCTGAAGTGTACTTACCTGTAGGAAAATTAGGCCCACCAAATCTGGGCCAAAGCCCAATAAACAGAACCATATTAGCCTTCTTTTCTGGTGGAGCCCATGGTGACATTAGAAAATTGTTGTTAAATCATTGGAAGGACAAAGATACACAAGTTCAAGTTCATGAATATCTTCCAAAGGGTGAAAACTATACACAATTAATGGGACTAAGTAAATTTTGTTTGTGTCCAAGTGGATATGAAGTTGCTAGTCCAAGAATTGTGGAAGCAATTAATGCTGGATGTGTGCCTGTGATTATTTCTAAGACCTATTCTTTGCCTTTCAATGATGTGTTGAATTGGAATGAATTTTCAGTAGAGATTTCTGTGGAGAAAATATCAGAGATTAAAAATGTGTTACAAAATATTTCAAATGATAAGTACATGAAATTGTATATGAATGTGATGAAAGTTCAAAAGCATTTTGTTATGAATAGGCCAGCTAAGCCATTTGATGTGATGCACATGATACTTCATTCAATTTGGCTTAGAAGGCTTAATTTCAGACTCATTGATTCACAATAAAAATATTGTTTCTGCACAAAATTGTTCCTTCTGACCTGTTTGGATGGATATACTAGTAGCTCATAATGGTTTGGATCACATTCATCACTTTTTTCAGATTATTCTTAATATTTTCATCTCAATAAGAAGAGCCTCTAATAATCTGAAAAATATTTACAAGAGTAAAGTTTAGTCAAGTTACTAGTTATAGTTTGAGATCTTGAACTGTACTCTTCTATGCTCAAGTTTGATTTTTCCTCGTGCTGATTTTAGTGGATTAATTTATACAAAATTTTGTTTTGGTTTTAAACGAGATTACATAAGTAGACAATTATATTAAATCTATCAAATTAATCAATTTTTAGACCGGATATCGAATTTTAGAAAAAATTTAGTGAATAGCCATAGCTATCATATGATTAACTAATGTACATTAGTTAAAGTTTCAGCATTGTTCTTATTTTAGCTAAAGCTTCTTTATATTACTCCTAAAATTAGTGAAGGTTTAATTTCAATAGAATTGTAACAAAAATGTAATAGTGGGTTCCAACCATGAACATGTTCACGTGAGCATCTATACAGGTGGGCCGTAGCTGATGCACCCTTTATTCGTTATTTTGTCCAAACAAGCTACAAACTCCTAAAATAGCTATTGATTTCTTTTCTTCACAACATTGCTTAACTTTTGTTTTGTTTTCTTTTGTTTTGAGATAGATGAGATTTGGTGCCAACTTGCGTACCCCTACAAGATTTGAGGGTATATACCTTCAACCACTATAAAAAGCTTTAATCGATATAATTTTTTATAAAATACACCGTTGGATTGAAAGTTTATATCATATAGATTATTTGTGTAAAATTTCAGACAAATCTAAAATCATTTGATATGTTATTGAGACACACAAAGATTAACGGTGTTTAAGATATCACAGAAACTGTTAACTTTGATGCGTCTCAATAACATATCAAATGATTTTAAATTTTTTTGAAATTTTACACAAACGATCTATATGATATAAACTTTTAATCTAACGGTGTATTTTATAAAAATTTATATCGATTAATTTTTTTTTAAGTGAATGGGGGTATATACCCCGAAATCTTGAGGGGGTAGACAAGAAAAAGCCTTATTTATTTGGTGTTAAGTCAAGTCATCGATCATATGCGCATTATTCAATCAATTATTTATTTTTTATATAAGTCACTCCCTTCAATTTAAATTATAAGAATTTTTGAACAAAATATAAAAAATTGTTCAACAAAAAATTATTCAATAAATCAAAAACATCAAGTGAAGAATAATCATAAGAGAAAAAAAAAAGTGAATTTTGTTATAAAAAAGATCAGAAAAGCAATAAAGTGAATAGCCATCACAAGAGAAGAAAAATAAATGACCACATCTAATTTAAAATATACTCCCTCCGTCCCATTATATAAGCACCTTTACTACAAAAGTCTAGTCTCAAAATATAAGCCCATTTACAATTTTTGTATTCCAATGCAACTTAGTAGTAATAATTAAGGGTATGTGTAAGCAAAAAAGTAATAAATGTACCTAGTAAATTATAAAGGGGCTTATATTTTGGGACTAGACTTTTGTAATAAAAGTGCTTATATAATGAGACGGAGGGAGTAATAAAGTTTTTGATCAACTTTAATGTATAAATCTTAAAATTAAACTAGATACATCCACCAACTTTTGTTGATCAAATATTTTTTTTAATATTTAGGACTGAGGGTATTAAACAACAACTAACTAAAGTTATTTTATACAAGGTGGTGATGCTTGTCATGTCTTGGTGCAGATTTTCAAGATCTGAGTGAAGTAATGAAACTTTTCAAATCTTCATTAATATGCCCTTTGATCTTTCTAGTTTTGTTCCTCAATTTTTGCCTTGTTTTTTTCACTCCTTCAAATGAAGATGATCATATAGTAAATCATATTCACTCAGCTTCTAATATCAAAGTCAACAACCATGTAAGTGTGATAGGGAAATCACCTCATGATGGCAGCTACAATAATAAAATTCAAGCATGGATTAAGGTATAATTCACTATTCAATAATTCAATCTCTATGAAAAGAGTGTTCTACTCTAATTATTCTTACATGTGATTTTTTTGAACTTTTGTGATTTCAGTTTGGACATGGAAGAAAGAATAAGACTAATTTGGAAAAAATTGAAGAAGGTTTAGCACAAGCACGAGCAATGATTCATCAAGCAATTCGGTCCAAGAAGTATACAAGCACCATGAAACAGAGTTTTGTCCCAAAAGGGTCCATTTACTTGAATCCACATGCTTTTCACCAGTTAAGTACTTATGTTAAATGTTTTGAATTTATGCTTTTAAATTAACTTATGATATGGATAATATTTTGGTGGAAGATAGTATAGGGGACAAAGATAGAAAGGTTGAGTGAAAGATGCAATGCATAATGTCTAAGGAAGATAGAGAAAATAATTCTCATAAGTAAAATTTAGTTGATAATTGCAGAAACATTTGACGTGCGCATTCAAATATATAAATTTTCATTTATCTATATTTTAAAGTGTGTGATTCTCGCAACTTTACTATTTTTCTTTTTAAATTGGGGAAGGGGGAAATTTATTAATCATTAGCATTAATACTTTATTACAATTGTCTCTGATCGAGATTTGAACTCAGGCACATTTACATTGCTAGACTCTTACCACTGAGCTAGCACCTCAAGTGTCTCGCATCTTTACTATTTAAAAAAAAAAAAAAGGAAGGAATATAAAGTACTAGTAGTTAGTGCATGTTTGGTATCACGGTTGGTATGTCAGAATCAAGGTGAACCACTTTGATATCAAACATAAGCTTATACACTATGGTGTCTGATTTTTGTGTGTCCAACAGGAGCCACATGGAGATGGTGAAAAGATTGAAGGTGTGGGTGTACAAAGAAGGAGAGCAACCATTGGTACATGATGGACCTATAAACAACAAATATTCCATAGAAGGCCAATTCATTGATGAAATAGACACAAGTAACAAGAGTCCATTCAAGGCTACACATCCTGAACAAGCCCATGTTTTCTTTCTTCCATTCAGTGTGTCTAAGGTTATTCGCTATATTTACAAGCCTAGAAGATCAAGATCAGATTATGATCCTCACCGTTTACAGGTTTTGGTTGAAGATTATGTTAACATTGTTGCAAACAAGTATCCTTATTGGAATAGAAGTCAAGGTGCTGATCATTTTCTGCTTTCATGCCATGATTGGGTAGGTTCACCGTTCACACTTTCGTCTTTAAAATTAATGAAATTTTAAACCGATTTTTAAAATGAGATTAAAAACTATAACCGGTGTAAAATTATTTTACACTACAATTAATCAGAACTTGCCAGCACGTGGTAGATTGCTCCCAGGCGCCCAAAGCTAGGCCTAGGGTTTCATTTTATGCATAGGCGTGGGCAGCTTGCGCCTAGGCACCTCGGGCCAACCTGGTGTTAGATAACAAAATACTTGACATCTATAATCTTAAGATTATATACCGTCAAAAACATGAGTTCAACCGGTGTCCAACGTCTCATTGCTGAATAGTTTATAATTTTACTTTACTTAATGTTTCAGGGACCAAGAGTTTCTTATGCCAATCCTAAGCTCTTCAAATACTTCATCAGAGCACTATGCAATGCAAACACTTCAGAAGGATTTTTACCCAACAGAGATGTATCCATCCCTCAATTGAATTTACCTGTTGGAAAGCTTAGCCCACCTAATACATCCCAACATCCAAACAATAGAACCATATTAGCATTTTTTGCTGGTGGAGCCCATGGTAAGATCAGAAAAAAACTACTCAAACATTGGAAGGACAAGGATAAAGAAGTACAAGTCAATGAATACCTTCCAAAAGGTCAAGATTATACAAAATTAATGGGTTTAAGCAAATTTTGTCTATGTCCTAGTGGACATGAAGTGGCAAGTCCAAGAGTAGTGGAAGCAATTTATGCAGGGTGTGTCCCTGTGATAATTTGTGATAATTACTCTTTGCCTTTTAGTGATGTGCTTAATTGGAGTGAATTTTCTATGGAAATTTCAGTTGATAGAATACCAGAAATTAAAACTGTTTTACAAAGTGTTACAAAAGCCAAGTACATGATGTTGTATGAAAATGTGAGACATGTAAGGAAGCATTTTGAGATTAATAGGCCTGCAAAGCCATTTGATTTGATACATTTGATACTTCACTCTGTTTGGCTTAGAAGAATAAATTTTGGATTAATAACAAAGTAGTAAATGATTTTACATAAACTCATTTTCCATTTCCATTAGAAGAGTACAAGCAAAATAGGTTCCAGATATTTAGATGAAAATAAATATTAATCATACAACTTTTTTTTTCCTCGTTCGAATCGATAGAATACATCAAATACAACCACATATTCAACATTACTAAAAAAATAGTAAAATATTAATCAGCGAATAAATCAACAACATTCAAGTTAATAAAACTTTGCCCATGGACGAATTTTCAATAAAACCCGAGTTTAATTTTTAGGTCAAAGAATTCTTGATCAGACTTTACTCCCTCGAACCCGAGGTTATAAAGAAAGAAAAAAAAAGTTAAATTCACGAACCTTTCGCTGCTTTAACTATCACTACTCCTTGTTGTCTCTCAGCCACAGCGAAAATGGTAACTATCGTTCGTGTTTCTTCTTCTTCTTCTTGTTCTTCTCTTATGGTGCTTTTCTGATCTTTGATGTTTTTGTATGTAGTTGTTCTTCTCGTACTTCAAAGATTTGGTTGGAAGAGAAGTGACCGTAGAACTGAAGAACGATTTGGCTATCAGAGGAACATTGCATTCCGTTGATCAATACCTCAACATCAAGCTCGAAAATACTCGTGTTGTTGATCAAGACAAGTACCCTCACATGGTATCTCTCTCTCTCTCTCTCTAGGGTTTATTTTATTATCATCTTTAATTTTAACTGCGATTAATGTTACTTATTATATACAGTACCTAGGTTAAATTCAATTTGGGGTTAAATTCTATAGTTTTCCTTCTCTATTTTCAAAATTGCAACTTGCCATTGGTAGTAGAAAGATTAGTGATGAATTTGTGGTGATTTTGTTTTCTAATGTTTGGGTAGTTTAGAATGGTAGAGATGCTATGATTTTGTTCCAAAAAGGATTTGACTGGAAAAATGTTTGTTGAAGAGTCAAAAATATTATCTTGGAAAATTCTTAAAAATTAATTTAAGTGGGTTCATGTTCATGTTCGTCGGTATTATTTTCTGGATCAGTCTGATAGGTGCTGTGGAGGCTGCTTTCTCTGGTCTCTGTTAGTTAGTTAGTTGTTGGTTTGGGACCTGTTGTTAATAGATATTTATTTATAAGTTTCGGATCGACAAGACAGAGTAGGAGAGGTTGAGACTTGAGAGGGCATGAAGAAAGACATGGGTTGAGAGACGTGGATGGAGAGGTTTGAGGGATGAGAGACAGAGTCAGATGAAGGGTTATTGTTGCTGGTGTCGGTAGATTCACGTGGCAAAGGGCATTCCTTGTCCTCAAGTCCTGAGCAAGCCTCTTTTCATTCTAGTGGTCAGTCTTTAAGTTAAACAAAAGTCCTTCCCCATCCGATCAGCCAGTTGCAGAAGAAGCTCAGCTTAAAGCCAGTTAGACCAATACTGTTCTAAAAGTTATTTAGATAGCAGTTGCTAACCTAAGCTAAGGCAATTAAAAAGTTGTTGTTGCTGGCTGCGTTTCATTAGCATTTAGCACAAGTTGTAGCTCAGCTTAACCTGTCACTAGGGTCATGAAACTATCACAATCTCACTGTTCCTACAAGTTTCCATGGCAATTCCCCCTGATCTTTTCAATGTATCATTCATCTATGCGTGTTTGCATAATCCAATCAGTAAACAAGTAATCTCGACAACCCTGTTTGTGAGTTGGTCTATATTTGATCAATAGTTTTGTATTTGAGTCAATCAAGATGCCCCACAATATTTTAAGTTGTGTAGCCTCAAATTTCAGGCTATTTCAATATGCCATTAAAAGAAGATATGAACATAGTGAATTTGATATGTTGGACTTTTACTCCATAGAGTATTGGATGTATACATATGCTGCTATGAGAGAACAGATAATGAGTGGTTTTACAAGAATATTTGCAAAAGGTTTATCGATTCACTTTTGGGTTCGAGAGAACTGAACATCATAATTAATTAATATTCACGCAATTCCTCACATCTCCTTTTGTATGCAAAATACAACTGTGTTATTTTCTGGTTGATTTTTTTTTTTTGTATTTGGCTCCCTTAATTTGATTGAGCTAACTAGCTTCAGATTTGATTTTGATTATATCATGTTATTGTTTGATGTCAGCTTTCTGTAAGGAACTGCTTCATCAGAGGATCCGTGGTGAGATACGTGCAATTGCCCCCTGAAGGTGTGGACATCGAACTATTGCATGATGCCACAAGGAGAGAAGCCCGGGGTGGTTGATTTTGTTATTCTTGTAATTAATCTTTGTATGAGCTTTCATTAGGCTGGAATATGATATAGATGTTATCATTCCTGCTTAAGAAAGAAACTATTTGAATGTCAAGACTATGTAACTTAAGCATCTCCATGGGTTTTTATGTTGCCATGTAGTTATGTAGGTGAATTATTAGTATTATTATTAACCATGCTTCCATTCACATTACTAACCATTCACTTTAGAATAGCCAAATAAAATCCTTAGGCTTTGTTTGTGAATTGCGAGTTTGGAAGGGAGGGGAATAAAGAGCTTTGTTTGCAAATAGAATGATGTAATTCAAAACATTAAAATATTAACTGTGCTTGAACAACAGTTATTAAAATACAGATGAATTTCATTCAAAAATCGTTCCAATTTACCATGCAAATATGAAAAAATTGGGCTGTAAAAATATGTTAGTACTAGTAATTGGCATGGTTTTTTATTTTATTTTTTATTTTCACCGTTCTTTTAATTTGTACGTAGTGATGATTAACGATACATTTTTTTTGGGTTAATAGTCTGGTTTTTGGTGTGTACACAAGTATTTAAATGGTGAAATTTTGATTTCAATGCAATATATAAAGTTATTTTGTAATGATGGTGTAAACTAATTAAGTTTTTCATACTACTGATTTTTTATGTGTCAAACGTTAATTAGTAATTTTAATAATTTCCAATACAATCTGTCAAAAATAATAATTTCCAATACAAGTAATAAAGTCGTTCAATTCATGTTATCACTATAGGTATGTTTATAAATTTTGAAAAACAATTTAAATTAATTGCCTATCTCATTCAAAAAACGTTTAATGAATTATTGACCAACGCGTCAAAAAAAACATGAGAAGTTTGATCAACTTTCTTTCTTTCTTTCTCTTATATCTTAGCATATAGGAGAATATATATTACTTTCAACAATCTCCCTCATGCCATGTCTCTCTTCCCATATCCCTAATTCCTTTCTACTAATTAACATAGCTCAACTAGACTAGATAGAGATGTTACAACATTAAAAAATATAAGTATATGTATCCTATATCCTATATATTAAGTCATTACTTATAGTTTAGTCTATTGCATTCTATTCAAATCCTATATACTCAAAAGAGCATACAAGTGAACCATCATTCACCAAACTAAATAGTCATGGTTTCAACCTTGATACTGAATTCATGTCTTGTATTTACAGCAACAATGCTCATCGTTCTTTTCCTCGTTTATAATCGAAAAGACGAAGTTCTTCCATCGCCTTCCATCAACATCTTAATGGCAACAAACAACGTAGCACCATTCAAGAAACTTGCTTCTTTGTCATCATCCCATGCTTATAATGTCACCAAAGTAAGTACTCCGTTCTTTTTCTTTAGAATTTTGAAAAAACAATTGGTCAATTCAGAATCTTGAATTGAATGCATGACTTGATGCAATACTATATATAAGTATTTTTTTTTGGTACAAAATACTATATATAAGTAAGTTTCTATATATTATGATTCTTTTATAAATTATACGATTGGTTAGTTAATTATTTGTGTTATTGATATTAATTATATGCATGCATGTGTGTGGAAGCAGAAGGGGAAAATAGTGAGAATTGAACAAGAATTGGCTGAAGCAAGAGAGGCTATACGCAGAGCCATAAAAAGAAGGAACTTCACAATCACATCACAAGAATTTGTTCCTAGAGGATGCATTTACAGAAACGCTTACGCCTTTCATCAGTTAAGTAACTACTATAACTATAATTTTTAGATTATAATATAACAAAACGTCATTATGGTGTGTGATTTAATTTTATGTGTATAACAAAAGTTTTACACAATTAGAGCATAACTCAGTTGACAGAGATATTATACGTAATATGTAAGACTGAAAATCGAACTTTGATACACTTGTTTATTCACTTTAAAATGTTCCTTTTGAGTTTTGATTGTCTGCTAGTGCACGATTGGTCAACCATTAATCCGGAAATTGCAATTGTTTAAATCTTCTTCATGAATATTTTGCCTCAAAATTTTCGTTATGATGAACATTGAAAAAGAGTCGCCATTCTTCACGCCATAAAATGACTTTTTTGATTACAAAAATGCAGTAGTACTAGTCCCACTACATGGGACCATATATCATCATATTCATAAGTCACAACTCACAATGTAGCACTGTTTTTGTATATTTTGGTCATGGTCCTAACTTTGGTAGCACGTTCTATAATTGTTCAGAAGTCATAAAGAGATGTTGAAGAGATTCAAAGTGTGGACTTACAAAGAAGGTGAACCACCATTAGTCCATGATGGGCCCATGAGTTCAATTTATGGCATTGATGGACATTTCATGACTGGAATTGAGAATAGTTTGAGCCCATTTTCGGCCCAAAATCCAGATGAGGCCCATGTTTTTATGCTACCCTTAAGTGTAACAAATATTGTGAAGTACCTATATAATCCTCTCATTACCTACTCTAGGGATCAACTCATGAGGGTCACCATTGATTACACCAAAATCATTTCTCACAAGTATATGTTCTGGAATAGGAGTAAAGGAGCAGACCATTTTCTAGTCTCTTGTCATGATTGGGTAACATTTGCAACCATATGCCTCAAATTTTCATATATTTTATGCTTAAAAATGCATCTGCACAATTAACTGATCAATGTCGATATTATTAGACTGAACTGAACAATTTCATCTGAATTTGAACACGAGACTTCTATCTTTTATTATTGTTGTTATTTTTGGAAGGGTCTCGTTTTAAAAATTGTCGTAGACTTTTAAATTTGTTGGGCCGATATGATAGAGCGACATATCAATTGAGTCCTAAAGAAATATGTTTCTAATAAGTAATGATGTATAGTGTTTCATTTGTTTGTAGGCACCAGATATCTCAAGAGAGGATTCAGGTAAAGAGCTTTTCAAAAACTTAATAAGAGTATTATGCAATGCAAACACTTCAGAAGGTTTTAACCCTACAAAAGATGTCTCAATGCCCGAAATAAACTTAAGAGGTTACAAATTGAGCTCACCAATTCCTGGCAAAAACCCCAACAATCGTTCTATACTTGCTTTCTTTGCTGGAGGGTCACATGGTATGATTAGAAAAACATTACTAAAACATTGGAAAGGAAAAGATGAAGAAATTCAAGTACATGAGTATCTTCCAAAAAAGCTTAACTACTTCAACATCATGGGAAAAAGCAAGTTTTGTCTGTGTCCAAGTGGTTATGAAGTGGCTAGTCCAAGAATTGTGGAAGCAATTAATGTTGGATGTGTACCTGTGATTGTGTCGGATAACTATGAACTACCCTTTAGTGATGTTCTTGATTGGACCAAATTTTCATTGCATATTCCATCAAAGAATATAAGTGAAATCAAGACAATATTGAAAAGTGTTCCACATGCAAAATACTTGAAATTGCATAAGAGGGTTTTGAAAGTTCAAAGACATTTTGTGTTGAATCCTCCACCAGCTAAACCGTTTGATGTGTTTCATATGATTCTTCATTCAATATGGCTTAGAAGACTTAATATTAGGCTACCTCTTTGATATTTGATAGGGTACCAATTCGTGTATTGTATAGAGATTAGATTATAATGAGTTATTGACATTGATCCTAAACCAAGTTTAACTCAAACTTATTTCCATTAGCTTTGAAAATGTTCCCTATTGATCACACTATTTCTTTCAGCTGAAAGTTTTAGAAGCAAATAATTGAAATAAAATAAAAAATAACATTAATTTTTTTGGTGTGTAATAGCTAGAATTTCAGTGTACTAGGGTTCAAACTCTAATTTTTGCATATCACATATAACATTCTTATCAATCAAACTAAATTCATTTATAATGGTGAAAATATAATTTTAAAGCTACCACATAATTTTAAAGCTACCACATTATTTGGTAAAATGGGATTTGAAAACTAGTCATAACACTTACAAATGCAAAAAACTTATACAAGTTTTATCAAAAGTTTATAAAAAAAAATACAAAAAAATGTATAAAAAAAAATTGTAGGTCGTTTTAGTTAACCTTAGTAGTCTAGTGTTCAACCGCGAAATAAATGAAGTTTAACAAAAAATTATTTCATCCAAAAATTAAAATATCACTCCTTCCAAAATCCATCATTTAGTGAAACTCATTAACCACTATTTTTCTTATTGTTTTTGTTACGCAAGAAAAATAATAAAAAAAGGAGGACTACATCCTTATAAAGATACTCCAATTGCATGAGCTAACAATTGTGAGTATAAACTAGTAGAGGGCTCCTGGAGAACAACTACATGATCTAAGTTGTTAGCTCTTATTTTTGCTAGTCAATTGCACAAGCATTCCCTTCATAAAAGATGTGATGAAGAGATATAGTTCAATCTTTATGTATAAAATCTTTAATAATTTGAAGCTCGTGCCCTCCAAGACTAGTTGAACTACATGCAAGGAGTTTGAAAAACATATAATTTTTTTAAACTCAACTTACCACAAAAAACGCTTGAATTTTTGCATAAAAAATATTTGACAATCATACACTACCATAAAAACCGAATTAAAATCTTCCATCATAGTTACGCACCAACCCACCAAACCCTACCTTCCCAAAATTTATAACAGCACTACCATCCACATTGAGGACCATGACATCCACTATTGTTCTCATTTGTGTATAAATCATTTGTTTTAATTTTTAAATTTTTCAAAAAGTGAATAATGGGATTTAATTTGTGTAACAAAAAAAGAAAAGAAAAAGGTAATTTGTAATTTAATTTAATTTTAATTTCAATACAAACAAAAAGGTAAGGCAACAAGCCAGCATGTTACTGCAGTACTGCAGTAGTACTTAGCTCTCCAGAACGCCGAAAAACCTCACAAATTAAACTCTCTCTCTATCTGACTAGTGAGTGGGGCCAACAAGCTTCAAAGCTATGGCGGCCTTGGATCGCACCGACGAATCCCCCCGTCCACGTATTCCCTCCGGTGATAACTCCGTTTGGGCCGATGTATCTCCTCTACTCAACGCCGCTTGTCAAGGTCCTCTTTCTCTTTTCTTTTCCCTTTATTATTATTATTATTATTATTATAATAGTAACTTTTTCATTCTTCTTCTCACTAATTAAGGGTTTACCATTCATTACTTTCCACTTTTTCATTTTCCCTATTATTATATTGCTATTGCTTTTGTTAATGCTGCAATTTACGAATATGCAAGTGCAAATCACAATGCTTTCATTTTCGTTTTCAATTTCATCACTTAACTTATACAATTCAATTATGATATTTAAGTTGCTAATTGATTTTCTTGCTTTTGTATTACTTCACAAATTACTGGTTTATAAGCTAGTAGGAAGATATTACTTTTACAGTGTACTTTGCAAATTTCAATGATATTGTGCTTAATTATATGTGGTATTTTTAACCAACTTTTCATGCTGCAGATCTTCAAGAAGGAGACCTCATTCATGGCGACAATTTCAATCTATTTGCTGCCATGTCTGCTTTGGAGGTACTCTTTTACTACCTCCGTTCCTTATTATATAGACAGTGCACTTTTTAGATTCATTAAAAAACCGATGTATTTTATTGTCTATATTATAAGTTCAGATACATAAATTTTTTGATGAATCTAAAAAGTACATTGTCTCTTATAATAAGGAACATAGGTAGTATTTTACTCACTGGTCAAATTTCAGTCGGAGTTTTTGGTTTTCCGTATCATCCTTTTATATGCATCTTATAGAATCTTGCAATTTTCTTGCTATAAATAATTAGGTCATTATGAACTTAACTTACTTCTATGCGTAAGAAATATCTAGAGGACTGTTTTTGCAACTGTCTTGTGTAACCTTGATTTGTAAGAATTAAAAAATTTATTTGATTTTTTTTATAGATAATGGATCCAAAAATGGATTCGGGTATGGCATCCACATACTACTCTCTTGATGAAGCCATTGAGAATGGTGCTGCTCCGGTTCCTATTAGTGATGATAAAACTACTGATGTTCGATGCATAATTGACATCATGGACCATCTACTAGCATGTGAGGTATTTTCACTATGTTGTCTATGCCTTCTATATATTGTTACTTTGTATCGAATAAGCATACCTTTAGTTTTCGAGGCCTTAAATATATTACCTTTCTTTCTCTTTGAAACATAGGAAAACATCTTCATTATACGCGAGGCCGGTGAATTTGCAATCTTTATATGATGCTCTTTGACCTATACTTCTTTTTGTGAAATAATAAATATGTTTTGTATTTTAGTGCTCTGAATTCATCAAAATATATCCTTTGTTTACTAATAAATTGGTTTGCTTCCCCCCTAAGAAATATGTTAGGATTTTGTCCAAATAAGCATAAAACTATAGTCAAAAGCAAAACTAGAATTGTATAAACACAATCTTTGAAGATGCACAAGTAGCGACATTTGTTTCGGTTCAATATCTTTGTCTGTACTAGCTAGACAAGTCTTATTTATTTGTTTTTCTTGTCATTAACTAATGTCATTTGATATTTCAGGCAACATGGCACAAGGGTCATTCCCTGGCACAAACTGTCTATTCTTGCCTCTATCTCCTACAGCCTGAAAGGACATCATCGCATGCCCTGTTACACTCTTACTGCCAAGTCATACGTGCAACCTGCAAAGCAGTTCTTACAGTTGTCGCAGAGTCACGTACACATGAAGTAATGTATTCCAACAGCTCTTTCTTTTTGTCTCTGCTTTGTAGCCTGTATGATCATTTTTATGGTTTCATCACATGTTGAAGTTTTCAGATTTGTTCTGTTGGGTCAAATAAGTACACCACTAGTTTTTTTTTGGAGAATTTGACTGTATATTGTATCGGTTCTGTTCACTAAATTACATGCAATGTTAGGACTCTTCATTTCATTTTTTGTTTATATGGATCTTAAGCTTTGTAAAATTTATGTGTCACCTAAACTTCTTATTACCAAAAAAATAAATTATGTGTCACAAGAAATTTACGTTGATTTGCAGCCTTCCTCTAAGTGAATGGCATTTAGATATGCATACTTAGTTGTTTGATCTCCTAACATACGTTCTATATAAATTTTCTATAAGCTGTATATTCGAGCGAACAGATGTCACTATATTTTTCGTTTAAAAGTGGTGATATTTGTTTGTGTCAGGAAGAAGATCTATTTGTCATGGCATATGGTCTTCCTCTGAGTGGAGATGGAAATGAAAGGTGTTTATCATTGTTAAATGCTGTTGAAGAGACAATATGTCGTCAATTGCGTGCTTCTAAAACTTCATCATCAAAAAGAAGAGTGTCAGAAGGTAATTGCTTGTTGAAACCTCAACATGCTTTGGCAAGATATTGTCCTAACTTTCTAGTTTTGTAGAATGGAATGAAGTTGACATTCAGTGATAATGGTCTAAAGTAAAATATTAAACGTTGAAGTTAATTACCCTTGAAGAGTACTGATATTCTTATGTTTGAAAGTGTTACAAATACCTGTTATGGCAGGCTTAATGTCAATCTTGGATAACCTGGTTTCCTTCCTTCATCAACTTTTAATACAATAAGTATATTTGAGATAGGTGTATTTAATGATTGATCATTGTGAAGCCACTCTTATCATTGTGAAAAATAGAAGTAGAAACAAGAAGTTAGAATTCTACAGCTTACACATTCCATTTATTGCCCATAACTTATGGGGCTAGTTTTATTACAGTCTTTATGCTTCATAGCTGTCAAAATCAAAATCATTCTTCCTTTCTCCCAATTTCAAAAGGGTATGCAACATATGCACATGCTTTGATTGAGTTGTGAGCTATTTGGTTGCAGATATAGAGCCACTTCAAAATAATCCTGATCTGGAAGAAGGATACTGCAAAGCGTTGTTGTGCCGATTACGTTTTCGTAAGGTTTTTTTCCTATGATACTCTCTTTATAAAGCTATGCAAAATTGCAAACAATGTAGATTACATTCATGCGTAGTTTATAATTAGACTTAGATTGTGTCTTTTTTTAAATATATTTAATCAATATGCAAATATCAAAGATAAGATGATAGAGATTGTAAAATTAGCATACAGCCTTTTAACCTTCTATATTATGAGATGCATAGGTATGGGCACGGTACTGTACGAGTACGGGATATGGCATTTTTTTAAAAACTAGGTTATAGATATAATAATAAATTAATTTAATGCTTTATTTTGATTTGCCTTCATGTAGGCTATAATAATAAATTAGTTTTGTTGCCCCTTTCAATCCAAGAAGAAGAGGGTTTAATGCTATTATCCTCCCAGCTCACTCTTTCATCCCCTTCATTGAAACCACTTCCACGAACCTAGTGCATTATTGTACTTTTATTGCTATGATGTTTGTGCTTCAATCTTCTGACATTTTACCTTTCAAAAATTTCAGTTCCATCTTTTTCTTGTCAACTAAGCACCCTTTTTACTGAAATCACCACATTTTATTTCTTTCAGCATTTTTATCATCTTTTGATGTCTATGAAACGACCTCAAGGAGGAGGTTTGGAGTTAGCAAGGGAACACATAGCTTCATGCATTTCAGAGATTGGTCACATCCGAAAATCTTCAGACTTTCTTAGAGCCAGTGCTCCGGAAATGTCTGAAAAAAATATAGACAACACAACTGCATCTGGTTGTCAGCCAATTGGCTTTGATGCTAGTTTAAATTGTAGATTATCAGCTCCAACACCGCCACGGGCAATCAAAATTTTTTGTTTGGAAAAGGTAAGTTTTTACAGGGTTACTTATAATGCATGAAACTTAATTCCATATTACAACATTTCCAGTTTATCTCTTCCAGGCTCTCGAATATTTTGTGAAACTCCTTCATGATCTAGACATTATATGTTCCTACTCGTTGGATCCATCATTGGAGGCTGCCTTGCTCTTTGTGGTTAAATTCCAGAAATCTCAACCAGATTTGGTTTCTAGAGCTCATCTTCAGGTGAGTCATAAAATGCTCCACGATACTGCTTGATTTGATGAGTGTTCTATTATCTGCTTATTATCTGTTTTATGAATCTTATATATAGTCAAGCAATTTAATTATCAAATATTTGTGAAGTAGATTTTTCTTTCTCTAACTTCTGCTGCTTCTTATAAGACAGCCCTAGGAAGAGAAACTTATGTATTCATTTAATGTGTTGAAAATAACATGACAAGTTTTATTCATTATATGTTATGGGGTCAGCCTTTCACAAATGTAAGATTGTATTCTATAGAGTCAGTGTGTCGGACCCTTCATAGTGGGGTCGTTCACACCTTCCAGCTCAGGAATTTATTTCCCCCTCCAAAGCCTTCCACCTCATTGTTCACTCACTCCTTTCTTTAAGTTTTGGTCCTGTGCACTGTGCAGAGCCCCTATTTTTTCTTCTTTCATCGACTTAAGTAATTTAAGGGGTTCTGTCAACATCAAACAAAATATGACAGTAATAAATAGTCTACACTTGCAAATTTACATCTATTAAATCAATATATTAAGGAAACCATCACCCATTGTTAAGCACCAAATTTCTTATAAAACATAATACATCTTTGTGCATCTGATTGGCATGTTGTCATTTGTAGTTGATTTTGATCCACTGAGTTACTATTTCCTTGCCTATAAAAGCATGTTTGACATGCATGGTAGTAAAAATTTACTTCTATTGTTTCGAGCTTTGTTCTCCAAGCTTGACCCATTAAATCCTGTTATCAGCTTCTGCTAGTCCAGAACGGGAAACTCTTTGGTCGGTATCCTATGTTTTCTATGATCACTAGAGCTGCTGGATTGCCTGAAATAGCAGAGAATCATGACATTCAAAAAAATGAGTTTATGCTGCAACTTGAACAGGTAATGAAATTAAAGTCGTTTGGTATTATATTTATGTCCTATTTGTGTAAAAATGTAGTTTATTTTTGGAGATTTATATAATGCAGAAGCAATATTTTGTTTGATTACATTATTGAAATCCACTTTAATTTTAAAAGGTAATTCTAATTACAGTTTTAGCAGAAGCTGTTCAAAGTATATTATCAAAATAATCAGAAATTTTGATTTTTTTTAGAAGTTTAAATAACTTTCTAAAAGAATAGCAATATAAGTGATTTGAATACAAAAGAAGAAACAAATGGGCCCTTATTTTATTTTTAATTAATTGACCTAGATTTTGACTCAAGAATAGTATCATTTAGATCAAATAAGAAAAAATTTCCATAAGAAAAGGCTATATGCAACTCAAATGATTTTAGTCAGGCATTTTTTATAATCGGTACAATATTATGGATGCAGATGGTGACGATGTTACTGAAAATTATTTGTACAAATGCCGCATGGCAAAGGCGTAAGCTGGGGAAAATGCTGCAAGACTGGCGTGTCACCTATGTACAGGTGTGTCCTTTGTTTGTTTTCCATAGTAACCACTTTCACTCTAGACTTTGTTACATTCTATTATAAATCACACCTTATCTGTTAAAGAATTGGAATTAGATTTTAGGAAGATTTTCATGAATGGTTCTTCATTCATTATTTTTTGGCACAAGTGTCTGAAGTTATAATATGTGGGATATATAATATTTTTTAATTGGCATTATCTTATTATGAGAAGAATTTTTGTTTCTTATTTGGGGATTGCAATATCAGCATTGTCTCATTTTGATTCTCAAGTTACTAGTGCTAGTTTTTCACAGTAGGAAACACCCCCTTCCCAAACAAGTAGTAAATGTTAAGGGAGAGGATAGAAATCTTGGTATAGGAAGAGATCAAATGATCAAGGTATCCCAACATTTCGTGTAGTGTTACTTTTTATAGTTAATGTGAATTGAGATATTTTATGATTGCCAAGAAATTCATCTGACCCCAATCAATATTGATCTAATCCTGCATTTCACTCTGCAGCTGGAGCTGGCTTTCAAAAAGGAGTTTGGAAACACTCCAATCACCGAGGTTTTTTACTTATGATTTTTATCTATTGTTTAGCTGAAACTGGTACTTATATAAAAGTTAGTTATCTCATGAGTTGGAAGTGATAAAATGCAAAAAGAGTTTCAACTTTTAAGGAATTGTGTGTCAACACACAATTAATCTGAGTTATATACATTCGTTGAAATTATAGTTTTTGTCCTTCGGGTATAGAGGGAGGAACAAATACCCAGAATAATAAAGTTTTCATTTTATGTTTGTTAGAATCAAATAATAAAATCCTAATACTTACTACTGCCTCTGTTCCAATATTCATCATGTCTTTGAATCGAAGGTCATTTTGTACAAATCAAGAAATAGCTTTGATTTTTTGAAGAAAGAAATAGCTTTGATTAATGAGGAAATTTCAAATATACTTACCTTTCATTAGCTCATTCACCCATTTACCCTCTCTCTCTCTCTTCATAAATGTAAGTGCAAAATAATTGATAAGTTTGGAGTGTAGTAACTGACAAAAAAGTAAGTTAACCTTAAAATATGAAAAGAACAGGTACATTGAAACATTTTTTTCTTAAAAAATCAACAATTAAGAAGAAACAAAGGGAGTATTAGAATTTGTTATTAGGATTAGAATTTGCAAATAATATCAATTAGAATTTATTGTGAATCTTTTCCTACATTACTTAATGCAGAGACCAGTTACTACATGCTAAAAATCACAGTAATCACATGAAGTGAGTTTTTTCACAAGTGTTGAAGCAAACATGTATTTGTGGGCAATAAATTGGTTGGTTTCCTGTTAGCTGTTATCACCGAATTAATTCATTAATATGTAATATGTTCTATTCTGGCAGAATATAGGTTTCAAAATATTCCAACATATTCTCGTGTGGGTGGAAGAGCAAACTTATTGGATAGCTTTTCGATTTCTCACTGTGGGATTTGAATTGGAACTCTATGCTGACCATGATTATTGCATGGTGTACTGGTACATATATATTGTGTTGATCAATCTTGCGGAGAAGAAGCATCTCCGGATGGCAATGAGCAGTGGCGTTGGTATGTGTTACAGTAGTTTATCATGAGGTTTTTAGTTAAGACAGGTGTTGGCGTGTGAGGAAATCCTCTGCTTTATGTTTACCTACAAATTAATGACTTTCAGAGTGTATTGTAATTGTGCTTTTAGTTCTATGACTTAGAAGGAAAATAATTAGCTTATGGTGTTGCTTACTTCTATATGTATTTATGCTACTTGTTGATAAGGTAAAAAGAAGTCGAAGAAAAAAAGAGATTCTTTAAAAGACGCGGGAAAGAATTATCAAATCTCAGCAGCTGTCAAGTTTCTTCAGAGCCAAATATATCTAGCTGAAGGTTTAGGCATGGTAATACTGCATATGTTTCCTCAATGACGTTGACTTAACAATTTCTTCTAGGAATTGTGATTTAAGACATCAGTGGCTTGAAATTTCCTGCCACATTTGTAGGTTCTAGAGCTTGAGTTTACTAGTCTGTAGGTGAAAACGGAACCATATTTTGCCAAATTGATAAGTCTTTTTCTTTTACTAAAAGTTAAAATGACCACATCCACTGTGTGTATATCATAATTTACTAAATTTTTCTTTACACTAAATTTTTTTCCTGCTTCATTATTTGATTCAATTTAGGGGACTTACATTCTGAAGCAATCCAATTATTTTTCTAGATGCTAGCTGCATTGAGGAATGAGCACAGAATTGTTCCACCACAAAGCCCTTTCAGTACAGAACATGAGGTAAGATTTTCTGTTTTTTGCCACATGCAGTTTTCAAATGAATTAGGAATTTTGTTAAAGCCTTGCAAAGGGTGTTTGGTAAAAACTAAAATTCAGTGCTGGATTTTTACAGTTAGCAGATTAAGTGAAAGATTTGGTGTTTGGAAACTTTTTTTTACCCTCAAAATGCTGAAATAATATGTAAATGAACCATTAATATTAAAAAGAGTGAACAAGGTCACACTCTAAGTAAGTTAAAGAGAATCTTTCCATTATCAGCATTGGATTTAGTTTTCAAACGGGCCATAACTCATAATCATCTGTTTCTTTTCAAACCAGCAAAGGATCTATGTTTACCTGGGATGAAATAAATTTATGTAGTGAATGATTATTTTTTTATCTTTTGCCTGAATACTTGTAATCTTGTCACATTTATATGAGAATAAAATTTAGGATATATTAATATAGTTTTGCCTGAGGTTAAGCCGTTAACGAGAAACCTTAAATTTATTATCAAAATTGCATATAGTGATTTTTCTTATTGAAATAATTTTTAGTAATTCAAGCTTTTGGAAGATCCATGTGGATTGAGTTAAATATATATTAATGTATATGTATGTAGCTCAAGACAAATTTGTGTATGCGTGACCCTCAATCTCAGCAACAGTGGCCACTATGAAATAAGTATTTATGTTTTGAACTAGCTTTTCATTTGCAAGTGAATTCACGTATAGATTTTTTTTTTCTTTCAGATATTTATCCAGCAATTTGAGCTTTTGCTTAAAGCTTGCCTTCCTGATGGCATCTCTTATCTGACATACAAGGAATCAACTGCCCAAGCTAACTTCTCCGTGAGTATTCTTTTGAAAACTATCATGTGTTGTTTTTTCAAGACTCAAGAGACATTGCCTTTATTTGTTTATTTGTCCTGCAGTCCCTAGCTATGTGTGATTACTTCAAGGAAGCTCAAAAGATTGCAAAAGAGTTGAAAAGTAGTTTCGCCAATGACCCTGAAATGATGGCTGAGCTGAGGAGAATAGAGCAAGTAGCAGAACGCAACAATATTGCCTTGACGGTCATTTCCCGGCTAGGAACGCCGGATCCATCGGTGAAGATTTCTTTTACGTTATCCCATCATCCTTTCTTTGCTACTGCTATTGTGAAGAGATCTTGATGCCAGATACAACCAATTTTGAAACAATTATTATAGGATGTTAGGAGTGAATGTCTTATGTGGCATTTGCAGTTGTAACACTAGTATTAATTTAAACAAATTTTGTGGTTCATTAATAATAGTTTGCAATTGTAATTTTTTTAGGGGAAAAAGTTATAGCAATTTTCCATCTGTAGTTGCAACTGGGCACGTGATTTTTTTTTTTAAAATAGCCGAACGCTCGGAATGGAGGGCAACTTGTTATAGCTTGTTTCAGATTTTGAGAGTTTTAAAAGTAATTTCAGTTAGAGTAAGAAAAATATGCCTTGATAAAATGTCTTGTGAAACCCAAATAATGTGTCGAGCACAATATGAAGTTTTTTTTTTTTTGTTGAGGAAGCATAATATCAAGTTAAGAAGAGAAATTTTTCTTGCTATCTAGCAGAAGAAGAAAGGTATTTATGTTGCTGGTGGGTCAATTATGAAAAAGAAAAGTCTTTATTGTTTATGATTTTGAAGAAACGTTTTAAATTTATACTACTAGTACAAGTCTGTAAGAGTGTAAAACATGTTTCTCATGATAAATCTATGTCGTACATTTTTTTTTTCTTCGAACAAAAACAAGCACAAGAAAGAAGGTGGTGAAGTTGAGATGAGATGTTAAAAATGTGTGAGCTGAAATCTGACATAATGCATGAATGGAGTCTGACAATTCACATGGGTCCGACGAAAGCAAATAATGGTCAAAGTCAACGAAGCATTCTTCCTCAGTTTACTGTTTTTAGAATTTTAAATTGGCTTCTTTTTAGTCAACTCTCCATTCCCCATTTATTATATAGAGATGACAAAAGTACTCAAATCCGCGGGCCCAATTCAAAACCGAACCCGAGTCAACGGGTAAAACCTGAGTTGATTGAGTTTGGGTTCGGATTCGTGTGACACCCGATATTTCGGGTTCGGGTTTGGGTAGTGTCAAACCTACACTCAAAAACTGAAATCACACATGTTATATATTAAATTATATAATTATATCTCTTACATTAGTATATTGTAGACTATTTTTCATCCTTATTTTAATGTTGAAAATAATGTTAGCATGTTGTAGACCATAATTTCGTTGAATTTTTTGTATTTTTTTTTACTTTTGTTAATATAATTTCGGGTTCGGGTGGGGAAAATCCGAACCCAACGGGTTTGGCTGCTACTTTAGCACCCGAAAACCTCTTTGGATTCGAGTTCGATTTTACCCGATATTTCAGGTTTAGGTAGTGTCAAACCCACGCCCCTACCCGTTGTCATCCCTATATTATAGCCGGCCACCACAATTGATCAATCAAATTCCAAATTTGAGGTACTATACTGTTACAATTTCTTTTGTGGTCAAGATAATAGAGACTTGTATATCCTCTCAACATAGAATAATCAAATTTCTATCCTAAAATAATTGACATTTATTATTTATAACTATTTTTTTTGTTTTTTTTTACTTTTACTTTACCTCTTAATATTTTTATAGTGCAATAATTAGATGAGACAATAAGGTAATTAAAATATCTACTTTTTAGAATTTTAAAATCTACTATCAATAAAAAAATGAATATTTTAGTAAAAAAAAGTCATATTCTATCTCTTTGAAGGTGTTTGTCAAATGTGGTTTTATGTTAACAATATTTTATAGTTGGAATGTTTGTTACTCAAAAATAAGTTTGAAGTCATGGTTATTGTAAATTTCCGTCACCACCAAAGGTTTGGTCAAAAAATATCAAGAATGTTTCTTATTTATTATAATGAGAATGTAAAAACAAATAGGATATATTTTTTGACTGTTACAAATATGAGAAAGTGAAACAATAACCACTAAACTCTTACAAATATGTGAATATGTAGAAGAAGAAAAAAGATATATTTGGAAAAATAATATTATTTATAATGATTAAATGTTACTTTTACTTTTTTTTTTTGGTTAGGTAGCCTAGCGGCTAGATAATTCACCCCTTAAAGGTGAAATAGTGGGTGTATCCGGGTTCGAACCCGGATCCCGGCACTTTCGTGCAATATGTCCAACCAATTGAGCTAAGCTCATGGGACAATGTTACTTTTACTTATATTTAAGACTTTCAATTTTTTAATTTTGTTATTTATATATGAGACCGGAGAAATTACTATCTAAATTCCTCTCACTAGTTCAAAATCTAATGACTTTATGAGCAATTTACTAAGTCAATGGATAAAGTATAAAAAAGACACGCAATTGAATAAAAAACTACACCATCTGTCTTAAAATAAGTGTCACAGTTGATAATTTTACGCTATTTACATAATATACTTTGACCTTACTTTTTTACTAATATATAAATGTAAATATTAACATATAAGATGTCGTTTGATTTGTCTCGATAAATATTTAAGATATACTCCCTCCGGTCCTTATTATAAGAAAAAATTTGCTTTTTAGATACATAAAATGTTTGATGTATCTAGACTATGTTATGAACTAGATACATCAAACATTCCATGTATTTAAAAAACAAATTTCTTTTTATAATAAGGACCGGAGGTAGTACAATTTTTATAATTTTTAAAGATAGATAATTAAAGATATTTTAAAATCGTGTGTTGGCAAATGTAAACTGAACAACTGTAACACTTATTTTGAGACGGAACGAGTATTTAATATACTATCTTTCTAAATTAGGCATTTCATCTCCTCTCTCAATTATTGCATACTTTTTTTTTTTGGTACACAATTATTGTATACTTTATTCCAGCTCTTACTCTCGTTTCATTCTCTAATTTATTAGTGTATATGTTTGATGAAGCTGACGATGTGATTTTGGACTACAGAATATGTCTAGTTTGATACGGTACAAAATTAAAGTCTATGTCCAATAGAATTTACAAATAACTAAATTCATCTCTTAGTTGTTGGATGAATTTAACGGCAAATATGCTCATATACATCATATAAGATCAGATCAGATTAACTACAAATCAAAGTTGTCTGTAACAATCAAGAATGTTTCTAGCTGTCTTAGTTGTCAACAAAGCTAGGCAATTAAAAAATAGTAATAATGATGTCATCACTAATTTTATTAGTAAATGAAAAACAAATATTTAATAAGTTTGTACTAATTAACCGGCATAAATCGCTTCAGCTTTATATTCACAAATATTATTGCTTCTGTGCATAGATCAAAGTTCATTAGATTACCCGATATTTTATTTTCTATAATAATATTTTTTAGAGTCTATTCTTTCTGGTTCTAAATATAAAATAACTTATTTTTTAAGTTCATCGAATAATTGATGTATTTCGTCTATAATATGAATCAAATACATCAATTATGCTATAATATTAGGATCGGAGGAAGTATTTGCCAAATTCATGTGCTATTACTTTATATTGGCTAGCAAGTTTCAAGCATTTTACACGTGCATAATATAAATTTTATTTGCTTACCGTTTTGGACTAATTGATCTAGGTCTATAAAGCATAAACACGATTTAATTACCATAATCAGAACTTAGAGTCCTCAATGCTAGCTGGTTTGTCAAATTCACTAGCTATCTTTATATTGTTCACTTCACATGGCCAATTGTTGTCTGCTTGCATCCAACACATATCATATCATAGCTGCACCACCGACTCTGCTGAGTGCTGACCCATAATACTAAACATGATTTTTTCTTCTTTAATTCAGATTTTAAAAAGATAAAAATTAGTAATTAACTTTAATTGCAAAATTATTAATTTCAGAATTGAGCTATATATAAGCGTTGACTAAACAAAATTCATTATTTGTATTTTTTAAATACTTTTCTAATAATAAGGGAAAATCCGTACTAATATTATGTCAAGAGAGTTAGTACATAGCATGACTAATATGAGAATATGCACCGAATTCCAAAAGAAATTATTACGAGAAGACAATCACTTTAGACGGGATCCAACTCTTCCGCAATGTAGACAAGATTTGCAACTCCTCTTCCGGTAGTTCAACACTACCAACCGGTTCCAAGAGTGCGCTATATGGAAGAGATAAGTTAACTTTTGTTGCTGTGTGATTGATTGCTTAGCAAGATTATATGGGTGGGTGAAACCCCTAACTCCTTACATTACTTAATTTGACACTCTCTCGTTAACCGTACAAGCTAAGGAATTGCATTTTGCATGATCACAACAAACTTTGTCCAATTTATACACTATTATTCTTATTTTTAATTGTCAAAAAAAAAAAAGTATAAATCTTAGTGCATGCATGGTGGCAATCATTGTCTAAGTGCGTTCAAAGGGGGCTTCCCACCACTTAACAATGATTTTTCAATAAAATTACTCCATTTCTATTAACATGTAATCTATTATTAAATTTAATTTAGAGGTATATAATACATTATTAGTCTTATTCACTATTAATGTGGACTCGATCATTCTACCCAAAAAAATTGTGGACTTGATCAAATAATCAGCTAGCTAGATTTTTTAAGCAATTTATTTATCTTACATCTACAATATAATTTTAATCTCGATTGAGTAATCCTAAAGCAAGCTACTTTTATCAAACTATCTCTTTCAGCACTATCCCTATGATAATATATGATTAATGGAAGGTCACCACACTACCATCAAAATGTTACCACATTTTTTTTGATAATAATGTTACCACTTTTTTCACTGTTGATTTAAAATAATGTCCACAATATTAATCAGATTTTATAAATGAAAATAATAATAATTTATAATGCATTAAAAATTTAAAATAACATTTAACTTAGAACAATTTTTTTTTGTCGTACATACGTCATTGTAGAATCGAAAGAATATCTTATTTTAGCATCAAATCATAAGAACAACAAATTTTAAACACATAAAATAGTCTTGAACCATTTAAATAAGTATTTAATAGTTCCATTATATTATGTACTTTACAAATATTTAATTAGATGTCTAATAGTTCAATTTCTAATTCATATAAAAAAAAAACTAATTGAGAGGGAAGAATGACACAGTATGTATATGCTCCACAAATATTTCAACGCATGTGTCAAAAAAGAAAGAATATTTCAATGTAAAAAATATAAATGGTACCATTGGTATAAGAGAAGAAGAATGGGTGAATATAGAGACAAAAGTAGAGGATCAAATCCCAATTTAACCATGCAGTACAACTTCTTCTTACAGTAACAGTACCGTATTTCTGACACGCAAATTAAGCCAACAAAATTATCTTCCTAATTCCTTTTTTCTTTTTTTTGACAATTATCTTCCTAATTCCTATTTACTCTCAATTCCGTTTTTTAGTTTTTTCCATTATCTTTTTATTTTATTTTTGATAGAAATGTTCTTTTATTTTTTTTAGAGTCTTGTTAACATGTGTCCTAAGGCATATTTAAGATGTTAAAAGTAATAAATTTTTAAGATAAAGGTGTGTTTGATCCGCTAAAAAACAGAGTACTAGACAAACAACATTTTGTACCTTATTTGATTTAAAAACAGGTTATGGGACTGGACAAAATATGTAGCTAGGGACATGACAAAATCAGGAATTTTTGTCCTTCACTAAACCACAAGACAATTTTTTGTCCACAGTACAACTATAAAAAATACGAAAATACCCATTTTATTTTCAAATATTGAAAAATTATCTCTCTATCTCTCTTCGATACAATTTTGTCTTGTGCTGTACCATTTTATTTTATCCTGTACTATCTTGTTCTGTCCTGAACCTAGGGATGGCAAAAGCACCCATACCCGCGGGCTCCGCCCGAACCCGAACCCGAGTTGACTGGGTTTGGGTTCGGGTGACACCCAATATTTTCGGGTTCGGGTTTGGATAGTGTCAAACCCAAACCCGAAACCACACCCGTTATATATTAAATTATATAATTATCTCTCTTTTATTAACATATTATTGACTATTTTAACGTTGTAGACTATTTTTCATCCATATTTTAATGTTGAAAATAATATTAGTATGTTGTAGTCCGTAAATTCGTTGAATTTTTCGTATTTTTTTTACTTTTGTTAATATAATTTCAGGTTTGGGTTCGGGTGAGAAAAACCCGAACCCAACGGGTTTGGGTTTGGGTGCTATTTTATCACCCGAAAGTCCCTTTGGGTTTGGGTTTACCCGATATTTTGAATTCGGGTTTGGGTAGTGTCAAACCCGCGCCCGACCCTACCCATTGCCATCCCTACCTGAACCGTTCTGTCAAGTATTTATTATTTTGCGAATCAAACGCACCCTAATTTTTGAGAATTTCAACATAACTTTCAAAAAAAATTTCATTTAAATCTTTAACATGTGTTTTTAGAGCACATTTTAACATTTTTTTTAAATCCAACAAGAAAAACAAAAAGAAAAAAAATAAATACTAAAAATTAACGTCAGAGACGCCGACGACCAACCAAACCAAGCAGCTCATATTGTCTGTCTTCTTTTCCTTTTTCTTTCTTTCTTTCTTTCTTTCAACTTTTTTTGTAGCTAAATTCTAAAATCAATCAACCTCTCTCTTCTACCCTTAGATCGTGCTTTTCAATCTTCTCCTTCGCTTCCTCCAATTTTCTGTGAGTTCACTACTTTTTCTTAACAATGCGCAACTCTTTCTTTTTTTCAAATTGATTTATTCTCTTTCTTGTTTTCAACAATATTCTGTTTCTTGTTATTGTTATTGTTCTTGTTCTTGTTCTTGTTGTGTCTCAGTTCTTCAAATTTATGGTTTAAGTTAGAAGAATCCTGTTCGGTTATTATTGTCAATTTTGAACTATGTGATGTTGTTATTCACAACTTATTTTGTTGTCGGTGATTAATGTTTTTTAGTTGGATCTGAAAATTTTGATTAAGCTAAAACGTTATTAACAAGTTAAGTTTCATGATTTATATCGATTTGCTGTATTTTTTAAAAACAATTAAATATATGTTTAAGAAACATGTTTGATTTTGTGATGACTAAAAGTCTTTTTAATTTTTTAGTTGTGTGAGAGTTTTTGGAATTGTGAAGGGAGAAAAAACATGTCTGGTGGAACTCAAAACAGTTTGAGAAAAGCACTTGGAGCTCTTAAGGATACTACAACAGTTTCATTGGCTAAGGTCAACAGTGGTTACAAGGTAGTTGAATGATTTGTTGCTTATAGACTTTATTGAATTGGATTTGGATCATGTGTTTTTTGTGTGTGTGTGTTTGTTGACTTGTTATTCTCAACTTGGTTGACTATTTTGTAGGAGTTGGACATTGCTATAGTTCGAGCCACCAATCATGTTGAACGTCCCGCTAAGGAAAAACACATTCGAGGTTTGTGATCTCTCCGTCTCTTTATTATGGTTGTTTTTTTGGATGGATATCCGAATGTTTTTGGAGGTAATACTATCGGGGTTTGTACCAATTCATCATGTTATCCGTTATCCATACGTGGATTTGTTTGTCATGTGTTTCGAACCAAGAACATCCTACTTAGGATTACCTTGTACAAATTTGCTCGCCGCGGACCTAGTGTGGTACACTTGGGCGCTCTTTGGAGGTAATACTGTCGGGGTTTGTACCAATTCATCATGTTATCCGTACATGGATTTGTTTGTCACGTGTTTCGAACCAAGGACATCCTACTTGGAACTACCTTGTACAAATTCGCTCGCCGCGGACCTAGTGCGGTACACTTGGGTGCTCTTTGTTGTTTTTGTGCTGGAAATAATTGTTGTGATCTGTTTGCTATTTTTATTTTATGGTTATAATATTTGTTGCATATTTTGTATATAAGAGGCAATTGTTGGATAAGTTGGGGTTTTAATTCTGAGTATTTCTGTGCTCTTTTTTGCAGCTATATTTTCAGCGATCTCAGCTACGAGACCTAGGGCAGATGTTGCCTATTGCATCCATGCTCTCGCCAGGCGATTATCCAAGACACATAACTGGGCTGTATGTGCACCACAACTTAGATCTTATCCTTTTTTTCTGAACAAAGATCTTATCTTTTTTTTATATGGAATAAAATCTTCTCAATGTCTGGGAATATGTAATCAAGTTTTTCTGAGTTATTATCAATTTTGTCAAATAGCGGTTACAATGGTGCTATAGCGTAGAAGAATTATAACATACCACTGTAAATGCTATTTAATGCAGAATGTTGTCGGTTAGTGGCTATAGTGGCGCTATAACATTTTGCGCGGAATTTGAACAAACCTCCATTTTCCACCATCCGAGATTGACTATATTGATTATTATCGGTTTCCCTATATTCATTGTTGCCAAAGTTGATGAAACATTATGTTTTTTGTTCATAATCACAAGTTATCCAATGTTCTCACATGTTATTTTAAAGCCAAATAAAAGTGGGAGAAAAATGAATATCTAGATAACATTTTAAAAAATATTGTTTTGATGACTTTATCTGTATATTCCTCACAACTTAATCGTTTCGCGTGTATATCCTTGTTAAATTACTATGAAACATATTTATTTTTCACGTCATTCTGAAAACAACGTTTATATGGCAACTTCTGCACTTACGTTCTAATTTTTCAGCTACCTTTGTGATAATATGTGGTTCTTACGTAATTCACCGCTGAGCTTGTGTTTGTGAACGTGTTTGTGCTGCTTCTATTTGGTTGATTGACAAGTGGTTTTATGTATAGGTTGCATTGAAGACTTTAATTGTCATTCACCGTGCTCTGAGGGAGGTGGATCCCACATTTCACGAAGAACTCATTAATTATGGGAGAAGTAGAAGTCATATGCTCAACATGGCTCATTTTAAAGATGACTCAAGTCCAAACGGTGCCTGTCTTTATCCCCATCGTTGATCTTATTATAAATTTAATTATCATCGTTATTGACTTTGTATTTTCATTCATTGTTTTGTTGCTCAGCATGGGACTATTCCGCATGGGTCCGTACTTATGCATTATTTTTGGAGGAAAGGCTGGAATGTTTTCGTGTGTTGAAGTATGACATTGAGGCAGATCGTCCGGTAAGATTTTTTATTTTTATTCCATTTGTTTATAAACTTAATGTTTCAGAATTTACATTTTTCACAAGTAGTTGAATCATCTGAATATTATTTTTTAGTAAAGAATATTAATCGGTACTTGAATAAGGAAAGTTTACCAATTGTGAAATTTGTCACAGAGGACCAAAGATTTGGATACTGCAGAATTGCTAGAGCAGTTGCCAGCTTTACAACAACTTCTGTATCGAGTTATTAGTTGCCAGGTGAGTTATTGATCCAACTGGTTCAATATAGGTTGAATTTTTACTCTAACATCTCACAGACGGTTGGTTTGAATTTAATGAACAAATTTTATAATACCACCCGCATTAATATCATTCAATTTGTTTGTAACTTTTGTATGGTGCAGCCACAAGGGGCAGCTGTAAATAATTTTGTGATTCAGTTGGCACTCTCATTGGTAGGTCCATTGTTTAATCATACTTCATTATTTTTTTGTTTTTTATTTTTGCTTTTATCATCTTTCTGAACATACATTATATTGCAAATAGGTTGCTACGGAAAGCATTAAAATTTATCAAGCTATTAGTGATGGAACTGTTAATATGGTTGATAAGGTATGTATTGTCTCGAGTCTTCATGAATTTGAAGCTTAATATAACTTTCTACGTATTTATGAGACTATTGTGACTTTGTGACAGTTTTTTGAGATGCAACGTGATGATGCTCTGAAAGCTCTCGATATATACAGAAGGGTTGGGATGCAGGTATTTCTTATGATAAAATTTTCTTTCTTTATTATTAAATTTCATGTATCCAGAAAATTATGTTTAAACATGCTTCATACGTGCCAGGCTGAGAGACTGTCTGAGTTTTATGAAATATGCCGTAATCTTGATATTGGACGTGGAGAGAAGTTTATTAAAGTTGAGCAGGTTGGTTAGATTTTATACCATGCATTTTTTCCCAAGGTTTTTCTATTATTTTTATGAAATATAATACTAAATGAACTGGTTGATGGTATTGAAGCCTCCGTCGTCATTTATGCAAGCCATGGAAGACTATGTCAAAGATGCTCCTCAGGGAGTAATATTTCGCAAGGATCAGGTAAGTTCAACATCCGTATCTGTTTTATGTTGTAATCTTTGTGGCTTTATGTATGAAATGCAAGTGTTTAACTTCAAAATGTTTCTTCTATCTTGATCAAGTCATTATTCGTATGCTTTAAAGATATTTAAAAGATTGTAGTAACCGGTGCTTCCATTTTAATTTAAAACAGGCCGTCGACAACAAAATTGCCTCTCCAAAAGAAGTTTTGGCTATTGAATACAATAAGGAACCTGAAGTCAAGGAGGAACGTCCACCCTCACCTCCTCCACAGCCTGAACCTGTGAAAGTGGAAACACCAGCTGTACAACCACCACCTGATCTTTTGGTAATAACTGTGTGTGGTTATTTTTCTGTGCCCTGATTTTGGTTATTACCGTCTGTTTCTTTACCTATAATTTTGTTGCTTTGCCTGTGCTAAAAGTTTTTTGGTTTGCTTACTAGAATATGGAGGATCCTGTTCCAGCTGCAGCAGAGTTGGATGAGAAGAATTCCCTGGCTTTAGCCATCGTTCCCGTCGGTAAGTTGTTGCCCTTTTCCTTCATTTTGTTAATGCATTAAAAGCCGGTTTATCTTCACATTCAAAAATAATTAATGATGGTACCGAAAAATAAAAATATAATTAACAATAATAACTGGTTCATAGTAGTAACTGAAATTATTTCCTTTTAAGAAGAGTGATGTTTCACATTGTTTGGACCAAATCCTTTAATTTTAGAGGATAATCATGTCAAATGAACTAACTCCAACATCATTTTCCTTTTACTACACTTTGATGGTAGTTACAAACTTAAGAGTTAAGATTAGAATACTTCATTCGATACTGAAATTAGATATCGTGTTTTGACCCCAATTCTCACAATGTCTTGTTAATGGTGGTTTCAGATGATCAACAACCTTCTGCTGTTTCAAATCACGCAAATGGAGCCACGGGGTGGGAACTGGCACTTGTGACGGCTCCTAGTTCAAACGAAAGTGCTGCAGCAGCTAGCAAATTGGTATGCTTTCTTCTTCAATATTTCCTTCCTGCCTTTTCATAAACCCCTTTGCGAATTTTCCCAAATATTAAGAAAAACTTGAAGTTTAATTGATGTCTATATTTTGTGCATGACTATTATTAAACTTCCATTCGTATATAAATGTATTCAATATTGACTTTTCATCGTCAAACACAAATCAGTAACAAATCAGTAATGAATGCATCTAAATGAAAAACGTCAAAACCCTTGCTTGCACGTATGCTTTCTTATTCTGTTAACAAGAGAGATGACCTATTGGGTTTTCAGGCCGGAGGTTTGGACATGCTTACACTAGACAGCCTATATGATGACGCACTAAGAAGAAACAACCAAAACGTTAGCTATAATCCATGGGAGCAAGCACCAGCAGGAGGCATGATGCAACCGACAATGCACGATCCATTTTATGCCTCCAATACAATGGCCGCTCCACCTTCTGTTCAAATGGCAGCAATGTCAAACCAGCAACAGGCTTTCATGTATCAACAACAGCAGCAAATGATGATGATGGCCCCACAACAACAATCTGCAAATCCTTTTGGAAATGCTTATGGAGCCGCTGCTGTTCACCCTTACGGCTCAGGTATGCCTGTTCAATCGTACAATCCATATACAGGCCTCATCTAAACGCGGATATACTGCTGTTGGTTCTGTGTTTGCAAAGACGAGAAGAATAGACAAATTTGTATCATAGGTTCTGTGTGCCATATAGATAGCTAGAGTGAAATTCTTTTTGAATAAATATGAGAAGAGGGTTTTGGCTATATGATTTTTTATGTACAAGGTTATTGATATCAGTTTCTATTCAAACTGCTTAGAATTTCTTTTATCCCTGATTGGTTACTGTTAACATATTAGCAAGAAAATTGTTATTGATGAATTGTTTTCAGTTTCCATTCCCTGTATATGGTGGGAAATATATTCATTATGTGTTTGTCATGAAAACTGAGTAAATTTGGTGTAAGGAACAATTTTTTATTCATTGCTTTGTGTAAAGTCATACTATTCTGTAAGACGTTTATACTTCCGACAATTTTTTGTTCCCGATAATGGTTAAATGAGACCAAAAAGTTCTCTAGTATTGTACAAGAAGCTCCATGTTGTTTGATATAAATGCTATAATCAAATGTGTTTAGACAATTTTATGAAAATCATATCAATATACCTTTTCATCTAGAAAAAATAATTCAATATTGAATGTCTCGATGGATTAAAAGAAGAAGTTGGAAATAAAATACATCAAGATTAAGAAGGTCAAAAGATAAAGAATAAAAAAAATTATTTGAAGATTTTTTTTGACACAAATTATACGAAAAAGTTAAAGTTTGAATACCATATCTTAGAAGATGAATTAAGAGGAAGGATGACTTTTTCATTGTAGATGGAAAAATAAATAGGTTTTTTTTTGGTATATAAAGAAGTAAGATTTATAATTCACATTTTAAGTTTAAAAAATATATAAATAGGTCTGCAGAAGTGAAAAAATTGTGTGATATCCTTAAAAAAACAAAAGAATTGGATTGTGTGCCGATTATATCAAAAAGAAATGAAAGTAAAAAAGAATAAAAATGTTGTGCTCATACTATAGAAAAAAAGTGAAGACTACTTGACAAAAAAATAAAATAATGTTGCTTAAAAAATGATAAAATTATGTATGAACAAAAAATAAAATTATATATTGTGGGGAAGAAAAAAAAAATCCATTTTTCATTTAAAAAAAATCAATGTCAAGAAGTTCTACTTCAACTGATAAAAAATATTGAAATTATTAAACCGAACGTTCATAATTCGATCCTCATTTCACTTTATGTGTGTCTGAATTTATGATGTACTTGTCATTTCATCTATGTACTAAAAAAATCAATATTTATGATATTTTTAGAACAATTTATTCAACCTAAAAAATTGTGCTCATTAGTAGAATGTTTCCAAAGTTTAAATTTTCGATCATTAATAAATTAGTAACAAAATTACAAAATTAACCCCATTGTAAGCGGATAGAAAATCGACTTGTGTATAAAGAACAGTTAGGCAGTGAATTAGGGTTTCAGCACCAAAGGCATAGATAGATAGAGAGACTGTGCGAGTGAACCTGTTGCGCCGCTTATTCCACATCTGCAACCATGGTACGTACTTCTCAATTCAAATCTAACTTTGAATCAATTTATGCATGTGAATATTTTGTTTTGTTTAATTTTATCAGATCATTTCCGAGAAAAATCGTAGAGAAATCTCCAAGTACCTCTTCCAAGGTATCTTCATTCATTTTTTAGGGTTTCATTTTCTTGTTTTGATTTTGTTTGATTGAAATTGAATTGATTAAGTTAGTTATTATTGTTCAGAGGGAGTTTGCTATGCAAAGAAAGATTACAATCTTGCAAAGCACCCAGACATCGATGTACCAAATCTGCAAGTGATTAAGCTCATGCAGAGCTTCAAATCAAAGGAATATGTCAGAGAAACTTTTGCTTGGATGCACTATTACTGGTTTCTCACCAATGATGGAATTGAGTTTCTTAGGACTTATCTCAATCTTCCATCTGAGATTGTTCCTGCTACTTTGAAGAAACAGGCTAAGCCTGCTGGAAGGCCATTTGGTGGTCCATCTGGTGATCGTCCTAGGTAATTCGGTCTCGTTGTTTTGGGAAGTTCTTGTTGATGTTTTGTTGTTTTGGTTGTTTGAATTTGAATGAAATGTTTTTGAACAGGGGTCCACCTCGTGAGAGTGGTGAAAGGAGATTCGGTGGTGACCGTGATGGATACCGTGGAGGTCCTAGAGGTGAATTTGGAGGAGACAAGGGTGGTGCTCCAGCTGACTACAGACCTTCTTTTGGGGTAATCTCATTGCATAATAATAATTGTTTCATTTGAATGTTGGTTTTTGTTGATTGAGTTAGTGTGTGTAGTCGCAACGATTCTGTTAATTTCCGCTAGTTATGTGGTTAGGGTGGCTGGAACTTGGTAGGTAGTAATATATTCTTAACTTCATTGCTTTTTGTCTAGTTTCATTTTCAAGGAGATTTAGATTCACTTTAGATTTGCTACTTTTCAATCCTAAAAAGTTAATTTTTGATTAATTTTGTATGTTAAATGTTAGCAGTTAGTTGAAACTACATGTCAATTTTTAAGAACTATACTCATTTGATAACTTCCAAAATACCTCTATTCAAATTAATTTAATTTCTACATAAAAGATTTGTTGTGCACTGATTTGTCACGTATGTTCAAATGTCAAAGAATAATGTTTATTTATCTGGAAAGTTAAGTTTAGTGGTGCACTATTAAGTAATCCGAAGTTATTTCATACTTTACTTAACAGACTTGTTTCTTGGTTCATTGTTTTGTACAATTTGTGTCCTTCAGTGGGAAGTTGGTATGCACTATGACTATGGTGTCTTTAACTTTTTCAGAGTCTGATTCAAGTTTTATTTATTTATTTGAATATTGTTTAAATTTGAAGTTGTAGGCTTCCTTGTAATTCAAATTCAATTATTGTTTTCCTCATTTGTCGAATTCTATCATCATTTTGTCCTGATCTAGTTTCACTCTTTCGACTCTATTACAGGGTGCTGGTGGAAGACCTGGCTTCGGTCGTGGTTCCGGTGGCTTTGGTGCTCCAACTAGTTCCAATGATGCTTAAATGTTTCTGCTCTGCCTCATGCAGTTTTGACTGTCATTATTAGACTATATAGTATTTCCCCTCCACCAAATGTTGTTTTATTCGTGATGTTTTATTTAATATTCAGTTATTCATGCAATGAGGATTTCAAGTGTTTTTGCTTGGTTTGATGATATATCATGGCTGGTGAAAAAGACTTAAGCTTGTATTTGGGAGTTACTTGAAGAACATTTTATGAAGTTAACATCTCCCGAAAGCCTTTTTTAAAAAAATTCTGAATTAGAGATTGTTTACTTAAAAGAAAGTTTTAAATTAGCCGAATTCTTTTGTTCATAATATTTCACTTTAGAAATATTACTTGTCAGTTAATTAAAGATTATATTTCACTAATCATTTTGTTAATAGAAATACTCCCAGCTTTTAGAAAGCTATTTGACATGCTCATTACTCTTTAGTCTTTACTACCAATGTCAAAATCAAATTTTGCGTATTTTAGAAAGGTAGCAATCTAGGATAAATTATATGCTCAAGACCTATCACACTCCCAGCTTCCCTACTCTCAATACATTCAAAAAAATTATGTAAATCATCTTCCTCTTGATGCAATCAAAAAGGGAATTTCGACGGACATTGTACAGAATGGTTCCGCAAATGTATCCCCTTGTTGATAAGCATTCTTTGCAAAATCTCCATAATAAGTGTTTTGTTATAGGGGAGCTTGAACTTTCCACAAGTTGCCCACGCCCTATGGACCCTGCGCCCTCCTCCCCTCTTGTCCATCGTTCACGAGCTTTCTATAACCGTATCGATTAAACATCATCATTCTCTTCCTTCTAAATTAACCCATCTTGTATCAAATCTAATAACGGGACATTGATTATAGTTTCCACTTCAACCTCTGGAATCAAATATTTAATTTTATTAATGTTCCACTTTTCACATTTACAAACATAAAGTTGTTGAACATTAATATTATACACACCTTACATCTGAGGAACTTTTTTTTTTAATCGACAAAATATTATTACGCATTATCCGTTACAAGAAGTAAAAGAGAAACAAAAAGAAACGCAATACAAGACACGGGCGAAGGCCAAACCAAAATTAAACACCTACATTTGAGGAACTCTCATCCAATTGTTTTTTATTTCATCTTAACCAAAGATCACTCATAACATTGATTTGCTTCCATCTCTAATTCTCCACCTACACCTGTGCATCAAAGTCTTTCGATTTACAACTACATCACCAAGTATAGCTCGAATTATTTTTTCAAGATTTGAATAAAAAATTAGCACAAAAAAAAAATAGATATCTAGATTACATACTTAAGTGATATACATTAAAAAAAAAATATTAAGCTGCGTCAAAAAAAAAAATATTAAGCGATATGCATACAAATATATATAAACATCTAATTTTCACCGATATATATTAAACAAAAATTAAAGTTTGTGTTTTAAGTAGTTTGTTTGACGTAAGTTAAGCTAAGATTCTGTTCTATATTTACGATTAAAAAAAAAAAGTTTAGTTCTTTATCTCTCTCATTTGTTTCCACTCTCCCCCAACTTCCTTCCAATTCTATACCTTATATTTCCAAAACCCTTCAATTCAATCTTCATAGTTGCAGAACAAACTACCATAAATACTTTTAATTCAATTCAATTAATAATAACAAAAATAGCAATTTTTATTTATTATTACTATTATTATTTTAATTAATCATAGAGAGAAAAAATGTCTTGGCTCTTCAAGTCTATCAACCCTCAACCAGAATCTTCTAATCCTAACCGCACCGCTTCACCGCCGTCGTCACCGCTCTCCGCCGCCACCGATCACGGCGTCAAGGAAGACCTCTCGCTTATTTTCCGCGGCGTTGCCAACTTCCTCGCTCCGCCTCCTACTTCATCTGCTTCCACCTCTTCCACCGTTGAGTCCCCACCGCCTTCGAAAACTCTCACCGGAATTAAGAACGATCTCGTGGAGATCGGAGGAAGCTTCAGAAGTTCGCTTTGTATTCTCTCTCCGAGAAAAGCTGTTACCGGAATCTCGAAGTTGGCTTCTCAATTGTTGACCGATGAAGAAGAAGTTGACGGTGGTGCCGTGCCGGGGACGACGGATGATGTTGTTCGTTTTGTGAAGGAAATTTCTTCACGGCCTCAGTGTTGGACTGAATTTCCTTTTCCACTTCATAATGGTAACTTCAATTTTGCATTCTTATATAATTAATTAAATTTTATTATTCTTTGTTATTTGTTCTTATTATGATTATGATTATGATTAATGATTCTCTCTTTAATCAATAAAATATGTTTAATCTGATTATGGAAAAGATATTAATTTTTTGCTGATTTTGTAAGTTGATAAGTTGAAATTAATAGTGGTTGAAATAGGTATAATTTATGTTATTTTGCTTAAATAAATATTAATCCTGATTAATACCAAAAAATAAAATATTAATCTTGATTAAGTTGAATTGAGCATAGGGGAATTGATTGTAATTGGTACATAGTTTATGATGCTTTGCTTGAAGGCATTGTTTTCTGCCAAGATGGAAGGAATGCATGATAATATGATATGACATAATGAATTTGTTGAAATATAACTGATGATTTAGACTTTGGTTACAAATTATGGTAAAAAGTGATTCTAGAGTTTGAGGGATGTCTTAGTTTGTATATGAAATCTTTTTGGGTCAATAAGGGTAGGTTTAACTAGTAAACATAAAGCAATGTCAACAAATGTCTTGAGTTCAATTCCTTAAAGATAAAGCAATGTCAACAAAAAGGTCTTGAGCTCAATTCCTATGTGTAATTAATTATTGGTAGGTAATCTATTAGTTCACATCATTCATAACCTTTAGTTAAGGTTTATGCCATACCATGACCCTAGAACAGGGCAACCTTAACCTCCCCTCAATCTGAAGACCGAACTTTTTGGTGCCCCGAGAAAAAAGAATCTAGTATTTTGTTTAAGTTTATGAAAGGTACAATGTGTTGTTTCTTGATTGCAGCACTTTGTTGCCCATTTTCTTGGATTACTTAAGAATATATTTATTTGATGAAAGTATTCAAGACTATCTAACGAAATAAATGGGGGATGTCAATTCAATTAAATTTTATTTAGGAGTCCGCTTTAATTGATCTTTTATTTTTTAGCATTTTATACTTGACTATAGATCTATTTTTTAATTGGCTCATAAACTTACAACACACAAGGTTAATATCTCCATGGGTTTAACAAATTTTATAAAGAAGTGAAGCTTTATCTAACTCATCATTACATGTATTAATGGGTAATTCTAACTTGCTGGTTTACTATTTTGTGTTGTATCCTTAATGTTGTTGCTGCTATATTAATATAACAAAATGCAGTTTTATTGGCAAATTTGATTACATCTGAGTTGCATGTCATTTTTACTTCCAATACTGTATTCTTTAGAATCGGCCTCTTAGAATTATGTTGGGACAATTTTCTATGAAAAACTGATGGCGGTGCTCATTAAGCAATGCTGATTTCAAAGAAATATTTCCATTGTCAAGCTAGTTCACACTCCCACTATGAATTCCAAAGTGCTTGTTTTTTCTCGGAACATGTCTATGTTAACACAAACATAAATATTCAGTGAAGAGAAATGGTTTTGAATCTTGATTCTTTAGATAGATTGAATACACTGAAGCAAAAAAATGCATTTGACACTTTTGGCTTTCTAGCACCAGAGGCTGTAGATCTTTTGAAAAGAGTCCAAAGAGTCATGCATAGTAATGTCGTGTCACCTAGGTCTATGAATGTAGTTTTTCAAAGATTAGGTTTTGCTATACAAAAAGGTTTAGCGGCGCAGCTAGTTGCCCGTATACCCTAAAATTTAAATTTACTTTATTTTTACCCTACTCAACATACAAAGAGATTGGCAGATATTAATACAGAATTTTGATTTCTTTTTCAGTAGACTGCAGCCTGTCCAATTCTCAGAGAGAACATGCACTGGCTATAGAAAAACTAGTGCCTGAATTTGTTGCACTCAGACTGAAACTTTGCCGTTACATGAATGTGGAGAAGTTTTGGATGATCTATTTTCTGTTAATACTTCCAAGACTTAATCAGCATGACTTTGAGCTCCTATCGACCCCCAAGGTAAGCCATGTTTATTCAATATTGTTTTTTTTTGGTAGACTATTCAATATTGTTTTACTTTCCAATGATTCACACGAATAGCAAGGCCAAGTGTATCTTAAATTCCTTTAATCTTAAATTCCTTTGATTTCTATGCAGTCATTAACTTTCAAAGTCACCTTATTTATGTGAGTTTTATTCATGCATGTTAGTCAGATTCAATCATTATACTATGCGAAACATGTTTGTTGTATTTTTCATGGTCGGTGATTGTGACTTAGAAAACCACGAATTATTGCATTCTGAACATGTATAGTACATATCAGTAATAAAAATTTGTTGTGGTTGTGGTTGTGGCCAGATAATAAAAATTTGTTGTGGTTGTGGCCAGAGAATACATAGTACTAGATATGAAGTATTATTATATGATATTCATATAGCCATTGCCATATGCTCTTGATGACAAGTTATGCTTTATTTTATTTTTACATGCTTAATTGAAGTGATCCTAACTATTATTTTAGTCTTCAATACAGCTTCTATTGTTTTATGTGATGCATCATGCATGAGTGAATACTAATGCTGTTGCCAGTCTCTGCAATCTGCATGGCCTGGTTATTTTCTTTCTTGATAAAATATCATAGATCAATGGCTTTTGGCAGGAGTTTCTTCTGTAGTTTTAGTGTTTGTCCTTGTTTATTTCATGGCATTATCTCCTTATGATTTGTTTATATTAAATATTGTCAGAAAGTTTGGTCAATTGCACCCAACATTTATGTAATTGAAGATAAATTTATAGATTGTTATCTTATGCCTTTTGCTCTATGTTTACATGTTTGGATGGAACCATTTTCTAAGGATTTGGTTGGGAGGGGAGGGAAAGGGAGGAGAACATTTATAACTAGCTCTCACTTGCTCTGGAGTTTTTAAAACAGAGTGAAAGGGTTTGGTAATTTTTAAAAACCCTCCACAGCCCTCTTTCAGTGTTTTTTTTAATCCCTCATATTTGAGGGCTTACTCTTCTTTCCAAACAAGGTGATAGATTACCCTTCCTCCCCCCCTCTCTCTTCTACCATCCCCTCTCCCTCTCAGTCTTTCCTCCTATTACCTTCTAACTTCCAAACACAGCCTAAATACTGAATATTGAATACTAAATAAGTGGCAACCTAATATTCAGTATTGGGAGGGGGTTTACTCATTTTCTGAATTTGGCATTCAAACAAAGTGGCAACCTAATATCCTTCCTCCTAGCTTCCAAACAAAACCTAAATACTGGCTATAATATCATATATATGATGTTCTCTTTTTTGTTTTGTTAGATTGTTGAAGCAAGAGATGTTCTTCTACAAAAACTTGAAGAGAGGAAAGATATGCAGGCCAGAGAATGCAGTAAATCAGGTGATGTGGACACACATCAAGAGGGTAGGGAGGACAGTGCAACAGAAAGTATCACCTTTGATCAAAACCAGATATTGACTGAGGTTACAAATGCAGCAAAAGGTTTAGAAATCGATGACACAGTCAATAGTGAACAGTGGTTGACAGATACAGATATAGATGCTAATTCATTGGCTTCCGGTACAAAACATCAACTTGAAGAGGACATCTCATTCAGTGACTTAGATGAGAATGCAAGTTATAGCTCTGATAATAGATTATCAAGCCATGGAGAGGTTATCAGGGGTTCGTCGCCTGAAGGTTCAAGTGACTGGGTTCGGCTACGTGAACGCGAGAGAGGTGGCCGTCAGAAAGCTACTCCTTTGAAAGGTAAGGACTCTGAAGATGAGTCAAATGATTGGCTCTCTGTTTAATTAAATAAAGTCTTTCTCTCTACTTGTAAAGGTACAGCATTTTTTTTTTCTTCTTCTTTTGGATAGTTCTTTATTTATTTATATAGGAATTCTCAATTCCATTTACTAAAGTGTTTCTTATGGTTTAATTGAATCAGAAAATTAATGTGATGTCATAGTTGTAAAATAACTTATACTATGGTCACTTCTATTTAAAATAATTTACTTTTTAATTCAGTTCAGTTTGATTTAGATCGGGGTAACGGATCAGATATTCTGAATTATGTAAACAATTTGGTGCGGTTTTTGCTCTAAACTGAATCAAGACACCCTGATAAATAAGAAATTATCATTTGGCACATTTCAAATGTTATTATAATATCAAGTGAATGCAAGGGAACAACATGAAAAAAATTACAAAGTGTTCCTTGAGAATCGTCAATATATACCCAATAGAATAGGGTATCTTGCAATGCAAGGTGATCCACATTGCGTAGCTATTTTCTGAAACGTGCACAATCCTATGGTAACATGATGAATGATTGCATCCCAATAGATACAAGTCAAGAAAGGAACCATGGCACATGAAAATATTCTTTTTTTGGTTGACCCAATTTACATTATTGGTAAAATAAATTATTGAAAAAATAATTGACGGAGCTTATCTCCAGCACGAATTCAAGAAAGGACCATGGCACATAAATGCAAGTATAATGTAAAAGACTATGGCAAAAATCAATATAAGTGTAACCCTGCAAAAAACAAATTAGGAAAAATCACTACTAGAAATTTTTTAAGTAAATCAAAAGCTTAACCCCAACATTAATAGAAATATGACACTTACGTTAGCCTAACATTCATCCACCACATGTTGTTTTTATATCGACGAGACTGTCTTTTGAAACGAACTGAATTGCTGTTCATCGCCGAAGTTTTCTCAACCAGCATTTCTAAACGACCACCTCTTTCCAACACTTTGTCAATGTTATCAAGCATAACCGTTCTCACCTATTTATCATTATCATACCACAATGTTATTAGTGTGTTACAAATTCAGAGACGATTTTGGTGAGAAAATGATTATGAAGTTAATTACCTGAGTCATTTCACCTTTGAGACGGTTTAATCTGTCTGCATTTGGATCAGTAGAGTAATAATCCATCTGTTGGCTAAGAACCCTTGAGAATTCATTGTTCATGGTATAGGCAGGAGCTGAAAGAATTGCACGTGCATATGTCTTCACAAATCTATTATGAATATCTTCAAGAAATGAAAATGGAATCCTTCCTGTAGTGATTCAAACACAAGATATGTTCAAGTTCATTCAAAGATGGTAAACTTTAGTACATAACAATTCAGCATGCAAGATTTTGTCATAATAACACCTTTCAAAAAGCATATCAGTATATCACCTAAGTGATATCAAGACCATAAGACATAAGTAACATTTGGGTCATGAGGAGAGTTTAGAGATCATTGATTACATTGAGTTTTGAGCAAACACATAAGTGGAATTGGACACTCTATCTTTATCTAAAATCTTTTTAGACATTATGTATATGGATAATTTCACTTATATGTTGTTTAACATTCACTTTTACATTTTGTCAAAAAAAAAACATTCACTTTTACATCCAATGTCAAATTTTTCGCTCACTTGACTCATCAAGTGAGTCCGATGTCCATCCATTTAATACACCGTTTAACAACCACATTATCAGGAAGACTTTCGATACAAAATTAATAGAGCCACCGGTTTTGATACGACTGTTGGATCATGAGAGGAGCTTAAAACACGTGGATTACCATATTGAACTAAGAAGTCACACAGGTGGGTTGAACACTACATCTTCACACAAAATTTTAAGACATTAGGTATTTGTGGCATCTCACACTCTCACACTTATATGTTGTTCAACATCCACTTTTTCATCTAATGTGAGACTTCTAACTCACACTTGAGATATAAAAAAAAAAGTGGGAGCATTGGCAAAATTGACCCATTAGAGTGAATTTTGGTGCCAACATTTTCCATTTCATTCTTTGCTAGACATATTTTAGCCTCATATATAATCGCATAACAATAATCTGTTCATTTTAGGATGATCATATTGATATGCATGAATTCAATAACAGAGAGAAAAGGTAACCCAAAAAACAAGATTGATTACCTAAGTAATATCTAACAAGTTTACTCATAATCATTTCCATACCATCTAAAAGTCAATCCATCATATAATCAAAGATCACCAAATCCATAAAAAGCAACATGTGAATCAATTCATAAGCAACATATCAATATATAATTTGGATCAATGTTTTTCCATTCAATTAACCAATCCAAAATCCAAGCACAATCAATAAAGAAATAAAAGATAAGAAATTGAAACATACTTCCAAATGCTTCCTCAGCCATACAAAGAACCGTGAGACCATCGGCTCTCCTAACATGAAAAACATATCGATCATGCGAAAATGAAACATTGCTATCATTATAATTATCAGTCCCTTGATTAATCTTGTTAAGTATCTGTTTAGCTACCACACTTGCATTGCTCTGAGTTGCGCTAAACTCAGCCAAAACAACCTCTCCCCTCGCAACCATTCCGTATAATATCCCCATATTAATACCTAAAGTATGTAACTTTTTGAGTTAAAAATTCGATTTTTTGAAAGTTTAATGTAAAGGGTGGTTGAAAAGTGTGATGGAATTGGCTTTGGAGGAAGAAGACCAAAACCAAGACAAAGAAGAAGAGAAAAGAAAGTGAGCATTTTGTTAAGATTTGATGTCCAAAAATGGGGTTGTGTTTTGTTAGGGGTAAACGACAGTCTGGAAATTGAATAGGAAGGTCTAACTCTTACCATTTTTGGTGGCATCCTAATTGGCATAAAGTTAGGAACCATTTTTGTTTGAACAACATTGCTATATAAGGAAAGTAAGCACATTGGAAAAAATAAGATTAATTATATTTTTTATTAATTAGAAAAGTTTTTTTTATTCGTTAAATCAAGTTTGCGCATACTTTTTTTCTTCTAAAAAGATGATTAGTGACGAAACTCATATGTACTAAATGTAGAAAAATAATGGATTATAGATTTAAATAAGTAAATAACACTCTAAATAAAGCATTGTTATTTTGTGCATCTGAAACAAGAGCCATGAGCATGTGCTCCACAATATTTAGAAGTATTTAATGTGTTACTTAAACTTAAGCAAGAGTCTATCTAATAAACTAATTTCATGTACTACATGTATAGGTTGTATTAAGATACTTCACAAAATATTGAAGATGAGTGAATATACCAACGAGAAAACAACTTTGACTGGTCAATATCGATATAGTGAGTGAAATGACGCCAACTTTCAAAGTGGGTGACAATGTTAGGAGTCTCACATTGATTAGATAAAGCGTCGATTACAGTTTGAAGGACTTCTCTTGTTATTATAAACATATTTCAAACTTTATGATTATCTACGTACGTAAGACTTTAATGTGTTGATATAAATAGTGGACGACCCTAAGTCTATCTATAGTATTAACTTTTTATATTGAGTCTAAGTTTTTCATCTCATGAGATTTTCTCACTTAATGCAAGTCTTTTAGGTTGGAGAGGTTTTTACTTGTGATTAAGTGATAACAATTTAGATAAGATAAGGGAGGAAACAAAACTCACATCACATGCTCCTACACAAATTCGATCCCACAACCCTAATGAAATGAATCTAATGCCAGACCAAGTGTACTAATGGACAATGTTGTGAATTGATGCAACTTACATACTGATTATAAAACGTTTGTTTTAGCCCTAAAAGACCTTCTGCAGAAAACAATTGTCTAGAGGCTCAAAGGAAAGATTAGGACCACATTATGTCAAGGCTGGCTCGACCTAACAATTGTGGGGTTTGGGGAGTAAAACATTTGGACTATTGTATTTTGGAAAAATAGTCAATTCTACATTATACAAGTGAGATAATTTTATATCATACACAAATTAATTTTCACCATTGAATCAATAAATTTTACTATTGTATTAAACAAAATGTGACTTATACATTGTATGGAGGGGTTTTTGCATATAAGAAAACATCATGGAAAAAACTGAAGCATACTTTTTTCTTTAAGATTCTAATTTGGTTTTGCATTATTTGATGTATTGTGACATTGTCTCACCATTTGGCCCTGCCACTAATCACATCACATACCAAGGTTGTCTCACCTCAGATAGAATGAGATGAAATGAGATCCATGCATGATTTTCCTTCTTTTCTATACTACTCTCTACCCAAGTAACTATATAATTCATTCACATCAATTTGAACCACCCATCACCCTACCCCTACCTTGTGTATGCCAAATATATATCCATTATTTCATTGTTAATATTTATTCAAGATCTCCCCTGCTTTTTTAATATATTGCCACTTGACACATTGCACATTAATAATTTTCATCAAAAATTAAAGTATTATTTATCAAGATAGATATATCTAATGATCTAAACATCCCATGTGTTTACAACTCCACACCATGTTATTAATATTGTAAGAAATTTTTATATAACAAATTGTTGAACTCGATCAAGCTGGAGCTTCAAATACATAAGAATCCGAGTTTGAATTTTAGTAGGACAATTATTAACCATATTTTATTTAGACTGAATTCTGAATTACTATAACCTCTTTTTCGTGAGAACCAAAACGTTAAAGTAAAAAAAAAAAAGTTCTATGTATCTAGCAAACCCTTCCCCACCCAAAAACAGATCCAAAAATGGATGTACTTGATGTCTTGATTCAATTGCAATGTTGTTATTGATAAATCATGTCCACAAGATCAGGATGGCACATGAGTATGAAAGCATTCCTCAGCCATTAGTTTATTTTGTTGTTCTTGCAAGAAAACTATAAGGATACATTAATTTCAATGTTTGCTGGATGCAGTATGGAGAATTTTGGAGATACCACACACGACAAATTCCAATTAATTGCTTTTTGTCTATCATCGGGCTGGATCCTGTGCTCAAAAAACGTGTGGGCCGAACAATTTTTACCATCTAGATTCATCAAATTTTCACTCTCTTGTTTGTGGTGATTTACAATGGTTCTTCTTAGGATGAATATACTAAGACACGTTGCCAAAGCCACAAAAGGAAATCTCTACGAAAGCAAAAGCACACACATAAAACAAGTAAAACGATATAACTTATCCGTCAGAATTTGAGTTTGGTCTAACTCAATTTTATAAAGTCAGTTTTGTAGAGATGAATTAAATCAAACTCTAGATTCTACGAGAGTTTTTTTAAGATTTGTTGAACCACTTGCTATCAAGCCACCACAATTTATATTTATTTATCAAACTCAATAGTGTTGGACGTAAGATAATGTGTTAAGAGTCTTACATCAAAAATATGAGATGATCTAAACATAAATTTATAATTAAAGACAGTTATCACTTATCAGTTATCACCATACAAACTAGTTTTATAAGAATGAAGTAGATTCAACTCCGAATTCTAAGAATAACCATAAGAATATACGTTTATCTAATGCTTACAATTAGTCTCACGTGATATTCCAATCCAATACTACTACTAGTTACATTGCATTGAGCACATGCATGTGTTGAGTTGAGTATTAGTGCAGTATACTCTAGCATGCACACAGAAATTGAGTGGTGAAAGAAAGGAAAATAAAAGAGATAACACATGATAGATAGATATCACATCAGAAGAAGGAAATTTGTGATTCACGGATATACAAAGTTACAAAAAATTGACTCACTGTATTCCATTATCACGGACCAATACTACACATCACAATCAGAGAGACACACTCTTACTCTCTTTTTGTATCATCCTTTTCTAACTTCTGTTTCTTATCACAAAACCTTCTCACATGGCTTTGCCAACCTGTACTTTTTCCCCACTTTCCCTTATTCACTTCATTTTGCTTCTCTGTTTTGCTCACTTCTAAGTCTTTTTACCTCACTTGCTTGTTTATTACTTTTCTAAAACCTTCCTTTAGCCCAATACTCTCAAATCATTATTTGTTTGTTTTGATTTATTCATTCATTCATTCGTCGTTTTTCAGTTGATAATAAGATGATATATGGCTTTAAATTGCGGTTGCGGCCGCTTGTTGTGAATTCGTTTGAATAATATATATCACACTAATAAAGATATTTGATGTGTAGCCATTGAGATTTCAAGGCAATTACAACACCGCTAATGTGGTAGCGGTTGCAGTCATTGCAATTGCAATCATTGCAGTTGTTGCGACAAGCATATCGGTCGTTGCGGCGTGAATCTATACTATTATTAATTAAGACCCTTTTTTCAAAGAAAAGTGTACACATGTCATTCCCACATTGATTCTCCTCTCATATTGTTTTAGCATTAAATATTTTCAAAAAATCTTCACAATAATGCAATTAATGGTATAAGAATATATGAATTCAATTCTCTTATTCTCTCTTTTTTTTATTTTTATTATTTATGATTAGATCACTATTTTTGAGTTTTTCCATTTTTTTATTACTACGAGAGTTTTTCATATCTACAACTATAAGTACTTTTTTTTTTGACAAATTAAATAAAACTCTAAGTACTTAACACTTTATAAAATAAAAATAATTAAAACCATAAATTCATTATCATTTATCAAAATAATATTATATGTTTTATTGGGAAAAAATTAAAATTATATTTTTATGCAAATTACCACAATAATTTTAATGCAAATTGTTTTCAAAATTGACCGACAATGATTTTTGAAGTTGATTTTAAATTTGATTTTTTTTGGTTACAAAATAACTGAAATTTAAAAAAAAAAATTGGCATGAATTTTTTTGAATGCAATATAGACAAAAACGTATGATATTTATACTATTATTATTCTTTTTTCTTTTTTTGGTTACTACTATTATTATTCTATTTGGCATAATAAAAAAAAGAATATTCCTTTCTAAAATATTTTTGTACGGTAAAATTTGAGTAATATTCTTTCAATTTAATATAAAATATTCCTTTTCCAATTTAAGAGAATAATTATTGTGATTATTGACTATCTTTTACTATAAATATTGTCATTGATCATGAGGATTTTCACACCATTTTAAAATTTAAAATGCAGTATCAAACTTCTTCTCAATTTTTTTTTATCGATGCATGCTTCATATTTTGATTATTTTCCATCTTTACTCTATTCGATGTATATGTTGTTGACATTTTTGTTAAGTTTTGGTTGAGTTCATTGTTTTTGAGTATAAATTAAAGTAGCTTGCAATCTAATGATTATGTAATATAAATTTTTTGTAATATGCAATGTATATATTTTATTTGTTTATATTTATATAATTAGGATGCACTTTATTATGAATTTTACTATTTTTTTTGTCAATTTATTGTAATAAGAATGAATGACCTTTTACGGGTGTTTTTACAGTTTTGTGTGGTTGTTGGGTCAGATTTATATGTTTCCACAATTTTTTATACTTTTGATTTATTTAATATATTTTTCTTTGGTTAAAAAATATAATTAATACATGAAATACATAATTATATACCTAAAAGGTAATAGTAGAAATTGTAAAAAGAAAAAGTTAATAGTAGAATGAACACTTTGGTGATCATTATATTGGACGGGACAAATTCAATGGATCTTTATATCCTAAGTCGGTGTATTGATATCACTTTTGATTTAGTTTGTGAGCCTAACATGTTATATTTAGTGTGGTGTTTAACAAAGTATTTTTCGCACCGAATACATTATTTGTTTTACTAAGGGTTAAATATATTTCTGATCTCCATAATATTATCAAATTTTGTTTTTAGTCTCTATAAATAGTAAATTTTAGTGCATATAAAAATTTTATCCATGTAAATTTAGTCTCTGTTAATTTTCAAAATTTTAAAGATTAATGTTATTTTTGTTTCGTATTTATTTTACTATAAATGTTATGAGATTATTTGACTTTTTTTTGTTTCTTTAGGGTTTTTTTTTTTTACAAATATATAAGAATGTTCATTCATTCAAATAGAAATATAAGTATAAATTCAACACCACTAAAAATATACAGGATGAATATGCGAATAAACACACAACATTCAAGTTAATAGCATAAAACGATACACTTATGCCTACAAATAATATGATAAAAATAAAGTAACCGGAATACATGTGTCTCCAGATCTGCATCATTGACAAACTTGGTCATTGGTTGAATCAGTAGTTGATCAAAGTCGATCTCTCAATCGGAACCAAACAAACACTGGATAAGATGGGAAAAAAAGAATATCGCACAATACGGGAAAACAACAACATCGTATAAGACGGGAAAACAAGAACATTGTACAAGACGGGAAAACAAGAACACCGCACAAGACGGGAAATCAAGAACACACACCGCACACAACGGGAAAACAAACTAACGTCGCACTAAGATGACAAAATCACAAATAAAAAATCAATAGAAAATCTAATAGATATGTAAACCATTTATATAGATTGAAAAGGAGAATAAAAAATATGCACATGTGCTTTTTTAATTATAAAGTGTATAAAAGTATAATTTTATAAAGTATATTTAAAAATCAATAAATTTATAAACGTATTTTTTCCCGTGCATGGCACGGGCTCAAAAACTAGTTAATTTTATATTCGCACCAAACATAAAAAAATCTATATAATTATTATAATTCCTTATATACTCAGTTTTCTATAAATTTTAATTCATTTTTAGGGTATTGTATCATATATATGAATAATATAAATTTAACTCTATAAATTTATCAATCGTTAGTTGATTCAGTGGTGATTGGTGCTGAACTTGGTAGGGAGGACCACGGTTCGATCCCCCGCAACTGCCATCGGGAGGGGCTGGAACCACTTGATGCCCGAATTGACTCCTGAACCAGATTAAACTGGTAGTAATAAACCAAAAATAAATTTAACTCTAATAAAACAAATATTAGATATTCTAAATTGTGAGAGATTTTCTATAAATATGAAATAGTTGCTTTAATTTTTTTTGTTTTTTCTTCTATTTTATGAAAAAGAATAATGAACAAGGACTATATACCTCAAAAGAAAAACAAGGAATATTATAGTCTGTTGCAGTCCTGTTGCAGTTTCGTTGCGGTCAAAACACCGCTGCATTACAATTTTGATCGGCATCAGCTGTGATTTTAGTTCACACTGACTAATCATATATAAATGTGATTTTTAAATGACTATTTTTTTAGTTGCGGAGAAAGAAAAATAGTCATTCAGAAAGTACAATTATATGTTTATATGTGATTAGTCAAATACATATCTACCATAATATATATCCTTAGCTTAAAAAGGATAATGATTAGATGATAAAATCACATTTTTATAACTAGAGATCGAGAGTGACTGGCACTAATGAGGTTGAGACAAAACTGGTCGGAGATGCTGCTCCCAAGCTAGCTGTGATTTTTTTGTTCAAATTTAATTACTCCATAATTAAACTAATGATTAGATTATGTATCTAATTTTTACATTAAAATATCGTCATTATATTGAGTTGTAGACACGTATTTATAATGATAGCAGTTCTCTGCTATGTGAAAGCAGGTGCAAGCAACGAAGGGATGCATCCACTGTGGCCAAGATCAAGATCAGAATTCCATTGGTCATAGTACAGTGTATTGTACCATGCATTGTCAAAAAAAGAGTATTGTACCCTGTTTTCTTTTCATGATTTTTCTACTGTTCTTTAACAGAATAAGAGATGCAGTAAATTCTAATATGTATACTTTTATAAGTGTGATTCATTTTACTATTACTTAAAAAATATTCATAATTTCAACGACAAGATGCATCATTGTTTGTTTGGAAGTATAAGTTAATGGACATATTTATTTTTATATAGAGATAATAATTTAATTGATATCAGTTTGATTAAAAACAATAAAAGCAGACAATATTAAAATTGTCAGACAAAATATCCATAATCGGAGTTCGACGAAAAATATATATAATTCATATTGAACTAACATTAATTATATCTCTACTTTATCCATTTAAACGAGGAAAATCATAAATTTTTGCTTCTAAAAATTGTTGGCCCATTAGAATTTTTAATAATTTTACGCACTAATCTGTTGTGAAAGAAATAAAAAGTGAAAGAAAACAAAATGATGATAAAATAAAAAGCAAAATTGACTTAGGTTGATAATTAGCAACAAAATTAATTTATAGTAAAATAGTACATGCATGCCTTGGTGAGCATGGTCTCCAATCTCCATCGTCGCTCTCTTAAGAGGATTGCTTGATGTCACAAATATCTTAGGATTGAGACCATGCTCTCTGCATTTCTTCATATAGCTGCATGGCTTTGCTACCTAACCTTAGCATTTCTTGTGTTATTTATGAGTGCGTGATTAATATTTTTTTACTTTTTTAAAACCATTAATGAATTTTTGACAAATAGAGAAAATTTTCAAATTATAAAAGAAAATAATTGTCACAAGTTTCTTCACTAATAAAAGTACTTTCCAATTTCAACAAAGGAATCTGATAGGGATACAATTAGGGTAAGGAAAGTTCAATCACAAATTCCAAAAAAATATAATGCTTTAGTCAACGAAACTATATATGCAAAAGTGGTATCTAAAGTGGACCATATATATATATATATATATATATATATATATATATATATATGAGGAGGGATCCGTTGATTCCAAGAGTAAGTCTCTAAAGTTACTCCAAATCTCTACTCTCAATTTTATTTAATCTAATGGTCCTAATTAATTATAAATGTATCTCACATGTTCACTATTTTTCTTCACCTCACATGAACATTATTCTCCTTCCTTACCTTCGCCGTCAACAAGAAAAAATAGGGTTTATCTTTACACAATTTCATCTTTCTAATGTCTAGTATCTCTTGCACTGACCGGTTCTCTATACCTCCATTCAAAATATGTACTGCTCACACAATTTCGTCTTTATAGTGGTTTATCTTTCTTATGTTTGTTCACATATTACAACAAACTTTGCAGGAATGGTTGACTTGCAAGACCATAGCCACAATTTTATGTCCATAATATTAGGGGTTATTCAATTGGGATTTCAATAAATTTTAAAAGATTTTTTTATGATAAAAAAGTCTTGAAGATTTTAAAAGACTTTGTGGGATTATATTGATTCTGTGAGATTTTGAGAGACTTGTTTAAAAAACTTTTGCTTATTTTTTATAAAAGTCTTGATTGAATAACACAAGAATTACTTACTTTTTTAAAAAGTCTTGATTGAATAACACAAGACTTTTTTATCATAAAAAAATCTTTAAAGTCTTTTAAAATCCATCGAAATCCCAATTGAATAACCCCCTTAGTCCCATTTTATGTTATTCGGTCTAAAAAAATCAAACTTTGATGAAATTGCATAAAAATTAAAAATCTGTATTTGGGATAATGTGTAATTATCAAGTTGTAGTGTTATTATAATCATAAACCGTAGCTTTTCAACAAAACAAGAAAAATACTCATAAATATGTTAGTTCATGAACGTGAGGTCACAAACATGCTCCATGTTGCAGGCAATTAAAATTAATTTGAGGTGCAGTCAAATGATGAACATTCGACAAGAAAGATTTTGAAGAACTAATATTGTTGAATTAGATTAAATATTTAGCGGATCTGTTCCAAAATGAACCCTATTTTTTTTGTTGACGGCGCAAGCAAGGAAGAAGGATATAATAATCATGTGAAGTAATGAAAAATAATGAACATGTGACATACATTTATAATTAATTAGGACCAATAGATTAAATAAAATTGAGGGTAGAGATTTAGAGTAACTTTAGAGACTTACTCTTAGAGTCAACGGATCCCTCCTCATATATATAACTACTAAATCTCAGTAATACTAACAATTAAGGGTAGCTTAATTTAATTTGTTAAGCTGATAAGTTGAGCTAAGGGTTAAGGAGCTACTGGAGGTCCAGGGTTCGAATCCAGTAATAATGTGTACTTAAAGTTTGAGGACATTTTGGATTTAATTAGGTAAGTAGGTTATTAAAAAAAGGCTTTTTTTTGTCTACCCCTCAAGATTTTGAGGTATATACCCCCAATCACTTAAAAAAAAATTAACCGATATAAATTTTTATAAAATACACCGTTAGATTAAAATTTTATATCATATAGATCATTTGTGTAAAATTTCAGACAAATTTAAAATCATTTGATATGTTATTGAGACACACAAAGATTAACAACGATGTATTTTATAACAAATTATATTGATTAAAACATTTTATAGTGGTTGAGGAAATATACCCCCAAATCTTGTGGGGGTACACAAGTTGTCACCTTAAAAAAATCTTGTATATGTTATGAATGGTATGTAAATCTATTAGATTGTATACTTCGATAGCTGGATCGATTAGGCAGGTGTTGCCATTATTTTTAGGGTAGTTTAAGTACTATCGGTACTTCTCCTAAATGTGTGGGTAGAATATCTCTTGTATTTTTCTCAATCTCGTATTTTAATAAAATATATTGCCGTTAAAAAAAAAAAACTTTACTTAATCAAAGTAATAATTAGACCAAATTATGAATCCCCCAAAAGAAAGGTACTCTTTTGGTTAAGCTTTGTAGTTTGTACCGTGTTCCATTTCCCCTAAAACTAGCTTTCTTTGCTGCCTTCAACAAAGCTAGCATAGATAAGATGCCAGCATAATTAGCAAATTCATTACTATATTAAATCTAAAATATGAATTGAAAATCATGAACATTAATCTTAAAAACGGTCAATATATCCACAGTATGACCGCATGTAATCCTAATTCGCAATTAACCCTCTTGAAATTTTACTACATAGATGGAAAATTATTCATGTAAAGATGTAATGTACACTTGTAAGATTTGCCAGCTAGCAAAGCTTGGAAGTAGTCTTTTGAATGTAAACTATAGCCCCATGCTCGCGTTATTTACAATAATAAAGCCCTTTTGTTTTCTTCTCATACTCCTTATATCACTATTCCTGTTTCCTATATATCACCTCACTCCTTCCCCTTACATTCACTCCACACTACACTCTCATTTCTCTTCTCTTCCCTCTCTTATACCAATTAATCATGGAGTCTTCGTCGAAGTTCTATGCTTATCTCATCATTTGCATGCTCTTCATCTCTTCTGCTACTCCAATTCTTGGTTGTGGCTCTTGCGGAAACCCCCCGAAAAAACATAAGCCCGGTAAAAAACCGATTGTCAAACCGCCTAGTGGAAAAACGCCGAGTGGAAAAACACCGAGTGGGAAACCACCAAGCGGGAAATCACCGGCCCCTATAACGGTTCCTAACCTTCCGGTACCTCCAATAACGGTCCCTAACCTTCCAGTTCCTCCGATAACAGTTCCTAATCTTCCAGTTCCTCCGGTCACAGTTCCTCCGATAACAGTTCCTGTTCCTCCAATAACAGTTCCTAACGTTCCACTCCCACCAGTGCTTAATCCACCAAGCACAGGAGGGAGTCCACCTAAAGGTGGGAGTACACCTAAAGGTAAATGCCCACCACCATCGACTACACCTACACCGGCGGAAAAAACATGTCCAATTGACACATTGAAATTGGGTGCTTGTGTTGATTTGCTTGGAGGATTGTTGGCAAACATTGGACTTGGGGACCCTACTACGCACAAATGTTGTTCTGTTCTTCAAGGAATTGCTGATGTTGAAGCTGCTGCTTGTCTTTGCACTACTCTTAAGCTTAACTTTTCGAACCTTAATATTTATGTTCCACTTGCTATTCAGCTCCTTTTCACTTGTGGGAAAACTCCTCCTCCTGGTTACACTTGCTCCCTCTAAATTAACCAGTTAAGTTTTATTTATACTATAGATTATTTTGTACTATAGATTATTAATCTTGTCATGTTTTGTACCCGTGAACGTGAACTTTGAAGTCTTTATCTCATTGTATATCATGTTCTATGTTTTGCAGGGTGAATGGATTGAAGAATGTATGGTTCAAATCGACATGAAAGGATGTCGCCACTCTCTCTTTCTGGATTGTTGTTTGTAATTTATGTATTAGTTATTAATTATTTGTAAAACCATTTGTTTTTAATTGATATTAATGTTGCATGCATGTATGTTTTTAATCCTAGCTAGGCAATTAAGTAAAGTTGCAGCAACACATGCTTCTATGTAACCTTTTAAAATTATTCATTTTATTTGTGTTTTGGTGATCAATATTCATCGATCTTCTTCGAGTTTCAATTATTATGTTATTATAACAATTGTTTCAATTGGGGAATATCGACTCTTTAATCTAAGTAGGAAAAAAAATAGGAGTAGTATAAGCATTGATAAATGTGTTAAGACGAAATTCTAATTTTCAGTTAGAATCAATTAGTAGTACAAATTTTAGCGCATCATCCTAGCTACTATCTCCTTCGTGTTCCAATCTTCAAACTTGATCTCCATTGCCTCCAACCTCACTTTCCTCCCTTCATGCCCGCACGACCACACACTCAACCCAGAGCCGTATTCGAGCAAGGGCAATAACAAGACCTATATAATTTTATATTCGCACCAAACATAAAAAATCTATATAATTATTGTAGTTCTTTATATACTCAGTTTTCTTTAAATTTTAATTCATTTTTAGAGTATTGTATCATATATAAGAATAATATAAAGTTAACTCTAATAAAACAAATATTAGATATTCTAAATTGTGATTTTCTATGAATATGAAATAGTTGCTTTAATTTTTGTTTTTTCTTCTATTTTATGAAAAAGAATAATGAACAAAGACTATTATATATCTCAAAAAAAAAAAAACAAGGACTATTATAGTGTGCTGTGGTCTGTTGCGGTCAAAACACCGCTGCATTACAATTTTGATCGGCATCAGCTGTGATTTTAATTCACACTGACTAATCATATATAAATGTGATTTTTAAATGACTATTTTTTTAGTTGCGGAGAAAGAAAAATAGTCATTCAGAAAGTACAATTATATGTTTATATGTGATTAGTCAAATACATATCTACCATAATATATATCCTTAGCTTAAAAAGGATAATGATTAGATGATAAAATCACATTTTTATAACTAGAGATCGAGAGTGACTGGCACTAATGAGGTTGAGACAAAACTGGTCGGAGATGCTGCTCCCAAGCTAGCTGTGATTTTTTTGTTCAAATTTAATTACTCCATAATTAAACTAATGATTAGATTATGTATCTAATTTTTACATTAAAATATCGTCATTATATTGAGTTGTAGACACGTATTTATAATGATAGCAGTTCTCTGCTATGTGAAAGCAGGTGCAAGCAACGAAGGGATGCATCCACTGTGGCCAAGATCAAGATCAGAATTCCATTGGTCATAGTACAGTGTATTGTACCATGCATTGTCAAAAAAAGAGTATTGTACCCTGTTTTCTTTTCATGATTTTTCTACTGTTCTTTAACAGAATAAGAGATGCAGTAAATTCTAATATGTATACTTTTATAAGTGTGATTCATTTTGGACTATTACTTAAAAAATATTCATAATTTCAACGACAAGATGCATCATTGTTTGTTTGGAAGTATAAGTTAATGGACATATTTATTTATAAAAAATATTGTTAGCTCAACTGGTAGACAATTTCATTAGATAAGACATCTATGATCGGAGTTCAACAAAAAATATATTCATATTGAATCAACATTAATCATATCACTATTTTATCCATTTAAACGAAGAAAATTAAACCATAAATTTTTGCTTCTAAATAATTCTCAACCCATTAGAATTTTTAATAATTTTATGTACAAATCTGTTGTGAAAGAAATAAAAAAGTGAAAGAAAACAACATGATGACAAAAATAAAAAGCAAAATTTGACTTAGGGTGATAATTAGCAACAAAATTAATTTATAGTAAAATAGTACATGCATGCCTTGCTGATCATGGTCTCCATCGTCGCTCTATTAAGAGGATTGCTTGATGTCACAAATATCTTAGGATTGAGACCATGCTCTCTGCATTTCTTCATATAGCTGCATACCTTTGCTACCTAACCTTAGCATTTCTTGTGCTATTTATGAGTGCGTGATTAATATTTTTTTCCTTTTTTAAAACCATTAATGAATTTTTGACATATTGAGAAAATTTTCAAATTATAAAAGAAAATAATCGTCACAAGTTTCTTCACTATTAAAAGTACTTTCCAATTTCAACAAAGGGGATACAATTAGGGTAAGGAAAGTTCAAACACAAATTCCAAAAAAATATAATGCAAAAGTGGGGTCTAAAGTGGACCATGCATATATGTGTTACAAAAAAAAAGAAGAAAAAGTGGACCATGCATATATAACTGCTAAATCTCAGTAATGTGTACTTATTACAGTATTTTCAAAATTAAAAATTCTCTAATTATTAAATTCAATCAACGAAAAAGGTCATTAATTACTTAAAGTTTGATCAATCTATATATACCACACATCAAATTATGAATCAAAGTAAGGTACTCTTTTGGTTAAGCTTTGTAGTGTGTACCGTGTTCCATTTCCCCTAAAACACTAACTTTGCTTTGCTTTGCTTCAACAAAAGCTAGCATACATAAGATGCCAGCATAATTAACAAATCTAAATTGTTTGTAGTCAATTACAAGCAAATTCATTACTATATTAAATCTAAAATATGAATTGAAAATCATGAACATTAATCTTAATTAAACGACCATACAAATATATCGACAGTATGACTGCATGTAATCCTAATTCGCAATTAACCCTCTTGAAATTTTACTACATAGATGGAAAATTATTCATGTAAAGATGTAATGTACACTTGTAAGATTTGCCAGCTAGCAAAACTTGGAAGTAGTCTTTTGAATGTAAACTATAGCCCCATGTTCACGTGATTTACAATAATAAAGCCCTTTTGTTTTCTTCTCATACTCCTTTAATATCACTATTCCTATTTCCTATATATCACCTCACTCATTCCCCTTACAATCACTCCACACTGCACTCTCATTTCTCTTCTCTTCCCTCTCTTATACCAATTAATCATGGAGTCTTCGTCCAAGTTCTATGCTTATCTCATCATTTGCATGCTCTTCATCTCTTCTGCTTCTCCAATTCTTGGTTGTGGCTCTTGCGGAAACCCCCCGAAAAAACATAAGCCCGGTAAAAAACCGATTGTCAAACCGCCTAGTGGAAAAACACCGAGTGGGAAACCACCAAGCGGGAAATCACCAGCACCTATAACGGTTCCTCCGGTCACAGTTCCTCCGATAACAGTTCCTAATCTTCCAGTTCCTCCGGTCACAGTTCCTCACCTTCCAGTCCCACCTGTGACAGTTCCTAACCTTCCGGTTCCTCCGGTCACAGTTCCTCACCTTCCAGTCCCACCCGTGACCGTTCCTAACCTTCCTGTTCCTCCGATAACAGTTCCTAACCTTCCAATCCCACCAGTGCTTAATCCACCAAGCACAGGAGGGAGTCCACCTAAAGGTGGGAGTACACCTAAAGGTAAATGCCCACCACCATCGACTACACCTACACCGGCGCAAAAAACATGTCCAATTGACACATTGAAATTGGGTGCATGTGTTGATTTGCTTGGAGGATTGGCACACATTGTAATTGGTGACCCTACTGCAAACAAATGTTGTCCTATTCTTCAAGGACTTGCTGAAGTTGAAGCTGCTGCTTGTCTTTGCACTACTCTTAAGCTTAAACTTTTGAACCTTAATATTTATGTTCCACTTGCTCTTCAGCTACTTTTGGCTTGTGGGAAAACTCCTCCTCCTGGTTACACTTGCTCCCTCTAAATTAACCAGTTAAGTCTAATTTACCTCTTCTTCTAAACCTACCTTGCTATAAATTAAGTATGACAATGTAAATGGGATATCTAAAAATTTATCAACTTTTTAATGAAGATTAATCATAAATAAACAATTGTGAATATATAGTAAAAAATTGCATGCATGGATATGATTATCTATTTATTTCTTTTTCTTCAAAAAAAATCTATTTATTTATTTGAAAGCTTTTATGACCCGACCCATATTCTTAAGAAATCAAGGATAATCAATGATTGGATATACTAAAAGATTGAAGATTAGTTATCGGTTGATGTATCAAATTATATTAAACACATTTTAGTTAATGAAATGCTATAAACACGTTTTTGTCAACAAAAAAATCACAATTCACAAGAAATTAAAGAATACTTGTGTGGAAACAATAACTTAATTAGGATGTGTGATGTGAGTGGAGTAGCAAAAAGGCATAAAAGTTGCAAAATAAGTGTATGTTTGGTTTGTTTCATAAAAAAAATGTATGTTTGATTTGACTTTTACATCACATAGATGTGCGTATATCCAAGTTTTTCAGATGCCAGAGATCATAGCTTCCATTTTGCAGTGATTTTAAAATTTATTTTTTGTTTTTATTTTACTTTAATTATCTCCAAAGTATAATATATATATATATATATGAAGAAAATATCAGTTTCAACATTTTTTTCTCTATATTTTTTCTAACCAAAAAATATTAGTATAAAAAATGGTATGTATATAGTTTTTAATGAGCTAGTATATAGTATTATTTTCAGAAGGTACCCTTTTAGCAATTATTTACGAATCGATTATGAATTATATTGTCAGGAAAACAAAGTATAGCACATGGAATTATACATGGATGCGTGAATTATTTGTACTATAGATTATTAATCTTGTCATGTTTTGTACCCGTGAACGTGAATTAGAAGTCTTTGTCTCATTGTATATCATGTTCTATGTTTTGCAGGGTGAATGGATTGAAGAATGTATGGTTCAAATCGACATGAAAGGATGTCGAGCCACTCTCTCTTTCTCTTTCTGGATTGCTGTTTGTAATTTATGTATTAGTTATTATTTGTAAAACCATTTGTTTTTAATTGATATTAATGTTGCATGTATGTTTTTAATCCTAGCTAGGCAATTAAGTAAAGTTGCAGCAACACATGCTTCTATGTAACCTTTTAAAATTATTCATTTTATTTGTGTTTTGGTCAATATTCATCGATTTGTGTCGAGTTTCAAATATTATGGACTACTATGGTACTAATACTATAGCATTTGTTTCAATTTTGGATCGCCTTTTTAATCTAATTAGGAAAAAAAATAGTAGGACATATATTAAGTATTGATAAATGTGTTAAGACCAAATAGACACAACACTTAAAATTTTAGTTTTCAGTTAGAATCAATTCGTAGGACAAAATTTTACTTTGATCTTTCCTTATGGCTTTGTTTGTCCGTAGAAGTATATATATATCTCATCGTCCCATTCGTCCTACGCCTTCGTGTTCCATCCTTTAAACTTGATACCCATCGTTACCTCCAATCTCACTTTCCTCCTTTCATGCCTGCACAACTACGCACCACTGTATCTCAAACATTGGCCTTCCCTCAACCAAACCCTAACCTTGGTCGTGCGGCCACCACCCTCCACCTCCCATCTCCTAGACCTTCCCTCTAGCAAGACATACCCTTGCACCCTCTCACCAAATTACACATCTACCTCATTTGCGGCCTTCCCTCAACCAAGCCTTATCTTATCATCTTCTCTATGCCTACCTCCTTATCTTATCATCTTCTCTATGCCTACCTCTTAGCCAATGATAGAAACCTTGTTACAAGGGAGATATTCTTTATTCATCAAGATTACAAAAAGAGTGTGGTCTTGAATGTTGCAAGAATAATTTACATAACATTGTTGAGAAAAACAAGTGTGAGTATTGTAGAGAAGTCCCACATTGATTGAAAATGTGGAGCATTTATAAGTGAGAGGACTCATAAACCAATTGTCTTAAGGTTTTGGGTAAGAGTGTGGTGTGCAACTCACTTGTAACAATACTCACTTGTTAAATAATGTCCCGGACAATGGTAAAGATTTTGAATGGAAAAGATCATTTTTTAAAATTTCAAGACATTGAAAACTCTACTTTCAAAGTTATATTTTAACCGTGTTCTCGGAGCCACTGTTTAATATTTTCCACTAAAAGATAATAATAACAATTAATCCAATGATTGTCATGTCTGCCTCCTTTCTCTTCTCTTCCTCCCTCTCCTCTATCTGTCCATCACTCTGAGACATGATACATTGCACAATTCTACTGTAGTTTTGGTGTTGTTCAGCAAACGGAAGTTTTCACATTTCATTCTTTGTTAACTTTTTTTGGATAAAGTAAAGTATCATCCCTGCGTAATTGCGTAATTGAGCCCTTTCACACAAAAAAATCCATATGCATCATTATAGATTGAACCCATAATTAAATAGTTAACGGATCAAAATATATTCTTTGTTAACTTTTATGGAACTAAAATATGAATCGAGTTTTAAAACATAAATATTTATTTTCTTCTATTTTTGTTAATAAATAGATTTATATATCTCATAGTACTCTATCATATGGAATCCTCGAATATTCATGAATGCATAGATTTTTACTTAAAAAATGTGACATAGACTAGCTTACATGTCAAGCTTCTTTTTAAATAGACATTGTCAAGAAATAGAAACCCAATTTCATCCTTATGCTGCTTTTTTTATTGATTGTCAATATCATATTTTAAAATTTGGTGATAGTTATTTGTTTAATAAAGAGATGTGGAAGTATTTCTTTGCAATTTGGCTGGCTTGTTGTTGGTTTATCTAGAAAGAACAGAACAAATTTTTTGAGCAAAAGAAATTATCGATTGATTTGCTTCTGAATAAAGTGAAGACTCTTGTTTTGTGGTGATTTAACTCACTACCTTGTTTAGGGGTTGGAATTTTTTAATTTAGTTGTGTATTTTAGTTAGCATCTTTATAACTCTTGTTTCTCCCTGATTAAGCACACCTTATGCTTGATTAGAATAGCATTTTAAAAAATATTATTTGGCTTCTTAAAAACAAGACATGGAACCTAATTTACCTTCTAATTAAACTTCGCTCTGTATTTAGAACAACTAGCATGAGACCCGTGCGTTGCGCGGTTGTGAGTTAATTTTAAATAATTTTAGTAGAAGTTATAAATAAAGACTACACAAATAAATAATAATAGTAGTGTCAGATACGATACATGGTTCTCCATTGGTATACGTCTAATCTGAGGTGTTTTTGTGCTTCATATTTATTTTAAGAAGTTAAATTAGTCGATCTAAATTAGCACCAGAGAGAATCAAACTTGAGACCTTAAATAGGAGCACACTCTCAGATCCAAGTCAATACTACTAAATCAACCTAAGTGGGTTTGCTTCATATCTATTATAGTTATCGGGAGGATAGTCAAACATTGCAGAAAGTTTAATTATCCAACATTACAACCAGGAAAAGAATTGCTGCCCCAAGCTACAAACAGCAGGAGAAGAAAAAACATACACCGCACAATAAGATGTAAAACCTGATACACTGAATAACAAAAAGAAAAACCATTATCTTAATAAACATAGAATTGGTTCATGTATCCATTCATAGAGCAGACATGATGGAACTTGTAATTTCCCAATCCACCATTGCCATGACCTTTGATTGGAATTGGTTCATGTATATTTGCTAAAAAACATCTGGTGGCGTTGCTGTTCCATTGAAAAAGTCTTCATTTGTTGACACTATATTCTGGTACGATAGATTAATGGGGAGGTTGGTCATGGTTAAAAATAGAAGATGTACAATGAAAAAAAGTTAGAAATAGTTTTTATTAAAATAGAAGTTTAATATTACAACTAATTTAATTGCAGTTTGGTAACTGATGTGTGTATAATGAGGTCAATTTAATGTCAAGATGAATATGTATGTTGTCTATGTAACGTAAAAAAATAAAATGATATAATTGTTGTACAATTAGGATTTTTTTTTTTAGTACGGAAGCTAAAAAAAGAGAAAGAAAAACAAAAATTAAAGGATGAATTATAAACAATTAGGATAATTAATTAAACAATCCTATCTATATAAAAGGTTGTGGAAAAGAAAAAGAAAAGAAAGCAATTGTAAAAGGTGATACATAAAATATAAATGAGGCAGCAAAATTAAGACTTTGTGACATATATAAAGTGTTTGTATCAACAAACTAATTTAAGACTCTAATTTAATAAATTAAAATAGATAATCTATTTTTATTATACTTTTAAGTTATTTAGATAAAAATACTGTTATAAAAAAAGTAAAATAAATATTTGATGAATTTCATTTTAGTAACTAATTAACTATCAATTCTTGCAAGTTATAGTATATACTGCAGATTAACTAACACAATAATTTTGTAGCACTTTTCCTCCTCGCTTCTGAAATAGTTAACTCTGATTTTGTTGCATAATATTACGTATGGTATCTATTCTAAGCCCGTGAAAACAAATTATAAGCAAGAATAAATGGTTATATTGCACAACAAATATTTGGAGATTGGAGTCACTCATGTAAAACCAAAAAATGTTGTAGCTATAGAAGAAATACAAAACTGGATAACAAAATTTCGATATACTAAAAAAATCATTAATTGAAATTGATTCATGGGTAGAACTTAGCAAAACCAACTATCATATATAGGTCTATGGACAACAAAATTGTTCAAATAATTTTTCTCATTTGGTTTATTGATAGAGTATATCAATATCAAAAACATAATCAAATCAATCAAAATAAAAAGGTGGTGATTATGACAAAACAAATATGAGGATGAGTGGTGTTTAGATTTGAAAATAGCTACCTAGCTGATTGAAGATAAGTCCATCTCCTATACTACTTAATAAAAACTCTTTGAGGATGGTGTGGCAAAACAATAATTCATTGAATGGAAATTGATTTAGGCGAGATATATATATTATATTTGTGACATAATTTATTAATTTTACAATCAATGGTTTTAATTGATAATAATTTTCCATTGGTGTGGCATAGGAGTACATGTAACGGTAGAAAGGGGATATGAAGGTACATGTGAAAAGGCTCATGGAATGGAATAGAATGGAAAAAATATAAGAAGAAGAGTAGTGTTGCAAAATAAAGAGTGACACATCAGCAAATAAGGTTAGGTGGCACAAAAGATGTTTCATGGCAAAATTATGCTGAGTTGTCGTAAGAATAATTGGAGACTCTATTTTAATATATTAAAATAGATGTTGAGAGATGGTTGAATGTGAAGGCAACGGTGGCTAGTAGAAGTTGTGATGGAGGGTGCACTGCCATCTGCCATGCCATCAACAATAGTGGTATAGGTGAAGGTGCCACGAATTTGTGGCAATATAAAGTAACAGACATTTTGGAAGGGTGCAAGAAAAGGAGAAGATTGTCGCAGGAACCCTACTGAATTCTAAACTAGCCTCCATCACTGATTTAATTTTGTTAACTAGTTAACATGATTTGATAAACTTTGTAGAATAAATTTATCTTTTTGGTTTACTATACCGTGGATCAAAATGGAAGGGTATATCATCTCCCTTTGTACTAAATTCAAATGAGCCCAAAAAAGAATTCAAGGATTCTGACTCTATCTTCTTTTTTCACCACATGATTCTTAAAAACTACTTCCATGTTGTTTTCCTATTTACCAACCGGACGCAATGAATACAATTTTATGTTTTTCCGTCTGGATTGGTAAATTTGGATGAGTGTAGTTTTTGAAAAAAAATAGTATGAGGGGTAAGAATTGCTCTCTAATATTATTACATCCTTGCAGAATTAGTAAATGCACTATGCAAGATTGCACATAAGAGAAGAAATGGACAACCATTATATGGCTGCTTCGCAGGCCAGTGAAAAACAAATATACGCAACCTGCATAGCAAACATCAACTGAGAAAACATGCAAGTTACGTCAATAATACCCATCGGGACAAAGAACTAGAAAGAGCGAACTCCCTGAGAATAAAAATGGAATTCCAAAACAACTATCCACTTTTAAGTTTTTTCAATATAAGCACATGACCTCTATTCTTGAATATCAACTAAATTAGCCTCTAGAAAATAAAAAACACAATCCGAATCAGATCTACACCTCAAATTTTAAAGGTGGGCACTAACACTAACCAAAACACAGCCTCCACCTGTAACTGACCCCTAAAATTGAGAATTATAAGGACAATGAATCACAAAAATAATTATTCCCTGAATTGAACTTATATATGTTACAAATGCTATGGAAGGATTAAGCTACCTGCTAACTAAAGCTGAGAGGTGGGCCAGGCACAATGATAAAACCATGCATACAACACTCATGAAGATTTATTTAAAGTTATTCCACCGGGCAGGAACCTAATACGGCTACAACTTTTTAGTTTTGCTAGAGCTTCATGTTGCTTACCAAGCAAGAGATCCACATAAACTGCAGTAAGTGTAGCTTCTGGACTGTTGGGCCATATGGACAACGCCTGTGTAACCAATATATTGGCTTTCTCGAATTCACCCTGCATTGCAGACATTACAGCAAAGTTTGCATAAATTGTTGCCTGTGCCTCCTCTGGCTTGAGGAAAACAATACTTTGAGTACCCTGAAGAGAAGAATTCTTGGCAGCAGTGGATCCTCCTTTTACCTCTTCAAATTCAACAGTCCTCTCAACTTGCAATTTCTCACAGTCCTCTTGACTGAATGGCAATTCAACACTGTTTCCCCCAGACAAATAATATGATAAGTACTCAGCAGCTTCTTTTGGTCTGTTCAACAAGCAAAGTGCCTCTGCAGCATAAACATGGCCTAGAAAGATGTAAATCCTGGAACATTCTGGAAGTTCAAAGAGAGATTTTGCAGCTGCAAGTGCCTTCACAGGATTGTCCAATTCCAGCTCCACATATGCTAAATTAGCAAGAACAGCTTGCTTGACCAATTGATTATCTCTTCTACCGACATCTTCATAATATGAGAGGGAGTTCTGAAAGAGTTCCTGACTAACTCCTCCCTTCTGTTCTTTTGTGTCCCCATTTGAATTTATTTGACCTAAACCTACTGCTACTGGAAATCCCTTTGAATCAATGCCATGTGAGTTTTTACGACTTGAAATCTTTGAAGGCGACACTTCACTTGTATCATTCTCCACAGAAGAATTAGAGGGCAAACCAGACTTCAAACGATTTGTACTGTAGGAGTCCAGCAAGTGAAGAGCATTCAAGAGGTACTGCCGAGCAAGAGGCATCGATAACTTCAGCCGCCCATCTTCACTTGGATCTTTGGAGGATTCCATGTGACCATTACCTAAAATTTGATCTTCCACAACAAGTTGCCTCCATTTTTCCAACCCAACAACATAAACTCCAACCTCCAACCTCTCTGAAGGAACCCGACATGATTTGATTAGGCCCTTTTCTAAAGCCATCAGACAGCATTCTGAGAGTCTGAGCCACAAGAGAGGTTGTTTGTAGAAGACCAAACTTGCCTTCTGAAAACATCGAGCTGCCAGTATTGGCTTTCCACAAGCCAAGTGCTGCACGCCACTATTATAAATTATAAGGAGAGACTTATCCTGCGAGAAAGTGGCCAGTTTTAATTGCGGCTCCTTCCGCAGGGACGAACAACTAGTTAATGCCTTTGAGAAGAACAATGAGGATGTCTGATATTTTCCGAGCTGATAATAAATGCATCCAAGATTGTTGTTAAAAATGCTCATAAACTCTGTGTCTGTCTTATTATTACTTGATGCCATCAATAGCTTAATTGCCTTCCGGTGGTTACCACGAGCATATTCAAGCTGAGATTTCAAAAGCAGAGCCATGGAAGAATTTGTACGTGCAATGTTCATAGCTAGCTTGACTTCTCGTTTTGCTATCTTCAGGTTCCTAGTAAGAATCAGAAACTGCACCTTGCAAAGTTGCAACTTAAGCTTTAAATCAACAGAAAAAAACATGTCAGAAAAAGCATTTGGAGAAGGGCCCGTTTGTTTATCTAAAGTTTGTCCACCCATATCCAAAAACACGGCTTCATAATCTAGCCCATCTTCAGACAAAGTTCTGGATAGATGATTTTCAGATGCATTAGCACTTGACCCTAAATCGGAACTGGATGGATCAGCAGCAGATTCACTAATGGCGATAGGTGCAGACTTTGTCGGTTGATTTGAAGATAGTTGCTGTGTTGCATTCCCAATGTCTGTTTGACTCACACTACCAACGCCAAATGTTCTTTCCAGATAAGTTAACACATCCTAAACAAACAGAATCACAGCTCAAAAAGGTGCACTTGTACAATTAGAAAAGCTAATAAAAAGCAGACAAAAAAAATAAACCTCTTCAGCCATTAACTACTAACAAAATTATACAGACAGACTGCAACTACGAGAGTGCAAGAATATATATGCCAACTACCACGTTTTACATCGTCTTTAAACAGAGAAAACAATCAAAGTCAAGTAAACCCAACTCTGTAACAAACTTTCAGGTGAATCACATTAACAGGGATGACGAAGCAGAATTTACAATATGCCACTTGTTTTAGCTCCTGATATATCCTTATCTATTACGCAGTCATTGTTAAGTACCAAAGTCGGAATAGAAGAAAACCCAGAAGAAAGTATTTGATAATAGAGAATGAATTCTCTCTACAAGATGAATAAAACAGTGAAAAAAATGGCGATTTGAAAAATGATTAATAGCAAACAATAAAAGATAAATCTGATTCCCAGCCCCGCACAAACCAATTGCAAAGCATTTGGAGTGGGTGCTTTCAATACTTCCCAGCCTATCCTCCTAACAACCATGGTTCTAAGTCTAACATACACAGAGATAAACTATGAAGCACAGACACTGACACGGACACGGACACTGACACGTCGACACGGATAATTTTTTTGAAAAACTGATAATTCAATGTAATTGTAAGTGTCAGTGTCTGACACGACACGTGTCCAACACCAGGACACACCTAATCTAAGGAGTGTCGGAGCTTCATAGGAGATAAATAGTTATATATAATACATACAGCACACCCAAATTTTACATACAGCACACCCAAATTTTCTTTGCATGGACTCGATGTTTATCTCTCTCCTGATAAAATTTCTAGGCTAATTTATAATCAGTATAAACTGATTTCTATCTCTGATAACTGGGAATTACATATTAGGTACATGATTTATGCACAACAAAGAAACCATCCATATCAACTCAATGAATCACGGATAAAAAATTCAGCTGCCATGTGCAACAATAGCTTGGGAAGAAATATTTGAGTTGCAACAAGAGAAAGAGAGGTTCATAGTTCAACTTTCTAAATTTAATGTAAATTTAAATTTGCATATATACCATATACATTTATATATTCATTGAAAAAAATTCAGCCACGCTAATAAAAGAAGTAAAAGATATAAAATATCAAGCACTCGTGAGATGGGAAAATCATGGTTGGCGGCAATACATTAAGCAATAGACCTTGCAATCAATAAAAACTAAACCAGCAAATAAAACTATGGTATAGAACTTACAGCTGATTTTGATGCATCATGGCAAGCAAGGCTAGCATCAAGCAGCAGAAGACAGATATGTAGAGCCATTTTCTGTTGCTTTAGGAAAGAGAACACAGAGAAAGGGTCAACAAATCCATATACACTGAAATTGTAACTTTCAAAAGGAAATAACGTCAAATAATATATGGCATACATCAGTTGTGGGGTCGATCTTTTGAAATAAGGGTTCCAAAACTGATACCGCCTTGGCATAATCATGAAGATGAAACCAGATGATAGCCTAGAGAGATTGAAATAAGAAAAATCACATCTAAAAATATATTCAAAACAAAAGTTGCCAAAATTAAATGAAATTAATATGAAGATCAAAATGAACATACAATATTTAGCGCTGCGACAGAAGATTCAAATTCATCTGGATGCATTGTGTCAGTGATATTTGCACCTGAGGTGTTGCTTCCTTTGGATCCCAAAGCAACTTTATTTGTGACATTGTTAACTGGCTCTCCCTGATTCCCAGAAGTCAGGGTAAGCTCATCAAATTTTCTCTGAATGAACTCACAAAGAAAAAAAGGATAAGTAGTAAATACAAAATTACATAGAGATGAGAACGTAAACTGCAATTTTATAGATACTGAACAGCATTAAGTTGATTTCAAAATGTTATATTTGAATGTGAATCCCACTTGATCATTTCACTGGGGGAAAACCGTGACAGAAGCAAGAATATAAAAGTATGCATACTGCAAGCATATAAACAAGACCTCCTATCTTCTGAACCAACTTTTACTTGATAAACGTTAGTTAAAAGAGAAAATCATATTCCACCCATCTCCACCAGTATTTCCTAACTTGTAATATTATTATCTTCCGTTAAGAATACTATATAAACCCAGAAGAAGGAATTTTCAATCATATTTACATGAAAGAAACCGAACTCGAGTTAAAATAATGGGAAACTATCAATAACAGATAAGGCCTTCGTCGGTTGAAAATACCCATTCCATTCCATGTACTAAAGCCATGTACCAATTCGGAAATTAATTGGCCTCAAAATAATAACATGAATGATGAATAGGTGTCAAAGGCTCAGAAGTTAGCCATACTTTTAGTTTACAAAAGTGGAGATAATGACCTACGTCTATTTTTATTTTCATCTTGCCGTCGTGATCTCAATTGATGTCAGTGTCATTCAATTCCAGTTTTCTAATACATAATGGTAAAAACTAAATTGTTTCCTCAGATACCAACCATGAAAAATAAAATTTATTGCAAAAACGTTAAAATAATACTATATGTATAAAAGTAACATACCTTGATGCTATAAATTACTTCAAGCAACTTCCTGGGATCAGAACAACCATCTCGAAAGAATTCCGCAATTGCTATATTATGAAGAACCTGAAATATTTGGGAATGTTGAGACTTAGAAAAAGGGATTGTCTTAGTGAACATCATAAAATACCCAATGTATGATAATGCAAAGCTTGATGGGTTATATTAACTCATGAACCCACAAATATTGTTATCCTTTGCTCTTAACATGCTTGAATGTGGATGATAGATTAGAGAATTCCATTGTTCTACGAACATAATTGAAGTTGCAAATACCAACCCCGAAATTAATCACGTACTGAATAATTAGAACTCTTAACCGTGTTGTACCAACAAAAAAAAAAAAGAACTCTTAACCGTAAACTTTAAAGAGATACTTGAAATGTAGAGAGCACAAACACCAGATCCATAAATTCTAACACACATACATGCACACAAACAACCAAACAAACAAATCGTGATTCCATTTTATTTCTTACACAACAGTAACTACTGCAGGTATACTTGTTCCAAGGTTCCTTCAATTCTTTAAATTTTATTCATCTTATAGCATTCCAAATTATCCATTGTAAAACTACAAAATGACATAAGAAATGACTTTACATTGAGAGCCAAAATGCCTGAAACATTTCAAATTCTAAATATGTGTAGTATTTGCACAGTCCTAACCATTCAGGAAGAGAAAACTTACACTGCAACCAATATATTAACACATGACTTGCATGGAGGTGGGTAAAACAGTGTGGAGTCGTAATATGTAAAAATATCATTACTCAATTTACTAGTTTGACTTAGCGACACACATTAAGCAAGACCAGTAACAGTCAAATATACAAACATACCGAAAATCAAGTAGCATTAGCGTCACTAACAACAAAATAATTCGAATTAAAAAAAGTTATCCTTAACAAGAAAATTAGCTCAAAATCCCTCTTCTGGCACGATCGTCAAATCATTCAAATTTTCCATAGTGGGATCCACAACATCCATTTCATCTCCGATCTAATAATTCTGTTACTCGTTACTTACATCACATCACACAGCGCAAATCAGCTTATAACAAACTTATTCAACCGATTCACATACTTACTAATTAGTAGTTACTACCCGAGGAAATTCATAATTTCATATCAGCAAAATGAACTTAATTATACACATTTAACATCTAAAACAACACAGAAAAAACTTAATTAAACTACAATCACTTACTAGACAACACTTCCCAGAAAGTACCAAAATCGAAATTCAATTCACCTCGTCGATTAATTAATTAAAAAACAAAACCGAACAAACAAATTAATCAATTGAAGTAAATCAATTAGTATAAAAAACCTAACAATTAAATCAAAACACAACACAACAAAAACGATTAGTGAGGTGAATTTGATTAATTACCTTCGGATCTTTAGGTTTCTTCTGCAAAATCTGATTCATGACATCGACACATTCAAAGAACTTTCCAGATTGATAATAGGAAGTAGCGTCTCTGGCAAGAGCGAAAACGGCGTCGTCGGATTCATTACCGGAAGGAGCGTCGCGGTTGGTGGTTGAAGAAGGAGAAGACGATGTCAAATCTCGAGATTCCATAGCGAGATCGAGTAATTAGAATTTGACAAATCTTGTTGAGAAAGGGTTTTGGGGAAGAGAGAGATAAAAGAAAAGAAACCTAAAATTGAGTGAGTGAATCCTAATCTGAATTAATAATAATAATACATTTAATTAAAAAAACGAAGTTAATTTAATTAAGAAGAAAAAAGCATAAAACCCTTTTAGGTGGTGTTTGTATTTAGGGGTGGATAGAGAAGAAGAGTGAGTGAGTGAGTCGAATGAATGAGGATTGAGATGAAAACCTATTAGCCGAATTGGGGCAGGTTCAGATAGAAAGAGAGTGCAAGTTTTTTTTTTATTTCCATTTTTTCCTCTTTTTTTTGTTATATATTTTTTAAAATAATTAATAATAAAACACATAAAATAAATTTACTCTTTTTTATTTTTATTGTTTTAACCATCAATTTAATCTGGTTTAGAGGTCAATTCTGACATTAATAGTTTCATACTTTCATCCCCTCCTAATCGTAGTTGCGGGTATCGAACAGGTGGTTCTTCCAACTAAGTTCAATATCAAACACCACTAAAACAAATAACGATTGATTATTTTTTTTATTTTATTTAATGAATATAGTCCATTCTCTGTAAATTAATTTTTAAGATTAACATTAATAGAAATAAAATATTTATGTATGTTATACAATAAAATGGTTATAATATGATGATTTGGTGGAATATAAAATTGTCATAAAGTGATACCGCAATGATATTTCATTTTAGTAAATAATATGTTACAATCTCTTTTGTTAGGATTTGAATCATGGACCTCCACTAGAAGGGTGCGTTTGATCTGCTAAAAAACAGAGTACTGGATAGGACAACTTTTTGTACCCTGTTTGATTTAAAAATTGGTTATGGGACTGGACAAAATAGGTAGCAAGGGACAGGACAAAATCATGAATTTTTGTCCTTCACTAAATCACAGGACAACTTTTTGTCCACAGTACAACTATAAAAAATACGAAAATACCCTTTTTATTTTCAAATATGAAAAAATTATTTCTCTATCTCTCTTCGATACAATTTTGTCCTATCCTGTACCATCTTATTTTGTCCTGTACTATCTTGTTCTGTTCTGTCCAGTACTTACTACTTTACAAATCAAACGCACCCTTAGTTCAGCTGGTCAGTTTAATCAGTTGAGCTAACCAGTTGAAGATATTTCATAATGTAAAATGACAGTTAACATAAAAATTTATAGCTATTCCGTATCCAAATAATTTTTTGAACAAGCTTCCGTATCCAAATAATGAAGAGATATTATCGTTATATGAAAGAAAAAAAATTATCTCATTCTCACTTTTTTATTTGCAAATGGAAATAAGAAAGACGTTCCAAAAAAGAACATAAAATATGGACATCAAAATCCCTGTACCCGGAAGTAAAATTGATATATTTGCACGAAAGATACAAATGTCCATGGGTCAATTTTTCATATAATGATAAAATTTGGAGGTGTAGGATTACGGTTATTAGTCATATGTTATAAGATTAAATATATTTTTTGCCTTAGTAAAAAAATATAGTGAATTTTAATTAATTTAAATTTTTTAAGATTAAAAATGAGATGTTTAACTTAAAATGATATTTTGTTTTAAATTTTTAATGAACAATTTATGTTCATTTTCGTGTCAATATTATGACGCTTTTATATTTAAGTTATGTCTATTTAATTTATTAGTTTAAATTTATGTAAGGTTTAAAATATATAAAATATGTCAGAATTATGTCATTGAGGACTAAAAACAATTTTTTAAATGATAATAATGTCTTGTTTTTTATTTTAGAGACTCGAATAAAATTTCACTATATTTGTAGAGACAAAAATCTTATTTAACCTTTTCAATTCGGAGTTATGAGATTGCTAGTAATTATGTATATATTAGGGCTTCTATTTGTACTCAAAATAGAGACAATAATTGCAGAAAATCTCAATTTGAATTGAAATTATTCACACTTAAAGTGTATGAGAGTCAATATTAGGTTATTTGACCTAAAAAATACGCCAAAATATAAAAGAAATCAACGACTAAAACAAATAGCGATAACATATATTGTCGTAAAAGATTCACACAATGTATAAGAAGACAATCGAGATAATGATTAACTATCTTATTTATTTACATATAAATGTGTGAAAATAGACATATATATGTCAAAATCATGCATTGTGAGTTGATCTATAAAATTGACAATAGAGCCACAAAGGTGAAAGAAAGACAACCCTTCATAATGTGAGGGTAACAATAACAAACACTATTGTGTTTATTTTTAATTTATACAATCAATTTTATCAACAAGGGTAAAGCCCTCAAAGATATTGAGAAGATACATTTTTTGAGGATGGAGATTTTAGAGGACTAAAGTTGTGTCTTATGAAGTTTTGCTCAATCCACTTGAAAACTTGTTTGATTTTCATTTTAAAAAGTTATTCAACTAATAAGACATTCTATTCGAAGTAACATTTCTAAAATCTCCATCTAACCTTAATCGATTCTACAACAAAACAACTTGATTTATCAAATTTATCCTTTTAAATAACATGGTTGCCTGCAATTGTGTGTTTGTTGACCCCTGGCTTAGGTTGCAACTTGCAACAAAAACAAACGAAAGTGAAGTCGAACTTTAAAAGACCATTTTTTTATAAAGTTTGGTATCAGGTTTAAGAACCGACTAATCCCACCGCCCATTTGTAGGGACATCATTTAAAGTCAGAGTTTTTGCTTTGTATAGACTAATTCACCGAAATTGACACATAGTGAGAATTGAATCAGAGATTTTGTGAGAAGCACACTCCAAAGATCAAAGCCAACACCACTAGGGCAACCCAGGTGAGTTCCTTAAAAGACCATTTATTTTATTTTTTTGAAACATATCTGTATAAGATAAGCCTATTAATTCAAGTAACAAACTATTTTTTATTTTACAATGATATTGGTATAAAGTTTTTACTTATTAGTGATAACTAATCTTTACTAGATAGTATGTGGGGTATACAAGATTGCCTCTCTTCTTCTAATCAAATTAACTATTATAAATGCACACAAAAAATAGAGTGATTAGAGATCAAACTCCGATCATAAACATTTTATCAAATAATTTCGGCATTTTTCTACTAGCATATTGTATGCTTTTAATACAATATGCAATTTAACTTCTTTTTTATATGATAAATGAAAATGCATTTTATCCCAAAAGCAAGTGTTTTGCCATGACATCGGATAAACATTAATGGGCAAAGTTATGGTGCATAAGTCATGTTTATGTACCGTACATAAATACTTTATATTGCTTGCGCACCCCTCAAATTTCTAGTGCACCCCTAACCAAATTACTTAGTGCACCTCCCAAATTTCTAGCGCACCCCCCAAATTCGAGGGTGCGTTAAAAATTTGGGGGTGCACCTGGGGGGTGCGCTAGAAATTTGGAGGATGCATTAAGTAATTTTCATTATTTATGCACGGTGCATAAGGAAAAAGCTTATGCACCATAACCAATCCCAACATTAATAACATTTTTTTTTTATTAATTTACATTTACATAGAAGCATTAAAACTTAACTATACCAAAAAAAAGAAGTATTAAAACTTAAACCAATTTTTTTTAAACGACTAAGATATATTATAACATACTAGATGAGCGCAATGAGTGCTAAATCTAGCGAAGGAAAAGTTTAAGAATACAAATAGTTGGCCAACTATTAAGCAACACAATAAAGGGTCGCAAAAAACACAAATAAATTAACTGTCCGCCCACCCTAAACAAGTCGTAGGATTGGAGTAACATAAGGAAAACTCAAAAGAAAAACCTTTACATTTAACCTTTAACTACCACCACACTTGAATTTTAACCGACTCCACCACCAGATATAAAATAAAGGGTTTATTCGAAGAAAAAAAAACAATCATTACAAACTCTCCAAATCAGCCAAATAGTCACAAGCCAAAACTTAAACTAAACTACATTCAAATCACTTTTTTTTTATTTATAAAAGAGTGGATCAACAAAGCACTAAATCCACCGATATAGATTCAGAGAAAACTATAAACAAAAGAATAGGGACCAAACCAAAATCCTCTCAAGAAAAAACCTATAATTAAATAAACTAAGAAAATTCACAGCAAAACTATTATAAACAAGTAAACAACCACATATTTCTTCTCATTCCGATAAATAAAATCAATAAGACTTAACTCCAATTTAACAAAACATCAGCGCAAACTTTGTCTTCCTTCCCTATGTATGAGATACCACAAAATTCATGTTCCCAAAGCATAACACAATTCATCCCCTTGTTTCTTTAAAGTCCAAGAAATTAGAGACTTATGCTTAAAAGCTTTTATCATTAATGTTGAATAAGTTTCCAACCAAACTTTAGACCATTGATGATACGCATTATCGTTAATCTTCTCACTCTAATGTAAATTAAATCCACGTGCAATCAAAAACAACATTAAAGATTTCTATATTATATGTACCTCAACATATTCGTTTTGATTACAAAACATGTTTTCTTCATTCCCCCCATTATACAGTACACTTAAGTACTACAACTCTACAAGTACATCCTCTCCTAGTTATTTCTCCTCATCATTAATAGTCAACGTATCACACCCTTTGCAACCTAGTACTACAAGTAACTCATCAATCATGTCATTGCTTCTTACACAAAAATTCATCAACATCATTATGGGGCCGTTTGTTACGGATTAAAAAATAAGTGATTTTGATATTAAATAATTTAGGGATTTTACAAAAAATCAGAAGCTATTTTGTGTTTGTTTACTGGTAAAAAAAATTATTTTTTATAAAAAATTAATCATTAACTTGTTTGGATGCAACTATATAAAAGTGATTTTGCATCACAAAATTACCATAAAGTAGAATTATCCAAATATAATATATCATATAAAATAAATATATGAAAAATACTCAATTTCATGTTTTTCATTATGGTCATATGACTTTATATATATAGCTACAAATAAAACAAATTTCTAAATCTTATATTCTAAAAATAACAAACTAATCCTATAAATTTTAATTAGGATATTATTGGAATATTATAATAATATTATGGATATTTTGTTTTTTGACACTTGTTTTCTCTCTCCTCTAAAAAAAATCTATAAAAATGTGCTCGTTTGGCCGGGCTTATTTTCTACTTTTTTTCTTCTCCTTAAAAATAGTAAAGTAGGAAAAAAATGTGTTTGATTATACTTTTTTTTTATTTTTTAATTATTTAGTTTATTTCTCTAATACTTTTAAAGAGAAATATAGCTAAATTCAATTTTATACTTCTCTAATTCGTTTAAGCTAAATAGAAAAGTAGAAAATAAGCCGGGCCAAACGGGCACTTAGATTATTTTTAGATTCTGATTATTTTTAAAAACTATGACAAACGAATGTTATTTTCTTAAAAGTGATTATTTTTTAAAAATAAGTGATTATTTTCTAAAAAAAACTATAACAAACTGGCACTATATATATAAAAAAATCACCAAATCAACTCATAATAATACTCGGTGATCAAAACATAAAACGTGAAACTTTCATATAAATAAATGATAGCCTATTTTCATCTTTATGTACCATAACACGTCAAAAAAAAAAAATCCATAAAAAACACAATTTTTAAGTCTCATTCATTCAAAAACAATTCTACTGATTTAAGAAATCTAATGTCATCTTATATTAAATTGAATTGAATGATGTACATTTACACCGAATCCTCATATCTCGGCCTCTTACTTTTTATAACTCTCGTCGCTTTCAAGATACATATTTAAAAATATCGTGAAATCTCATCTCAATATCATACTTGTATTAGTGTCGAACACAACAATGACTTAATTTTTTTTTACCAAAATAGAATAATATTCATTCATTCAAATTGATAGAATATATCAAATATAACATATTCAATTTCGTTAAAACATTAAAGATGAATCTGCAAACAAACTCACAACATCTAAATTAATAGCATATAATGACAAAGTGTCTACTACAAATAATATGATAAAATTAAAATCACTGAAATATCGTCGACATGTTAGTTTATGTATTAGTATTAGTATGAGTATAAATGTATAATACACCCCCTCTCCCTCTGTCCCAAAATATAAGCAAAAGTTGGTCAACAAAAGTGAATGTATTTGGTCCAAATATATCAAATTTTTTTAACTCACTTTTACTTACATTTTGGGACGGAGGGAGTATCAAAAAAAAATTATCCCGGGTTTTGGCGCGAAAGATAGCTTCCTTCTTTCGTCTCTAGGATCTCCCAAGAGTAACCACTCATCACTGCGAGGGTTTAATCGTTCAATAATCTCTGCAACAAAACAATGTCCCAAGAAATTCTTGAAATCCAAACCCTAATTTCTTCCAATCAAAACTCCAACAAATGTTCAGGCTACTCCACACTTCTCCAATTCCAACAACATTCTTGCATCAACCCTTCTTCTCTTGAATCCCTTGCACATTCCTCAAATTCCATAGTTTCCTCTACCCTTTCCGATATCTCACACCACGATGAAGAAATGTAAGTTTCCAATTCCAATTACACTTTTTTCTTTTTAATTTTTATTATTCTCTTGCATAATTATTATTTTTAATTTATTTATTTGTCTGTTAGAGCTGCACAAGCATTGAAATGTTTAGGATTCATGATTTACCATCCCTCAATTGTTTCTACGCTTCGAGGTACTTAGTTTCGTTATCTTCTACGCGTGATGATTCGGTTTGATTTTATGTGGTGCTAACTTTCTATATTGTTTTGCAGTGGATGATGTCAATTTGGTCCTGGATTCATTATCCAAACTTATCACAACCACAAAATTGAAGGTTGATTAGAATAATTTTTTGTTACATTTATTTGGTCTTTTTATTACTTGTTCTTGAAAGTTTTACTTTTTCTTATGTTTCTTGTGATATGTTATACATTAACTTTCTCTACTATTTTGCAGACTGTTTGTAATTTAGGGGTGTGGTGCTTATCTGTACAACAGTTAGATTCATCGTTTCTTGTTAATCACTTTCGTTCATTGTTACACGTGATTGTTCATGCCATAGACAATCCAATGGGGTCTTTGTCAACAACATTTGAAGCTACCCAGGTACTTTGTTTTCTTTAAGAATTTCTTAAGTGTTTGTTTTGATGACATTGGATACATATTTTTAAACAAAATAGATAGAAAAAACCTTATCTTTCTAGTTATTTTTAATGGTTTAGCGATTTTTCGGTGGACCTTTTTTAATGTGTTTTCTTACCAAGATAATTGGTATATTAGGAAATCAACATTTTGATAATTGGGGCTAAACCTCGAATCGAAATAGAGTTAGAGCTTATGGTTGAGCCTTGCCAATTTCTAGCCGTCTGTTGGCTTTGCATATATGCAGAAATCACGTGTTCACTCTATATTCCATTAATATGACAGAAAAGAGAATCTCAAATTCATGAATTTATCCTATACATCTATTCATCTTCTATTATTGTTCCCGTTTATATCGATGTATTTTTTTTGTCCTAAAAATTATTACAGCAAAAACCGTTTTTCATCAACAATGTCATTGATATACTAGCATATTTTTTTTCATTTCCAACTACTGATTAACTAAAAATAGACTTGTATGCATGTTTGGCTATATGTTGACCTGGATCTCCTTGTATTTATTTTTTTTCATTCATATTTATGCGTAGAAATTTATTTTGATACGCCCTTTAAACCTTTCGTCGGCAGGCTATTATGAAGCTATCTTGTCAATTAAGTGAGCAAATGAGAGACTCATCGCATATATGGTCTCCTCCAATATACAGGAGACTTCTCAGCACAGACAAGAGGGAGAAAGATTCCTCAGAAAGGTGCCTGTTGAAGATCAGCTCCACAGTTATTCCTCCTTCACTAGAGCTCTCCAAGGTACCAAATACCTTCAATATTAAGAGATGACTCTTTACTCTCAGCGGCATTGTTTGGTTTTACTATATCTATTTAAGCTGCTAGATTGTTGTTTTTTAGGGTTCATATGTTTCTGCAAATGGTTCAAAGTTAACTCTGCTGACTGCAATTTTGCTGTGGTAGACAATTATCTAAATATATTTTTTCTGGGTATTCCAAAGCGGAAAACAAAACAAATTATGTCATGGCCATGTCATTTTATATTGATCTGTAAGGTCCACGCAATAGTTTATACATGTGCTCTCTGGTCTCATTTTTCAACAGGTTCTTGTCAAAGATATCAAGATAAAATTGCTTAATGGGATGAAGGATTTGCTAGATAATGGTATGAAGATTCAAGCTATTCAAGCATGGGGATGGTTTATTCGAATGCTTGGGTCCCACGCTTTGAAGAATAAGCATTTAGTCAATGATATGTTGAAAATCCCCCAGCGTACATTTACAGATCCTGATCCTCAAATTCAGATTGCCACACAGGTACCATTATATATCAGTTACTGCATTATCCTATCAATGATTCATAATGGTGAGTTATGTGTGGGATGCAATTCTATTCAGATTTTAAGTGAAAGACATAAAGTGGCTTAACAAAGTTTGATTAACATTTGAAGACCGATGAATAGAGCACTCACTGGTTATTTTTTTAATAAGGAAAGAGAAACATTACACAACCAAGCACTCACTAGTTGTTCGTATTGTTTATCGATTTCAGTTTATGTGACTATTCAAGTGTCTTATTTGCAGGTTGCCTGGGAAGGTCTTATTGATGCCCTTGTTTACCATTCAGTATTGATTTCAGAGAAAACAACACCGGCTAAGGATCAAGTAAATGGGGTTTCAGAGAAAAAGACACCAGCTAAGAGCGATTGTGAGGATCAAGTAAAAGGGGTTTACAAAAGCATAAAGCTTATAATGACTCCACTGATTGGCATCATGTCTAGTAAATGTGATATATCAGTCCATTCATCCTGCTTGAACACATGGTGTTATTTGCTACATAAGCTTGATACCTCTGTCAACGAATCATCAGTGGTAAAAATGGTTTTAGAGCCTATTATTAAAGCAATATTTCAGAATGGACCCGATAGCAAGACCATCTGGTTATGGAACCTGGGCCTTGATATGCTCAGTGACAGTATTTCACAGAAGTGCACCGATGTAAGCTGCATTGAAATTGGACATTCTTCATCTGGCAAAAGGTCTTGGAAGCAACATCCAATTAGATGGCTGCCATGGGATATCAGTCGATTGGATTTTTATCTGAGTATCATTTTGGTTATCATTCGTCAAGCATCAGGAGCAACAGTCACTTGTGATCACAGAAGTCATGTTTATGATGCTGCCTTAAAGCTGTTTAAATATATTCTGAAAGGAGTCAAATTGGACATAGAAAGTCCATCTACCAATTATGATGGTGTTATATGGTGCTTGAACACATTACTGACATTTGTGAAAAAAGTCTGCGAAGATTTATACTTAGAAGGCAGTGAAAATTATGATGTGTATTATACTTCTCTTCAGTTTATCGATGCTATCACAAAGGAGTTAGGTTATTCTATCTTGGCATCTCCTCTGTATAAGTTTTCTTTAGACCTAAAGTACATGCAATCAGTTGATCATAACAAACACCTAAAGTATGTGACTGTCAATTGTATTTCTTATATGGACAAGGTCTCTCCATTGGTTTATTTGACAGTGCTTTACTTCCATATGATGGTTCAGTTAACATTAAAGTCCCAGCAATCAGACCACATTTCACAAGGGTTGTCTGAATATTTTAAATTTATTTTTTCTTCAAGTGATCCCCTGGACAATCTCCTCACTTGTATTGGCCTCTTGTACAAACATGTTGAACCAATTTACATAAATATATGGATAGCAGTGGCTCAGGGTCTGAATTACTGTGTGAATGATGCAAACTGCAAGCCGCTAAAGCAATCTTTGTCTGACAGCATCGGATATTCCTCCATATCCAGCCTTTTAATTTACCCCATCGTGGCGCATTCTGAAATTTCAAGATTGACCTCGTCAAATGCTAGTGCCTCTATGGAGAAGCATCCTTTATCAGCAGAAAGAAAGCCGAGGCTTGAACTTGTTATTCAAACATGGAAATCACTTTATGGATCTCTTGGTGCATGCGTTGGATGTTCAACATCCACCAATTTCTCAGGGGATCTGTGCAAAATGATTAATCAGTGGCTTGATGAAAATATTGGCATGTTAGAGAGTGGCACTGATTTGAAGTTAGCATGCAATGATATAGATCCTGCTGTCCTTCATCTATCTGGCAATTTCTTGATATGCATTCTTGAACAGATTCAGACTTCGGAATTAGCTTCAGAAACCAATAGAAGTAAATCTGAATGTAATAACAAAATACTCTACAGTATAAAGAACTGCCTAACCTTTGCTTCCAAGTAAGTTTGACCATGTCTTGTTAGGATAGGACATGCCTTTGATTGATACCTGATCTCTCTGTCTCTGTCTCTCTTTCTTGATTCTGCGAAACTGACTATCTTTTCCCTTTTGTATTTAATTTTTATACCGCATCAGTTCCTATTTTGTTTTTGGGGCTAAGTTATTAAACTTTGAGACTTTTAAATTATGATAACAACATGAACATCTAATTGACTGCATGCTATATTGCTGCTTTGCTTAGTCGATATGAATATCACAAATGATTTTAACCCAATTTTTGGAGTGTCAATTAGTTTCAAAACCAAAGAGAATTGTTTACTTAAATCGCTGCTGATCATTTTCACATGATATTTTGCAGGTATATGAATTTGTTGAGGATAAAGATGGTGACAGACCCACTGCCTGGTTTTGTTGGAACATCAAAGTCAGTCAATATAATTTTTTTTCTTCTTCACAATGCATGCTTGGTTAATCAATGAGTAACTCTTTTTGACTCATTTTATCGTAAATTACAGGCTATCTTCTGCATTGGCATGCTTTATTAATTGCCTTCACTGGAAGCAAGACATTCTTCTTTTTCTCGAGGTTTGTTTCCCCTATTTCTACTTCACAGTTCATTTAAGTTGCATCTATTGATCATTAAAGTATTTTTACCATTCTACGTCATGGTTCATAGAGGCTGTGGCAGATGACTTTTAGTATGTGATTTTCATGTATACTTGATTGCAGATTCTTTCCTGTCCACTACTTCAATGGCTGTCAAATATGGGAATGCAGGATGAAAAAACAAATGATAACCTAAAACTTCTGTGGACTGAAATTCTTAGCTCATTAAGAAGAAGTCAACCTCCATTACACTTTGGTTCGGCTTTACTCGAACTTCATGAACCTCTATTTGAAAAAACTCTTGATCACCCATATCCCTCTATTTCAGAGGCAACCATAGAGTTTTGGAATTCTACATTTGCTCAACAAATTATTTTTGATTTCCCCCCACGTCTACTTCATGTCTTGGACAAGTTATCCAGACATGGAAAATTAAAACTTCAGAATAGAAGTGTGTCATCTTTTCAAAAATGTCATGCTCGTGAAGAAGCCGGCAATGCTCTACAGGGTTACAGAGTCTCAGCAAAACATAACAGGACTTCTAAGAGGGTGGAATTAGTGTTTGATACACAGAAAGACGCGCCTCCTTTAAATTTTAAAAAGAAGAGGTTGGAACTGACTGAGCATCAAAAGGAAGTCAGGCGAGCGCAGCAAGGAAGGGAAAGGGACAATGGAGGACATGGCCCAGGAATTAGAACTTACACCACTGCTGACTTTTCACAAGGGCTTGATGACTCGCAAGAAAGCTTAGACGCCATTAGAGATTCTGAAGCCATATTAGAGATGTTAAGAAAAACAATCTAATTGGCTTTAACTGCACTGTGCATGGACAAACTTACTGAGGGGGCTGTATTTCCGAATGCCTAAATTATATTAGAGAGAAATCTAATTTAACTTTTATTAGTAAAAAGTTTCTTCAAAAAAAACTTTTATTAGTAAAAAATTGTTGAAAAGTTTTTATTCGCTTCAGATTATAGTTAATCCTGTTGGTGCTTGGTGCCTTGGTGGGGTGGAGGAAGGAACCATGACCCCAAACTTTGTACTCTTTCACTGTATTTATAATGCTTTCGGCTATTGTATTGTATGCAGCATACTCATGGTTTGGTAAAATATTTGTACAAGTTTTTGTCTTGTTAAATTATCATATATAGATAAATGAAATATTTTTAAACAGGCTTAAATATGATTTAAGTCTGCAAAATTGACTCCTGTTGCTTTAATCCTACAGAATGTATTCTTTTTGGTAGGAGTCCCTGCAAAATTGCCTCTTTTTGAAATGAGTCACTATTATCAATCCCCTGACCCCTATTAACCACTGGCCGTATTCACAGGTGGCCCCTATGCATAACCAATTCAGGTCAGTGATTAGTGCCACCTCCTAAGGTCTCTATGTAGCATCATTTGTGCCTATGTGAGGACAATGGGGCAACCTTATTTGTAGACCATGATGAATAGTGTTTGATTGATGAAGTGAATCGGGCAACCTTATTTGTAGACCATGAGGAAAATGTGGCTTGAAAATGCTAGTGAGCAAGGTAGTGTTGTCTAATTTACCCACAACTAAATTGTTCTATCCGGTCCAAAGTCTTAACTCCAAGTGTTGATGTCACGGTGGTGATAGGTGATTACTACGGTGGCTCAGCTCCTTGACACAGGGGGGGGGGGTACCTGCACGAAAAGGACTCCGACGCTCAAGTCAGTAAGTGTGCAAGAAGAGAGAATTAGGGTTTAGAATCATACCATGAGGTGGTGTAAGACCACCTATTTATAAGCGTTTTGCCTTGGAGGACAAGAAGGATTCCGTGTAGGAATCCTGGCCATTGGAGTTTGTGACGGTTTATCCAACGGTGGAGATCCCAAGGTATTGTTTTATCCGTCTACAGCGCGTGCACTGTAGCTTTGGGATGGAATGCCCTTGGGATGCGAGGCGGGTCCCCACATGTTAGTGGGCTTGGACTAATACTTGTATTGGGCCTTTGGCCAGTCCAGAACAGTTGCCCCCGAAGTCAATGGCTGCAGATGTAGTCTAAGCATTGACTTGATTGTGCACATTTCCGTCAAGGAGTTCCTGCAAGGGTTAGTCCCATAATGGTAATAAAGTGAAGAAAAGTTTTTGGGAAAAGAAACTGATCATACCGTGTGGAATCCCGTACCCTATTTATATGCCCCCGGGTACGGTTCCGTCTTGATATAGTGATGACGTGTCATTCCGTCTTCGAAGCAGTAATTTGTTGCCGGATTTATGCTTGCCGTATCTGAGGTGAATTTATATCCGTTTGAGAAATTGAATCGTTTCATCTTTATTGGAGGTGTGGGACAGCTGTGATTTACTGAAACGTCGTGGTAGCATTAAAAGCGCACGCGTGTCCTCTTTTACTGCGCATTTACTGCGCGCACGTCACTAACTGTCGTAGGGTACTCAAGTATCCGTTGTTCGAGGTTGGATCTGGGCCGTTGAATTCAATTCTTCGTATTCCCTCCATCTAGGCCGTTTAACGTGCCTTTTCGAGGGCTATAAAAACCCAAGGGTTACTCCATTGTTCCTTTTCGCATCCTTGTTTTTGCAATCCTTATTTCTACTGTTTTCGGCGATTCTCTCTCTCTCGCTCTTTCTGGATTTCCTCGATTCCGATTCATCATCAGTAATCGTCACTTCTTCAAGCATTTTCTTTGATTTGTAAGGTACTTTCGTTGATCCTTTCATCTTTGTCCATTTATTTTCTCTGTTTGTATCATAATGGCCAATACAGGAAATTTGGTAATTTTGAGCGATACTGACGAGAGTTTTACGAGTGGTAGTGATTCATTGTTCTTGAGGGACGATGAAATGGTTTCTGACCAGGAATATTTTGAGGGACCGGTTTATAGGAGAAATCCCACTACGGTGACTGTTCCTGGGGATGGTGAGGGAATGACTTATGAACAAGCCCTATATAATGATCTTGACACTTTCACTGTTAGCGTTGAATGTCTGAAGAAATTATACCCTAAGGATGCTGAATACATCTTGACGGATGGTCTAACTCGCACCTATTACAACCATGATTGTGAGATGGCTGTTATCCGGTTTAGTAACGACCGGATCCAAGAGTATAAAGAGTACTTTGAGGAGAGATTAAATATTGAGATCTCCAACGTGAACTTGCAACATCTTCTTTTTAAAGGGAATGATGCTATGGCTGACACTAGTATTGAACTTGCCAGGCTTGCAGCAAAGAAAACGAAAGAAGTGGAAGAGATGGTGAAAGAGGTAAAAACGGCTTCGGTCTTGCCAGCAGATGCCAATAAATATCAATGGGTGGTGTCAAGTGTTCTTGGCGTGCCCTGCGATTATGCCCGGAAAAAATCTCTTACCGGTGCATGTAAAAATGTTGGTTCTTCTGAAGATTGGAGAATCACTATCCCGGCAATAGAGAAGAGACTCTGTTCAACGTATGCAGAGTGTGGGATTTCCTTGCCGGAGGTGCTAGTGAGCACTTTCCAAGTTCGCCTCCCCTTCACGGAATTTGAGGCTGGTTTGATGGCTCATCTCCGCCTTGCTCCTTCACAAATTCACCCGTCGTCGTGGGGGTTTATAAAGGCGTTTCAGTTCTTTTGCACTTATGCTGGTGGGAACGCTACTGTTCCTTTGTTCATGAACCTGTTCGCCTTGAATAGGACCAGCAGGGACACTTCTGATCCCCAAGGTTTCGTTTCTTTCCGTCAAAGAACGAAATATTTTGAAGTATACCAAGATTCCTTCAAATGGAAACGGGGTGAGTATTACTTTGTGGTCCCAGTCTCGGAGGGTGCGCATCGTAATCTTTGCCACTTACCGGTGGATGGTCAAGCCCACCCTGTTGGTCCAGTGAATTTTGATGATTATTCCGTCATCACGGAGTTATCTGATGACGAGGGAGAGATTCATGTCAGCGGATCTGGGGAGATCCCTCGTCAACAACTTGTTGACGAGGTGGCCCCCATTGTTGTAAATAATGAAGTAATTGCTCCTTGTAGATCTAAGTTCCCTAAACACTGGTACCAGAGACATTTTTTGCTCCTTTCTAAGGAGTATTTGTATACGGAAGGGGAGTTGAATAAGGCGGAACGCCACTTGAAGACAGAAATTCAAAGATTTTGTGGTCAAACTTCTGACGGGAGGGTTTATGGTTTTATTGAAACAAGGAGATTAATGGGCTGCAAGTCTGTAGATGCCCGTAATAAAGCCTTGGGTGAGGATTCTTTTTAACTATTCTCTTGACGGATGTGTCTTGGTGTTGTATTTATTAACTTTTTCTTTCTTTGTTCTTGTAGATAAAATGAAGAACGATCTCTTGGCCAGGATGAAGAGCAAGAGGCAAGCTGCTCAAAATCAAGGTCAGACTTCTCGCGGCGCTGGGTCTCAACCGGAGGATATTCAAAACGTTGTCCAGCCTACTCCTGCTGTTGATTCGGTTGAGATTCAGGTGCCCACTCCTGTTAATGAGCCTGCTCCTGGGTCTACCCCGCAACCTCTTGACGGAGAAAAGAAAGGGAAGGCGGTGGCAAGTGAGACCAGTATCCCGTCGACGATCCCTGTCCAAGCTATTACGGAAAAACTTATTTCCCAACTGGGTGCTGGCCCTCAACAACAAGCAAAGGCTGCTCCTGTCAAACCTTCTTCACGGACCCTCCCTTCTTCAACAAACAAACCTCCTCCTGCTGCCGGAAACAGGGAGAAGATTCAGCACAAAAGGGGGAGAGATCATGCTGCTGCTGGTAAATCTCCTAAACGAAGTCGGACAACCCGTGAAGGTAGCAGTAGTCGTGATTCTGAGACAACGCCTCCTGCCCAGGTGATTGTTTCGACTCGTGCTCCTCCTCCTCCATATAAGCTTCCTCCCGTCCTTCATAGTTCCGCCGCACTTCATCCAAAAACGCTCCGGGGCATGGTATCCAATGAAGATTTTGAACATGTTGGTGCCATGTCTGTGGCTCAACGTCAAGAAGACCTCGCCCGGATGGCTTTTGATCTTCAACGCGCAAGTACTATTGCTCATATGATGGCTTGCGAAGATTATGACATCTTTTCTGGTAACCTGGCCATCAAAGAGTATCATAAATCTGAAGCTTTGGTTGTAGAGCTCCGGGGTGAACTGCAGAAATCTCTAGACAAGCTAATCCTCTTGGACAGTCAATTAAAGACGGCTTTGACTGAGCGGGATCTTGCTCTGGAAGATGTTACTTCCAAAAATGCTCTCATCCAGAAGCTTAAGGATGACTTGGCTGCTGAAAAAGGAAAATATGAAACTGCCAGGAAGAAGCATCAGGAGGAGCTAGCCGGAGTGAGGAAGAGACGGGATGAACTGCTTGCTAAGGAACGGGAAGAGGCAGCCAAGAACAAAGCTGCCTATGACGGACTGATGGGTTCCCTGACCCAACATGTGAAAGCTGTAGAAATGTATGGGGAACCCTCTGTTCTGGCGGGGCAGGTTATGACAAAAGATCAAAAATTGGCTGCCCAAAGTGCTGAAATAGAGAAAATGAAGGCGGAGCAGAAGGAGGAGGTGAAGAGACTTGAGGCTGAGAAGGCTGAAGCATTGGATCAACAGATAACGGAGACCAATGATCTTGTCTTTTCTACAATTGTTCCCAACATCTTGAGTCAAGTGGCTTTGCTTCTTCCCGGGGCGGCAATTGATTTAGACGCAATTGACCCGTTTAAGAAAGTCGTTGACGGGAAGCTCGTTGATGCTACTGAGGAAGAGCAAGCTCCTTTGGCTGCGGGTGAAGAGCAAATTGTGGAAAAGCCAACTGAGGATAAGCCTGATGATTCCACCGCTCCAATTCATCAAGAGCCAGTCAACACCGAAGGACAGGACGTTACTGCTGACAGAGAGGATGTTGTCGTCAAGGCTCCCGCTGAAGTTGTAGAGGAGAAAATTGTTTAATTTTGTAACCTTGTCATTTTTCTTGGATATTTTGTTCTCCCGGTGAGAGTGTTCCCGGTTTTGGAGGTTTTGTTTTGTAATATAAGTACAATATTCCTGTTAATCCAAAATGCAATCTTATGCTTTTTATGTATCCTGCGTGTTATTTTCAAATTTCATTTTAGAATTTGTTTTCACAGGTATGTGTGTTTATCCTTGACGGATAAAACGTTTTCGTTAGGGTGTATAGGTTCCTTTTAAAGGACTTTATCCTTGATTTTGGGATTCCATTTTAGGAATTTATACTTGTGAACGTATTCGGTATCTCCCCTTATTCTTTTTCATGCTATTTATCTTGTAAATATTTTGTGGAATATAACGAAGACGTCTCGTTTGAAGAGAAAATTCCGTCACGGAAATATTTTTAGTGTACATGCTTGAGAATTATTCCATCTTAGGAATGTTTATCTATTAGCGATAAACTTGTTCGTTTTTAGTTTGTGCTATGAATAGACTCCTACTAAAAATAATTCCATCATAGGAAAGTACTTTTAAAATTAAATCCGTTTTGAAAGGATTTCGTCATGAGTTTTTTAATGCATGTCCCGTCTAGGATTTGCATGTACTCCGTTTTAGGATTACTTGGTAGCAATTGTGTGGGTGCCTATGTTTAATAGGGCTTGATTTTTAGCCTTATTGTTAAGGTCTTACTGGAGTTATGGGATGATCTAGCCAAGATTCTCTCTCTTCCCCTATGAATGCGCGCTACTTTCAGGTGGCTAGCCGTAAAAGCCATTCATTAAATTGCCTCCGTTGAGAAGGTCTTTTGCCTTTCCTTGAAGGGCTTTTAATTTCTTAACGTAAGTCTAGTGTAGCATTTACACCTTGGTCTTTTCAAAGTTCACGTGTCAATATCTATCTTAAGATATCATAAGTTTGCTGAAAAATAATAGATAAAATTAATTTCTGAATATTCATCACTTCATTAATTCATTAAGTCATTACATGAAGGCTTCCGTTCTAAGACGGGCATAATATCTTCCGTTCTAAGACGGGTACAATGCTTCCGTTATAACGGTAAGCGGGAATCAAAAGACAGTTTTAACTGTAGTATTTCTTCAGCTTAGCGGCATTCCAAGTTCTTGGGATTTTTTCCCCTTTGAGAGTCTCAATTTTATAGGCTCCTTGGCCTGTAGACGCTGTGATCTTGTAAGGTCCTTCCCAATTAGCTGCTAGTTTTCCTTCGGATGTATTTCTTCCGCCAACATCTGCACGGCGGAGTACAAGGTCTCCGGGATGAAAATCCCGTGATCGAACCCTTTTGTTGTACCTTGAAGCCGTTATTTTCTTAACGGCAGCTTCTGTCAACGCAGCGTAATTTCTTTTTTCATCAAGGAAGTCCAATTCTTCTTGGATAGCCATGGAGTTGTCAGCCTCATTTAGAGGGTAAGCTGTTCTCCAACTTAACTCTCCAATCTCCACCGGGATTACGGCTTCAGTTCCATAAGTAAGCCTGAATGGAGTTTCTCCCGTGGTGGAATGGGGTGTGGTCCGGTATGCCCACAATACATGGCAGAGTTCTTCAGCCCAGTTTCCTTTGGCGTCTTCTAACCTTCGTTTCAATCCTCTCAGAATGATACGGTTAGCTGCTTCAGCTTGTCCGTTAGTCTGGGGATGTTCCACGGATGAAAAATGTTGAGTTATTTTGAAGTCCTCCATGAGTTTCTTCATATTTTTGTCAGCGAACTGTGTTCCGTTATCGGTAACGACAGAACGGGGGACTCCAAACCTTGCCAAAATGTTTCTTTTGAAGAACTTGATTACGTTAGCAGCTGTGATCTTTGCTAGTGCTTCAGCCTCGATCCACTTGGTGAAGTAATCCACCGCAACAATCAAAAATTTCACCTGTCCAGCTGCCATTGGGAAAGGTCCCAATATATCCATCCCCCATTGATAAAACGGCCACGGAATGGTCAAGGTATGAAGTTCTGAAGGCGGAGAGTTGTACACGTCACCGTGTTTCTGGCATTTTTCACAGGTCTTTACGAATTCCCTAGCGTCTGCGACCATCGTAGGCCAATAGTAACCTGCACGGAGTACTTTCCTTGCCAGGGCTCTTCCGCCAAGGTGTTGGCTGGCAATTCCTTCGTGTACCTCTTCTAAGGTGTAAGCAGCTTCGTCTCCGTCAAGGCACTTAAGCAGGGGTGTAGAAAACCCTCTCTTGTAAAGTTGCCCTGAAACTATTGTGTGAGATGGGGCTCTTCTTCTGATTAATGCTGCTTCTTCTTTGTTCGTTGGTAGTTCCCCGGTTTCAATGAATTTCATGACGGGTGAGACCCAAGAACTCTTTCCGTTGCTTCCGTCAAGGGCCATAATTGTTACTCCTTCAGTAATGCTTGGCTTTTCTAGCGTTTCCTGGATGAAGGAGTGGTTAACTCCGCTTCCTCTAGTGCTGGCTAATTTTGATAGGACATCAGCTCTGGTATTTTGTTCTCTTGGAACATGCATGATTTCAAAGTTCTCAAAAGATTCAATAGTGTTCCTGATCACCATTAAGTATTTTTGCAGCAACGGTTCCTTGGCCTGTGCTTCTCCCTTCACTTGTGTCACCACCAGCTGAGAATCTGTCCTCAGTTTCACTTCCTTTGCGCCAAGTTCTTGTGCTAATTTCAAGCCGGCAATGCACGCTTCGTATTCGGCTTGGTTATTGGTGGTGTTGAATGAAAATCTCAGGGATACTTCGATTACTAGGCCTTCACCGCTTTCTAGGATCAATCCTGCTCCACTTCCTTTGCTGTTTGACGATCCGTCCGTGAAGATGGTCCATTTGGCACACGGTTCATCCGTCACTGGTGTCATTTCCGCCAAGAAATCGACAAAGGTCTGAGCTTTTAAGGCTTTCCTGCTCTCGAATGAGATGTCAAATTCTGAGAGTTCCACGGACCATTTTGTCATTCGTCCAGCTAGGTCCGGCCTGAACAGTACTTGTTTGATGGGTTGATCCGTCCTTACTACAATTGAATGTGCCAAGAAATATCTTCTCAGCTTTCTTGCTGCCGTTACTAATGCGAGCGCCACCTTCTCTATCTTCTGATATCTAACCTCAGGTCCGGCTAGAGCTTTTGAAACGAAGTACACTGGGTACTGGGTGACACCGTTTTCCCTTACCAGAGCAGCACTTACAGCTTCTGCTGAGATTGCCAGATACAAGTACAAGGTTTCGTCCTTCATTGGTCTAGATAGCACTGGTGGTTGAGACAAAATTGCTTTCATTTGAGTAAAAGCCTTTTCGCACTCTTCTGTCCATGTAAACTCTGTTTCTTTCCTTAGTAGCTTGTAGAATGGTAACGCATGCTGTGCGGATCTTGAAATGAATCTATTTAACGCAATGAGCATTCCGTTGAGCTTCATAATTCCCTGTTTTGTAGACGGGGCTTCCATTCTGATGACGGCATCGCACTTATCCGGATTTGCTTCAATTCCCCTTTCGGTCAAATAAAAGCCCAGGAATTTTCCCGCCTTCACCGCGAAGGTGCACTTCTCCGGATTCAGCCTCATGTTGAATTTCCTGACTTTAAGAAAAATCGCCTCTAGGTGGGTGCTGTGCAAACTCTCTTCTGCAGATTTGACGATCATATCATCCATATAGACCTCCAACATCTTGCCAATCTCACCTTCAAAAACTTTGTTCATCATTCTTTGATATGTGGCTCCTGCGTTCTTTAGCCCAAACGGCATCACATTATACCGGTAATTTGCTCCTTCCGTCATAAAAGCTGTTTTATCACGGTCTTTAACGGACATAGGAATTTGGTTGTAGCCGGAATAAGCGTCCAGGAAACTTAGCAGTTTGTAACCTGCTGAATCGTCAACCAGTTTGTCAATATTTGGAAGTGGATATGAATCTTTGGGGCAAGCTTTGTTGAGGTCCGTGTAGTCTACACACATCCTCCATTTTCCAGAAGATTTCTTCACTAACACGACGTTAGAAAGCCATTCTGTGTAGTGAAGTTCTGAAATGAATTCCGCCTTCAGAAGTCCGTCTACAATCTCTTGTGCAGCTTTTGTCTTTTCCGGGGATTGTCTTCTCCGTCTTTGGGCCACGTATGGGTATCTTTCGCTAACATTTAGCTCATGGCATGCTACCTTAGCATCAATCCCTGACATCTCGCTAGGTGAGATAGCGAATAAATCAGCGTTCCTCTTCAAGCATTGGATAAGGTCTTTCCGGACATTTGTTGGTAAATTCGTCCCAACCTTAACTTTTCTGTCCGGATGTTCATCCAGCTGCACCTCTTCAAATTCTCCATCTGGTATAGGCCTACTGAATTCTCCCGGGAGCAGTTTCTGTTGGTAACTCTCATCACCAGATGCGCGGTCATTAGTATGTATATCGATCTTTGCGATAGTGACATCTAATAGTTCGGATCGTGGTGGCGTTACCTTCTCTGGCACATCTACCCGGGGAATTTCTTCAGCTTCTACCATATCTACCGCATCCAACTCCTTCTGCAACTCTTTGTAGCACTTTTTGGTTCCGGCTAGGTCTGCCATAACCGTGACCACTTGGTTCTTCTTGCCGTGGTATTTCATTTTTAAATGAACAGTTGAAGGGACGGCCCCAAGGGCAGCTAGTGTTGTTCTTCCCAATATACAGTTGTATACGGCTTTGCATGGTACTACCAAGAACTGAACAGGGATGGTCATATCATTCTCTTCATTCTTCCCGTCTCCGAATGTTACCTTCAACGTCAAGAATCCCAACGGTTTCGTCAGGGTACCATTGAATCCCTTCAAATCTGAACCTTCATATGGGAATAGATCCTCCTGTTTCAACCCCATTTTATCAAACAGATCTTCGTACATGATGTCGCAGGAACTTCCTTCATCAATCAGAATCCGGGATACATCAAAACCAGCAATGGTAGCCATGATTATCAAGGGAAGAAGTTTGTTTGGTTTGTTTCCAACTCTTTCGTCATCAGAAAATCCAAGGATGGGCCTCCGGGATGCTGTGCTTGTAGACGGAACATCCTCTATCTTATACACGGAAAAGATTTCCGCTATTGTTCTCTTAATGGTTCCCCTTGAGGGTTTTCCTGTAGTCAAAATTCCTCCGGTAATGGAGCCAATGAAAGGACGCTTGCCTTTGCTCTTGGTTATCTCTTCGTCACCGGAGCTGGAATCTTCTTTCTCTTTGCCCTTCTTCTTTGATACAGAATCTATAGTCTTCCGGCTAGATTCTTCTTTCCTTGGTGACCGTCTTCGCTTAGGGGATTCACTCCTCTTCCGGCTTCTGCTATTATTGTCCCGGTAACGTTTTCCATCATTCCGGTCTTTCTGTCCGTCTTTAGTGTAACGGCTCAGCTTCCCCTTTCTTATCAGATCTTCAATCGCATCTTTTAGGTGTATGCAATCATCCGTGTCGTGCCCGTAGCATCTGTGAAAACGGCAATATTTGCTCTTGTCAGCTTTGGGAGATTCTTTGACTGTTTGAGGGAACCTTACTCCTTCATCTCGGAACTCCGTATTTATACACTCTCCTAGAATCTTATCTATGGAGGTGTTGAGGGGAGTGTAGTCCGAGAATCTGGGTTTGGGCATTCTCATCTTCCCTTTGCTATACCGCTCATGCTCTTTCTTTCCGTCATGGTGTTTGTCAGTGGATTTCCCTTTCTCTATCCCTTCAGAAATGAGCTTTTCCTCATAGTTGATGTATGGCTGAGCGCGTCTTAATAATTCGCTCATATTTGGTGGTTCTTCCAACCCCAGCTTTTCCTTAAACATTGAATCCGGTTTAAGGCCTTTCTCAAAAATAAAGCATTTTAGCGTGTCGTCAGCCCCTTTTACATCAACGGCTGCAGAAGTAAACCTCTCAATATACTCCCTGAGGGTCTCCTTCCTCCCCTGAACGATGGCACTCAAAGTGGCAACAAATTTGGGCTGTTTCCGCCTTGAAGTGAAATGGGAAGTAAACTCTTTGCAGAGATTCTTCCAGGAATCGATTGATCCTTCCGGCAACGCTTTGAACCAAGTCATAGCGGCAGCTTTAAGCGTTAGGACGAACAGTTTGCATTTGACAGCTCCACGTGCACCGTAGTAGTCCAAAACGGTATCTACGTGCTGAATGTGTTCGTCCGGGTCGGTGATTCCATCGTAGCTTTCCAGCTTCGGGGGTTTTTCAAGAATCTTCGGTATCTTACAGCTAGAGATCCTGGTGGCGAAAGGTCCCCGGGTACGGGGAGGACGCGATGGGTTAGAACGATCTTCTCCGCGTTCAAGTTGATGGGAAGGCGAACCTCCACCATTTTCCCCATGTTGTCTTCTCCTATCGTGGTTTCCGCCATCTCTGCCGGCATATCCGCCACCACCTTGGTGCTTGGATAGAGGCATACCAAGATCTTTTGAGATTCGTGTCCTCCTGGACTCTGCTTCATCATCCGGCTTGGATCTTACCTTGCCGGATCTGCTCCTTGTTGACTCAGGTATAACAGTTTCACTTCGAGCTTGAGCTTGCATCTGCTCAACTCTCACCAGTCTTTCTTTCTGTTCCTGTAATAGAGCCAAAATCGCAGCCAAGGGGTTGTCATTTGGGGCAGGAACAGCAGTCACGGCCAACTCCTCCTCCCCTCTCTCGTTTACCTGCTGAACGAGAGGATTCTGTTGACGGGATCGAATATTGCCAGTGGCCTGATTCTGAACGACGTCGTCAATTTCAGCGACTCTAACTTCACTTCGAACTCTACTGTGTGTACTGAGAGAAGGAGCAGCATCTGATTCTTCATGAACCGGTGATAGGATGTTTGGATGAGATTCCGAAACGTTCCGCTGGCTTGCAGAAGGGGTTGCTTTGCTAGACTTCGATCCTTTAGTCGCAACCATGGTTAAGAGGTTTGGAGTGATAACTAGAACAGATTTATCAGATCTGATACTGATAAATGAGAGAGTGAGTACGAGAAAATCAATAAATGATTTCCCACAGACGGCGCCACTGTTCTATCCGGTCCAAAGTCTTAACTCCAAGTGTTGATGTCACGGTGGTGATAGGTGATTACTACGGTGGCTCAGCTCCTTGACACAGGGGGGGGGTACCTGCACGAAAAGGACTCCGACGCTCAAGTCAGTAAGTGTGCAAGAAGAGAGAATTAGGGTTTAGAATCATACCATGAGGTGGTGTAAGACCACCTATTTATAAGCGTTTTGCCTTGGAGGACAAGAAGGATTCCGTGTAGGAATCCTGGCCATTGGAGTTTGTGACGGTTTATCCAACGGTGGAGATCCCAAGGTATTGTTTTATCCGTCTACAGCGCGTGCACTGTAGCTTTGGGATGGAATGCCCTTGGGATGCGAGGCGGGTCCCCACATGTTAGTGGGCTTGGACTAATACTTGTATTGGGCCTTTGGCCAGTCCAGAACATAAATAAATCCAGGTTTTTATTCATGATATTGTTAGGCCTACCTTTTTAAAGAACTAGTATACTCTCAGCTACTTTGATTTTGTAAAAGCTATAAAGTGATTATTTTATTATGCGTCCAAATTACTAATGTCAATTTCACTGCATATGTATGTGATCACACTACAACCATAACACCACTCTCAAAGTACTAACTTTAGAGGAGTTGGGTCAAAACAACATGAAACATGTTACAAACTTACAATACAATTCAAATTGAAACGACAAAACGAGTCTATAACATCAACGTGAACAATAAAAGATAGTCTTAGAGTGTAATGAGACTTCATGTGTAGTGCAGGATGCAAATGAACAATAGAAAACACTAAAAATTAGGCAAATGAACTTTTTTCTTTCTAAACCAAATGATCCACGAACCAACTTGCATGTTTTGTCATATGTCTAACGAGCACATCTTCTCTATCATAATATAATTTAGTTAAAATGGTAACCCTAAGTTACAAACATAAATGTTAATTTGGTTAAAAAAATCTAAAAGATTAATATATTACAAATCTCTAACTTAAGATCCAGTCAAAAACAAATTGACATAAGATGCAAGGAGAATATTTGTATAAGTTATCTTGCTAGCTATTTTCAGTATGGCATTCTGACATCCATTGAACTCTTTCAATTTGAAGTATCTTCAGGTTGATTGAACCTATTTTCATCAACAAGGCCATTTTCAATGTCCTTATCCTATCCCACATGCGTGAACCATCTCCTCAAATAATTAAGTTAAATATTCATACAAAAATTGAAAACCAATTTTAAAATACATTATAAACAAGCAAAAAAAATGATCCAATCCGTGTGATACAAGTCTAAAACAAACGATAAATCAGTCTCGAACTTGGCTAATACCCAATTGGCCAAGTGGATGATGGACCATGTTGATCATATTCTCATGTCATACTCATTCCCAAGATTTTTCCTACTTGTGTCTAAAAAAATCAAAATCATGTTACTAGTTCCAGCTCAGTAAACTAAACCTTAATAATACTACACTTTTTAATATCCAAATATAATACGTTTACATCAAACACACAATCAAGTGGACCATTTCTAATCATATCAACATTCGTGGCACAAGGAATGGGCCAATGTAATATTCCAAACCCCAATTATTGTTCCACAATTTCAACAAGCCACGCTAAGTAACAATCTCATAGATTAACCATTAATTAAATCAGTAAACTAAACCTCAAAAGAGAGTATATATACACACACGTATTAGTACATTACTTAACCCTAACACCCATCTAATTATGCAAAGCAAATACAGTAAGTAACGCGTTGTGTATTTCACCTTCTCAAAACAAGCCCATAATCTACGACTATACGGTTCTACATCTACGGATACACGTATTCAACAGTCATCAACATAAATACACTTATCTCAACATTATTTTTCAAAAAATAGTTTACATCCAATGAAGATTATTCAAGTGTCACATTTTCAAACTTTTTAACTTTCCTAGATAAGGTAAACAAGTTGAACGTATTAGCGTGGATCCAACGTGGCGATAGAACAAGTTGGACCAAAAGCAATAAATAATAATATTAATAATATTTATTTAATAACTTGAAAACAGAGTACTATGATAGTTCTTGTCAATCCTTTGACGAGAAAGAGAAACATGTTAACAATGGTGTTCAATAATTCTTCATTCTTTAACATTTCTTCTTCTTCTTCCTCTTTTCCTATAAATACCAAACCTCAATATCTTTCGCAACAACAACAACATCACACATTCTATTCACACATTCATAATCATAGACATAGTCATAATCATAATCCAACTGTATTAAAATATCTCAAGTACAAAAATCATCTCTCAAATTCTGGTACACTCTTTCTCAATCTTAATCTTATCCTAAACTTTTTATTTATTTTCCCATTTTTATTCATACATTCATCGTTTCATGTTTCAGATTTTACAAAACACTATTCTAATCACACATTTCCGTTAATTTCTTCTTTTAAGGTAGTTACTAAAAACACAACATTCATAAATAAATTTCAATTTCACCTTTATTTTTTATTTCTTTGTTGCTGATTTTAAATTTTGTTATTGGTCACAGAGAACAACAGAACCTGAGTTACGCACAGAGAATACTCGGTTTAAGAGAACAGAAGCTGAGTTTGAAGAAATGACGATCAAATCCACCGTTCGAGTTTCCGACGGGAAACTGATGGTAAAAGATCGGACAATTCTAACCGGAGTGGCGGACAACGTGACGGAAACATCGGCGGCGACAACCGGACCGGTTGACGGAATTTTCCTAGGAGTTGAAATGGAAAATGAAGAAAGCAGACACGTAGTTTCACTCGGAAAATTAACAGACGTTAGATTCATGGCGTGTTTCCGTTTCAAGTTATGGTGGATGGCACAAAAAATGGGAACAAACGGAAGCGAAATACCGTTAGAAACTCAATTCTTATTGGTTGAAACCAAAACTGGGTCCCACCTTGATTCCGATATCATCTACACCATTTTTCTTCCACTCATTGAAGGATCGTTCAGAGCGTGTCTTCAAGGAAACGTTAACAACGATAATCTTGAACTCTGTTTAGAAAGTGGCGATGTTAATACCAAAACGTCGTCGTTTTCTCATGCTTTGTTCATCAGTTCCGGTACCGATCCGTTTGTTACTATTCATAATGCTTTCACGGCGGTGAGAAATCATCTGAATACTTTCCGTCTCCGGCACGAGAAGAAGCTTCCCGGAATCGTGGAGTATTTCGGTTGGTGTACGTGGGATGCGTTTTATCAGGAGGTTACACAGGAAGGTGTGGAGGATGGTTTACAGTCGCTGGCTGGCGGCGGAACGCCGCCGAAGTTTGTTATTATTGACGACGGTTGGCAGTCGGTCGCCGGCGACGATGAGAAAGCTTCATCGTTGCAGAGACTTACGGGGATAAAAGAAAACCCTAAATTTCAGAACAAGGAGGAACCAGAATTAGGGATTAAGAGCATTGTTAATATTGCTAAAGAAAAACACGGTGTGAAATTCGTTTACGTTTGGCATGCGATAACCGGTTATTGGGGAGGGGTTCGACCGGGTTTAAAGGAAACAGATGAATACGGTTCAGTGATTAGTTATCCTGATATTTCAAAGGGAGTTAAAGAGAATGAACCGACATGGAAAACCGATCCGTTAGCGGTTCAGGGTTTGGGTTTAGTGAACCCAAAGAAGGTTTTCGGGTTTTATGATAATTTACATAAGTATCTCTCATGTGCTGGTATTGATGGTGTTAAAGTTGATGTGCAGTGTATTTTGGAGACACTTGGTGCGGGTTTGGGTGGTAGAGTTGAAGTTACTAAACAGTATCATCAGGCTTTAGATGCTTCTATTTCTAGAAACTTCGCTGATAACGGTATCATCGCGTGCATGAGCCATAATACGGATGCGTTATACTATTCGAAACAGACGAATGTGGTTAGAGCTTCTGATGATTTCTATCCGCGTGATCCGGTTTCACATACGATACATATTGCTTCGGTTGCGTACAATAGTGTTTTTCTTGGGGAGATTATGCAGCCGGATTGGGATATGTTTCATTCGCTACATCCTGCGGCTGAGTATCATGCTTCAGCTCGGGCTATTAGCGGTGGGCCTGTTTATGTTAGTGATAAGCCTGGGAATCATGATTTTGATTTGTTGAAAAAGATGGTGTTGCCGGATGGGTCTGTGTTACGAGCCCGTTTGCCGGGAAGGCCTACTGCGGATTGTTTGTTTAATGATCCAGCTCGTGATGGGGTGAGTTTGCTTAAGATATGGAACATGAATGCTTATGGTGGTGTGCTTGGTGTGTATAACTGTCAAGGTGCTGCTTGGTGTGCTACTGAGAGGAAGAATGCTTTTCACCAGACGGACTCTGCTGCTATTACTGGCTATGTTAGAGGTCGTGATGTTCATCTTATCTCGGAGGCTGTTGCTGGAGACAATGATTGGAACGGTGATTGTGCCTTTTATGCTCACCATTCCGGCGAGCTTGTGATTCTTTCTCATAATGTTGCTATGCCGTTGACCCTCAAGGTGTTGGAATATGAAGTTTTCGCTGTTGCACCTGTCAAGGTTTTGGGTGATGGTAGTAGGTTTGCTCCCATTGGGCTTGTGAACATGTTCAATGCCGGAGGAGCTGTTAAGGGAATTGCATACAACGATGGTGTTGTCCGTTTGGAGATTAAGGGGTGTGGCAAGTTTGGTGCTTATTGTTCCGTTAGACCAACACGGTGTTTGTTGGAAGACAGTGCTGTAGATTTCGAGTATGAAAGTGATTCTGGTTTATTGAGTTTTGCAATTGATTATTTGCCAGAGGAGGGACATGGTGTTCACCATGTTCAGATTGAGTTATGACTTAGTTAATTGTCTTGTTAGTTAGTTTTAATTAAGAGAAGAGAGGGTTTTCATTAGTTTAATTTACCACTTGTGTTTCACATCCATTGTAAGAGCTGTGATTTCTTGTATCATTCATTATTGATGAACCCTCAATTTATGAAATTCCACAATTGATGACCAATAATGTTGTTTTTTTCAAAATCGAAATTTGGTGTGCTAAACTTCTTAACAACGACAGTATAAGGGTAAAATTAGTGTGCAATGGCTCCACTTTTCATCGTTGCAAATTGTCAATTACCATTCAATAAGGCATAGGTAGGCAAGATGATAAATTTCACTGCTCCAAGCTTCCAACTCTTCATTTTCATATCTAGTTGACTGATTCTTCAACACATAAATAAGAAGCTAAAATTCCTTAATGCAAGATTCAGAACTCTAATTTCAATTTGCTAAGTTTCAAAACTTGCTCAATTATAAAGGTTATAACAAAAAATATGAAAATAAATGGGAATTATAACCATAAACACATTTACAGTTTGATTGAGAACTTAAAATAGTTATGAAATCTTTTTATTTATTCTGTTCCTGGCCCTTTGGTTTAATAATGTTATGTTAAAACATTAGTATATTTTACTCTACTATAAACTCATGGCTATTGGTTTCCTCTTGGATTTCATGTTGATTTTTTTTTTTTTTATATTATTGTGTTAAGTATTCAAATGCGATATTTTAGAATACAAAGGACTTTAAATCTTTAAATAAAGCATGCTTATTTGAAATGATGCACAATCTAAAACAAGGCTATAAACTAATATTATTTGCCTATACACTAGAAATTACAACTTAGATGTTTGTCTTCAGTCTTGATTATGCTCATCATCATTTGAATCCTGCAGAAGAAATTGCTCCAGCTCCAATTCAAATCCATCATTCTCCGTCAATCCTGTTTGTTCCGGCTCCTGTTCATTTCCATCATTCTCCCTCAATCCTGTTTGTTTCGGCTCCTGTTCATATCCATCATTCTCCCTCAATCCTGTTTGTTTCGGCTCCTGTTCATATCCATCATTCTCCCTCAATCCTGTTTCTTTATAAAATGTTTGTTTCTGAACGTGCCAATCGTTGACAATCTTCTCCACAACATCTCCTATCAGTTCCTTGTCTTCTGATATGTGCCTTATATTTTGGACGTCCAATGAACTACTGACTTCTTTAACAAGAAAAAAAAAGGACAAGGAACAACAATTGAATCAGACAATGGTCAAAATTAATGTATCAGGAATTAGACAAATTGTAACAACTAAATAGAACATTCAAAAATAGGCCCCAAAGAAAATGTTACAAGTTCCAAATGTAAGAGATTAATATTACGATTAAGATATTTTCATTTATTAAAGGACAAAAATAGCATCAACTAAATTTGGAGAACCATGAACCTCTATGATCTTAAGTTGGCATTCTTTAAACCCCAAAAAAAAAACATTGAAAATACACATTCTTTCACAGACATTTGGTAGATAATTTCATTGTTGTATATGTCCAAATTTAGCAAGCCAGAAAATCAACATTAGTTTGGACCAGAACAAGTTAAGAAAAACATTCATTTGAGGGAATAATCTAGCAGGAATTGACAGTTCATTACATAAAGCAGTTCCCAGGGAGAGGGCAAAAATAAAATAAAATTTATCGTAAGTAGTGTATAGCCTTTTAATAGGACAGGGGGAAAAAAAAGACTTCGTTTCGCAAAAAGAAAACTCTTCAAGATAGAGAAAACGTTCCTTTCTCAAGCGCCTGTGATATAGAACACAAAAGGAATAGATACCTTTAACAGCTACATTCTTGGCCTCAGCATATTCGGCTGACATTTTCTTCAGCAAATTGAGGTCTACTTCCATTCCCTGATGTGTGGAAAGGAGAAAGGATGTTACGTGAGAATAAATCACAAACTAATAATTTAAAGACAATTGAGTTGTTAATCTAAACACTAGCAATACTGATGATGAAAAAGATTAACCATTAAACCATTTTACAGGTCACAAAATACCAGAAACTTACAAGGTCCATGTGAACATAGTTTTCAATAGGCGCTTTAGCAAACAACCTGCCATCCAAAGGGAACACATTCAAACAAATAAGTTGCTGGGTTAAAAAACTGTCAGGACAACACGACAAGGAAATAAGGATATTGAACATGAGTCCAAAAGTTCATATGGTGATTTACTCTTTATATGCATGTTGAATATGGGCATTATGCATTTGTTGGACTTTATTTACTGTTTCTTTGACAGAATTTTCCGTTAAGTCAACAGCGCCAAAAAGGAACATGTTTCTTTCCAGCATTCTTTTGACTAAAGCAGGGACCACTCTAATATCATTTGCCTTTGCATCAACAACAAGGATTCTAAGATTCTTTAACTCTCCTGTAGAAACACAGAAATTTGAGTCTTAATTATTGAAACTTGCAAAATCATCCCATTCTCATAAAATGACATCATCTTCATGCTGATGCTATCATCTTCATGTAGAAAACATGATGAAAAAGCACGTATATGCCATTCTACCATCTTAACTATAGAAAGTAGATTAAATACATGAATTCAGAGATATTTTCATTGTACAAAACATGTTGATTCAAATACTAAATCACAAATGAAATTAGTGGACCTATGAAACCACAAACAGAAAATAGAAAGATACATGTTTAGCTTTATAAATCTCAATTGAGTCAATCAAACAATTTATTCATTCCAACAAGCACAACTGTATGGCACTCAAGAAACTACAGTAACAGTTAAATGTGAGTATGATTCAAGTAAAAAATTGGCATACCAAGGGATATATAGACCTTAAAAGGAGGTTTGAACGGTTGAGTCTCGTAGAGACAGTAGAGACAATAAAGGCCACCCAATCTTTGTGATAAAGAACCAGTGCTAACCATGTAACCTGCATAGGAATATAAAGGAGTTCCTGCATCAAAATAAAAGACAAAAAGGCTAAAAGCAAAGCCTCTATAATATGACAGAATTATCGAATACTGACGAATTTTCACTCATACATTGGGATTTTCAATTCTGTTTGTGTCAATGCCGTTTACTTTCAGAAATACTTTTCAGTACAAAGTAAATCAATTCAACACCCATATTACCTGGGAAACAACTTCGAACTCAAGCTTGCATCTACTACTTTTAGATATAAAAATAGTTAAGTAAAGATCAGAACGGCATATCTCAGGTAAACTTTTACCTATACAATGAGCATACATAGATTGCACAAAGAAGGCCAAGTTGGTGGAAGGACAAGCTTCATGAATGTAGGAAAACTTCTTGGAAATCCATACTCTCTTCATATCAGCCAAAGTTTTTGACTCAGCCTGTCATTCGCCAAAATTGAACAGCAAACGTTGATTGTTAATAATCAAATAATAGGAAACAAGTAGGACTGGTTGAAAAATGTTTTTTGAATCAAATCAACTAGAGCACACCTAAAAAAAATAATAAATAAATAAGTTACTGAACCAAGCTCGTTTATTTTTAAAACTGTGATTCAGTTAACCAGTTTTTAAAATAGCTTTCACCAAATCAGTCTCCTACTTGAAATAGAAATAAAGGAAGAGGAAGGCACAGATCTTTCTTCTACTTGAAAGACTTTTGGGAATTGGGACAACTGACAAATGAACGGAGATAACTAGATAAGTGAACAATCAACAATACAAATTATATTCACAACAGAAAAGTGAGTGTGCTCGAGCTTGGCAATGAATGTTGTACAGTTACTTAATTGATAGACGTAAATTATGTAAAACCTGTGTTGGGACATATGCAAACCGAAAAAATTCATTTAATGAAACGTATACAAACCAGTTGCAATACAATTCTAAAGTAAAGTGAGTTTACAAAAACAATGAAGCATGTCCATCCCTAGAAACAACATCATTGAATTTACAAGGAAATCAACAAGATGAGGAAAGCAGCGATGATGGATTATGACAATACCTGAGTGAATTCACCTATAAGTTTATCAATGTCCTTCTTGAAACAATCAATACACATGATGAAGAACCCTAATTTGCACCTGAGAAAATATGTAACACCAAATTGCCAAACAAGGTCAAAACTTCCATCATCAAAAGAAACAAACAACATACATGAACCTTCAAAAGAAACAAGAACATGAAGACTCATTTAAACAGAAATAATTCGAGATTCATCAAACAAAAATTGATAACTATTAAAAACAACAAAGAAGATAAAAATAGTTTTTTTTTAAAAAAATAAATAATTGGCTACAGCCAAACCATTAACTCATAAAACAAAGTGTCTGGATAATTTTTTGGTACATCGGAAAAATAAATTACTCCCGCCACGAATTGATCCCTGGACCTCGCTTATCCAACTCATATATCCCTCAGCTCTTACCACTTGAGAGCATGCATGCATTCTACAACTTGATTACAAAATCAAAATTCACAGAGCAAAGGAATATATAAAAGGGATGTGGCATAACTGAAACAAAAGAATAAAACTTATAAAAGATGAATTTAATCAAACAGGTTATGTGCAAACCCAAAACTGATAAACAACAACAAAAATGCACAAAACGCAGACAAAAATTTAATTGAAAACATATTGAAGTAAAATATCTTATCATTCATACTCAGTGAGGATTAAAATCTCAAATCAAAATTACCAATTTGCTGAGAATTTTGCAAAAACTTCAGTGAGATAATAAGGGCATAGAATAGTTAGAAGGAAAATAAACGGAGAAGGCAGAGGGGTTAGCCACTTGTGCCGCTATCACCGGTGTCACTACCCACCGTACCGCCGCTGGGACGGCGGCGGCGAGAGGAAGAGGGAAGACTTGGTTGAACTGTAGTATATCGGCGGCTTTTTTTTTTGGTTACAAATGGCGGGTTTATTTTTATTAAAGAAAAAGGTGATTTTTTTTTTTTTGCCAAAGGTGAATTTTAATCGTATGATCATGATTAAATTAAAAAATATCTCTTATTATTTCGTACAAGTGTTCAAAATTTTCACTAAATAAGAGTATTACTTCATTTTCAGAAATGCTAGCTCCAATCTTAAATATAAAAAACAAAATTACGTTTAATATACATTGAAATTTGAATATTTGATCTATCTAGTCTAAATTAATATTAGAGGGAGTATAAAAGATGTGATGTTTTTATAAATCAATTTTGTTTTGTCATTTAGTGTAGTGACTAAATTTTTACATTTTAAAAGTGAATAAGTGAATGTAAAGAAGGGTCAAACGAGACATTTGCACATTACATGTAATATCTCTATTAACTGAGAAAAACTCATAACACTTTATAAATCAATTTTAATTTTTGCTTTAAATAAAAATTTATAATTTTTTTTTTAATACAAACTCTTTCAAATAAAACATAATGTCTTTAAGAACTCAGCTAAATTACATATAAGGTTTTGAAATTATTATTTTTTAAATTTCGGGTCTACTCGTGAGCATGGGCATAGTTAGAGCCCGGCATGCCCGGGCTCTGGTCAAAAATATTGATATTTATATAGTTAATTTAAGGTAAAATTAAAATGTCTGAACTTAATTTAGGGCAAAATTGAGATTTTTTGTTTAAAATTGAGATAAATTGAAATTTTTAAAAGTTAATTTAGGATAAAATTGATATTTATTTGTTAGACTAAAATTTTGCTCAAACATAATAAAATTTCTAATTCCGCCACTGCTCGTGAGTCTAGACGAGTCTATTAGAGTCTACTTGAATCTATCAAAAATTAATTTTTTTTTTTAGTAATGTAACTCGTTTTTATCTTCAAAACTCACAAACTCGTACAGATCTACCACAAATCTCACAATCATAATGTGAATCACTATTTAAGCATATTTTCATTTATATGTTCCTACTATTTTGTTTTTATGAGATCTTTTGTTAATATGTTTGGACCCATGGAAAAAAGATAAGTTGGCACAAACAAGGTAAGTTGATAGTACATAACATAGCCACGGCACTGGTAATATTGATGATGCATACTTTCATTTGTACTCACCACTCACACTCACAAAATACAATTCATTCACTTCTTTTTGGTTACAATTGAATTGAAATGGCAACACAACAAGTACAACCTCAGCTTCCAAAGAAGGCCTTTGGTTGGGCAGCAAGAGATTCTTCCGGTGTTCTTTCCCCTTTCAATTTCTTTAGAAGGTTCACTCTCCCCCTTCATTTCTAAATTTTTATTAAATTCATTTTATGGTCACCGTTACTTTAACCAAAAAATATATATATTTCAAAATAAATGTCTTTTTTATATTTTGAATAATCAGTATTCTAATATTGCTCTTTGCAACTTGCAAGTCTTTATTTAAACTTTAAAAAATATATAAATGTGTATGAATATTTTGTCCCAACATAAATTTCACCACTAAATCATTTAAAAAAAATAGTCCAAGGTACAGCACCCAAAACAAAAACAAATCAAAACAACAAAACTTAAAATCAAACATAAAAGATTTAGATCTACAAATTTTGGGTGAGGTTTATGCAAAAATTCACTCTAATCAAACATAAAAAAAAAACCCCAAAATCTTTTTCACCGGTAAGAGGATCCAAAAAAGAAGATTAAAGTGGGTTAAAGTTCTGTAGTTTTTTACTTGCTTTGAGTAATTCATGTTCCAAACTTTCCTCCGGGTTGCTAGTTTTCCTAAGTAGCCAAAGGTTGTTTTTTTTTGTAGTTTTCACCCACTTGTTTCTAGCTAAAGGGAAACTTAAGTAATTCAGAATTCGGAACGAGTTCTAGTATCAAATAGTTTCGGTCGCCTTTCAAATGTTGTTATGGTGATTGAACCGTGGTCCAATTTATTCTTTTTTGATAGAAATTAATTCTCACACGCATATTTTTGTAATTCATTATTTAAAACAACCTAACTTGCAAATGGTGGCTATGTGAGGGACTAAATATTCATTCTTTGTTATGCACTTTTCCTGTTCATATAAGATTTAAAAAGAAGAAAAAAATACTATTTTCTTTACCTTAAATGTAACCTCATTTTAATGTTCACTTTAATCATAATATATGTTGGAACCATGTTTGAGTAATTGAATATTTAAACACATTTGAGAATCAAATTGTTGTTAGCCAAATCACTCGTCTTTGGTGTGTCCGAATTTACAGAGAAACAAATGAAAAAGACGTCGCAATAAAAATATTGTATTGTGGAATATGTCACTCTGATCTCCACCTACTGAAGAACGAATGGGGCACATCAACCTATCCACTAGTACCTGGGTATACTTTGAATTCTAATTACTACTCACCATTATCTTAGTTTTTTCCATTACTTTAATTTGATTCTAACTTATAAAAAAAATCCAGGCATGAAATTGTTGGTATAGTGACAAATGTAGGAACCAAGGTAGAAAAATTCAAAGTTGGAGACAAAGTAGGTGTTGGCTACATGATTGACTCATGTAGATCATGTCAAAATTGTGCTGAAAATCTTGAAAACTATTGTCCAAAATTTATATCCACATGTGGTTCCGAGTATCATGATGGCACAATCACATATGGAGGTTACTCTGATTCAATGGTTGCAAATGAACATTTTGTGATTCATATTCCTAATGGTTTACCACTTGAAGTTGCTGCTCCACTACTTTGTGCTGGTATCACAGTGTATAGTCCTCTAAGATATTTTGAATTAGACAAACCTGGTTTGCATATAGGTGTTGTTGGTCTTGGTGGACTTGGTCACATGGCTGTTAAATTTGCTAAAGCTTTTGGTGCTAATGTGACTGTAATTAGTACATCACCTAACAAAGAAAAGGAAGCAATAGAATATTTAGGAGCTGACTCATTTTTGATAAGTCATGACAATGATAAGATGCAGGTAAAAATTCAATAGTTTATTAGCATTCTAATGTCTTAAATTGGAAATGATAATCACTAATCAGTTAATTAACTAATTATGTTGATAATATTTTAGTCTGCAATAGGTACTTTGGATGGTATCATTGATACAGTTTCAGCAGATCATCCTATTTTACCTCTAATTAGATTGCTGAAGACTCATGGAAAACTTGTAATGGTTGGTGCTCCAATGAAGCCTCTAGAGCTCCATGTCTCTTCTTTACTTTTGGGTAAGCTAGCAGAATGTTTCATATATATAAGTAGAGTATTAGTTCAATTTAGTTTTGGTATACATATTAGTTCAAGTATTAGTGCAAACATCAGTTCGTTTATTATTGATGATTTTAAGTCACTCGGTACATGTAGAGTGTTGATTTTAAGTATTTTGATGATGCTAACATTGATGACAGGGAGAAAGACGGTAGCTGGAAGTAATATTGGAGGGATAAAAGAGACTCAAGAAATGATTGATTTTGCTGCCAAACACAATGTAAAACCTACCATTGAAGTCATTCCTGTGGATTATGTTAACACTGCAATGGAGCGACTCCTCAAAGCAGATGTCAAATATCGATTTGTGATTGACATTGGAAACACTCTGAAACCAAGCTCTTAAATTCTACATAACTCAATGTCTGAAGTTGGATTTATTTTGATAGTGGACATCTAAGTGGTTTTGTGCTTGAACTTGTTTATTTTGCTAAACACAATTACACAAATGTGCTTGATAAACATGTAATGGATGCATCCTGGATATTTCCTATGCTATTATCTACTCATAATAATTAGTATTTAGTACTGTATTACGTTTGTCTTTTTTTTTTTTTTTGACGAAATTTTATGTCTGTCTATTGTATGCTATGGTAAATTAACTTCTTTTTTTTGTAACTTACAAGTTTACAACTACGACGGATTTGTTATGGGAGAAACTTTGGCACTAAAAATGTTTTAACAAGGGACAAACTTTTTCTTCAAAAACCAAAAGGAAAAACTTCAATAATAATAACATGAAATTAGGGACCCAGATCGCCTGTCGTAGAAGTTGCACGCAGTAGTCGATCTCGGTCGTCCATTGGAGATCCAACGATTCATATTTATGCAGTATAAATTTAATACTTTAATACATATTTGATCTAGGCCTTTTATTTTACATTGGACGGCTAATAACAGTTACAGCGTTATATCCAAATACTGATATTAGTGCCATCTATAATACTCCCAAGTTGACACGGATGTTCCAAAAAAAATATATCTATACTCCTAAGTCCCTAACTAGTACTCCCTCTTACCTTATTTATAAGCAAAAGTCACTTTTTAGGTTCATTAAACAAGTGATATACCTTGCTTCAAGAAAAAAAAAAACAAGTGATATACCTACTTTATATTTGGGTTACATACATCACTTGTTCAATAAATAAAAAAAGTGACTTTTGCTTATAAATAAGGATGGAGGGAGTAAGTAACTAGATAAGAAGTTTTTTTTTTTTTTATTTGACTAATAGATAAGAAGTTTTTATCAAAACAAAATACAGTACTAGATAAAAATTAAATAAAAATATTATCAGATAACATATTATAGGCATCGGTTTATTGCCACATTCTAAGAGCAGTTTGTTCAGTAATGCTGAGAAGCGTCACATCCAACACAGCATAGGAGGCAGTATATAAACAAACATACATGGATTTGATGCACAGTGACACTATAACTTAAGTGATTACTCCAATCATTCAAATCTCCATTTAAATGTTAATAAGAATCCTAACAGAGAACTAAAAAGTAGTATATAAGTAAAATAACAGAAACTACCATCATAGAGTACAACCACCACTCAGGTTCAAACATACATTCTCCCTACCTCCAAATGGATCCTTGAACCAAAACAAATTAAATCTAGAATTCAGCTTTCACAAGTGCATTTGAGGCTTCAGGTGCTCCGAAATGCATCCAATCTTTGGCACATACAAGGGCCTCCACTACCTCTGGTCGCAACGAACTCCTATACTGGTCCATCTCTTTGCTTTTATCGTCAAATATAGAGTCAGCAGGAACACTGGAAACTGGAACAGACAGTATATCACGGGCCATCTTCGAAAGAGTAGGGTATTTTAGTTTGTTTAGCTTCCACCAACTCAACACGTCAAAGTCTGGTGCCCTTGGCAACAGTGATTCTTCCAGGTACTGGTCCAATTCAGACTTTGTCTGTTGGCTACTAGTTTCCATGATGTATGCATCAAAATCTGTTAATCCATTATCTGATAACAGAGTTCCTCCAGGGGATCCCTCAGTCTTCACATTTCCTTCTTCTGCATAAGCCGGGGTCAGTGGCAGCGGAAGGGCCACATACTCATTAAATAGCTCGTGAACTCCATCATCAACAATCTTGACATATTCATGAGAATCATCACCGTAGACTTTTGTGAAGCTGAACTCAACAAGCTTCATCTTGAAACGGGGATCCATAACTACTGCAATTGCAAGAACCAGACTACAATCTCTCCAGTACTTGTCAATCTTTTCTTGCATGGGCTTAATAATCTTGCTAATGAAGGGATCCTCCTCATTTGCAACAGCACGGGCAAGATCCAGCTGCAATTTCCAAACTTCATGAAAGAAGGTAATGGCAGTGGGATGAGTTGCAGTGGTAAGAATGTTTGCTGCATCATGAAGGGGCTTCAAATAAGTGCAGACTGTCTCAACTAGCTTCCAATCTTGATAAGATGGTGCTCCCTTGTAATCAGGATCCGAAGTGTCCAAACAAGTAAACACTTCCTTTAGCTCAGAGGCTGCCACCAGCATGTGGTATGTTGTATTCCATTGGGTTTGGTCATCAATAAAAAGGCTCCTTTCACTGGGGACCTGAAGTTGCTGTTTGAGCTCCACAAATTTTTCCTCGTGCGAGTCTGAAGTCTTCACATATTTTACACTATCCCGGATTTTTTTCACTACATCTTGTATATCCCTCAGCAAATCATTTGCAATGCTGCTTAAAGTTCTGGCTATGCACCTTCCAACCAGCAACTGACCATTGAGGATAAGTGGATTTTTTGCAGAGAGTAGTGATCTGAGATTTCCAAGGGTAACTTCGCTCAGTGCATGATTACAAGTAATAGAAAACAGCCTGCCTTCAAAACTCCAATCAGAAAGGCAAGCAGAGACAGCATGGCTAATAGCAGAGTCAGAATCAGGGTATGGTTCCATCACAACATTGAGAATTCTCTTCTGTAACTTCCAGTCACTATCAACAAAATGTCCAGTTATAAATACATACCCTACAGATTGACTTGAGGTCCACATGTCCAGTGTCAGACAGAAGCGTCCAGGTAATCCCTCAAAATATTTCTGAAGGTTTTGTTTTTCGCCCAGGAAAGTTGCAACACAGTCACCTTGGACAGTGTTAAAGGTAACCATATTGAACTGGGGCTGAAGATTCTGGACAAACGCAACAAATCCTGGCTGCTCGACCATGTGGAGGGGGTAATCGTGCATAATGATCATCCGAGCAATCTCATGGCGGCAACGATCTTGATCAAAAATTATGTAAGGCGAACCCCCAGACCTATAACGTCTCTTAGGTGTAGTGCTAGCACTGCCAGCACCAGGTCCCCGTGCTCGTGGAGTATATGTGGCCAGATCTTGGCCACGCAGAAGAGCTGCACATTTCCCGCTGGCAATGTGACGCTTAAGGTGGCTGGTACCAGCAACCTTTGAACCAGTACTATAGGCAAAACTTTGCTTGCATTCCTTGCAATATGCTCTTCTACAACCAGGATCAACATTTTCTATGGTAAAGTGTTCCCAGACAATAGACTTCTTTTTCCTCCTTTTGTTTGGCTGAGTTTCTGGGGTAGGTTCCTCACAGTTCAGTGGAGTTTCAGCATTAACTATCTCATAACTGGGTATGTTGTTAGCATGGACAATTTCATAGTGTTCTTGAGAATTAACTAGCTGGTTTTCATGCAGTGTTTCACTATTTTCCAGCTCATAGTGATGCATCATTTGAGAATTAGCTAGCTGTTCAGGGGACAATGTCTCGGATTCAGTTAGCTGATGGTTGCATAGTGCCTCAGAATGGTCCAGATGATTGTTGGGGACTGTATCATATTGAGAAAGATGATCATGATGTATTGGTTTGATGTCTCTGATGTGACTCTCTTCGAATGGTTCAGAACAAGGCAGTTGATCACAATTAGGTACTAGAGATTCAGGTTGAGGCAGCTGATCTTCAGGAATCATATGGAAATCGGAAAAGTGATGATTATGTGAATGAGTTTCGGGATGTGAAAGCTGGTTGCTGGGATCAGTTGTGGAAGCGGCCAACTCATGTTCATTCATGGCTTCAGTCATGACTGCATCATCGCTAGTATGTGCTTCATGTATCGCGGTTTCGTTGCTAGGCTGTGCCTCAGACATAACGACCTCATTGCTTTGCTGTGTTTCAAAAGTAACCATTTCATCGCTTTGCTGTGTTTCGGGTAAAGCCACTTCATTGCTGTGTTGTGTTTCAGATTCTACAACCCCACCATTACTAGTCTGTAATTCAGAAGTAGCCACACCATTATTTGGAAGTGCCTCGGAATCAGTCTGCAGGTTGCTTGGTGGTGCCTCAGAAACAAACTTCTGGTCATGAGTAGTCTCAGAACTAACAGTCTGATTGTCCGAGGGTGTTTCAGTCTCAACTGATGGATTGTTGAATGTTGCCTCAGAATCAACTTGCAGATTGTTATCTTGGGCATCAGCATTGCCCGACTGATCGTTGGGGAGTGATTCAGAATCCTCTGGCTTGTCCTCAGGAGGTTCTATGGTGTTGTCCACCTCATGATCAGATGTCCCTCCATTGACATCACCATCAGAAACTGGTAATTCAGATGTAGGAAGTCCTTCATCGGGTACTGCTTTGGAATCCGAAAGATCCTTGTCTGGCGGATTTTTCACATCAGAGGTCACAACCATTCTGTCTTCTTCAACAGAAACCATCTTATTTCAATAAGTATCTTCCTACAATACACAAAATAAAACAATTTGCTAATTAATAGTGAACAATAATCAACAAATATTTTTCAGACATCAATAAATTCATACAGTATTATAAATACAAAGAAAACACATATCACATGCACATCAGATATCAACACTAACAATATGTTATTTAAGCAAAGACAAACATAAACAGTATCATTCCATTTATTTATAATGAACATAACCAATAACCATCATTGTTTTACTATGGCCATATTTTAAGAATACAAGAGTTAGAGTTAAGATACTAAATAAACAACTACTAGTATATTTCAAACCAGTGCATGCACTTAACATATTACAATCACAAATGGGCCCAAACATCGGTTGGGCCAGTGAAATGACCACTGTCCGGGTCAGACCGGGTCGGCCCAATTATTAAATAATAATTTTTTCATATAATAATCATAATATCAACAGAACATAACTCATCTGTGGAAGGATCCATAGCAAATTCTCGATCAAGTACTAAACACAGAGCTCTCACATAAACAATGGTGAAAATCAAAATTGGAATACAATAACTGATTAAAAAATTATAAATAATTTTTAATTAAGAAAAAAAACATTCATGAATAGATCTATATGAATATGACCAGATCCACTGACATAAAACGATAAATCTGAAAAAACAAAAACAAAAATTACGATCTAATTCCATTAAATCAAACAAGAGAAATAACAAAAACTAATCCACCAAAAAACTAAAGAGAAAAGAGGTTTTCATGTGAAAGAGACATCAAAAAGAGAGAAAATCGAGAAACTAGGGTTTGAGATCGAGAAATTGAAAAATCAAACGGTGAAAAAACGGATCGGAATCGGAAAGCGTGTATGGAGAATCACCGGAGTGAGATCTAGGGTTTAACAGAGGAGAGAGAAAGAGAGAGAGAGAGAGGGGGCTCACCGGAGATTGGGCCTGGAAAACGAACGAACCCGTTAACCTAATTGGACTTACGAGTTCGAGTTCAAAGGGTTGGTTACTTTACTTACTGGTTGTATATGAAACTTTTGGTTGGTTTTGGTTTTGGTAAAGAAAAAAGATAATAATGTGTAGTTTGTTTTTTTTTTTTTTCTTCAAAAGTTTTAAAATAGGATTTGGATCTCAAATTTGGACTCTTGAGGTCCATTATTAATTTATTATCATCATTATTATTTTATTCAATTCAATTATTTTTCTTTTTTTGTCATTTTTGTTTTTTGTAAATTAGGGTTAGGACCATACACAAACGTGTGGGGCGTGCGAGTGAATAGTGTATAGTGTATACGATAGCCCACCGAATGAAGTGGACTAATAAACGAGTGAGGGTCCCACAATTATGTTGGCTATGCATAGTGTGCTACATTTTATTTTTTGGAGAATTTTTAGCCCAATAATTTGTGTATATGATTTCTACATGATCTTCTTAACCATGGTTTGTGATTCAATTTGATTGATCCAACTACTTGTTTCTAGGTTTTGAATTGACTAGGATTCTACCTTGTATTTTAAGGCTTCAAGTACAATTTCCCCAAAATGGGCTTCCTTTTCTTGTTTACACTTTCTTTTCCACTACATCTAAAGTCAACATTTTGAGTTAGAATTTTAATGTTAGTTTGAGAGACATGTACTCTTACCTCAACCGAAAATGTTACAAAGTTTACACTACCGTTGACTAATCTTCTTTGAGAAATTTGTGGGATATATATGGTGGTTCTTTCTCTTTCAATCAATTTTTTTTCATATATATACGAGTCAGAAATCAAACCGTTGACTACATAATTAAACGGATCAAAACTCTTACCACTTGAACCAATTTTTTTGTTGATAAAAACACTATTGATTTATATGCCATCCACTAGTTTTAATACTAGACCAAAAAATAAAATAAAAAATTGGCCATGAGATCACCGTAAAATGTCATTATTGCTATTTCTTTTATTATATAGAGGGTTAAACGCCAAAAAAAAAGAATTACATAGGAACTATGAGAGGAATTGAAATTCTTAATACATCGTAGTTAACAAATATTCAAGGTGAACTTATATAGGTTGGTCTAGTGAAGTTCTTAGAATGTGCTCCTCTGTAACTGTAAGGTATGAGATTCAATTCCTTCTAGTTAATGTCAATTTTAATGAACTAGCTCATACAAATCAAAAACTCAAGGTGAGTAGTGAGATTTCTCAAATCGGATTAGTCGGTCCTTGAACTGAGTATCGAGTTTTTTTTTATAAAAAAAAAGCTAATATGAGTCGAACAAGAATCGTAATACACAATATCACCATCCAAAGAATGAATGTTTAACCACTACTACCTCCCAATCCAACTTGATTAAATCGCTAATGTGCTTAACTCACTATCTTCCCGTGCACTCTCACTTTCTACCAATTTTTCCGGTTTCCACATAGCCAAACACAATGTAAAATTTTATCCCTTCTGTCCCAAAATATAAACAAAGTAAGTAAAAGAAATTTGATATACTCCCTCCGTCCCAAAATGTAAGAAAAAAAATTCAAATTTTTTTGTCCCAAAATGTAAGAGAAAAACACAAACTTTTACATTTCCAAGAAAAGTTCACTATCTCTCTTACCTTTTTCATAATCAATGACCAATCAAAATTGTTTATACATCTTTTCAAATAACCTTTTTACTAAAAAGCTTACATCCAATCATTATATTTTTCTTTTTCTTAATAAGCGTGATTTTTATTTATTTTTTTACATTTTGGGACGGAGGGAGTACTGTATTTGGTTCAAAATTTAACTAAAATATATTTATTTTTGTTGATCAACTTTTACTTATATCTTACTCTCTCCGGTCCTAAATATAAGAGACTTTTTATTTTTTAGATTCATAGAATGATTGATATATTTGGTCTATATTATGGACCAAATACATCAATCATTTCATGAATCTAAAAAACAAAAATTCTCTTATATTCGGAGGTAGTATAAAGGAGGTCATACTACACGAAATCAATTTTCCATTGACAAATGATTTTCCAAACATCACAATTGGTTTAATTGTTGCGTAATTTAATTTAGAGAAACAAAGAAAGTTGATTGGGTAACCGGGAAGGGGAAGACAACGTCATGGATTAAATCAAATTGACAAACTTTCTTTCATCGTGTCGGGCATGTGTGTTTGGTAGATGGTGTCAGTGTTAGTCTTACACTTACATACACTGACAAAGAGTGGTAGTACATACATTTCCATGCACTTGTCGTTAAACTTGTACACGTGCTTTCACTCCCAAAACGTTTCTTCTTCCTTCTGGACAAAACTAAACCCAGAATGTTGTTGCCCAATTCTAAATTCTAAATTTCTAACCAAGTACAAGTAATTGTGTTTTGTCTTTCAATTCCTTTTCACATTAACATGTGCTTCCCAGAATAAACCTATATACTTTCAATTTCTAACCAAGTACTGTAGTAGTCTAAAATTGATACGTGTACATGGTAATTCTCTCAATCTCAAGATAAACAACTAGTAATTGGAAGCAGTTGTCAGTTGACTTCAAAGTACTACTCCCTCCGTACCAAAATATATGTCGTTTTGAGAAAATAATTTGTACTACAATATATGTCGTTTTACATTACCAATGAAGCATTTAATGCTCTTTTTCCTCTTATACCCTTAATTAATTATTTCTCTTTCTTCTTTCAATTCTATAATTTATCTCTCACATACCATTAATGAGGGATAATCTTGTAAACTAACCCATAATTTACCTTTTCCATACAACAATGATTACATTTCTTAATTTGCGTGATTTGGTCAAAACGACATATATTTTGGTACAGAAGTAGTATTAGTTAAATAATTAATTATGCTTTCTACTCTTATGAAATGAGGTCGCATGTCCAATGTAAAGTGGCTGTCCTAAAATTATTGTCTTTTACTTAGTTTTGTCCTTTTAACTGACTACACTACTATTACAACTACATACTACTTGCAAATTAACATTATTTCATGGGCCGGGCTTGAGCATCAAAATGTAACCCCAAGTGAAGTAGTGATTTCTCATCCCACTCTCTAACACTCTCTTTTTTCTACAAAAATAATTTTTGTATAAAAGTAAAAACTCTTTTGTATAAGAAAATGCTGGGTGGGGTGGGGAAGAGTGTTGGGGCATGAGAAATCACCAAGTGAAGTCCAATTCAAATCGGAAGAATCTACTTTAATAATTCAACCCTTATACTTACAGATTATGATCCGCTCAATTTTTTTAAAAACAATGGAAAATTTTATTTGGAGAGAGATAAACACAAAAAAAGGAGTCCTCTATTTCAAATAACATAAACTAAAATTACATTAATTTTATGAAAATTTGAAATATGTGGAAATTTAAATTAACATAATGTAGAGGATATTTTGAATTTTTTTGTAGTAGTTTAGTTTTTTTTTTTAAATTTATCCATTGAAGTGAATAAGTGAAGAATTTTAAATTCAAACTTTGACCATCATATATAATTTGATTTTCCAATCAACTGAGTTATTCTCACGAGAATATTTTTTGTGATATATCCTTTCAATTTCACCGCTACTAATTGTCATTTTTAAGATTGTTTTTTTTCTTCTTCTTATGACTCCATTACCAATTTCCCATTCAATCTGGGTGAAGAAAGTGAGCATAGCTAAAACAAAGGTGGCTGTTGCTCATGGTTATCATGTATGTGGGTGAAGACAGTGAGGGGGCTGTTGCTCATTAGAATTTTTCTTCTTATGACTCCATGTACTAGATGAGTCAATAAATGTTGTCATGTATATGGGTGAAGAGTGAAGACAGTGAGCATAGCATGAATGTTCATGTGAAATTAACATGTTTGGGAGCATACATGGACTGAAAGTTGCAGATTTATGAATTCATTTTCTGATACTTTGATAGGTGCTTATGTGGTTGACTTGATCAATAAACATGGAGGATGGATGATGTTTGATTCGGAGATTTGGTTGCCAGAGCAGCTTGTTAGCAGAATTAGATCCATTCCTCCACTTCATGTGGATTATGGGTTTGATATGTGTGTCCAAGAGCAAATGTTGGTGCTTTTTCTGTAGGGAATGCTTATAATTCTCTTTGTGGTTAATTTTATTATCAATTGGGAGGATAACATTGGGCGCGAATCTGGAAAATTATAGTGCCGATGAATATGATGTTTTGTTTGGTTGCTTGCTTCATCATGATAGATTCAGTAGAATGGATACAGGGTCCTCTTATAGTTATCATTGTGGGAGATGCTATTGAAATTTGAAACTACACTTCATGTTCTCTGTGATTGTCCGGTAGCTATGCCTCAGTGGCTGAATTCTGTGCCAATGCAGGGCCGTGACATTTTTTATGCTGCAAATTTTAAACAATATGAATCAATCGGACTATGTGCAGGCAATAGTGGAGTGAGTTTTAGGCGAAGGCGTGTGTCACATTTTAGATTCGGAGGAACAGAACGGTCCATAACTGCAATTTTGCAATGCCTAATCTTCCTTGCACGGAGATCCGAAGGAGGTTCCATATGTATGGCAGCAGTTCTGGTGTCATTGCAGCAACAAAGAGAGAAAGGCAGATGGAGATTCGTTGGTGCCTGCCGCGTCTTGGTTGTGCTAGGACTTAGGATTAACACTGGTGCCTTAAAAAGAGGAAGTTTTAGTTAGAGGAGTTCATTTTGACAACAGGTAGAGAAGTTAGAGAGTGGATTAGTGGCTTTGCCAAAGACATGGATTTCTGTTGTGCATATGAAACAAAATTTTGAAGGAGTTAGGATCCTCTCCATTTCACAAAAAAAAAAATGGAAATTTTTATTTGAAAAAAATTGAAATTGGTTGTGATTTTTAAAAGATGGAGCTACATGTGAATTTTTTTATAGCTACCGGTTGTTACAAACAGGGACGGAACCAAAAAAAAATAATGAGGGTGGCGAAAATATAACGTTTGATAAATCAGCCAGTCAACCATAACTAATTTTTTTGGTCAGAACCAATCAACCATAATTAACTTCTATTACTATTTAATACTTGAATACACTTTAGTTTAATAGAAAATAAAAATCATACTCTAGCCGTCCTTGTAAGTATCTTTGAAAAAGTTTAGTCCATAAATGTAAATCTTTATATAAATTATTAGGTGTATTTATTTTTTATTTTTTAAACATACCCCTATTATTACTACGAACTCATAATGGAATATGAAAGACAAATTAAATACTCTCTCTGTCCCAAATTATAAAGGAAAAAATCACTTATTTAGAAAAATCAAAATATGAGAATTTAAAATTTGGTTTTGTCGGTGATTAAAAAAAAGAATTTAATTTTGTGGGTTTTTCTTGAAATAAGTTGTATGGAAAGATGTCAAATTTATTTTTATTGGTTGTTGTTTATTGATAAAATGAGAGAGATAATTAAATACAATTTGCATTTAATTTTATGAGAATAAGTAAAAAAACATTTTTGAAAGTAATTTTTTTCTTTATAATTTGAGACAAAAAAAAATGACATTTTTTCTCTTATAATTTAAGACGGATGCAGTACTACATATACAAATAAAATATAATTTAGTAAAATTCACACATAAACTAAACACATTGTCTTAAAGTTTTTGCATTTCATTGATAAAAAGTTTAAAAGTTGAATTAAAAACAAAGATTTCAATAAAACATTACTATATTTAATTTAAATCATTAACTTGTGTCTTAAAAATACATATTAACTGTTCTTTTAAAATGATTAACAAATATTATTATTTTATAAGTATACTAGTATATTTTTATAAAAGATTGAGTGGACTAAAGAGAAGGGTGGCAGACTATTAATTTTTTTGTAATTGTAGGGGTGGCAATATAGGTGTAACATAGGGATAGTATAGTAGTACTACATATATGAAGGGTGGTGGCTGCCCCTTTTCACTATAACCTGGTTCCGTCCCTGGTTACAAATATTTCCGGTAGGCTACGACCGCTCCGTGGCGCGACAATCGGGTGGAGTTTATTGTAAAATATTAGAAGATATCTTAGTTTGAATAGGGAGATTTGAATTAGTCACTCTTATATAGAGGGACTAATGTTTATGCATATGACTTGGCAAAAATTGATTGTAAAGTCAATTATTCTTTTATTTCGTTTGAGCATTGTCCTACTCGGAGATACAACTAGAAAACTGATGTTTTCAGACAAAAAATTCAAACATAATAGAATATGTCTCGAATTAGATTAAAATTTCGGATAAATAAGGAACGAACTTCGAATTCTTCTAAATAATTGAAACCCTGAAAATATCATTTATTTAGTAGTGAGATTGGTTCTCTTATGTTTCTCTTTGGGTTTCGATTTTTTTTAATCTAAAAAAAATTGGCATAAAGAATGAAAAAAAAAATTAAGAATGGTAAATTAAGGGTCGAAGAGTGATAGCAACACTCTCTAAAAGCCACTATTTTATCGGTGAGCTTAAATTTTTTTTTGAAGAAGTTAAACTAACCCACCTAAATTGTCACTGGAGAGAATCGAACCTAAGACCTCGAAAAAGAGCTTACTCCCAGATTTCAAGTCCATACCACCAGGCCAATATCATCGGTGAGCTTAAATTAAAGTGGAATCCCACATAAAGTAGTGGTGTGAACCACATCAGTTTCTCCCACTTTAGATTTTTTTTTAAAAAAACAATTCAAATCAAATCAAAATACATATATATTTTTGGTAAATCAAATCTATGATCTGTGTGAAACTGTAAAAATTAATTTCTCGATATAAATATGATTCATTTAAGAGATTGACATATTCCAACAAATATTTTTTCCATTCACATTAATAAAAAATCAAACTTGAATTTAATGATTAAAGAACTCGATTATCTAACGCAAACTACACATGCATATTTTAGATATGTTACTTTTTGTATGGTTCTTAACATGATAATGAACCCTGATCCTTTAAATTCATAATTTTTTCAAAATTTATTATAACTAAAAAAAAACAAACGAATATGTTGAGAATCACATGAAAATCACCTAAAAAACATGTAACCAAGTCGTTGAAATTAAATTCATCAGTTAATTTACCAATTCAAAATAGTTAACAAGAAAATATTAACTATAAATTCATCTAATATAGATTAAAATTGAAATAGGATTGTAATTCGAACTTCTGATATTTCATTTATTTATCTTAAATGATAAATGGTATTTCTAAACGTCAAGTATATTTAGATCAGTTGGTTGAATATTTGTACCTAATATGTAGCGACCTGAATTTGAACTCCGGTACACTCATCTATTCTTTTTAGGAGTGAAAATCTAGATACTAAACCACCTGACAAAAAAATCGGTATTTCTAAAGACTACTACTTTAAAAAAAACTCAAATCTAAACAAGAACACCCCAGCTGTCATGTTCTAACGAGGGAATCACTTCTTCTTGATGTTAATACTACTATGAGATCAAAATTAATCAATAACAATAATAATCATTCATTTGCTTTAATCATTTATTTATAATTATTAGCTGGCTGATGAAGTTGAACAGTGAGGTAAAATTGGCGAGTAGCGCGTGGTGGAATGCAGACTTTTCGTTGGAACAACTGGACAGATCTGAAGGTGGGCCCACAATGTGCCCCCCACACATGTAACATTCACCCTTAGATCCGGAAAGATGCATCCTAGCCGCACAAAATATATTACACCAATAAAAAAGATAACTTTACATAAAATTGCTACTAATAATTTTTATTTTATTTTATTATTATAGGTGTCTAATATCCAATGGATCAAACTAGTCAGCTTTTTAATTAGGGTTCGAGAAAAGAAAACTGTTCAGTAATCTGTTTGTCTTTGGCCCAATATTCTTCTAGGGATTGATGAGAAAAAGAAAATTTAATTATTATAATTAAATAATAATGAAAAAAAACTCATTAAAAAAATTCATTAAAAACCCTAAATTCTCCTATAAATACGACACCTCACCCCCCCTATACCTACACCAAACATATCTCTCTTCTTAGCTCTCTTATTCTTTTTTCTCTTGGTCATGGAATTAGGGTTATGATTTTGTTATGATGAATCTTCCATAACCTTCTTTCAATTTTTCTCTCTCCCAAATTAATTAATTATATATAGTCTCCCTACATGATCATAATCATATGGTCCTCTTTGTATTCTTCCACAGCTTTCTTGAACTGCATCCAAATTAAGAGTTCAATTGCATGCATGCCATGGCACTCTTGTGTTCTACTCATTGTTTTGCGGTTCAATAAAGCTGTGGGAAGATACACATAGGGTCAACTACAAAGTAACAAGTGGTTCTTCTCTATGGTTATTATTTTGATTATTTTTCTTCAGTGTTTGTGTGGCTATATATGGGATCATTTTAGTGCTATGCTATTTTCCATTTATTGTGCTATTTGACATATTTTTAATCATTGACCCTTTCTCAGATGCAGTAAACAGATCAATAATTTCAATTGGTAGATTCAAGATGATTACAATTATATGGTGATGATTCACTAAGCAATTGGCCCCGTTTTCTGGAATTAATATGATCTGATCCAAAATCAAGGGGATTTAATTTCTACTCAAAATTACTAAAATTTTGCAATAAATTTCCTTAAATTTCAGATCTTGTAAATATTTTTAATATTTTTTGTGTGTTAACTCTCTGGTTCTTAGAGACAAGAGTCATGTTAAGCCAGACGTTGAACGAAAGGTAAGTATAATATTTTTTGTTTGTAAACAGGATAGTATCTGTGTTTGCAATTGTTTGAGAAGATTTCTCAAGGTGAGTAGGACCATAGACATCAAATCATATTTCTCTCGGATCTTATAATTTATTTTAAGGTTATAATATTTTCTTGCTTTTGAATTTTTTTTTTCTTGCACTTGATTTGATTGATCCTTTTTTTCTTTTCTATTTAATCCAGCAATTTCAAGCAACCTTGAATGGGTAACATATAATTGGAGATGGTTGTTGTTAATTTGCACATGAAAATTATTTGTGATGATGCATAGCTGTTTTGATGTGATAATATTATAATTTTGTGCTGTCCATGCTGAATACAATAATTTTTATAATTTTTAATAGTGTCAAATTTAGCTTCTTCTGCTGTATCCATCATCACTCTCCTTTCTAACCATTTTTTGTTTGTTTTGAATGTATGTTTGTAGCCACTATTGTAGGAAAAAATTATACATCTTACAATGAATCAATGGTCATTATTTAATTAAGATTTTTATGTAGAAAATGTGTCACATTCAATTCATTAATTAAAAACCTTTGATCTGTACTTTGTACTTAGTCGGCTAAATTACAGATAGTTCAGTAATTTAATAAACATTCTAGCCTGCAGATTCAGCACAAGCTAGCATTACTTTGTATTGATCTATTAATTAATCATGATTCCTCTACTGTTTATTTTTATTTTATTTGCAAGATTGGAACAATTATACTGTTCTTATCTTAACTTAACAACAAAAATAAAATAGTAGAAGGTTTTAAATTGCGGTCTGCATCTGCAACATTTTTCTGGATTGTGATGAATTATAACAAATTTGCAGCATAACCACAATATTTACTGCAACTGTGATTTAAAACTGTGAAAGTGTATGTATATCCTAGATTTCTAGATTCATCCTAATCTTAGCTATAGATCAAGATATTTTTTAAATTAGAAAAAAATATCAAAAAGTCACAACAAGCACATTTTTTGTTTTAGGTGCAAGGGACTAATTAGAGGAAGGAACATTTTCAGTTACAAATTGTTACACACAATATTGGACCACATAGAGGTGACCATAATGCCATTATCACTTGTATGGAACTTTCCAACAACTTAAAAATACTTTTAAGCAATTGGTGGGTGACTCTAGCAATAGGTTAGGTGAAGCTTTTATGGAAAAAATTAACCATAAGAATAAACCTATTTTTTTTGTACCTTATTGAGTGTTAGGTTTTGTTTTTTCTTTTGTTTGTAATGTGCTAGATTACCCCCTTTTACTCATGTTTTGTCATTTAAAAAAATTAAGAATAAAGTTAAAAAAATTAAGAATAAACCCATTAATTTTTTTTAATCGGTAAAAAAATGCTTCAGCGCTGGGAATATCTAATATCGGGAATGCCCAAAGATCATAAAGAGATGGGATATAATACTGCAATCCGATCACAAGACGAACAGTATATATTAATGTGATAGAAAAATGAAAGCTACCTAAAAGTAATATTATTCATAAGTAGCTTGTGAAAGAAACTAGGGTTTTCTTTTTTTTCCAAATCAAGTTAGAGACAATTCCATGATGTAAGAAATGATGAGTATTTTTAGATTACCTGCATGTACTAAATATTTTCTTTATTTTGCTACCTATAGCTAGCTAGTATTTAAAATTTGTACCCTTTTTAATTCCACTAATGAATGTGAAGAATTTAGAAACTGTAAAAACCTTTTTAGAGTAAAAAATGGATCTTGCATGGTCTTGAAGAAGAAGTGGTTGATCCCAGAAAAACTGTGTCTATGTCTAAGGATTTAAACCCGACAAAATGGTGAGCTTCAGAGCCATTAACTTTACAACAATGACTTTTAGTTGGTGCATTTTCACGAGCACTTTGAGTCCACAAAATACAATAAATAAATCCATCTTTAATTTTTATTTTTTTTACTTTTTTTAAAAAGTTAATTTAAAAGTACTCATATGAGAGCATGCTACTTTATTATTTGTAAAATCAATATCCTAATCTAACTGTAACCCACTAATCTAACATGTATATTCTTATTTGTTCCTCATTCTATGGCTTTGTTCTATTTTTATTTTAAAATTTTGAATTATAAACATCTTTGAAGTTGAACTGATTGAGAAGATGTTTTGCTTTTTCTTGTTTTGGATCTATTATTAGTTGTTTAGATTCAATATATATTGTCGTTACTAACTTTACTTTATTTAAAATGTGACCCTCACTCATCATGGTTATGTTTTCTATTATTTACTTTAGTTTAATTAATCAAATGTGATGGACCTTAGTGAGGCATTTTGGTCAAATGATGTGGATTGTGGGATTTTTGTTTGTGTGATTTAAATATTGTTCACTAGTTTTTTACTTTGGAGGAAGATAGAAATATATTGAACTGAAAAAGTTAGATTTTCTTGTGCTTTGTGATGTGCCTTAAGAGTGGAAGATTGGTGAAAAGAGTTAAACGACAGAGAGGGAATAATTTAATAGACAATCCTCTTGATCTTGATGTTTTACCAGTGCCATATTTGTCTTGTGCCTACAACACATTAGTACATTATATTCTATAATAATAATATCATTATTATTATTTGAAATTTAACATGGAATGTGCTTCGGTTCAAAATAGAGAAGATAGAATTTGTCCCAATGACCATGAGTTGGGATTTCACAACATATTAGTAAGAATTTCAAATTTTAGATGAAAGAAGTTGAAATTTGATCTTTAAACTCACAATTTTTTGTTTGTAAAAGTGAAATTTTAGTCACTTATCTTTTATTATAAAAAGTCAAAGTATAACTTAATATTGTAAGCCTTGCATTTCTTTTAAGCTAAAGGGGTGCAGATACAATTTCGAAGTATAGGTTGCACCTTCTGAAGAGCAGAGGCTGCAAGAGTTTTAGCCATATACAATTTCGAAGCAAATGATCAATTTCTTAGTATATTATTTTTTGAGAGTGAGACATTGCTCAAATAATGTTACGATGAATCCATTATACTTTGCAAACATTTCCTCTTCCATGGAATGAAAACCGGATGCAATCATGTTTATATGTTTCCTACGTTTATTATATGTGTATTCTGTTTTGTATGCAGTCCCAATCAATCTATCTTGCACTCATTAAATTTAGTCCTTTTATTTTTCACTAGAAATAACAAAAAAGATAAAAAAAAATAAAAAAAATTGCATAGTGCATACACACATATAGTCACATGCCTTTTTTTTTTTGACGCAAACAAACTTAAATTTATGGCATTTCATTCATAATAATATTTGTAATACAAGTCGGAATAACGTCAAAAGTAGTGCGAGAAGCATGGGAGAGAGCTGCTCGTGCAAAAGCAAGAGCGCTTCTGTTTGCTTGACGCCTAGTGAAAACAACTATAAAATTGCTATGATTCGAGAGTAGGGTTCTACAATCATCAATAAGTGAACCATACTCAGAGATGTTTTGTCTTTTATTGTGTACATCATCCACCACCATCTTGCAATCCATTTAAAAAATCACTTTGTGATATCCTAGCATCTCCATCCACATCAATCTTTGTTGGAGACCCCAAGTTTCTCCTTCGGCCGGTGACATTATAGCCTCAATAAAGCTTGTTTTTTATGCTACAAATTGCCCCTTTTCATCTCTAATGCAAGCTCTCATGCTGACTTGATTGCTAGGATTGAATAAGGCTGCATCTATGTTGCATTTCAAGTACCCTGTTGGTGGAGGATTCCATCTATTTTGCTGTTGTTGCTGGTGTGTGATCATAGCTTGCTGGATGGATTGGGGTTGTTTTACAGGCTGTCACGCACTCTGTAGACTTTGGGCGCGGGATACAACCTGTTCAGTAGTCTCATAATAATTCTCCCAAAGCTTTGTATTGCGTTTTTTCCATATGCTCAAAGCAACCATTGCAAAGATAACCATTCTTTTCTCATAGTCAATCGTTCCCAACTCATCCACCTAATACCTTTATGATTTTCCCCTTTTATTCCCCACCAAAAACAGTTTAGCATCCTCTCAATTTCCTCTTCTAAAAAGGTGGGTAAAAGAAAAACACTCATGCAGTAGGAAGGGATTTCTTGAGCAACAGATTTAATCAAAATCTCCTTACGTGCTTGAGAGAGCATCTTACTACTCCAGCTAGAGACACGCTTCCAGATTCTTTCTTTGATGTAATGAAAGATGGACTTCTTACTTCTCCCAATCATCGATATTTTTACAAATATGCACTTTATAAAAAAAAGAATATAATTTTACAAATTCCAAAATTTTCAATAGCACTTAGATATGAAATAACGCCATCTCTTTTAGTTTAACTAAAAATTTAAAGCTTGAATTCAGTCTTATTCAATTTTATTATTTATAATTGTCTTACTCGATTTACTATAGTTTTTTTTTTTTAAAAAAAAATCGATTTACTATAGTTACGTGCCCAGAATGCTTGATTTACAAAAAAAAAATCTTAAAGCATAATAAAGAGTTTGAAATTAAACTTTTTGCATAATAAAGAGTCTTACAACAATATAGTATGATGATCATGAGTATATTGTTGTGTGTGGAGGAGTACAATTTCCAATTATTTCCCATCATGGGTCAACGTAGTTTCCTTTTATTGTTATATTTTGGCACTATGATAAAAGAAATAGGGAAAGTGTTAGCATTATTTTTCATTGGCGTCCTCTTTGTAGGGGTGGTTTCATTTACTTACGTCAATAGCATACCCTACCATTCTTAGTGGCCATGTAGTGTTATTGTTGTCATTTTATTACTCATTTATTATTCCTTCATCACTGTAAAATAATCCAATATATCCTCTTTCAACGGAGTGTGTAACATTTCAATTTACATAACCAAACTCCAACGGATCTTGCCGACATTATAATTTATGACTATCTTAGCAACATTCTTAATTTGAGGTCACAAACTCACAATTGATATCACAATTAACCATGAGCAACAAAAATTATCTAGTAACAAGCATTGCTTTTTATTAATGCTACTTAATTATTACTCCAATTGGCCATGAGAAATTCAAAGGTAAACTCAAATGGCTCAAAGTACTTCTACTCAAAATTAGGACATTTTTGGTTAGGAGCAAATTTATGTTGATTGGAGTGCAAAGTACACAAAACAATGGCTAAATTATATAAAGAAGCATTATTCCAAAGTTTTATTTTGAAATAATGTAAGGATCGAGGCATGCAATGCCTTTTTCTATGCGTGTTATGTTCGATCCATGTCTATTTTCCCTTTAATTTTTAAAACAGGATATGGAATTATCCTTCTAATGCATATGAATATATTGCTACCCCTAGTTGTTGCAAACACTTCAACGTTCAAGTAAGTATTTAATTAGTAGAGCAATATGGTTATCAAAATTGATTGTCCCTTTTTCACGTGCAAGTGTCTTTTATACGTGGAATTTTAAGAGATTCTCGGCACAATCCATCCGAATCACTATGTGATTATTTATCATTAGAAGGCTAACACATGCCTCCGTGTGCTGATCATGTGGAGTTTACTAACAGTTGGGCCTAAGCCTGATCCAAAAAGGTATATAATTAAGATGAAAGACAAATCAAATTGAAAATACACAATTGCTATTATTTTGGTAGGTGGCCATCATTTTACAACATGTAACTATTTTGGCGAAAAAGAGAATATATTATTATAAAAATATTGCAATAAAGTACAAGTATTTAACTAAAATTATTGTTATTATGCACCAAGAAATTTCAAAAATTGCAGAAAGCAGTTTGATTGAACAAAAGAAATTGAAACATATAAAAGAGAAATTAGAATAAGATGAACACAAGAAATTACAATGATCATCCATCAAGATTCATTGTGAATCTTATTAAATCTAACAAAGTTACCTATTGATGATGATTTTTCCTCTCTTCTAACTGATTATGTTTCTGATTTTGTAACTTGAATCTCTCTTTGGAACCGATCTTAATTGGCTTTAAATTAATAGATAGCTAAATACAAAGAATCATCTCTATCAATTGTAAGTTGTAACAAACTTAAAAAACTAACTAACAGGAGAAGTTAACTTGTTCTGCAAGCAATTGACAAATAGTAGGATGGAATGTCAATAGCCATGAACCAAAGTTACCATTGATTAACAAATCTCCACCTCGATAAGGCCACACTATGTTAAAGAGTAGCTTCCCAACTAACTGTATTGTTAACAATGGGAAGACATAGCCAATATATAAGGTATCTTCTCTTGTCCAAATCATCTGCATAGTCAGAGTTGACAAAGCCTTTAACTGATTTAGATGCATATGATCCATTACAGTATACTAAGCACTTGTTTTTTGTCCCCTTTAGATACCTAAGTATCCATTTGATAGCCAAATTAACAATGATCCATTACAAGGTTTCCAATGAATCTTCTAGCTACAGTTCTTATTGCATGGGATATATTGTGGCATGGAGCATACCAGGGTATACACGATGTTTCCTATGAAGTGTTTGGGGTGATATTCTTCATTGCAACTATTCCCTCTGAAGTGTTTGGGTGAAATGGTTGAGATGTGCCGTGAGCGTTTGAAATGAGTTTTTAGTGGAGTATTAACATTTTTTGATTCACTCATGTTGAATCTTCTGAGAAACTTTCCAAGATGATTTTCTTGAGAAGTCTTGATGAGTTAGTAGTCCAATAAATGTAATATTTTCATCTAGAAATAGTTTATAATTGAATTTTTAACCATCTTTTTAGAACAAATTAATCATTTTTAACGCTAAATATGTTATTAATAAGACCAGATATATCAAATGGATATAAAAAGGAGAACAAAACAAATGCGCCACATATAAGCGGAACACCAATAAAAATACTAAATATATACTACCTAAAATTCACACATTATGAAAGTACATGTTCAAACCCCGAGTAAATTCAACCTAATAATATTAACATTACCGGTTGAACTAAGATTTAAGAACAACAAACAAATTGTTACTTTATTTATTTTTGACAATATTGAAGGTGATTGAATCGTGGGTTTTAAGTACCTTTGTTGAGGTGGGTTTCAAATGGGGAAGTTTTCCCATCAAAAACCATGAGGCCCATTGAAAATAGTCCAACTAAAATTTTCTTAAGTGAGACTTAAGTTAACATTAAAATTATTGAACAGAAACAACACGAGTTATTAGCAAGTAACATTACTGCATGGCAACTGACACGTTCTTGTTTAGACCCCGACACAACAAATATACTAGCACATTCTTTTCGAGCTTCTTTATGTAAAATAAATACAAGGGGTGTGTGTGTGTGTGGAATCTACAGTTACAGTGATGTCAAAAAGCAAGAATAATTCCGTACTAAGAAAATAATTTGCTCAGGATTCAGTTCATGTCATTGAATTGAAGGCTTCACCGTGCATCTAACATCACTTACCATATCTCTGTCTCTATTCTTGATGATGATGTCGTGTCACAATTCACAAACCTTTTTCATTTCATGGGATTCTCAATGGGTTCCGTGTGCCCATGTTCAAAATTTCCACTGTTTCCCTCAATGCTGTAAAATAAACTTGGTCTAATAATAGCAACGTAGTACAATTTTCATGAGCATAAATCAATTGTAGAGATATTACGGTATATGTTATATGTCGGAATTTATATTTGAATTTTGATATGTCAACTTATTCATATTATAAAGTGAAATTATATGCTCATTTGTCATAACAAACCACATATATGAATCTATTAAGTATTAACAGTAGAATTTTGAATTGAACTCAAGTCATAAGGTCCAATTAACTGCATCTATATTTTTGTGTCTTATTTATTTTTAGCATAATTGCAGTTTTGGCACCATATTTTCATCATTTTGAATATTTTGTCTGCTATTTTTAAATTTGACAGTTTTGGTCCTTCAATCCTAATTTTTAACTATAAATTAACAATGTGATATGTTTTAAACAATGTGGCATATAATGATCTGGTAATGAGAAAATACCAACATTGATGAAATTGTAAGAAAAAACTTTTGAATTTTGAAATAGGAGGATCAATTATGAAAAATTATAAAAATAAAAAGACCAAAACTGTAATTAAAATTTTATTTTGTGAAATAGTAACAAAAATTCTACCTTTTTAAAGTGATTAAGTGATTGTACTAGAGTTCAAACTCCACTCCAACCCTTGTGTACTTCACGGAATGTTCTTAGCTATCAACTAAACTAATTAAGCTAATTAAGCTCATGGATTCTTTATAAGCTTAAATGAATTTGGTAAAAGGTTAATAAAATTTTTTGATATTCATGAACTTGTTTAAAGTTATTTTCATTTTCTAGTGGAGAATTTTTCCCAATTTAACTATTACTACATGATGACACTAGCTATCTATCTTTATACTAATCGTATCTTTTGGTATAAGATGATGCACAGAAGTGCCATGCCTCTGTGCTGCCTGATTTAATCAGATTTTTTGTGGTCCTACTTCCATCAGAGCAACGTGTTCCGTCACGTTAGGCTAATTGTTCATAGTCTATACAAATGTTAAATTATGCCTTATATTTGGTAAAGCTTCTTTTTCTGATGTCTCATTTTCCTTACAACAATTCCAGAATCCTCACCCTCTCTTACAATATCCTATCCTATTTTACTAATTGTAAGATCAAGATCTTCTCCATATATACCAAAAAGCATAATTAGAAGAAAATGTAAACGAATCGAAACGAGAAATATTAAAGCTCAGAGCGATCCAACGATCCAACCAGAATCAACTAAATTTAAACGAATCGAAATGACAAAGACTAAATCTAAGTGAATTGTACCGAGTGCGGTGGTTAATTTGACTTTTCACCATAATGTAGATTGTGACAATGACAAATTGTGAGTATAGGAGTGTGTAAAACTGTAATACTGTTGAAAACCTAGTGACAGTATAACAAAGACTAGACATCAAGTATCATAAATTAATTACCCAAGAATTCAGCACCAACTTGGCTTTCTAAACAGAAAGAGACATTCAGATTTTGAGAGACAGAAGAGAGAGAGAGAGAGAGAGAGAGAGAGAGAGAGAGAGAGGTGTGTTACCAAAATGATGTCAGGAGAGAAGAGTGGTTAAAATAAAATATAAAAAATGATGTCATGTAATGACAAAGATTAACCTTTTTCACAGAAATGTAGGAGAAGATATTGATTCAATAAACTAAAAGGGCAACAAGAAGAACTATCATCATTAATGATAAAAAGGAAAAGTTGTGAGGGAATCTTCTCTGCAGCAAAACACAATACTATATGTACTTTTTTTTTCACCATTTGATTGAATCATCAATCAGTTTTTTAGTATTATAGTAAAAAATTTAATTGGAAAGTTTCACCAATTCTACACAGACAACTAGGAATTTTTTTTTATAAAAAAATTAAATTAGATTGTAATTTTCTACTGTCTCTTATCTTGCATGGCTCAAACGTGTATATATATCATCTGAATTAGCAAAAGTCTGTGTTATAGAGATTTTTTCTTTCTTTAATCTTCTGTGTTTATGATTTTCATTTTGTAAACAACTACATTGTCATGTTCATTCCAAGATCCAACAGAAAAACAAGTGTTGTAGAGTATAGACCCTACCCTACTCATTTTCTCACAGAAAAAACAGGACCAGTAATAATTCAGTTAAAGTTAGTATTATTTTCTTTCTTTCTTTCAATTCCTTTAACAAAACAGAGAGAAATTAAAACAATTTACCATATATATATAATTGGATCAAATTACATAATTATGCATCAAAGCTATGTATAAATTCTTAAAAGCAAATCTAACATATAATAAGGACATAATTATATATAAATTATTGTCCATGATAATGAAAAATTTGCAGAGAGATTACATAGATATACATATAAAGAGTTGAAAAGATGAATATGCATGAAAAAAGAGGAAATTGAGTTCACCTTGTAATCTGCATCTGAAAGAGAGGAGTTAGCTATGCTTTAGCTACCAAAATAAAGCCTGAATTGCCATATTCTCCCACAGCTTTCTTGAGCTTCTAGGGCTTTTAATCTTGGAGATTTAAGATACAAAAGAAGTTCAAGAAAGCTGTGGAAAAGCATGACCAGAACTTGATGAAAACTCAAAATTAATCTTAGATCTCACATCTATAATTAAGCCAAGTTAATTAGTTTGTGTTGAAGAAGCACTTATAATGAGAAAAAAAAGCTAGGTAGATAGAGATATATATAGAGAGAGAGAAGAGAAGAGAGTAAAAAGGTAAGAGAATTGAGAAAGAAAAATAACCATATACCCCTTGAAAGTTCTCATGGACCACTCTACCATTTATAATATCAATCTACCAGCTTTATAAAGAGAAAAACAAGAGGGGGGTGTATGTGGGGCTATGGGGGTGTAGGGTTCATTTCACTATCACTTACACAATATTACATTAATACAAGTATGCAATTTATTTATTTTAAAAAAATAGAATATATAAAAAATAATTTTACATCGACATATTCTAGAAATATTTTTGAACAGAGCATGTATTATTAATTGAACTAACTCTCTGCACAAGACGAGTACTCGAGTAGAGATCAGTAAAAGATAAGCTACAAAATAATAGTGCTAATATAAATTGAACACTAATAAAAATATTAAAACCTATACTACTTAAAATAGATTTTCTTCTATTCTCATTTTTAAAAATACATTCTTCAAATATTATTTTAGATAGAATTAATCATATGATAATATATAAATTAATAATTTTTTTATTGGACGTGTAAAATTATTTGTTTATTTAATTACTTTTCAAAATGGTTTACTTTCCCGGTGAGTGCTCAGTGGGTCACATACAAACACGTCAGATTGGTAAATAACAATAACCTTCCCAAAAAAGACAAATCAATAAAAAAGAAAATATTGTAATATTTGATATAAGCAAATGAGATATTTAGAAGTGGTTGTAAAAATTGCATAAACCATTCCCATTCCTTTCACATGCAACCATGTGAGCATGATCTCTTTTTATTTTATTTTCTGTTGATTTAAAGTATGGGTGGTTTATGGTCCCCTATCTTTCTATATGTATTAATTAATTTTGTTTCTCTCTTTTTTATTTATGAAAATTAAATAAATTGACAACCACATATATTTACAATTCCAGGTCATGATAATCAATTATTTTGCTGTAGTGCATATGTTTTATATGGAAAAAGAATAATTCATCTCTGTAGCTGTTTCAATATGGTTGGCATATGAGGCTGTCCAAGCTACAAGGGATGATTATTTGTATATATATTTTTAATTAAGAGTTTAATTTTTTTATGTATATATCATTAATATAAAATTTTCCTTTGTTCAAAAAAAAATATAAAATTTTCCTACACTATCAACAAATCAATTACATTTCTTTTCACTTTAGAAGTAATTACAGTGAAAGTTAATCAACTCTATTCATATATGATAACTATTATTAATTGACAGTGTAAAAATTATTTACGATAACAATATTAAAATATTGGCATAAAAAAAGATTGAGCCCAAGATTGTTTCCATATAGAGGGGTATTTTCTATTATTCTACTTATATATCCTGGAGCTATATTTTAACTATGTGCTATACATCTACAACTAGCTACTTACACATATCAAGATGTACAACAATATGAAGTGGTTGAGATTTTAATGCCAAATGTTGGCTCAAAATTACAAATGCCCTTACTTTTATCTGCACTTTTGCCATTTTAGATGTATCAAAAAATTAATATGCCTAAAGTATGTCCATTATCATCAATTCAGCTTTTTATATATTCACATGTGATATGTATACATTTTTTAGGATATTTGTCTAATATGGAAATCCAAAAAATAATTCAAAAGTGGATCATAAAATTTTAGTGAAAAATAAATTTTATAATAGTAAAAATGGAGAAAATGATTTTTTAATAAAATTTACTAAAAATAGTAAGAGTCTATATTTGGACTATTTTTTAAAAATTCATATTAGATACACCTTATTACTTATTCTTTTAATACAAAAATTGTCATGTCAATAAAATATAGACCTCTCAAAAAATGTCAAAAGGTGGACCCTTACAACTTTGAGTAAACAATAAAATTCAAAAGTGTACCTTACTATTTTTAGTAAATTTTAATAAGTATTAGCTTTGTTCTTATTTCTTTTTATTATTATAAAAATTATTTTTTGCTATAAATGGCAAATTAAGGTCCACCTTAGATCATTTTTAGGAGATATATATAAATATATTAAACAAATTATTATTTTTTATTTAATTTTTTAAAAACAATAAAGTTCACATTTGAATCAGATTCATACTAATATTAGACATTCCCTATATAAATAATAAAAATTTATAAGATTCAAACTTCTCTAAAGTGAACTGCTCAATTCAAGTCATTAACAAATATATTCAAATACTTCGTTACGTTAGAATGAGCTTTAATATTCCTCAAAAAAAAAAAAAAAAAAGAATGAGCTTTAATACAGTTTGATTTTCACCTTAATACTTCACTTCATTGACACTGAAAATAGCATAAAAGATTTATCATTATAAATAATTTTCAAGAAGATTCGTATAGATTTTTCTTTAATTTTTACAAAATATGGTCGAATAATTATTCAAATAAATAGATAATAATATGATCTAAAAAGATCGGAACTGTCCAATATAAACACTAGTACTACGCAGGACCATAAAATGTACTGTGACGGTGATGAATGAGTTGGATAGGACATGATGACATAAAGAATAGAGCCATACACTCGCAATATTTTTGGCCATTGGGTTAGTTGTATGATGGTATCATAGCATAAAATATAAAAAATGGATAACATAAGATAATATATATCATCACCATCATGTATTTGTGTCAAAAAAAAAATCATCACATCATGTATTTTTTTACAAAATAAATATCATCACATCATGATCATGTGCGTGCTTGGATGTAAATATGGTGGTTGCGGTATTGTGGGTCCCCGTCGGCGCTCGAATGGGTCATCATCCATAGTCACTTCTCCACTTATTTACATGTTTTTAGGGCGTTTATTTTTTGTTCTTCAGATTAATGGTTAGAATTAATATGGATAAATGAGTAGTATTTTTGAACGTGGATAAATAAATATATTAGAGTTCAAATTCATACAAAGTTGATTTGGGGGTGTAAGAATTTCATCCTCATTTTAAATAAAGAACCACTTTAAATTTTGGAGTCAACTGTTTCACTTTTAAAGTTTAAAATGCCATAAAATTTAATAGAATCTTCTATGAATTGAATAGAAGTCAACCAAAGAAAAATCATATGAAATTTATTTTCTAAGTCGAGTTTTTTGACGTTTTGATTTTTGGTATACTGGAGCAAGTACTTCATGCAAAGTTAAATATTTTTGTCATGCTTTGTGACTATTTTGTATAAAAAAAATTCAATGGGAAGAGAAGAACTTATTTTGTGCGTCTAATAAATTCTTTGAAGTAGATATGTATCTTCACACTTAATTAAGCAACTTTGTATCTATAAAATGACAACCTAAATTTCGTTTATTCCTTTTTAAACTTCTTTTTATGACAAAAATAAAAAGATGTTGATTCAATCAAATAGATATAGTACATCGGATATAAGTACAAATCAACAGCTTAAAACGAAAGGATGAACCTGCGAACAAACTTACAACATCTAAGTTATCAGCATAAAACGACATATTCATGCTTACAAATAATGTGATAAACTTAAAGTTACCGAAATATCTATGTCTCTGGATCGATCTGTCAATCTGAACATTCTAAAAACAGCAACAAAACGAGAAAACAAGAACACCGCACAAGACAGGAAAACAAACATCGTACTGAGAAAACAACTTAATCAATGAGAAAACAACTTATTTAGATTAAAGTAGAAGAAAAAAGATGCACATGAATAATTTTGTATCAAGAAAAGACTCAACCATCCATTTTCAAAGAAAGAAAAAAAATCTAGAAATGAGCTTAAAAGTAGGATCAGCTTACTCAGCTGTGTAGTTGAAAAAGATTAATTTTATTCGTTTTTAAATTTTGTTAGGCTATTTGAATGAAATTTCAAAATATAGAGAAAATAATTACAAAACAGGGCCCAATTTATAATATTCTAAGGGACCAACTTGCAATTTAGACAAATTTGCAATGGCTAATTTGTAAAATTTGGGAACTTATAGAGGTCAATTTATAATATTAAAATAAGAGTTTTGTTAGCGAGTGTTCCTGGAGCACTCTTTAAATATTACATTTAATGATTTTTTTATTCAAAAAGTTACATACCACAATTTTCAATTGACTTTATACATTTCAATAAATATTATTCAAAAACTTACTATTTAAGATGTTTAAAGAGTGCCACAGAGATACTCGTTAGCATTTTCTTTAAAATAATAGGTACTAATTTGTAAAATTTAAAAGAATTATAAGAATCAGTTTAAGGTTCACATTATATAGAATAATGAATGAACTATAAATTCTTAGGTGATATTTGAAATTCTTTAAATTTAAATTTGACAAAGCACTTTGTACATGCATATGATCTATTCATTTTAAAAATTCTCCAATTTTTTCATTTTTTTAACACATCCAATTTTTTGATACAAACAATGAAATGTACATAAAGTAATGTATATTCCCTCTATAAAAAAAAACTTATAATAATATCACCGTATTAAAATTATTCATTCAATCTTAAACATAAAAAATATAAATATAATTATGTATTTTTTTTTGGGTTATAAAATTATGTATTTTAATCGAGACATAAAATAAGTAACAAAAGGGATGTCAACAAAAAAATAAGTAATAAAAGAAATCAGTTTAATTCAACCAGTAGGAACAAAAAATATAATTATGTATTTTGATGTGATACTTCTAATTATTCATTAAAAATAAAAAAAAAAAATATAATTTTCACTTTTGTCATTTATTTGCTTTTAATGAATGATTAGAAGTAAAGCGAAAATGTAAATAAAAATAAAAAGTAGAAAACATGAGAGGTGTTGTTGTAACTTGTAAGGCCCACTGATGAGTAACAGATCACACCGGTTATATCAGCTTCATATTCAGTTTGTTTTCTTTTGGAGCGTACGTACGGATCGACTTGATTGGTTTGTTTTGCTTCGCATGGAAATGAAAGTTGTTACCGTTTGCTTTAATAATAGTATAAAATGGCATACTCGTGTTTACATTATAATTATATGGAAAACAAACATAGAATAAGACGGCAAAATAACTACTTCATAAGATGAGAAAACAAAGAAATATAAACGTTATATTGAGACGACGAAATCATAAAAATTTAAACAAAACTTTAATTAATGTGAATATCACTTATTTAAATTAGAATGAGAAGAAAAAATAAGCACACGGATTGATTTTAGATTAAAAGAGACCCAAAATCACCCCTTTAACGGAAGAACAAACAAAAGTTAAGAAGAAAAAGAAGAAGAAATTTAGGGCCGGTTGGTTTGAATGACATCCTATTCGATTTTAGCGATGTTAAATTTGTAATTGTATTTGATGTAGTTTTTTTTTTGTCAGGAATTGTTGTCTTTGATGTACTCTATCAATTTAATATAATGAATATCTTTGTTAGTCAAAAAATTTGTTTAATATTTATACCTTTACCCTACTAATCTACTTCTACACCTCTATAAACTTTTCTTTGAAATATTTTTTATTTTTACCTTCTAGTTCTTAGAAGAAGAGGTCCCAGATATTTAGAGTTTGAGACGAATTCTGTATCAAATAGTTTCGGAGAGGACAAAGGTGCAATATAGAGTATAAATCAGGAGTTTGATAATTATCTTTGTTTGAGATTTGTTAAAATATTACTTGCTCCTTTTAGGCTTGTATATAAGCAACAAATATTTTTTAGATCATTCAAAAAGTAATATATCTAGACTATAATATAAACTAAATACATTAATTTTTCAATTAATCTAAAGAGTCAATTTTACTTTTATACTCCCTCCGATCTTTATTATAAGAAGAAATTTACTTTTTAGATTCATAGAATGTTTTATGTATGAAGACTATTTGATGAACTAGATACATCAAACATTCTATGAATCTAAAAAGCAAATTTTCTCTTATAATAAAGACCGGAGAAAGTATGAGACCGAAGAGTACTGCATAAAACAAGGATGAAGTGATATATTTATTTAATAATCATTATCATAATCTTTTTAGTATGAGTGATCAATTTCTAAAAAATTGAAGTCAATGACATTATATTATATAATATATAAAATTATTTTATATGACTTGTTGTGGTTTAGGTTTAAATTCTTTCATTTTTTTCGACTTTTGTTATAGGCCCTCCTTTTATTGAGCATGTTTCTTTTTCAAGCAAAGCATGATAAAATAATTTGTTCTTGTCTCGGCATTTTGGGGTGATAAAAAAAGTTTACCATCCAAGGCAAAAATTTCAAAAATATAATAATGGGAAGAGGAAAGACTACTAAAGAGTTTTTTCAAAAATCACTTAATTGATGTGAAAATCTATAAATATATTTTTGGTCTCTATAAATATACTAAATTTAAGTTTTAATCCCTTTTAAATTTTTCTTCAAATTTTAATCCCTATAAAATTTTTCATCTACATTTTTGGTCCCTCATTCTAAGTAAAGTCATATGTAGAATTCATATTTTTGAATAAATTTTTGCTCAAAAGTTTATAAAATTATAATAATCTGTCCCAAAAAAATTAGATTTTTTTAACAAAACAAGAATTAATTATGAATTTTTATATTTTTTGTGGTTTAAAATTCATATTAAATTCAACGTTTTGTTAAAAAATTCCAATTTTTTTGGAAGAGATTTTCATAATATTTTACACATTTTTTCACAATTTTATTAAAAAATACACAGGTTATACACAAGTTGAATTAAAATTAGGGATTAAAAATGGAGATTGAAAATTTTATATGGACTAAAAATTGAAGAAAAATTTTAGAGGGACTAAAACTAAAATTTGGTATATTTATAAAGACCAAAAACATATTTAACTCATTTTTTTAAAGTCCCATCTTTCACTTCTTGATTCCCACAATTATATATATATATATATATATATATATATATATATATATATATATATATATATATGTGTGTGTGTGTGTGTGTGCGCGCGCGCGCGTATTTTCATTTCCATAAAACCTTGTTCGACCAAATTGTCTTATTCATCTATCATATTTTGACAGTATTTTTTATATAATATATAGATGTAAATATTAGCATATAAGATCTTGTTTGATATGTTTTGATTAGTATTTTTAAAATATCAAATTTTTATATTTTTTACTGCTAGAAAATTAAAGATATTAATGATTAAAATTGTACATTGGCGTACGTGCAGCGGTCAAACAAAATCTTATATATAGGACGGAGGTAGTAATAATTATTACATAATTCATTAATAATTAGTCAATGTTTCGTATTAGGTGTCATAATTTCTTAATTCAATACCCTACCACACATGCAATGTGTGTGCGCGCGCCCTTGAATGTGTATTTCATTTCACTTAACATCCTTAAGCATTCTCCCCCAAAATAATTTTAAATTCAACATGTGCAGATGCTCTTGCAAACATGAGATATCATGGCCCTGGATTTCGGATGTATGTAAGGATGGCAGATAGTCAAATCTACAGGGTCCACTTGCACCTTAGTCAATGGGTGAAAATCCGAATTGACTGGGTTCGGGTAACATCCGATATTTCGAATATCAGTGAAAATTCAAGTATTACAATATATTTTTCTATCTTTTGCGTGTTCTTGCTGTGAGTTCAGGTTTGGATGGTAAAACTCGAACCCTCCAAACCCGAATCCAACAGATGTGGGTGTTATTTTGCCACCCAAATAACCTTTGAATTTGGGTTCGAGTAGTAATTTCGGGTGCGGGTTTGGGTAGTGTGAAACCCACACCCGACTTTACCCGTTGTCATTGCTTATAGATTCAATTACTACTCTCCTAGAATCATCTCTGTTTAGTTCTTTTTCCTTGGACTTAATTAGGCCCACTTTGTATAAAAAAAAAATATATATTAGTTATTGGCAAACCAAACCTAAAGAGTTGTAGGCAGCAAGTATACCAAACCTAACAATGTGCAATCTCTGAACATGTCATGGGAAAAAAACATGCAAGAGACGCAATGCCCTCAACATCATGAATTTGGAGAAGGTCAGTTTGCCAACCCTGTGAGGGGCCGGCCATAGGCTCAATTAATGCATGCCTATGACAATGGACATCGGACACAAATACTGACACATAAACACGGATAATAATTTTATAAATGATAGTAATAATTGGATGTAAATATTTTATTACATATGCTAATGTCGTGTCAGTGTAGGATATCAGATCAATTTGAAGTGTCGGTGCTATTTAAATGCCAATGACATCAGATCATAAAGAGGGGGAAAATACTGGTTTTATGTATTGAGAAGAAATTATTAAAAGTTTGAGACAGTAAATATAGAATTGAAGTAGATTCTTAAGCTTAGTGGGGACATGTTTACACTCAGAGTCAGCTGAAGTTTGTCCTATAGCTCATCTGCATTGAACAAAATTCTGAATTTGAAACTTATCAATAGACTAAAAGTAGGAAGAGTTCTTAGGCTTTTAGGGTTGCCACACTCATGAGAGTACTGGGGACAAGCTAGATATATTCAAATTTGAATTGAATCACCTTATAATTTGCAGTGGCAGTAGTAGTGGCAGCCTCCCCACAGGTCACACTCTCACCAGTGCTAGCTTTTTAGATTCGTTTCTGCTTAAATAAGGTAATTACAGCTAATGGGAAAAAATAATATAATTGAAAATACAGTGTGGGTGAGTGGTTTAGAGCGGGCATTTTAGTGGCGACCGGAGTGGAAAACTGCAGAAGAGTTCCACAAAGGAATAATATATCTGCAAATACTCTGATGCTCAAGTTAATATTTGATTGAGTAGGGTGCGAGAATTATCATATCGTACATGAATATGTACCTTTCTTCCGGTGTGCATGTGTCTTTTTATAAATGAAATTTTAAGTGAATTAGGATAAAGTTGAAAAAAATTTGGCGTGATTCATGGATCGCCTATGGGACTAATCTCATCGTCTTTTTTATAATGACAAATATATATTACATTCAAATAAAAGAAGAGTAACACAATAATAGCGCAAAGAGTATAAGAAGTACTACTCGAAGAGAAAAAACAAGAGAAGACAAAAAGAATTAAATAGAAACTAAAAACATAGCGAAGAAAATGAACAAAGAACCGCCACAATAAGGAGATCGGAACCAACCAAAGTAAGAGGAAGAAGAGAAACAAAACTCGGCCGAAACAACAAGAAGCAGTCAACTCGGTCACGTTAATCACACTGTAATTGATTTTGACAAGGTACCCGCAATTTCATGTCCTAGTGAGTAGCGAGTACCTTCCAAATAAAATCCATCTTAGATTGAACTTGGCTCAATCCAGAACAATACGTATTTATAATTATAATTATATTTACGGTATTATTAAAATTTATACAATTGTTTCTCTTTACATATTTATCTCTACTTTTACATGTGATTTGTAATATTAATTTTCTATGTGATTATCATGTATGTGAAAAATGATGACTACTTGGGTTGCAATCACATGTGAAAAGCAGAGACAGGCTTGAGGTATATGTAAGGTCAATTCAATATTGTTCATCATATTTGGTACATGCAGTAAATGTTATGAGCAGAAGACAATTAGTGAGGCCCAATTGTTACAAAAATACTATAATCTACAATGAAATTTAATGTTTGAACTTGCTTGGCATATTGAATTATAAATAAAAAGATGCTCAGTTTTTTCAATATGTTGATGTTATAGTTCAGGTGCCAGAGTGAAATGATTCAGCAAGGGTACAATTTGTATGCAATGTCCCTATTGTTATACTATTCATCTAATTCTACTTCGTCATTGATTTGTACAATGTTATTTTCTTTAGCATGTTAATGGGGTCCATACTCCACAAAATGTATAAATGGTTCATTGAGTTCTGTCTGCAGAGAGATGCCGCATATATAGAGATGTGGTAAACTCAGATATCCTCAGATAACTTTAAATCTATCATGGTCAGAAATCAAAGTAGAGTTGATGTATTGGAGGGAAAAGGAACTTTTTTTTCTTCTTTCTAACAAGTTAAATTTTATTTTGGAAAAAGTTTGTGAAATTTTGGTACAATTTGACGAATTTGGAGAGAATCATGGCCTGAGAAAACATAAAAGTACAGCCATTGCAATAATTATTATACTGAAGTTGTATTAGAGTAAAAAAAGTAAATCGTATTAGAGTCTCACATTGTTACGGTTTTTGGACAGTTGGATGTACATATGTGTTCGGGACTTAGTTTGGACTATTTAATTTTATTTAATGAGATCCAAGTCTATTTAACAATAGTATAAAAGTTCTGGTTTCGGACTTTCGGTTTAGTGGGATAGTTGGAGTGAGATTCTCGTATTTAGATCATTATATTGAAAGTCTATTGATGTACGGTGAGAAGACATCTTTTGTTGGTTGTAACAGTGGTACAAATATAAGATGTGAGAGACTCACACTTAATTTGAGGGGGAAGATTGTTGATTCAAATGTGAGTGATTAGTCGGCTAAATATTTGATATATAAGATCAGTTATTCAGGGAGTGGTTATGGTGCATCAGTTTTTTCCTTATGCACTGTGCATAAGTAATGAAAATTGCTTATTGCATCCCCAAATTGCTTAGTACACCTCTCAGATTACTTAGCGTACCCCTCAAATTTCTAGCTCACCTCCTAAAAATTTGAGGGGTGCGCTAGAAATTTGGGAGGTACGCTAGAAATTTCAGGGGTGCACTAAGCAATCTAGAATATTTATGCATGGTGCATAAACATATGGCTTATGCACCATAACTTGTGCCCAGTTATTCATATACCTAATATCTTAAATTTTTTGGGCTCCCGACGCTCCTTCAAACTCTCCAAACCTAATACGAGGAACAATATGTCTAAACTTTAAATACTCAACTGCAAACTACATCTCTAGTTAAATTGCCGATCTTCATGTCTTTAATTTTCTTATAGCTTTCTAGGTTTTCCTCTTACTCTAGCTAATATTGTACATTCCATTTGATCTATTCTACTCACGATAAAATCTATACATCTCCTTCATTGAGTTTACTCTAATGTTAGAATAAATAAATAATCACATTAATAAGTTAATTAGATCGTTGCCTCAAAAAAAAAAAAAGTTAATTAGATCGCCAACTTATTTTTATGAAGAGGTGGCCTTGGCTTAATATAATTTAAAGAAAAAATTGGTATTAATATAATTAAAGAAAAAATTGTAATGGGTGGGTGAAATTTGGCTTATTAATTAAGTTGGCAAATGAAAATAAATTTACCATACACATATAGACACATAGATAGAATATTTTATCTTTTCTATTTTTGATTTCTCAAACATTTGATAAGGCATTGTTGTTTTGAAATAATAAAGGGAGATAGATAATGGGCTCCTTTTGATGTCCACATGAAAATGACTTAGCAAATAGGTAAGAAATGTGAGATAACTTTATTAAAATGATAAAAGGAAAAAAGAAAAAGGAAACAATGAAACTGAGCCTAATAAAGCCAAAGTGCAAAGGAGTGAGTGAGAGCATGAAGTTTGTAGTAAAAATGAATGAATGAATGAATGAATGAATCTGTGTTCTGTGAAAGAGTGAGTGAGTGGTTCCACTACCAAGCGTGTGGCAGCAGAGAGTGCAGTGCAGAGCAGAGTGCACAGAAAGACACTGAAGAAAAAAAAAGGACAAATGCCAGCACTGGGAAGCACAGAATGAGAAGGATTGATAATGATAGGGATTTATAAATTTCATATTGTTATGACTTTAATTATTAATTACCATATGCATAGCATAGTGATAATTCAATTCATGAATTGAATGAATTGGAAATATATGGACCCCATGTAAGTTACTCTCCAAGGGTGACATGGCCCATGACATGTCTTTTATTCAATAAAAAAAATGTTAATGATAGGATAAACTTTGACAATTTTTTAATTTATAAGATATTTTTGATATATAAGATATTTGATGGATAAAATGTTATTGGACAAAATGTGTTTAAATTCTTTAAAATACATTTTAAAAGTATATATTAACACTTTTAGGAAAAAAATTTCGTTTATTTAAATCTCACAAAATTATTAGTCTCTGCTATTCCGTACAAAAAAATTGAGAATTTAACATTATAATTTGAAGGTGACGAGTTAAAATCTCTTTTTTTTTTATCGAGATCAGGGCTTACACCGCCGAACACAGTGAATATTCCCCTCGCTAGATTGAGGATAGCTGACGCAGAGATTTAAAGTTGTTCCGTACTTAATATAAAAATCGAACTATTGGGAAGATGAATCCCAACTACTCAATCACTTTAGTTTAAATCTTGTTTGTCATAAGAAGATCATTAATGCCAATAATAAATAAATTTATCTTTCCCCAATTTAAAAAAATAATATTATGAAATAGTAATGAATGAGTGTCAATTTTGATAAGCTTGACAAGTGAGATGAGATGCAGGAGTACCGGCGGTATCTAATGATATGTGATGGTACGGCAATATACCAGCATCGTATCAATCTCTTTCCTTCTTCTTAATTTTAACCTTTGTTTTGTACTCCACTCACTCACTATTGTCAAATGTCAAACGCAAAACACAACAACAGAGGAAACAGTACGTACAACTTATCAACAACAAAAAATACAAACAGTACAACTCTTTTCTCTCCATCTATTCTTGTTTCTTTATTAACGTTATGGAAATTAAGTGGACAGTATTTTTATACTATTGTACTCTTTTCTTGAAATTTAAATAAAATTACACCGAAATATTATTATTATTATTATTATTATTAATAAGTATATTCAAATTATAAATATCAGTTTATCATATATATATATGATGGAGAGTGAGGACCAAGCTAAAACGTTTGTTAACCGCTGACAAACAAGATATCTATAATCATTTTGATGCTCAAGTTAGTAAAAAGACAGAGAGCGAAAGATGTAATAAGATTAAAAATTATGTAATCTTACTTAATAACAAAAGTGAATATTTATAGAGAACATCGTTGAAAAGCAGCTGAAATCGATAGAATGAATTACTACAAACGGCGCTCCATCAAAGTTTAGATTTGGTGGCCGTTGAGGCGTTATTAGCCGTTAAAGTGTTACTAGTCAATAAAATATGAAATTGGAGGGAAACTTTGATTAACTTGGACCTTTATGTAATGGGCCTCAAAATAATGGTGGATTGAGGCTTAGACCAATCCACACCATCAACCATTTTGTAGATCAAATAGATCAATTTCACTATAAAATTATTAAACATGTGTATAGTTAAGAGGTGCCTCAAATTTAACGAAAAATTAATTATTACGTTCGGCGATGAATATTTAGGTTTCGATAATTGTTTTTTGATTTCTTGATATATAAATACAAATATATAATTTTACTAGGATTTGTAGATACCTAACCAACCAAAATGAAGCAACCAAATTACGGAAAAGCACATATATTGAGAGGGAAGACAGCTAAATTGGAACGTGACGTTGTCCTAGAGGGGGTCCTAACGGGGTCATCACGAGACAGACACTACTACAAACACTACCTAACCTAACCTACAATACAATACAATGAATGAATTGAGTAAATTAAAGTAAACCATACTAACTATAAGTGGACGGTGATGGAAGTGTGGGACCATACTATGTATCGTGCAAGCAGGAGCATGTGATTATTTTCCAACAAAGGCAAATAAAGGTGTACCTTAGAACGGGACGGGGTTGATAGAGAGATTGTCTGTATTTGAAACAAAGTCACCTTCATGGGGTCACTTCCCATCTCTGCTTAACAGCTTGTTCCACATGCTTCTGCTAATCTTTTCTTTTCCCACCTTCCAAAAATAACGGAGGGAGCTAGCAACTTTATTATAGGACAATTATTCAAATATACTGAATTACTTAATCATGTGAGACTTTTTGGATGTTACCGTAACGGTAGATTGTCTAAAAGTCGAGATTAAAGATAGTTTTATAAAATACTTAATGTATGTTTAATATTATAATGGATAAGTCAGAATTACAATAATTTACTGTAATTTTATAGAAACTATAAAATTATAGTGTATTACTGTGATTTTGACATGTTCATTGTGGTACTAAATATGTGCTAATATTCTTCTATTTGTTAAGGCTTGTGTTAATTAAACACAAAATTATGAAAACTTACACATAAAACTGAAAGCGGGAAATTGTGGATTTGAAAGTTGGAACATTGATCTAAAGGCAAAGATAAGATAAGTAGCTACAATTGAGAATGAGAATAGAGGCAAACATACAATTGGGAAGAACCCAAATCTAATAGAGATAAAGTCTCAAATGGGTAACTAAATCTCTCTTAAACGTACAATTGATTTTTGTATTAATTACATCAATAATAAATTAAATAAAACTAACCACTTCAGAGAAAATATGGGTAACTAACTATTTTTGCTTATAATTAAGTCTAAATGGGATATTGGTTTGCTTTTATAATTTAATCTTGTTAATGGGCCCATTGAAGTTTTTTTTCGTTGGGCTCTCTAAATCCTCGGTATATTGCTAAGGAAAATTAGCCCTTCCACCCCTACACTTAATCTCTCACCCCTACAAACCACCTAATAACCCTATTTTACCCTTTATATATTTATACTTTTTATATTATTTATTTTATCATTCATTTACATTGTTCCGAAAACAACACACCCCAACAATTTAACCGTTCCGGTAAGTATAATAGTATTCCGGTTATATACATTTATCGGAATCATTTTTTAACTGTTCCGGTATACAATTTTTTTTCCAATCAAGAATATATTTGTTCCGGTTTGAAATTTATTAATACCGGAATCTAATGAAACTATTCCGGTATTACAAGGGAAATGATCTATTAATTGTTCCGGTATAAATACAATCAAGAGTATGCAATGAAGGATTGAATTGCAAGAGGCAGAACCACTTTTTTCACTAGATATAATGGTTTGGAAACCTCGAGCTTGACAACTACAAGTTATATCTTATAACCAAATTCAAATAGCAGAAAATATGCAGCCACAAATGATCTAGATGTTGAGATATTGACCCATGACTGATAACAGCTTGAACCATTTTGCCTTTGATGATCAGTAACTTCTCTTTTCCTAGCATATAATTTGGTGAGTTCATTGAATTGGATAGATCCTTTCTTAGCACCTCCTTGCAATGTTAAAACTTAGCACTGAAGATGCTTCTATTTCTGTTTTTTTGGTCCTTATCCTCTATATTCATACCGGAACAATTAATAGATGATATATTCCTTGTAATACCGGAATAATTTTAATAGTTTTCCGGTATAAATATTTAACAAATGGGTATGAATTTTAACAAACCGGAATGAATTTTTCAAGTGTTCCGGTATGAATGCTTGAAAAATTGATAAAATTATCATACCGGAACACATTGAAAAACTGTTCCGGTAAACACATCAAACCGGAAAAAAATAAGAATTTCCCGGAACAGTGTATTCAGAAAACTTGAAATTAATGAAAAAATAATAATGTGAAAATTTTAATATAAGGGCAAAATGAGATTATCAAATTATTTGTAGGGGTGAAAGGTTAATTGTAGAGGTGGGAAGGCAATTTTTCATTGCTAAGACATATATATATATATATATATATATATATATATATATATGCTATTGAGGCCCAGATTGATAAGTTGATTTTTGATGAATTTATTTTTGATAAAAATTTCATTTTTATTTTTAATTTTGACAGGATAAAAATTATACTCTTATTACTTGTTAAATTTTATTATTATAGATAACAAATAAATAATTTAGATCATTAATATTTTGGAAAAAATGTGAACACTCTATTTTTCTTAATCAAATGTGAACAAAAATATATTTATATTAGCAACTTTTTTTATCCATAAAAATAATATTGGTAACATTGTTTGATTGAAAGAGGAATCATTGAGACTTTCTTGAAGACTTTAATTATCAAAGAAATCATTGAGACTTTATAATCCTAACCTGCTAAGATTCTCCACAAAGTTCAGATTATATAATCCGAACTGTATTTTCATATGAAAATGAAAGACAATTTTGGATTTTAATGGGGTTAGAGAGAAACATAGGGGGCGGGAAGAGAAATTTTCTCAAAATAGGGAATTGGGCTTGAAATATAGACCAAAGTGGAGCTCCTGGGTGGCTTGGACCCAAAAAGTAGTTTAGGACAAGCTCAAGCATACATAGAAGAAGAAAAAAACTAAGAAAAATCTACTTGCCATGATAGATACCTCTATATTTCTCCTAAATTTTTCTTTCATCCTTCATTTTAACAAAATATATATAAGTGAAAAAATATTCCAAACAAAAAAAAAATTCCAAAAGTATAAATTTTGACATTTTTTTGGTAAAATTTTCACATTTTCAAAATGTTTTAAAAATGGAAAACTGGATTTTTCCCATATAAAAAATGCCGGAACACAATAAAATTTCCCAAAAAAAAACAAGCATTGGCCAAACCTACACAACAGTGGATGTGCTATATATATATATATATATATATATATATATATATATTATGCAACAAAATGTTAGACGAGGTTAAAAAATGCACAAACTAACCAACAATAAATTGATTCAAATCATAAGAAATTATTCAGACCTCACAAAACCAATACTTATATTTTCCTATTGAAGAAATGCTTACAAATATAGTTTTTTTTGAAGCAGCTAAAAGAGAATTATATTATCACGAGATAAGACAAGAAGTGCATCACCTACGAATTAGAATGACGATTACAGAATCCAAAAAAAATAAGTTAACAAATCACAACAAGCATAAACCGATTAACCCAACAACACAACACAACCACATAACCACCACCTACTCACCCCTCCAACCTAAACAAGCCAATGGGTTGGTATACCAACAACTAAAGTCCACACCGAAATTCTTATGTCGTACTTTGAACCACCACCACACCTGAATTGTAATCTAATCTACATCCTGCTGGACTGTAAGAGATTTTTGTTGAAAAATGTGTTCATTACGGCGTTTCCAAATCCACCAAACAGAAGCAAGCCACAGTACCTGAAAAGCATTTTTTGGTGTGACCGAAAAAAATGGGAGACCAATAAATTGTTGAGTATGTGATACTGCCTCTGAAGACAAAATCCCCTGAATACCTAACCAAGACATCAATCCGCACCATACTTTTTGAGCAAAATTACACACAAAAAATAAGTGATTTAACGATTCTTCTACTGAACACCCTGCTTACAAATATAGTTAATTTTGTTATTTAAAAAAAGTATGAAATTACATCACCATATACTAAGATAACTGATAATTAAGTGTCATACCTTGTTAGTTGAGAGTTGTTTTCCTGTGAAAGAAATTCAACAGAAAACATCACAAAATGTGTAACATCCAACCACCAGCCTCCCATGACTATTTATGATATTCCATCAAAAAAATGTCATATATGATGTGGATAGATATAATTAGTCAAAATAATAAAAGTAAGACAATCTATATTTTGTGTTTTTTATGCTCGAAATATCTGCTGTATATTGGTATTTTTCTTATGTCAAAATACATTATGTTGTCCTTTAAATAATGACACAATAGTTTGAGATCAAAATATATTTTTATTTTTTTTATAATTCTTTGTCCATGTTTGGATCCATGAATCTGTAGTTCAAATATATCGGAACAATTGAGCTATCCAATCCACCTCTTATAGAACAAAAAATCTCTCAGACCCATAGTATAAGAAATTTAACAAGTAAGACTTTAAAATTTAAAGATTTTATTTGACAACTCTATCCATACACAATAAGTCATATGAATCAAACCCTCAACACATAATATGTCCAAATTACTTAAAGTTATGATTTGAGAAGAATAATATCACTTAGATTTGTTCTATCAATTTGTATCACTACATCATAATATAAGATGTTCACAAGTTCAATTATTGGCAATGTTAAAAAGTATTTTGTCAACCAACGAAATTTAGTTTAACAAAAGAGAGTATACTTCCACAACATATCAAATTAAACAAATCATACTTAAAAAAATTATTTAATATTTAGTAGCTGACAATACATCGAATAACATTACATCAACTAGAATGAACTTATGAAAGAAATGTTTAGTGAGGACTAATACACATGGCAACAATAATTGGTCCTTATTTAAAGTTTTGGGATACACTATACTTTGAGATTGATTCATTACTATATCTTTATTATCTTATCTTGAATTGAAAGAAAACATCACTCTCACAATTCACGCGGTTTTGTGGGCATAAAAAAAGCACCACACCAAATCCGCGTAACTTCTTTTTCACTAGGAAATTTATTATTGAATAAAAATACAACAAATAATAAGAACATTAGAATCATACAAAGTTTTGTATACTCTTCTTATGTTCTTTGCTTCCTACCTCATCCTCTTCTTTCTTATCTTTGTTCTCTTTTGTTGTTAATTTGTTATAGTAATTTTGACCAAAACATGGTTCTTGCTACACTTTTGCTAACGGTTCTATTCATTGCTGGCCTAATAAATATAGTCTTTTACATACCCACCAACAAAATTCGTGCTTTGCTTCAAAAAATAATTCCCGACAACAACGTTAATAATGCTTCTAAATCCAACTTGGCTACGACTACGACGACCAAGTTGGATAAAGATGCTAATTATGGGAAGGAAGAACTCAAAAAAGTGTTTTCAACTTTTGACAAGAATGGTGATGGATTCATAACAAAGCAAGAGTTGAAGGAATCATTAAGGAACATAAGAATCTTCATGAATGAGAAAGAGATTGATGATATTGTTGTGAAATTTGATTCAAATGGAGATGGTTTGATTGATTTTGAGGAGTTTTGTTTGTTGACTAAGGAGTCTTTGGGAGGGGGTGAAGAAGAGAAAGAGGATGGTGTTGGTAGTAAGGAAGATGAATTGGAAGAATTAGAGGCTAATTTGAAGGAGGCTTTTGAAGTGTTTGACAAAGATAAAGATGGTTTAATTTCAGTTGAGGAGCTAGCTTTGGTTCTTGGTTCGTTAGGATTAAGAGAAGGGAACAAGATTAATGAAGAGTGTAAAGAAATGATTAGGAAAGTTGATGTGGATGGAGATGGTATGGTCAATTTCAATGAATTCAAGAGAATGATGATGAACAAAGGAGGAAGGCTTGTATGATTAATTACGACTTATCCGACACTGGCATAATATCGGTACATCTATAGTTATATTTAATCACTTATGTTTTCTTAAATTATTTAGGATATCTAATTTTAGTATCGGTATATGGTGTTTTTGGCGTGTGTGTCGTGCTTCATAGATGACAAGACACAAACAACATCATTATACATGTATATTGCATAACACCAAGAATAGTGCTTTAATTTGATTAAGTATTTGTAAATTCTTCATGATGTTTAATTTATTTAATAATTAAAGATGTCGCTTCGTTTGATTGTATTGTTGGAGTTAGCTGACATGATTAAACTGTGTAACCAATTTGTTTAAAAAAATTACAAGCCTATATTGCAATGCTTTAAAAATTGAACCAAAGCGACCAACTAACATTATATATCTATGTTCAATTATTTGAGTGATTCGATTGTAATATTGATCGATTGAGTGGATATTGTTGTTTGTGTTTTTTTCCAGCTCTTCAAAGTGCGTATAAGAAAGCAAAAGTGCATATAATGTATTAATGTATACTCCAAAAGAGTAATGCTTGCTTTTTACATGGTCCACTAATATGCTTTATTTTATCCTTATGTTTTGCACACATCAAGGAAGACAAAAGCTTATTAATTTATTTGACTCTATTGATAGGCTTTTGCTTGCTTATTAAACAATTTTCAAGTAGACTTTTACACTAAAATTAAAACCATGCATGACACCTTTGATAGATGAGTGTGTTAAAAGTGTATCCTTTAACAAAGAGTTATTCGTAGACATTTGACAATATTAAGGTCTTGGTTGTATTTGGCTGATTGGCTATTGTAATTTGGGTAAAATATAGTACTATATATCAAATAATTTGAAATGATATTTATTTTTAGGTACAAATGTTTTTCCCAAACAAAGTTTATATTAAAATATAGATGTAATAATAAGTTGATAAAAAAAATACATTTTAGAGTACAAAATTTGCAAATTTTTCACACACAAATTTGTCTAAAGACAGTTACCTAATCTAGCAGTTTGGCGAGTTCTATTAACATGTATATTACTCGATTATCATCAAAAGTTTGATGCCATCAATTTTCAACAGTTGCAAATTATACTTCTAGTGCATTCAAATGTTCGGACATTGCTTTTGTCACGAGCGAGATCTTAACTTTACTAACGCTCTCAAATTATATGTCGGACAGACCAATAATTGAATCCAATAAAATGAACCATGAAACAATACATTAATATTCCATTGAAAAGTGATGAGCTTAACAGCTCTACAATTGTGTAATGCAAAATGAAAGGCTAAATCAGAGTTCAAGAACTCCTATAATAGAGAGAAACTCTCACAAACAAATTCTACAATAATTGTCAAAGTCTTTTCTCACCCCCACCCCCCTCTAATCAATATCCCAGTCTTAGTAGAATGGTAGTGGAATCATATGCCATGTCACAAACTATTCCTTCCCTATTCAGTTTGGTTATTGGGCCAAAGCCCCAAATCCGTGCATATCACCAACCATGTCACATGGGTGTGGAAACTAAAAGTATGAAAATTACTCATCCCACCCCCTTACATTCTCTTTTCCCCCCACTACCATTTTTGCCCTTAGATGTGAATTAAGGGTGTTTAGAGTAAATTCGGATTATAAAATCCGAACGGGGTAAATATCTGGGGTGCGCAGAACCCGAACTCGTTAGCTACGAATTAGCTAAAAGTTTAGCTACAAATTCTGTCGTAGCTAACAACAACAACAACAACAATTTTCATTTTCTCTCCTTTTGTTCATTATTCTCTCTTTGCTCTCTCTCCAGGGGCCATCAACAACAACCTTTCAATGTCCTTTTCTCTTTCTCATCCAACTCTCTTTCTCTCAACCCAAAATCTCCATTAAAGTCTCATGTCACACATCCATAACCACACATGGTATTCCATTAACATCTCCTTTATGTCCATGGAATCAAGTCAAGAACTCAAGCTCTTACCTTTCTCTTTGTCATCATACTATGGAATTGAGAATTTGATTGAATGTTGTAATCATTTGGAATATGCTTCATTTAGATCTGGGTTGTTAGATTGCTTGCTAACTTGATCGGACTCTTTGAATTTAAAATCGGGATGTATTTAGTGTATGTTTGGATCTGAAGTTTGTTTTTAATCTGAAAACCATTGTTTTTGTTGTGAAGTAACGGTAGCTACGAATTAGCCGCAATATAGCTGCAGAGTTCGGATTTTATAATCCGAATCTGCTAAAACCCTCACAAAATTCGGATTTTATAATCCGAATCTGTTAAAACCCCGAAAAAATTCGGAATTTAAAATCCGAACCATTTTTTACACATGAACTTAAGAGTATTTTGGAATTTTAGGGGGGAATTAGAGAAGTGAGGGGGGGGGGGGGGGGGGGTTGAGGAGAGAAATTTTCTAAAAGTATTGGGAATTTTGGGCCTTGGATAATTCCCCCAAAGACGTGGAGTTAGCCCTCAATCCAATTCTGAAGGTGATGCAAATTTATTATATGCTACATTATATTTGCAAAAATATTGTTCTAATAATAATTTTTCATTTTCTATTTCTCTTTCTCCCATCAATTATTTGGCTTGCTAACTTTATCCCTCCAACAATAGGAATTCTTGTTAGCCCATATGATGTCTTTGAGTGTCTTACACTGCTCTCTATTCTAAATCTTCCCTCCTTTCCTCATCTTGTGTGTTTCTTATATGTGTTAGTGTTAGGGGGCCATTGATTAGGACCCACAAACTTAGTGGGGGCAATTGATATCACTCCTTTCCAACAAAGTTTATCAAGTTGTAACTACAATAATGTAATTTAAATTTACTTCAAAATAGTTATATAAAAAATAATATGTCACACAGAATATCAAAATTCCAAACCCAGCCGCCGCTCCTCATTTACCCTACTTTGTCTTCTTCTCTTCATCCATTAAAAGGGGTGATTTTGGATCAATTTTTGATCTAAAATCACCCCTCTAACTTGTTCTTTCCCTTTCTTTTCATTAAAATAAATGAATTTCACATAATATTTAGTATTTTTTTTTTGTGATTTCGTCGTCTTATAGTGCGACGTTTTGTTGTTCGTCGTCTTGGTGCGGCGTTGTTTTGCTTTCCCGTCCTGTGCAGTGTTGTGCTTGTACGGTGTTTGATTTTCCCGTCTTCGTATGGTGTTTGTTTTGCTTCAGGTTTGCAGATTTGCTTCAATCAAGCTTCAGAGCAGATTCAATGACTTTAGCGTCTTCAACGTTGCAGATTCGGAAGCATGAGTACTCCGAACATTTATATTTTGTCATATCAATTGTAGGCTTTATCATTTGACCCTTTTATGCTATTAACTCGGATGCGGTGAGCTTGTTCGCCGATTTATCCTTTTTAGTTTTTAGCGAATTTGAATATGTTATGATGTCGATTGATGTACTTTACAAATTTGAATGAATGAACATCGTTATTTTTAGTCAAAAAAAATAAAATAATATATCATTAAACACTCTCCACACAAAAAAATAGTCTTGCATCATATGAATTTAAATATTTATGTGAAATATTTGCAAAAAATTGTTCTAATCATTTTTCTCTTCTCTAATCATATGAATTTGTCTCCACAACTAAAATAGTCTTGCATCATATATAAGTGTGTTTTCACTTTTAATTGACATGTCTCATCATATCTCATTTAATTTAATAGTATAACTTATTAATCTAATACTAATAATCAACTTATTCATAATATAACTTTATGTTTTTTACAATTATACATAATATATAACTTGTGCATCATAAAATTAGTCATATTATAGAATACAATTTTGTTTATTGTTAGTTGATGAAATGACCTCTCACCAAGCACTCTCCCCACTCACTACTAGTCCCTCTTTCCTTTCTCCCTTAAAAATGCCCTTTTTAAGAGAAACCCACCTATTATAGGCCCATTGGTCACCAATATAGGAATCTATATCTCACCTCATTGCCTAGAGAGAGAAAGAGTACGTGATGGGATTGCAAATGCACTCAAAATATGCTCTTGACCATCTTTCTATTAGTTTTGACCAAACAATGATATGTGAAATGACCCTAAATTGTGTTATTAGTTTAACTTAATTGACACCTAATAATTAGCAATTACAAGCATATATCTTGTAGGTTGCTTAATGCTTACATATTGCAAATTCGCCTTTGTGAATATCTTGTGCAAAGATGCCATTTGCAACTTACATACATATGAAGAAGAGGAAAGTGAAAGCAATGTACAGAAATCTCTTACTACCCAATAAGGATTTCTATGTTGTATTGCACGCCGTTTATAGTAAAATGCTTATCTTTTCTCCCGCATGGTCCAAATTTTTATTGAGCTTTTATCATTGAACTTTTGTCCTAAATTAAACTAAAAGCATGGTTGAAATTTTACCCGTAGAAATATTTATATTTAGTGTTTGACGTGTGCGTGTCTCAAAATATCTTTGTGAAAAACACAACAAAAAATATTTGAAAATAATTCATAAGCATCCTTCAAGAAATCAAAATTAGTCCAATATAACGCTTTATGAATGCTTCTTCAAGTGTAACGAAAGTATTGAGCCTTCGAGCATCTCGACAACAAAGAATAAGAATTTGTTAAAATGTGTTCATTCATGTGTAAGTAGTAACAAAAAATTAAAAGATGTGATACTTTTAAATATCAAACCACCCTTATTGTTACTTTGACAGTATTTGTTCTAATTAATCCAATGAACTTCGTATTCTCACCAAAATTGTTTAATCATAGCTTCAATATAATCACCTAAAAAAGATGAGTAAGAGAAAACATCTTATAATATCAATTAGAATGGATTGTTCTACAAATTTTATAAGAATCTCAGTATCTCACAACATGGTCATGAATGTCCGACCCAGTAATTTCTGCATTTTTTTTTCTTCAGTTGAGCTGAAATTTGTGGAGGAAAAAAACATGTATTTAGTTTTTCAATTTTAAAATGTATGGGAGGGATGAATAATTGCGGTGAAAGACATGGATAATATCTTAGTAAAAATGCTAAAACTTTATTAGACAACATGAGTTTATATTATGTTTTATGGTAAATTGGAGCAAGCAAAGAGGTTAAAAAAAGAAATAAAAAGTGTAGAATTGTCATCCCCACAGCACAAAAAGGTGGTAACAAAAAAGTTCTTTTTGTACACACTGCGATGATGGTGATCATGATGCCTCCTGCCTGCAATTTCATACACCATCACCACTCTCTTTTCTCTCTTTCCACCCACGCTTATTCTCTCCTCTCCAAATCCAACAACACCATGACAAATTTCTGAAACCACCACCCACCAAAACCAACCAACCAACAAACCAAACAAGAGAGTACATGGACATGGACAACAACACCAACAAGTGTGGATGTTGGTCTGTCCTTAAACGTGGTGTTTGTAAACCCTCTGCTTCTAGACACTCTCCTAACACTATACCTCGTACTAGTGTTGTTCATGATGCAGGTTTTGTTCTTTCTTTCTTACTTTCATTAAGTTTTTGTTTTTTGTTCAATTTCAATATCATGGATTAGTATAATGTTACTGTCTCAAAAATGCTTCATTTATAGCTTTTGTTTTCATGAACCATTTTTTGATTCTGGGTTTGCTTAAAATCATGGAATTTTTTTCATGGGAAACTTTCTTTTATGTGTTTATTGTGTGTGTATGTGGCAAAGATGTTTTTTTTGGTTCAATTATGATTTGAGTTGTGAAAAAGATTATCTTTTTATGCTTTCTCATAACCCTTTTTCACATGCTCTTGTTTAGCACACCCAAAGTATCCCTAACTGCATAATCCTTTTGAAGGAACATAACTCACAGAGGAAAAATATTCCCTTTTGTAAAATTTAGAAGGATTTTAGTTTATCAATGAAGTGGAAAAATATTGTTTTTTTTTCAAGTCTAAGGAATTTCAAAGATTTGCTTGGTTATAATCTTTCTTTCACTTGGAGTGGTTGAAAATTGAAATTATGTTTTTCTTTTTTATATAAAAAAAAGTTATCAGATCCAAGACCAAGACCAAATCTAAAGCTAAATATTTGATATGTGGTTACTTAAGATTTTGTTAATCTTATTATATGACATAGTTAGTTATGTTAGTTATTGTTGTTATCTTCTTTATTTTCATAGGACTTGTGTATAAATATAGATTCTTATGTATTCATTATTGATCAAGTTATCAATGACTGAGAATCTGAGATATTTCAGTAGTACTCAATGCGATTTTCATATGTTTATTGTACAAAAAGTTTGAGCTTTAAGATAGAAGCAATTACATTCTTTAATATTGATTGATGCAGCAACTGAGACGCGATACCTGAACGCTAGCAATCGAGAACTGTGTCCTCCGAATGAAGCTAGACTCTCTTCTGATAATCCTGATCCCCCGCCTCAGGAAAACAAGGCTCCTTGTCAGCTCTTTCAATTCACATTTCAAGAGCTGAAATCTGCAACTGGAAATTTCAGACCTGATAGCATTCTTGGTGAGGGTGGATTTGGTTATGTTTTCAAAGGATGGATTGAGGAAGGTGGAACAGCTCCGGCAAAACCCGGTTCAGGAGTTACGGTAGCTGTCAAAAGCTTGAAGCCAGACGGCCTTCAAGGCCATAGAGAATGGGTGGTTAGTAAAATATATGCTGTTGGTTAGTACTTAGTAGATTGGTATCATAAAAAGTTGTGTAGGACATGGTGGAGATTAGAATGTAATATTGGATTTTGGTTATTGCAGGCTGAAGTTGATTTTCTTGGACAGCTTCACCATCCTAACCTTGTGAAACTTATTGGTTACTGCATTGAAGATGATCAACGGCTTCTTGTTTACGAGTTTATGACTCGTGGAAGTCTAGAGAATCATCTTTTCAGAAGTGAGTTTCTTCCTTAACTTGTTATATAGGAATTACTAGGTTTGTAGCACAAATCATTTTAGTCTATAATTTTACACAACAAGCTTTTTGTAATTCTATCTTGATCAGCATATGTTTGAATTGCCTTTTCTGCTTATTATTGGAATTATCCATTGGAGCAATTAATGATGGCTTGTTGATAAAAGACATGGAATGATTTACAACTATCTGTTCTGTTTTCCTCTATTTCATCTTAATCCTTATCTCACAATAAAAATGCTGATGCTTCCTACGTTTTGAAGGAACTGTACCTCTTCCATGGTCCAACCGGGTGAAGATTGCACTTGGTGCTGCTAAAGGATTGGCTTTCCTCCATAATGGTCCAGAACCAGTCATTTACAGAGATTTCAAAACATCAAACATTCTGCTTGATACGGTATGTGCTATAAGCGATGTCAGGTCTTAAGAAGGAAGCTTTCTCTCTATCTTTCGTTTAATCTTTGATTAATTTCTAATGTATAGTGTTTTATAGGAGTATACTGCGAAGCTTTCAGATTTCGGTCTAGCAAAAGCAGGTCCTCAAGGAGACAAAACACATGTTTCTACTAGAGTTGTTGGAACTTATGGTTATGCTGCTCCGGAATATGTCATGACAGGTAAAAATATAGCAGTTAATAGCTTGAAAGGACTTTAAAAAAATAAATAAGCATTTTAGTCCTTAAAATTACAAGAGTCGTCAATTTAATCTCTAAAGATTAATGAAATAAGAGTTTAGTTTAGTCCCTTAAATTTAGAAACCTTTGTAAGACCTACGAGGACTAACCGATTATGTAATTTTCTGTTTGAATTTTCACCAGGACACTTAACTGCTAAGAGTGATGTTTATAGTTTCGGAGTTGTGTTACTCGAGATTTTAACAGGAAGAAGATCGATGGACAAAAAGCGTCCAAGCGGGGAACAAAATCTTGTTTCATGGGCTAGACCGTATTTAGCTGACAAGCGAAAACTTTACCAACTTGTTGATCCTCGCTTAGAACTAAACTATTCTTTAAAAGCAGTGCAGAAAATTGCTCAGTTAGCTTATAGTTGCCTCAGTAGAGACCCTAAATGCCGTCCTAACATGGACGAAGTTGTGAATGCTCTGACACCATTGCAGGATCTTAACGACTTTGCAATCTTGTCATATCACTCTCGTTTATCTCAACAAGGGCGAAGAAAGAAGAAACCAGACGGAACTCCGCATATCACTTATACTCATTCCAAGAGCATGAGGGCTTCACCTTTGAATACCGGAAAACACCTACGATGATGTTGTGATATTCTCTTCTTTGAAATGCCTTCTTTGTTTGTTGTTGTGTGTGTGGAGATGGACATTTCAAGCTTGCAAAAGTTTTTTTGGTGTTTAAAATCTGTTAGTGTCAGAAGAATGATGAAAAAGTAATGTAATGATGAATTGATTATTTCTTTGAGGTCTCTTTAATTAAGAGCTAAGTAAGTATTAATCATTATGGTCTATGGATAGAAACTTGACATTTTCTAATGATGTAATTGAGAAGTCTTGTATGTATATGAATAGCCTCAAATCTCACAAAGTAGTTTGCAGCTACCTGAATCAATTTCACTTGGCAGTGGAAACAGCATGTTTCTACTTTACTGGTTAGATTTATATATAGACTATACTATGCTAGTATGCTTTATTTAATTTTATTGAATCAAATAGGACTTTTTTGGCACACACAATATTTGCTTGCTATACAAGCAATATGCATTGAATGCAACATGTATGATTGTATTCAATATATAGACCTTAAGAAAATAACTGGACAGAAAATTACGCCTGCCGAACAAGATTTATAATGTGTTTGGTTGAGCGGAAGACAACTGTCGCCATGAGTTTGGAGTTATTCCACCGTGGTGTTTAGAAGCTACAATGTGCAGCTTCTAATCCACCGTGATTTCAGTATTTTCTAAACACTGCATATTTGGATGCAAGACAGTGATTCAAACTTCAAAGGTGGCCTTTTTTCTCTAGTAAATTTGATTTTTACATGTTTGGTTACTTTTTATTATAATTGATTCTGGTTCCAAACTTTAACTAAAAGAGATTAAAAAAAATAATAAACTTTTGAGTTGGGTTGAAGAATTTTCATTACATATCAAACCAAAATTGTTTTATAGAATAAAATAATTTAAACATGATCACTTCACTTCAAACTCAAATTTAGTTAAATCAATTTTATATTTTAGCAAAGTTGTTAATTATATCATGTTTGAAGGATATATTCTTTGTAGGGCAGTATATTAGGCCATAAATAGCATGATCTGTCAATGTTCAGAAAAAGCCACCAGAATCAGCATATATGCTTGAGACCAACAAGAGAGCATATGATTTAGATATATGTATATGTCTTTATGCAGAGAATAATTATCTGTGGTTTGTCTCTGTTAAAATCTGGCTTCTGTCACAATTTGAATGGAATAAAAAAAGAATACGAATTTGCTTTAACTTATACTTTTTCATATAAATGGTAGCTGCAAAGTTTGTTGTTCATACAAAATAAAGCATCAATTATTTATAGAATCTGCTTACCATCAGTAATCAAACTTATGCCACTTCTAGTACTACTATAGTATCAATCATGCCACAATCTTTCATTAGCTCACACCATTCTTTTTTTTTATTAAATTCCCTAGCACGAGACTGACAAAGATTAGGCTTTTTATGTGATTATTAGAAGAAAAAAAATAGTTACTTAATTGAATAAAGAAAGATAAAATTGTAAGAAAATTGTTTAAATGAATGATAAAATTGAAAGAAACGGAGATACCAAAACGTGTTGGAGCATAAAGTGGTTTCAGTTCACTCTCAAACGTAGTTGCGGCTACTGAATTTCAGTCTTCTCTACCAAATCTAATGTCATTCAATACTTGATCAACTAACGTTTGGTGTTGTTCTCTTTATATATACGCTATATGATCCTCCTTTAAGAAATTTTCTTCTATTTTGATCCCTTAAATTAAAAGTGTTAGACACTTTAATCTCTTAAGTATTTTCGTTCTATTTTGTTATATTAAAGATTTAAACATTAGATCGTTTGATCAATTAAGTTACAAAGGTTCGACATTTGATCACTTAAGTTTTAAACATTAGACAGTGACAAAAATGGCCAAAGTGTCTGATAATTAACATCTAAAAAGTAATCAAATAACAAAATTTAATGCATTGGATTGGATTGAATATTCACAATCTTTGGGCCCTTTCCAAAGTCTGTGATATATAGCTGGCGCTGCACCAACAAATCCAATCCATTTGCTACGAGAAACAGAAAGCAACCCAACCCAACCCAAGAATTAACACCACAAATATTGGATTTTCAAACAACAAAAAAACACCACAAATATACTATTGTGGCATGAAGCAAGAAAAGCAAGTAAAAGGCAGAAAACCAGCAATAATGCTACCAAACATCTCAGTGATCACTTGGGTGGCAACCAAAACTATGCATTATCTCTTTCCTTATTATATCAACATGTGCAATCCAAGATAGTGCTATCAAGATTTAGTGGACAAACTTTTAAGTTTTAACAGGTGGTGCTTCTCATCAAATCAGAAGTAGTTACATAAGAACAAAACATGACCTAATATATATCATAAAGTCCTAACATGCATATCAACATTAACTAATTAAAAATATTTTGGTCCTTGTCTTGTCACTGTCACTAGGAGAATTCAAAAGCTTCTTTGCACCGTCCAATTTTTATATAGATGATGATCCGACCTCAAATTTCTACAGTACTATATTTCTGAGGTATTGTCCGTTTTAAATTTTGTTGGGTTAAATAGCAAGTAATTTAATTTATACTCCACCTTTTAGCGTCAATATTCTGACTTCAAGTCTACAACTCTGCGTATTGTCCGTTTCAAGCCTTGTGTGAACCTTCACAATTTTGTCTTTTATAAGGCATTTCAAGCCTCGTGTGAGCGTTTCGTCGAATTGAAAAAGATAAGTGTTGTTTATAAATTATTTTTAGCCTCGATTCTTAAGCAATATAATATAATATAATGTGAGTTTATTTTGTCTACTGAAACACATTTCCCCCCCATAGTTTCATAAAGACCAAGAATCATGTGATAGCTAGATTAAAATGCAGATAATCTTTGGTCTATATATTGTGTACATATATAGACCATAATTAATAATAATCGATTCATATATTAATCCACATAATATATTAATCAAATAATCAATCTTACATAATCTTCTGTTGGCCTACAAGTAACAGAAACCAAAATGTTTGACAATTTACGATCAATACAGAACATAGAATACTATAAGAGCTAACACAGCAATAATCAAACGCACGATGCAAAAAGTGTAACATATGCTTGCTTTTCTGAAACAATGACCATGTGGTGGTGGTGGTCATATTGATCATAGGCATAACTCAATCCTTCTATGTTATTACTATCTTTTACCCTTGCCTACTTCTACCTTTGTGCATTTGAAAGTTACCATTATAGACACGTGCATGAATGCATGTAGTGTGATTTAATTTGGTTTATTGACTGACGCATAACTAATTCAGAGACCCTTTTTTTTCAAATAAGCAAAAGATTTTATTAAGAGGATTTCTATACACAAGAAGTACAACGAAACACCAATAGAAAAGGTACAAAGCTACCAGATAAAGAGAACTGGTCCACAACAAAGCAACAAGAGAGAAAGAAAAAGAAACAAAGCTCCCACGAAAGTGTGGAGATGCAATTACACAAGTACACAAGCAGAAACCTTTATCTTAGAATGCCTAAAACAGGTTCTTGTAACCATTTATAAAGCAGACATGAGAGAGCTTGGGAACTTCCAATCCACCATTGCCATGACATATGTTTAATATCTGCCACAAACCCTGCTAAGTCTTTATTACCATTCTCAAACACAGTATTATTTCTATGCAACCAGAGAGACCAACTAATTCAGAGACTATTGTGTTATTTCAAAAAAATCATAGACTACTAAATTAGATGATGGTTACAAATTCATGGACTAACTATTATCACTCGTTATTATTCAGCATCCTTAAGTGCATATCTCAAGTGCACATTCTATTACTATTGCATCACTCTTTATTATTATCTCTCTCAAGGTGTATACACTCATAAGAGTGTCCACCAAACCCTTTTCTTAAAATTACCTGCTTATCATTTTCTCACCAAAATAAATCTTGTGTTAATTCTGCCATAATACATTTATCGAGTATATAATATTTGTTATTTGAAATGTTCTTTTTTTGTTGTTGACATAATTTGAAATTTTCTTAAAATTATACTAAGTATATTATTTAAAAAGTAGGTAGGAGTATATATATATATATATATATATGTTAGGAGGAAGAAATAAAAGAATGTATATCAGCTCTTTGGTTATTTATTTATTTTTGGTCATCTTATTTATCTGGCTGCATACACTAATTACAGCTAAATATATATTCTCCAAGCTAGCTAAGCAGTTTGTTAGCACTCCAATTATTTAAAGGCATAATTTAGCAGTCTTTCTAATTTTTGTCAAAAATACTAGCGACAGTTTTTTTTTCTAAACGAATAAATATATTATTATTAATAATCAGATCGTTGCACGATAAAAGAAGAACTATAAAACAAAGGTGCCATAAGTAACGCTAACGGAACACCAATAAAAAATTAGCGAGAGTAATACATGTCATAATTATAAGTTCAAACGCGCACGGCGCACCTCAAACTGAATATTTTTTGTAGTTCATCAAACCGAAAACAAGTGTTCTTTTCTTAAATACTAACTTTATATAGATGGGAGATTCATGAATTAAATACACCACTTAATTCCTTCTCAAACATCTGAGCCTACTAGTCTATGGTATAAAATAAATAAATTGAAAATGTCTTATTTTTTAGATAAGTCAAGATAATAGCGGGTATCAAAGAAACTCTAGGTATACCAACTAAGCCACTTCCAAAGACTCTCATCGTCTACCATAATCTCATAAAAGAAAAAATGGGTGAGACATAGAATCTAACCCAATATAAAGTGCAGGCAAACCCAAATGGGTGATACAAATATATAAATCAGCACAAATTAAATCAACATAATCGAGCATAACATAATGAAGAAATAAAAATGCAGGGTATTATATCATAAAATTCTTATATATCAAAGATAAGAATATATAATGAAGAAATAAAAATGCAGGTTAACAACATATATACCCTTGATAAGATATTCTTAAGGTAAAATGGATCGCTTATATATGATAATGATTCTAACTATACCAAATTTGTCATTTAAAAAAAAAATGAATAGTAAAGGTAAAAAAAGGTAAGATCAAACATGACATATGCATGGCTAGCAGCACTGCTAATATCATATCTAGCTCATTCAAAAAATTTCCCATACTTTCTGTCGTATCACCTTGTAATTAGTGTAGCTATAAGAAGAAAGAAATCACAACAAATACACATAGCCAATAATCAAAGCAGGACTAACAGAGAAATTAAAGATAATTATCCATATACTAACCTGTGTAGCATCAGAATGAAAGTGATATATACACACATTTATTGCAATTCCTATTGCACTTTAGCGTCCACAAGTTTGCTCATATCATCAACAAGTTTGAATTCAAGATTGGACCAAGAAACAAATAATGTTAGTCATGATAAGATTTATCAAGAAATTGAGAATATTCTCACAAGAGAATCTGATGAGTTGTGATGAGTTGGAAAGCAATCAATGATAAAAGTGATATTGGCGCGGCTCAATCTGAGATCGTATTTTACATCTTTCTATATGTAAATCCGTCTTCGGATTGAACCTCACCAACATCGCTTTTTCTACTATCCAAATTCAAAACCATCATCAATAATATTCTCTCTTAGTACATATGATAAAAAATTAAGCTAACTATATATAGCTTATAATTGCAAGCAAAGCAATAAACAAAAAGTTGATATATGATCAAATTAATATCAATGATATTCACTTATTCAACCATATATATGGATATATATGAGTTGATGAAGATGGATCCATATTGTTGCAACTACTTAGAAAATTTCAAGTGGTTTTAATTGCTAGCTAGCTTTCTAATTGACTATCTACCAAAAAAGGAAGAAAAAGGCATTTCAACATTAAACAATATATATTCCATTATATGGTCCCATTATTCACCTAATCACAATTATTAAGACCATGGTGGAGCTGAAGAAATTAAAGAAAAGGGTGGTGAATGGTGATGAATCTAAGCTATGTAGGTTGGTGATAATTAGGAACATCACTATAAATTAATTATAAACACACATTATTAATTAATTTTAATTAAATTTTTCCATAAAACAAACTGATGGGAGTCACTATCGATATGCATTCAGGTGGAACTATATATGTGCTAGCAGCATGCTTAAATGAAAAATAATAAATTGGAAAAAGCACAAAAACCATAATGAAAATAGATTTATATCCCTAGCAAAATGAAGTGGATTCTCCACATACTAATTCACGGGGATATCAAATTCTAAGAAATGGACAAAAGAGAGACATGGGTTTGTTTAATTTTGCTTTTGCTAATTTTGTCCTTATACAACATTATTGTAGTTGCAATCACACTAACACAATTCTCAACATTTTTTTCAAAAACATTAGTGCAACTATAATAATTAAACTACCTAGCTAGCTAGCTTCAAAATCAAAATGGATATTAATTAATAGATCACATAAATATAATGTAACATATATTAATGGAGGAATATATTGTTAATTAGTGATGATATATATGAATGAATATGACATATATATGTGTGTAACAAAATAAAATGACACAAAGGAAGTGAAGATTAGAAGAAGATGAGAAGTGGAAATGAGGATATGAAGGGAGTGAAGAAGCATAGAATGAATGTATATAGTAGTAAGGTTTTGCCTCGGGATGATAAGAATTAAGGTGAAGAAGGTGAGTGGAATGATGTCAAAGGGGAGCAAACACTTACTTTAGGGTTTGTCATGCTTAATTTGTACTCAATAAAAATCAAGCTCTTGTGTCTTTGCGCATGCACCTGAAATATTCTTCACACACAAATATATGAAAACACATCCCAAACCCTCCTTTAGTTGTACTACTACCTTTTCTTTTTTGTAGCTAGCATTAATTATTGTTTTTAACTAGGACCCTTTTTAGATCATGCTTGTAATTGATTATGCTTTTGGTAATTAGAGAGAATAAGTTAGTTGGCTTATATGTGCATGCTCTGGCTATATGAACAAAATCATGGTTTTATGAAAATTCTTATTGGATGAATTGTAATTATTTTGACACTTGGGCCCTTTATCTCTCTCTTGGAGGAGGAAAAGGAGACATACAAAATTAACAATAGCTACTTAATTAGATATTTAAATAGGTAATTAAAGTATACAATTTCTTCTAATTACTTGGATTGTGTTAACTTGTGTCATAAGGAACATGTTAAAGAATCTAAAAAAGAAAATTTTGTATTGAAAAAGTTAAACTTTTAAGAAATTGAATGCACAACTTTTAACATAATATATCTATTTTTAGTTTTTTGGCATGTGTCATTAAAGTACATGTGAACATGTGTCTAATTACTAATATGTGTCATTTATATATTATGTGAATAATCTCACTTTCTTATGAAATAAAGTTTAGATGAATTGAGTCTCGAAAGTCCACCAAATCAAACATGCCTCAAGACACAAACAGAGACTCGTAGAGCTTTGATATATAGAGGTACTTACAAATTGTATACCGACATGATTCTTGAACTCACATTCTTGTAAAATATGAATTAATAACTCCTTACAAATTGACCTCACATATTTATTTTAATTTTAAAGTAATATGATTATTATCTCTGTATTTCTTCCATGATCTTCTTGAATCACATATGATAATGAATTAAAAACTAGACTAAGTTGTGTTTACAACACATCCCTTTGAAGATATTTAATGAGAAACCCCTCCCCTGGCTCCCCATAGATACAAATATGGTACTTTAGTTAATTAGATGCATATGTGTGCTAATATAAGAAATAATACGAGGTAGTGGATGGTATATAGTAAAATAAAAGTGATTTGGTCAAAGTGTAAGTGTTGGTGGGAAGAGAAAGGTGCATTATATATAGAGATTGGGAAACAAGGTGCAGAATGTCAGTGAAGGATATATTTAGTGTTGGAAGAAGTTTCTAAACGTATAAAATGGTTTATCATTTTTAATTTCACTAAAACACACACAATGACACAACATAACATAACAAAAACAAAGACACAAGAAATAGGTGAAAATAAGTAAGAAACAAATAAAAGCGCGCGGGGACACCGGCGCCAAAGAGGGCCTGCCTTGAGTGTGCAATGGGAGACACTTTCCTTGGGTTTTGCCAATTACTTGATCCATCCACTACTACTACTTCTTTTCTTTTCTAAATGTCATTCATTTTTTGCTTTCTAGGAGTGTAGTAGTAGTATATTCTTGTGTTCAAATTCTTTCTTTTGAAGATGTTTTGGGAAGTGGAAAAGACCCTTTTATAAAGATTACTAATTCCATTGTATCTCTATCTCATGATTTAGTGGCGATAAGTTCGCATGCCACTAACCAAACATATTCCCCCACGCCTTAAACCATACTCTTTTTCACATTTCTTTCATCACCAGATCCTAGGACTTTCCCATTCCACTATACTACTTCTCTTTCTTTGCCTCATGGAATGGTCAAAAGCATCATACAACTCACTCATATATATATATCTCTAGTATATGTATCAAGTATTGTAGGGTTTGGATACTCTCCTGTCAGTGAATGGTGCTACTCAATCTCAGTTTTGATTTTTATTAATCAGTGACGGTCAACATGATAGTATAATTAATAAACGATTGAGATCAGTGCATGTCACAAAGCATGAAAAGAAGGACAATAGAGGATTTGGATCCAAGTATCATATTTGATAAATAAAAAAATGTAGAATAACATAAGCGAGTGAACTTGTATATATACTTGAGCTTAAGTCTCTAAAAACGTTAACATATATATTTATATATTATTTACTAACGAAATTCTCACATTGACAATGAGAGATTCAAACTTAGATTCTAGTTGAGTTGAATTCTACAAACGGGGTCAACATATGTTGACAAAGAGGGACACTTTTCTTTTGTCACTTAATTTATGAATTTGAATATTGAATTATTTTAATGTTTGTAAATACTAATATCATGATATATCTACTTATAATTTTGCTATGTTAGTTTTTTTAATCATAATAAAATGTCATATTTATATTGGTAATGGATTTTAAGATCCATGAGGTATTCCAATAACCATGGTCAAAAGCTACATGAACTCTTAGACTTTAATTTCTTAACTCACTTGATTAAAATTCATATTCTACTTAAACTCGTGCATGGTTGAATTAGTGAATCAAAAGTGCAGGGGAAAAACATATATTCTCAATGGTCAGAGAGGTCAGAAAATATAGTGTGGTCTTTAAAGTATGTCTGATCAAATTAATCAAAAGGGGACCTCAGGGTGGATATTGGACAAGGACATCCATTTTCTTAATTTAACTGAAACATCTAAAAGTTTTGTGGGGTCGTGTTGGCCCTCTTCCAATCAAGAAAGTTAACATGCTTTCCTTTGAATTCTTGTTCAAGAGAATATTTCAAATTCAATGACTGTTCTTTTCTTTTTTAATTTCTTTTTAGTATACCTTTTTTTTTATATTCTTTTAGTATACCTTTTATATTATCCTTCAAACTTGACTAATTCTGGAATTTATTACTATATTATTGTTATATTATTGTTATTATTATAACTATGACTTATAAATTAGAAGAGACTACGCATCTCATTCAAGCAATATTATTGGGTATTGAGATGTTTTAAGATTAGGTATTGAGATGTTTATTATAATTGGATGTTCAATTGTTCATGAATACAATTAATCCCTGAAATTGTGTCAAAAAAAAAAACAATTAAACCCTGAAATTAAAATTCCATGATCACTAGCTAGCTAGAAATGGCAAATCATTCATTTTTTAACTCCTGTTTCAGCTAGGTGCTTAATGAGCAATATTGGGAGAGTTGTGAGGTGAGACATGTACGAGTATGCAACTATGATTTCCTATGGGAAAAAGATCATATTACATATGTTCTTTGAGTGGAAAATGCAATTATCTTTAAATTATTAAAATTTTTGTCAAATAATCTAATGGCTAACCTCACAAATGAGAGATTTGGAATTCGGACTCCAACTTCTCTAATAATACTGTTAATGATTATTTTGCAAGTGAAATTTTCAATTTGTCACTTAAAAATTACAAGGCAGACTCTTACCTCCTGAGTATCATTACGAATCTTATAGTAGTAGAAGAAAGAACAGGCAAAATCTTGGGGTCTAATAAATATTAGTAGTACTTATATATTTTGGGGTCTAATAAATATTAGTACTATGTATATCTTGGAATTGAGAAACCAAAATGTAAAAAAAAAATGTACACACGAAGAAGTCACTGTTTGGAATAATGTGACGGGTATATGTTTCAGTTATGCATGGCAATGAAGTCAATGGAGATTGTCTGTTTCTGAAGACAATAAAGACACAAACTCCGTTTGCTTCCATTTCTTGTCTGTTTTCTATCTCTCTTCATGCATAAATAAATTGTGCATGGACTCTCTTCACAATATTGTAGATTTCTAGTACATATATATTCACGTGTCCAACAAAATTTGTTTGTTCTATAGGATTATGATTTGTGACCAAAAAAGTGTGAATGCAAAATCAGGCATAGCTAGACTAGAAATGTTGTTTGAACCCATGGGAAATCGGCCCAAAACTCTGTTTCAAGAAGTGCAGAACACCTCAAATTACAAGCAAAGACAGTAATGAAATTGCCATCATTGTCCCTAAAAATTATACCTACACAATCAGTTTTCTAGTTGCTCCACAAACGCGACATCACAATTGAGCACTACTTTAAAATATTGGCAACTATATATGACATCAATGCATGCACATGTGCCCTTGTCCCTCTTGGTATCAACGGGAGAATTTTTCTAAAATCGCCTTTTGATCTCAATTTTGCAGCACTGTGTGTTTTTAAGTATTGTTCGTTTTTGGAGGTTGTCATCTGTAAAAAGTGTTTCGTTGATTGAAGAGTATATTTTTTCTGACCTTATTTATAAGTAAAAAAACATCAACAAAATTGGTCTCAATTATTTTTTATTTTTTTGATAAAAAACTGGTCTCAATTATAAACGAAAGTCAACAAATACAACTCTATTTAATATTTATTTTTCAAATATATCCCTATTTGTCTATTGTCTATGACGAATGTCAATCACATGGAATATGGTTCAATTATACAAAATTGTATGTTGAATGTATTTTTATATAAACATCACAATAGTAAAAATGTGACATCTAAAACATCCCAATGTTGGCACCCCAAGAAGTCACTTAAAAATACCATACCAAAATATATTAAAGTAAAATAAAATAAGAAGAATACAAATAAATTTTGAAGAGACTAGACAAAAACCCAATGCGTAAGAATTTTTTAGCTTCATTCAAAATCTTACCCAGGAAAATTTAATGGGATAAAATTTTGACAAAGGAAAAAAGGGTGCATAGATAAAATAAAGATTCAAATAAAAACAATAACATCAACAAAATCTATATAGCATTAAACCTAGTTTGTCGTTATTGATATCATACCAATTAGAGTTAGGTAGACAACGTGAAGCTATTTATAGATAAATAAATGTTCGTCAATTTATCAGCACAACAACTCACTTTTTCTAAAATGTGAGTAACTTTGAAATCTATTTGTAAAGGAATATGCATGCAGTTCTGCCAACTGTTGTGAATGGTCCACGAGATAATGTGAGGTTGCTTGAAAGTAATGTAACATGTTTTAAATTAGATTTTAGCAAAAGATGATGTCGACCCTTATCAAAAGCAATTTCATTGATCAAAATAACTCCCATCAATTAGGCATGGAAAGTATAAGAGACACCAATGTTGGAAGCATAGCAACCTAAAAATTAGCTTGATAGTCTCTTAATACACCACCTCAAACTGCATTGTCAGGGCTACCATATTTGTTGTCCTATTCGAGTTGCATTTAATCCAAGATATTAGAGGAAGATACCATAAGATTTCTCTAATTCTATGAGGCTTAGGAGGATGAATTTGTACATTAAAAACTTTAAAAATTACAAATTCTACCATATTATATTGGAAACACTTGAAAAATTAGTACGTACAATTTTGACTAACAAAAATTTAGAAACAATAAAATTGATAGCAATTTTCCAGTCTGTTTTTTCATTATGAAATCTGTAACTATTTCTACAAAACTAAATAATGTTAAAATATTAATAATGACACTATGGATGACAAATTTGCATTGGCCGGACCAAGATTTATTCCAAGAGTCGAGGAATATTGCTGCACAAAGCTAGTGTCAAACTGTCAATATGCATGTCAATGATACTTTACAACCAACTCTAAATTTGTACGTCAATTCTTATTTCATTGTTATAACAAAAATTCATAGTTGATTTTGTTAGGAGTCAAGCAAATGATAACGCTCATATACTTGTACAAACAATTTGAATTCATATTAGTCATAAAACTTTTAATATAATTTCTCGTTGTATTGATGCAGATTGTTTGCATAAAAAGAAAACATGTACTACTATTTAGATTTTTTTATTATTTTTGTTTTCACCACAAGTTTAATCTGGTTCGAAAGTTTGTTATGACATTAAGTAGTTTCAGCTTTTTTCCGATCGCAGTCGTGAGAGATGAAATTGTAGTCTTTCCTATCAAATTCAACATCAATCACAACTGAATCAACTAACGATTAGTATTATTTAGATTTCAATAGCAAAAGTAATTTTTATGTTTCACTTCCCCAATTTGTCAGCCATGTTGCTATTAAACCAAAAAAAACGAAGTTTAGTCGGTGTTATTAGCGGATCAAGACGAAAAAGAATGAAATTCCCAAAATAATTTCATCAATCTCAGCCGTTTATTCTTGTTACAATAACCATCAAACGGTGTATATTCCACGAAACAAACACTAACACGCAGTACCCGCGTTATTATGCAAAAACTATTAAACAAATAACAAACGTCACGTTCTTTCCTTCTCACTTCTCTGTTCATTTTCTTTTTCCTTCGCCTCGAAGATACCTCTCTCTATATTTCTCACAATTTTCTTCGTTTTCAGTTATAACAGAATCGCCGATGTTAGATTCCGATATTCACGACCTCTCCGACGACGCCGATTACGCCGCGTCACAGCAACAAGTAAGATATAGATATAGTTATAGATATAATTGTAAACCCTATTCACTTCACAATCGAATTGTTTTTTCAATTAGGGTTTTGCGATTGCGATTTAATTCGATTCTTCAATCATGCACTACTTTGTTTTTGAATTTGAATTTGAATTTGAATTTGAATTGTTTGTGTTGTGATTAGGGATCTGCTAGCGTGATGCTGTGTAACGATAGTACCAAACAAAGCTCTTCGTCTAGTGAACTGGAAGGTGCTGAAATTGTATATTCTAAGGATAATGTTGCAATTCATCCAACTCAGTTTGCTATTAGTGGAAGATTGAAGTTGATTAAACAAGGACCTGCTTTGTTTATGGTGATGATCACTTTTTAATTGATTTTGAATTTGATTTGTTGTTTATGTAAATGTTAATGTTAATGTGTTATTTTTGCTTGTAGACTTGGATACCGTATAAAGGGCATAACGCGGATAATGGCTTATCTGATAAAGGTAGTTTGCATTTAGACCAGACTTGATGACTTTACTGATTGGTAATTGTGTTATTTGGCTGAAATGTTGAAGTTTTTTTTTTTTTTTAATTTATTGTTTAGACAGAAACCTTTATACCATTAGGGCAGTGCCGTTTACTGACATCAGGTCCATTCGGAGGCATACTCCTGCTCTTGGATGGCAATACATCATCGTTGTTCTATCGTCAGGTGAATTTTCTGCTGTTGAGTTGAACGAATTGGATTTATATTTATTGTTTGCTTTTTATTTTTCAATCTGTCGTGGTTTTTTTATTTTTCCTGCTCTGTATCAAGCACGTAACTTCTTTTCTTAATGTGTTATATGTGTATGATATTATAATCATTAATGGGACCGTTGGGGTAAAGAGGGAGTGATTTGCATGTGGTGATGCTATATAAGTAAAATACTACCTTGGATGGATTATTATGTTCTCTATGTATGGTAGGTAATTGAAGTTCCCCTCGAGTTATTCTCTTTGTTGCTATGTTGTCGATAACGCGCTATAGCAGTGCAGTGTGGCGGCGCGGCAATCTACTGCCACACCATAGGCCCGTGAAGCGCCATTGAGAGCTACGGCAATAGTGGCTGCTATTAGTGGTTGAAAAGTGGCACCATCGAGGCGCAATCCCAATGTCGTAGCGATTTGATTGCCTCTATTGCAATTTTGTGGGGATATTCTCAAACCCCCTAATTTTTGGAAGTATTTTTAATTTGTTGAGGGTATATTGGTACTTCCTCACCATTTGAGTGACCTAATATTGCAACCCACATGTTCAATTGTGGCCGTTTTTCATTCTTCTTGCTTTTGTGCTGCCGCCGTTTTCTTTGAGTTTGAGTTATGCCATTGTTGACTTGCTCTCTTTCGAGTTCTCTATTTTGTGTTTTGCCATGTTTGTTCTCCTTGCTCTCTTTCTGTGAAAACGTTTATATTCTCCTTCCTTTATGTTTCTGTTCCAGTTCTTTCTTGTTTTGTTTTTGTTTTCGTATTTCTTCTTCATTTCCGTGCAATTTATTTTGTTTACTTTTAGAACTTGCTTTTGTCTTTTTTGATGGAATGTCATTTTAGTACTTTTAGAACTTTTATGGGAAATGACAAAGTTGATTATAGTTATTATGTTTGATTGCCCCTCTAATTTTGTGCGATTTTCTATTTTCAAATATTTATGTATGTTGTTGGAATTTATGTTTACTTTTTACATGGTTTTTTAGTTTCACAATGGCGGTCATCCCACTGTACCGCTATAGCGTTTTTGGGTTTCGTCGCTATCTGAGATTGACAACGTAGCTTTGTTGTTAAAAGTTACCTGTGTCAGGATTTAGTTCTTGTGGAGCTAGGGCTCATTTGAGTAAACAATTTAATTAAGTGGTTATTTTATAAGCTATTTTAAGAAATTTAATGAAGCTCTTATTTATAAGTTATTCTAGTGAGTTGATTGAACTAAACTGAAAATAGTTTATGAGTATGGCATTAGCTATTTGTAAGTGTATGCAAATACTAATATTTCAAGCATTCCCTTTATGTGCAAGTTTGCAAAAACACTACATCAAATTCTCTTAGCAGACACTGAATGAGTAGATAGCTTGTTCAAGCATAGTATGTAGACTTAGTTATTAAATGCTGGAAGGAAACCAGGGTTTGCAAACCAAGTATGTATTGGCTTTCTATATAATATAGGAAAATGTTATAAACGGTAGAGGGTTTCTTTAAGTAGGTAATAGATTAATGCACGGAATTGACATTTGTAGGTAATTTATGTGATGCATGGATGCAAGGATAGAGTAATTTTATAAAAAAAGGAAGTTCAATGCATTTTAAAAATGTTTTTGAGAGGTTGTCATACTTTATTGTATATGACCCACTTTGAGATGTTTCTGCCTTTTCTTTTGCTTCAGTGCTTCTTATATTAATAGATGTTAAGTAACTTAAATGCCAACCAGTAATAACTTCCAGTTACAGAATTTCTTAAATACTTAGCACTTGTTTATGCCCTTGATCAGTATGACCCAATTATATTGATAAAAAATGTGCATTACTTTTTTATTTATCTGCCGAGTAATGTATTGCTGCTGCATTTAATTGTTGAATTGGATGTGTGCTTTCGCTTTCAAAGTTTATTTTAACTCATTCATCATGAGTATTCTGAGTGATATTGATTAGGTTAATAGGATGTTTGTGTATGTTTGACGAGACTATTTATATCGATGGCAGTTTACATACTTGGCTCAGTCTATTCCTTATATTATGTTTTCTACTATATGATCTTATGTGAATAAAAATCCTTTTGCAGGGCTTGCTTATCCTCCACTATATTTCTACAGTGGAGGAGTCAAAGAATTCCTTGCTACAGTAAAGCAACATGTTCTTCTTGTGAGGTTAGGTTCTGATTTCATTGCATTTGTATTTAATTTCTTTTAGTGCAATCACCAATATGTTGATGGTAAATCTACCTGGGAATTGAGAAAGCCGGTGGGGAAGTTACAGTTTAAATTTAAAAATAGTTTTTGATTCCCGTTTATCACTCGTATAGTTGTATTATATCAGGAGAGAAATATAAAAAGAGAATACGGACATGATAATATCTTTTGTAAACATCATATGATAACATCTAGCTTGGGTAACATATTTTCTAAGCTGATTGTTTGTGGAGACATTTGTCTTTGCTTATGGTTACTTTGGAAGATGTGCTGAATATGTCTTGAAAACTCATTTATACGTAGCTTCTATGGTATTTTTCACGGTTTCAAGATATAGTAAATGAAAAGCTTTTATCAAGAAAAAATAATTTAACGGTCGGTTTGTCATTTCTGTTGTCTATACTGTGAGGTTATTGTATGGAAAGTTCCTTTACAAGGACAGTTATTTTCATTTAATCTCACTTACTATGATTGGCATGAAACATATTTCAAGTTCTACAAGAAGGCCCATATGTTGTTAAATTTCTCCCAACTGGTTTTTTGTGCATTGTGTCTTTTTATTATGTATTTTTCTTTAGATTTAGAAGCCATCATGAGTAACTTCTACTTATTTGTGTGCCAAATGTTTAATATTTCATTTTGTTTATTCTTCTGCTTCATTTCAGATCTGCTGAAGATGCAAACGTATTCGTAGTAAATGATTTTCAGAGTACTCTGCAGGTGTGTGCTGTGCAATATTCAAGTGAAGTGTGTTTAGTGTTTTTAACTGGATCATGATAAGGACTTGGGTATTATGGGGTGGTGCCCAAGTCCAGCATCAAGTAGTATGGAATGCTTGGTGGAGTATTTAAGTGGCTTGGTTCTTCCCCCCTTGATAGCCAGCTTTTAAGGGAGGGTTCCCCAAGTGCTTGGATACTTATCAGATCACTGATCCAGTTTAAATTTTGACTTTTAGCAAAATTATTTCGAGGAAAATATTTCCAAATAATAGGAGGGAATTTAAAATATTTCGAGAAATTTTTTCCCTCTTTTGTTGTGATAGTTTAAATGTTAAATAACTTGTCCCTAGCAAAAAGGATGAGGAGAATAATGAAAATGCTTACATGTGGAATTTGTAATTTAATATTATGTCATTATTTGGCCGGCTAACCTTTCTGATGCTTGGTTGACTTCCAGAGGACTTTGTCTTCCTTGCAACTGCCCAGGGCTGTTCCTCTTGCACGCGGACCTTCAAATATGTCAGTTGACGAATCCACTTTGAATGAGAACCAAGAGAAGAATGATAGTGGTGTCAATAATGGAAGTTTAAGTGTTCCTCAGTTCCACGGGAGACCAAGACATAAATCTCACGATCCTGCTCGGGACCTGTCTATTCAAGTTTTAGAGAAGTTCTCTCTTGTTACTAAGTTTGCCCGTGAGACAACTTCACAACTCTTTAGAGAAAACCAGACTAATGGATTTAGTGCCAATGAGAGGAGAACCCATATCCAGAATAACCTTGATCCTCCAAAGTCTTCCAATGTTGCAGAAAAAATTTCTGATGAAAATTCTGCTATCCCAGATTCTCAGGAGGTAACTCCTATTTATTTAGCATTGATATTAATACTTTGAATTTTAGCTTGCTTTTAGCAAGAAAACTGTGTTGTTATGCAAAATCATTTTGATTATAGACATGTTCAGAGCAGGAGATTAATTTACATAGAGCCAAAGGGAGAGGTGCCAAGAAGTCCACGCTTACTTGAATAAAGGCATTAATATTAGAGAAAAGAAAATATTATTGTTTTTATTAATTTAGATTAGTTCACATTAATTAGCTACTCAAACTAAACATTCACAGCTAAAGTAAAATAGTGAAATATCAGTTAACAAAACCCAACCACAATGACTGTCATGTAGCTTTTAAAAATGATTAGTAGTTTATCATCTTTAGCATCTCATTTAGCCAGTTAGCAGCATGTGCATGATTTTCATTTTGGTAACTATGGTGCTAGCTTTTGTTCAAGATGATACAAACTGTATTAAAAATTGTCTGATTTTAATTGCACATTGTGCCCTGGTGGCATCTGTCAATCGGCATAAATATAGTAGACTTTAATAATCTGATTTCTATTGAAGTAATCTCATATTTGGCGTGTATAGTTATGATTGGTTTGGACATTGCTCATATCTGCAATTTTTGTAGTGTCATTTTTCCATGTTCACCTTTGTACAACATTAATAATTATAATTAAGTAATTAACAACATCTCTGTTTATTTGTTTCTCTTCTGGCAGTTTGACAATTTGTCGCTAGTATGGGGAAAACCACGACAATCCCCTTTAGATTCTAAAGAGGTATGGGCTGTATGTTTCGTAAAAATATTTTGGTTCTTATGCAGACTGCTAGCATTAGATTATATGCTTGAATTTCTCTTGGAATTGCTCACTTGTTATAATGATCATTGATGTTGAAATGTACACTTTCCATGTTGCTTTTGTAAATGAAATAACTGGGAAGGGTTTTTCCTGGGCTGGGGATGAATGAACCAAAACCAAAATCTAAATGGTCAGTATTATGATTTTGGATGGTTTAATAGTTCTCTTGGAATTTCAATTGGCTTATAAAAAACATTTATTTTTATCTTCAAAAATTTAACATACTATATATACATGTAAAAAATATAAAATGTGAAAATAAAATAATTCTTAATACTTAATTGTTAAAATCTCTCAATGGCTATTCGATAGAGATTTTTCTTAGACCAGATGTTTATGTTGAGTGTGCATAGTGGTAGAGTATTTTTGCAGGACATAACGGATTTTATTTGTCTATAAATTAATATAACATAACATAACAAGTTTATGTAAATATAGTAAATTTTGAGTAAATGATATTTTTGTAAGAAGCTTTATTTTTTGTCCTATCCATTTTGATATGGTGTGTTATCAAATATATGATTGTATTATCTATATATAGTACTGCGCTATAAAGGAGCATGCTGTTTCCTGTTGGTGATAAGACAACTTGCATTAATTTTCAGATTTTGAGAGAGAATTGTGAGGATGGTTGAGGAATGTCATTCATGTTAAGTATCCTGAAAGTTTCAGATTCTATATGCTAATTGTTTATTGGGCTCAATATGCAGTGGATTACCTTCTTGGATTCTGAAGGTAGAGTCACAGATTCAGAAGCTTTGAGAAAGAGAATATTTTATGGCGGACTTGACCACGAATTACGAAATGAGGTTTGTATATTGCATCTGTGACAAGTTATAGGCTGAATATCTTGATAATGAGTTGAAATATGCTTGTCCTGTGATATATCTTAACCGCCCGCACCCTTATGTAATATATAAATGTAAATGATAGGTCTGGGGTTTGCTTTTGGGATACTATCCGTATGACTCAACATATGCTGAGAGAGAATTCCTGAGATCAGTCAAGAAGTCAGAGTACGAGACCATAAAGAACCAGTGGCAGGTTTTCATTTACTCTTGAAGAATATATATGTTTCTCTTTCTACGTTCCTGCTATAAACTTGAAAATGATTTTCTGAATCGTAAGTTAAATGCAAATGATTTATGAGACCACTGTCATTTGTAAAAGACTCCGTCCCGAAATCACGAGAATATCCACAACACATTTAGTTTCTAGTTTGTCAAATATTTAAATCAAAATCATTATGAAATGACTTCAGTTTCTGAACTTTTAAGTATACTGATTATAGACTGATCAGTATCCAATATGGGTGTAAATGAGTTGGGATTTGGATAGAAGATTGCCAAGTGACTTTTGATACATTGCAGCTGCGTCATATATTTTTTTCTCACCCACCAGAACCGGACAAGAACTATTGTTTCTTGGTTCCTGCTACCCTGCAGTTGCATAGATACAATGATCTGCACATGGATATACTCATCTATTTTTTGTTGTCGTAGTTTGTTTTCTATCTTTTAATTAATACTCTTGTAATTGTGGAATTTGATAATGGACATCATCATCTCATTTGACATTGTTTTCTGCTGTGCTTCTATAAGCTCCCAACCAAGACTTTTTCGAAGTATAAATTTGTTTATGTACATCATGTAGAGTATCTCCCCGGCTCAGGCTAAACGATTCACGAAATTCAGGGAAAGGAAAGGGCTTATTGAGAAAGATGTGGTAAGCTGGACACTACTTTTAAATTTGAATGACTAAATGAACAGATAAATGATGCATATGTAGTTTTAACTGTTTTTCCTTTATATTTTTTAAGGTGAGAACTGATAGATCAATCACTTTCTATGAGGGGGATGATAATCCAAATGTGAATATTCTGCGGGATATCCTGTTGACATATTCATTCTACAACTTCGATCTTGGTTATTGTCAGGTACTGGGCAATGGTTTTGGGCTTAATCTTACAACGACAATTAATGTTTTTTCCTACTAGGCTTGGGCTTAATTTTTTTTGTTTATTTGACTAAAGGCTTGGGTTTAATCTTGTTAATATCTTTTAGTAACCACATCCAAGTAGCCAGTTTTAATATTTGGTTATATAGATAGTTGTTTTTTTACATCAGTTTTATAGTCAGTTGTTTTTTTACATCAGTTATATAGTTAGTTAATGAGGGAGAGATGATTAGATATTAAAATTTTAAAGAGGAAACTCAGTTGCACAAAGCTCCTGCCACATAAGAAGTCTAAGAAAAGGTTGAACATTCATGGTTGAGGTTCTTATTTTTATTTGCAAGAGAATAATTCCTCGACTCAACTTGTGACCTCCTAAAAACACATTGCAACAACTTCAACCATTGTTTGGGGTGAAAATTGGAAGGACAGTCCAGATCTATCAAATAAGGTGGTTAGTGGTTAGAGAGTGAATTTTTACAACTGTATCCTTATGTTCTCTCTTTTCTGTATCATATTGATACTGTATCTGTATCAAAAGAGTCTGCAATAAAGGTGTTTCCACTGTCTCTCTGAACCAACGCCTACCAATATCATATGTCTTGAACACCAAAATTAATGCTTTGTTGAAGCTATCACCCCTATTTTATATGCGTGTGTGGTCCAGCTGTTTGCTTACTTGATTAAAAAAATAAGTTATGTATTCAGTGTCGACTCAGAGATGGTAGATGAGTGTCTCAAATTCTCAATAGCTATTATCTTCCTGAACCAAATATACAGTATTATGCTCTCGTGAAAAATAATGCCTTTATATGTTTGCTCTTTTGTAGGGAATGAGTGATCTTCTGTCTCCAATATTGTTTGTGATGGATGATGAATCAGAGGCATTTTGGTGTTTTGTTGGTCTGATGGAACGTCTTGGACCCAATTTTAATCGTGACCAAAATGGCATGCACTCTCAACTTTTTGCATTATCTAAGGTTTTCTCTTGTTTCTCTTTCTCCCGGACAAGCAGCATACACACACCTTGTTCATTTTTAATGATTACATTGTTCTATATTTGTTTGTCAATTTTACACATTTCTTGTCCTTGGTGCATTCTCCTAGCATTATATTATTTTCCTATGCATGTACTCAACCTCATTATGCATATATCATTTATGGCTTCTTTAAATAATTTGGGTGTGTATGTCGAGTGATTGCAAGTTTAAAACTCATTTAGTTCTACAACTTCATAAATATATAAGTGGGACCCAATGAGTTTTAATGGTGAGATGATGAACATGACCCTCTCATGTTGGATTCAAATATGGAAGGATCCAACTCTATAAAGAAATTGATTACTGTAGAATTTACTAGATTTACTCTAATTTAAAGTAATTATATGTTTGGACCAATTTACTTGCATCCAGCTGTGTTTCCTTCTCATATTTTTTTTTATTATTTACTGTGTAGAATAATTACAAATGAATATAACCTTTCAATGTATCTGTCTCAACAACATATTTTTTCTTTTCATGAAAAATATATAAGGGAAAATAGGAGTTTTAGGCTGTTAGTAAATTGTTATTGGAACTCAAATTTTAAGCTGTTGGTAATTATATGGTAGTAAATTATTATTGGTATTGATACTTTGATTGTCTGTGTCATGGTGTCTATTTGTCACCATTCCCCATATGTGCATACATTTCTGGGTAACTAGTCTCCACATTCTGAGATATATTGCTTTTAATGTCCTCTTCGACCCCTAAACTTATATTTATTTTTTGCAGTTGGTGGAGCTATTGGATAGTCCATTGCATAACTATTTTAAGCAACACGACTGCCTCAATTATTTCTTTTGTTTCCGCTGGATTTTGATTCAATTTAAAAGGTTAGATTCCTTGAGTTTTAGTTTTTTCATGTTAATAGTGTTGAGTTTCTTTGTTGTCAAATGAATTTATTTTATTGGTGGTACCTTTTGAACATAGATTCACTATCCCAGCAATGTAGAAGGCTGTTGTTAAATGGTTGCGATTGGGTAGTCCTTAACCAGTCTCCATTTGATCTGCTTTGATAAAACTAGGACTCTGAATCTCTGCATCCTTTGAGGAAAACGAGTCCTCACTATATTATATATTCTCCTCTGCTTGCTATAGAATATAGATGATTTTGCCTCCGCTGAAGTTTGATGAATTTCTCTCTTTGACCTAAAAAGCTTTTGAAAATTAATTTTTGGACTTATGATAGACAACTTGTGGACAAATGTTATCTTTTGCCAACACAGTCGATTGATATTGCTTTACTTCTCCCATTATCAATTTTGTACTTTTATTTCATTTCAGGCTTTACATTCGCACAGAACAAACTCTGATAAAAAAATAAAATCTTATCTACCCCATTATCAATTTTGAATGTTTTTTAAACACTCCTTCCTCCCCTCAAAATACAAAAGATCTGAGACCAAGTCTTGTTGATCCGTGCCTGAAAATATTAAAGTATGGCCTCTCTTTCCGACAAAGTCTCTCCCAATTGCACTTGATGTTAGTACACATCAAGTTATTGGTGTTTCTGATTTGCAAATTGCAAGCCTGATAGGTTTAGCCTTGCCTTGAATTATCTGAAACATTTATATACAATTCTCATTTAAACAACTAATAATATTGATTTACATTTCAGGGAGTTTGAGTACGAACAAACAATGCGCTTGTGGGAAGTATTGTGGACACATTATCCCTCAGAACATCTGCACCTTTATGTATGTGTTGCAGTATTGAAACGATACCGTAGTAAAATAATGGGAGAAGAAATGGACTTTGACAACCTTTTGAAGTTTATAAATGAGTTAAGCGGTCACATTGACCTTGATGCGGCGTTAAGGGATGCAGAGGCTCTATCCATATGTGCAGGTGAGGAAGGTGCAGCTCGTATCCCACCTGGTACTCCACCATCGCTTCCTGTTGATGATGGTTCGTTTTACATCCAACAAGATGAAGTATTATAGATAAATTTTTAGTAGGCATAAATTTCTTCTTTTTTTTTTTCTGGATACAAAGTCATAAATTTCTTTAGTGATGCATGGATATTAATCAACTTCATTGTTCATTTCTGATTTGATTGAGCTACTAAATGCATTGTAATTATCTTTGTAAATTGTGTCAAAGCCCGATGCCAATACATTTGTTCCTTGTCTTAAACTCCTGCGCCTAGTATTCTTCAGTCTTCACTACTAGTGTAGTCTCAAATTGATTGCGACAAACCAAAATGAATGTTAAAAGATTGTAATATGAAAATGTAATTAAAGTATTGTGTTTGGGCAAATTAATGCATGTTCAAGATATATCAGGTTTTCTGGTTAAAAAAAAAGATATATCAAATTTTGAATGCTTATCAAAACATGATATATAAGGTTTTGAGTCCCACTTCAACTTTAAGTAACAAAAAAGTCGGTATATCATAATTTTCAGAGCTCAAAGGAAAAGAGATTTTTTACATACATGCATTCTTGCTTATCGTTGGAATAAGAAAATGAATTTAATTTTTGTTGCAAGATTTCATAATGGAATAACAAAAAGCTACTTTAAATGAAATTGATCAAACATGAGAATGTTTCAAAAATCAATATATCTATATAGTACCATTTTACAGTACGTTTACCACTTCTGACTTCTAATACTCTTTTACAAAAGAGTCATGAATAACAATGTTATTTTATTTTAAATATGATATACTCCCTTGTTCTTTTTTACATGGCTTAAATATATAGTATTTTTTACGCATGGTTTGACACTTTAGTTGAGAGGTTAGATTAATGGAGTAACAACATGGTTTGACACATTCAATTGAATGACCAACAAAACGACCGTTTCCTCATTTTAGTCCTGACGCGGTTGTTTCACAAATACTACTAATACAGATATAACTTGTGTTACTTATGTTTGCAGGCATGTACAGTAACCAACCATACTGAAGTAGAAATATAAACACCAAAGACAGCACGTGCCCACATAAAAAACAGTACCATGAATGCATGTCGAACATCTTCATCATCCATGTATATGACGTTGCCTATTGATTAAGACAAACAAACCCAAAGGCTTTGTTTGTTTACCTAACGTCACAAATCAAATTAATCAATAGAGAGACACACTTTGAATTTGAACCCACTCCTCCATACCCCTATAACATCCTAGATGTGGTCTCAAACCTAGCTAGCCCATGCCCATATATACAATTTTGTCAATATAAGTTGAAACTTCAAATGCTGATTTGGTAGTGTTTATTTTAGACCACTCAACTCGCCGGTCCAACGGGACAAATAAGCATATTCATGCATTATTATTAAGAGTTAGCTAAGAATATTTTGTTTGGGTTTGGATTTTTTTGATAATCTGAAGAAATTTAATTGACGTTTTGAATGAGAATTGGTTGAAGTGGTCCTTTTTTGGTCGAAGTGTTTGTTGATTGGACCATTTGAACACATGGGCTAGCTTCTTCAAATCTTCAATTGCGCATGGCATTTTCTTTGACAAAGTTTATTATTGTGACTAGTTGACAAATTTGTTTTAATTTTAGTTTTTGAAAATTGTTAGGGCACTAGTAAAACCTAGTATATTTATGTTAAATATTTATTAAATATAGAAGTTACATTTTGAGTTTCTTAAATAATGCTCTCGATGCACTATTTAGCATGATCTTTTATTAAATTTGTTGTTTTAATTTGGTTAATAAATCTGTCTTAGAAAAAATTGGTTAATTATATAATACTCCTCTTGCTCCTATACTTTATCAATAAATTTGTCTCTAAATATAAGCTTGTGTGCTAAATTACTAAATGCATTTATTTATTTTTGAAAGTATTAATTAATACTATTAATTTGTTTAGAAATACAAAAAGTCTATTAAATACTCTCCCAATACTTTTCTTTTTAAGCACTCTCCCGATACTTGTTATAAGAAAAATTTAAACTAGTTTGATTCTTATTATTATAAGGAAAAGTCACAATTTTTAAGGTATATATTCATTTAATGTTTATCTATTTTGTAAATTAAAATATTTTTCACATCTAGACTAATCATTCGAAACAAAAAACTCATTTCAGGTATTAAAACTTCACAATTTCTATAAGAGACCAGAACTAATTATTATCTCAATTTTGATAAAATAATTATGGTTACAATATTAGTTTTATATTTTTCTTCTTATACAGTATTAGTAGTATCAAAGAAAATACATTTATCTATATGCAAATACTAAGTAATTAGAAACGGATATAGTAATGGTAGTATACTGTATAAGTATTGGTGCAGAAAATGAAAGGGAAATAAAAGCGTGTAGGTTTGGGAGTTGGGGTGCACCGGCCCAGATTTGGGTGTTCCTTCCTGGTGTGGATGGATGATCATGATGAACATCACGTGGAATCCGCTATCATATCTATTCTGACACCGATTAACTGCCGCTGTGATTTTGAGAGTCTCATAGGAGACAGACAATTGTCTCAAACTTTCATATGTTGGGACTTTACTATGTGCTGCGTGGCTCTCTCTACTGCTTAATACTCCCTCCGTCCCAAAATGTAAGCAAATATAATTGACTATTGATGTATACATCAATAGTCAAATGTATTTAAAAATTCAAATTTATTTACATTTTGAGACGGATGAAGTACAATACCCGTATAAAAGGAAAAAAAATTACATTCATTAAAAATTGATATTTTTGTCTTAAAATAATTGACGTAGTTTACTATTACTTCCTCCATAGCAAAATATAAGTCATTTTAACCAAATTACACAAATTAAAAAATACAATCATTGTTGTATAGTTTACAAAAATTGTCCTTCATTAATAATATAGAAAATATAAATTGAAGAAGTAAAAGAAGAGAGAGTAATAAATAGTTAAGGGTACAATAATAAGAAAAATAGCATTAAATATTTCATTGGTAATGTAAAACGATTTATATTTTGATACAAGTTTTTTCTCAAAGTGACTTATATTTTGGTACGTATTAGTACTATTTATTTTGATCATATTTTTCTACAAATGTTTACGATAAGTACTATTTTTGAAATTTTTGATGTTATTTGTAATTTAAATAGATGATATTCTTTTAAAATATTGTTTATTATTATTATTTTTTGTACAAATTTTTTATTAGAGGTCCATATTAATTGTTTGCCTGAGACATCTAAATTGTCGGCTACGGCTCTATACTTTATTATAAGTATGTTTAATTTGACTTTAGATAGAATTGATTTTATCATAATTGATTTTAGTAAAATTGATTTTTGTTTGGATACATTCAACTAAAAATTAGTTGAACAGTAAATTTTAGTATAAAAATCAATTCTAAAGTCAGAAGCTATAATTTCTAACTTCAAACAGAATCAATTATATAATTAAAATCAATTTTATGAAAATCAAAAATATCAAAATTAATTCTACACATTCAGAATCAATTTTAATCCTTTTAAAAATAAAGCCAAAGATACACTAAAACACATAACAAATAAAAAATCATAAGAACCATTAATTTTGAGAGGAGTGTGACGTGGGAAGGGAAACGTGGAATGCTAACAATGAGATGGGGCCATTAGCAGTGTGTCTGTAAGTTGAGAGTACAAGTTGTTTGATTGAGCAATCTGATCAGAATTGTACCTGCGCTCCAGATATGCTTTCTTCCACTTTCCATCTCTGTCTCAGTGTCTGTCACATTATCTATGGCCCCACAACTACACTTCCGACAATACATACTTCTTCCTTGTTTCACTTTCACTTTCATTTCACTCCCGTCGGAGGGGCGTGTATATATGTATGCAACACTTTTTTTTAGATAATACTCCATCAAAATATATGTCATTCCGATATTTTTATGCATATTAAAGAATTTGTAATTTCTATAAATTTTGTTAAAATTATATATGTTTTTCTTTTTTAACACTTTCTTTCTCTTTGTTGGTATATAGAAAAATAATAAAATTGAAGAGAATAGTAACTTTTATTAATAAAAAGAGTATAAATACATGAATAATCTTAGAAGAACAAAATTAATGTTACATTGGTATTGTAAAACGACATATATTATGGTACGGAGGAAGTAGTAAATAAAATTGCAATAATCGTAAAATCCAATCTAATAATGATAATATTTATTATAAATATATTATTTTTTTCATTTAAATATCGAGAAGAATATCTTTCTTTATTATGAGAAAAAACAAGTCATTTGCTGCCTTACATATAAGTTGGGAAGAGCAATCTAAATATTAAAGTTAAAATATTTGAAAGTAAAACATTTTTAATTGAGGTAGATGCAAGAAGCACAATATCCAATTAAATATGACAAAAATTGTTGCTTCATATGATATAGAGGGAGTCTTAAAAATTTGATTCTCTTACCATTTTTAAATTTATTGAGATTTGTAGGATTTATTTTGAGTTTCTGTTGATTTTTAAATTTGTTGGGATCTACATATTTCTCTGCATTGATGTTGACTATTACTGCATTGATGTTGACTACTTAGAGAAAGATTGCATGCTGAGATTTATCTGCTTAGGTTTTCATCCTGTCGTTGCCCCATCAACTTTTGGCTTAAATAGATGCTTTTTGAATTCTGATAGGCCGATTACTTTTGATTCGAGATCGAAGTTAACGTCAAATGACATACTTTTGGGTTGAGTTGATGTCTTCTTTAGTGGTTTGAAAGCTAAGGAGTGTCTTTTTAAAAATGAAATTAGAAGTAGATATTTTTTAAGTAATGTATGTTTTGGTATTTTTATTGGTGTTCCGCATACCACGCCTTTATCTTGTAGTTCTCCTTTTTCAGGTCTTTATTTATCTTCTGTAGAGATCTGTTTATTAATAATAATATATTTGTTGTTCAAAAAATGATATAGAGGGAGTATTTTATATGAAAATAAAAAAAATAAAAAAAATTTGAAAGAAAAAAAAATTATTGTAATTACACATGTAACTAATACTCTTATATCACGAATAAAAAAGGACTAAAGCATTTAATCACAATATAATTACTTTGTATATTTTTTACAATAATCAGATGTAGTATCATATGTTTATGAGTGATTAAAAAAAAATCATATGTTTATGAATTTATCCAACTCATTTATTTCTATATCTTTCTCTTATAACTTTTCTAACTCTTTCTCTAGCTTTTTTTTTTTGTTTTTACAAAAAACTCTTTCTCTAGCTTTACTGCTGTAGACTGTAGTAATTCAACTACAATATTACAAACATGTCTTCTTCATATACTCAAACCACCAGAATTATGTTAATAAACTTTGAATAAAAAAGAAGAAATAAAGAGTTTTTTTTGTTTAAAAAAAAAAGGAAAATTAGAATGCACGTGAAGTAGGGTGTGAAGGTTTGGATAGGGAATTTGGGTCGGTAAAAAGGTGAGCATTGATACGGACACTTTAATCCAATTTCCAACATCTTGTCTCATATCCACAAGGCTAATCACACCCTTCACTCTACTCTACTTACCCCTATACATTATCCAACCTCTAACTTGTCCCTCTTTCAACTTCATTTGCATCCGCAACTCTTATTCTCTCTCCCTCTCATCTCTATTTATCATTACTCCAAATCTATTTAATTAATTGTATGTCACACGAGAGTCACACACACACCCTTGAATATAAATACCCTATTCCTTACTTACTCTAGCTAAGCTATTGCATAATATCAATGGAGCTTCATTTGGGTCTTGCTCTCTCCACTCATAATTCTTGTGCCTACAATGCTACTACTAAAACCCATTTTCCTAATTTGAACCATAATAGTACTAATAAGAAACGCAGTTTTTCTCAACTAGTCTTGGAGCATGCAGCTGAAAATTCTAGTAGTAGCACCATCAACCTTCCCACTTTGTCTCTCCTCCCATTAACTCCTGGCCATTCAGATGATCATGATCATCAACACTGCAGCCACAGCTCCAACACCACTATCACCAAGTAATTAACTTTAATATATTTATTATTACTAGTACTCGTTTATTTTGTCGACAAAATGATAAACATCACATGAAACTCACACACATAAATGAGAGATCATAGATTCGAACACAGATCCACACTAACTTTCAACCTAACAATTTCTATATTTATTATTTGAAACTAGGATTAACGGATAATTCATTATTATAGTACTCTAAATCTCTAATGGTAGATTAATAATATCTAGTATATATATGATCTTATAATAGGAGTGGTGAGGATGATAATGAAGAAGGTCTAATGGGATGGCCCCCGGTTAACCATCAGAGAAAGAAACTTCGTTGTAATGATGAGGAAGATGATCATAATAATAAGAGGAATTACGTAAAGGTGAAGATGGAGGGTGAAGGAATTGCTAGAAAGGTTAATCTCAGCGTGCACCATTCATTTCACACTCTCAATCAAACTTTGATCAACATGTTTGGAAAATGTACATGTACGTGTCATATATATATAGTACTACTAGTACGTACTGTTTATTATTAATTCATGGTTAATACTTAATAGTACTATGTAGTATCAATTAGTTGAGGTACATAAGTACGGGATTGATGATTAATAGATGTGATTGGAAATTATTAACAGATGATGGTCAACAGTACGAACTGGTTTATCAAGACAACGAAGGTGATTGGCTTCTTGCTCAAGATATTTCATGGAGGTAGTACTTCATTTTATTTATCCTTGTCTAATAAATTTTATTATATGGTTTTTTTGGTTATAAAAGATGGACGAAGCTCCAAAACAATGACAAAAATCAAAAGTAAACTAACTAAAAAGAATATTACAAGGTATATGTACTCAAACTAAGTCATCAAAAGTAGTAAGAGTTTTCAACGCTCTCTCAAGGAATTTTACAATGATGAACCGTGACGTATTTGTAGGAACTTTTAGTATGGTCTTTTTATTTAATAAAAAAATATTTTTTATGATAAATTTAGACTATAATTCTTTTGTGATAGAACTTTATAAATTTATTAATGGAGTAATTTTTGGAGCAAGGTAATATTTGCTTTGGATGATATAATTCTGTTGCATTTGTGTGTGTATTGGCATATTTTGCGCCTCATATTTTATTTTAATGATAAAATTTATTTTAACATTTTCTATCATATTTTATTTTAATGATAAAATTTATTTTAACATTTTCTAAAAAAAGTAAGCACTCCCTTTTTCCCACGATATGATGCATCTGAAAAGAAAATTTGTCTCAAAATAATTACTTTTAATTTCAATTTCAATTGTATCATCTAACTAATTAATTTTTGAATGACAAAAATTAATAAAAACACATGAGTTGTCATGTTCATTAATTGATGTGACAGTACATTATTAGATGCATGTGTAAAATAATTATATATAGAGTATACTGATTAAACTCAACATTTATTATAAGCATACATTATTTTGAGACAAATTTTGCATACATTTATTGCAACTTTTTTTTGGTAAATCGTAAAGATAAATTGTTCCCACCAGGATTTGATCTCTGAACCTCTCCTACCCAACTCATATCTCTCAGCTCTTACCACTTGAACTATCCTACAGTGACTACATTTATCACAACTAGTATACATCAATATATGGTTAAGAAGGTAAATTTGATAAAATTGTTATTCTTTTATTGATTTATAACTTAAACTTGTGAAACAAAGAAAATGTGAGTTGTGGGACTGATGGAATAACACACAAGTAATTCTAATTAATAAAGTTTTTTTGTTTTGACAAGAGCTTCTAGTGTAAATTCTAACCATGATAACTTGTGTATTTGGTTGCAGAAGTTTCATTCAGTGTGCGCAACGCCTCAAATTGCTAAAGAGCAGAGGATAACTCAGCACAAACCTCATTCAAGTTCAAGTTGTTTGCTCTACTTTAATTGGAAACCCATACTTTAATTGGAAACCCATACACTATTAATTAATGGCATTTCTTGGGTTAACTGTATCTAAAATAGTTGGATATATGGAAGTATATATACTAACTTTCCAACTAATTTGTTGTTTTTATGAAACATATTATATTTTGGTGCCAACTTGTGTACCCCACAAAATTTAGGGGTATATACCCTCAACCACTATAAAAGGTTTTAATCGATATAATTTTTTATAAAATATACCGTTGGATTGAAAGTTTATATCATATAGATCATTTGTGTAAAATTTCAGACAAATCTAAAATCATTTTATTGAAACACAAAAAGATTAACGGTGTTTAAGATATCACAGAAACTGTTAACTTTGATGCGTCTCAATAACATATCAAATGATTTGAAATTTGTCTGAAATTTTACACAAATGATCTATATGATATAAACTTTTAATCTAACGGTGTATTTTATAAAAATTTATATCGATTAATTTTTTTTTAAGTGATTGGGGGTATATACCCCCAAATCTTGAGGGGGTAGACAAGAAAAAGCCTTATATTTTAGCTATATATACTATATAGTACTGGTAGACTGGTAGTAGTTCAAAAAACTTTGGTTTGCCCATTATATTTTTCAATCGGAATTTATATATTAACCTTTGAGGTACGGTTAGAAATAAGTCAAGTCAAATTTGACTAAGCGACTCTATTTGATAAGAATTAGTTCAATTCATGTTTAATACAAGTTATTTTTTTCAGCTCGAATTTAACTTGTTTAAAGTTTACGAATAGTTCAATTCTGTTTATTAGGTTCAATTCGTTTATTAAAATCACATAACTCTACAATTAGAAATAAATCGAGCCAAATTTCATTTCAAATTGAAATCTATTTTTATTCACAAACAACGGTAATTATCTCAGAGCGCAAAAGTCAAAAAATTAAATTTAACTTTTTAAAGTGGAATCTCCGCCTCCTACATATATAATGCGGTGTCCAACCAATTGAACTAAACTCATAGGACATTTAATTTTTTCTCTTTTAGACTAATTATATTGTTTTTTATTTTTAATAAAAAAAAGCAATAGCTTAATTATTTATTTTATACTAATATTTATCAATTTAATTGGTTTGTTCAGACGGGGATGGAAGCAGGGTCCTTCTATTGGACTTATCCTGGTTAATGGGCCATAGATTTAGTTGACGGTTCAATATCGAAGTTGGATCAGAATAGATTTTTTTCCATGTTCGAAAGAAACACCGAAGGAATGACTGAAAAATATAAAAGATGATAAGAAGAAAAAAAGTAATAATACAAAAAAAAAAAAAAAAACTGTGTAATACTAGTATATTGTATACTTGCAACTCATAGGACTTGGGTTCAAATTATTATTTCTACATTTTAGTGTTTAAGAGATAGTATTTTTCTTAGAAAATATGTCAAGAACAATTAAATTTAGACACATAATCAAGACTTTAATCATATACTTCATGTTCCTTAATCTTTAGCTCAATCAGTTAACTAGTTAAGACGTGTGACCTTAAATGAAGTATTTTTTGAACTATGTTATGCAAGGAAGGTGAGGCACAATATAGATAGAGTACCAAATTTGACACCGTTTAAAAAATGGTATGCGAATGCGATCCAACCAATAAGAATATGATTTGTGTGGTAGGCCAGTAATCATCCTCCTCCAACATAATAAGAGTAATTGATATTCAAGTAATCTCTTATGGTTTGTCAGGAATCAAGCTAGATTTAACATGAAGATGCTGCCTTGGAATTCTGCTATTGCATTGATCATAGCTAGCACCTCTCTTACTGGCAACAATACTAACAAAGTTTCTTCAAACTCTATAAGAGATTTCAATTTCCTAAAGTGTTTCAAAATTAATATTCACCAGCCCAAAGCTACTTATCTTAAAGAGGTTTGCTGGCAACCTCCTATTTTTAATTGGATTAAGTGCAATATAGATGGTGCTTCGAGCGGTAACCCTGGTAATGCTTCTTGTGGGGGTATTTTTAGAAATCATTGTGCTGAATTTGTTTTTGGTTTTGCTGAACCTCTTGGTATTTCTACTTCCTACATTGCTGAGCTTTGTGGAGCATTGAGGGCCATTGAAATTGCCTTTCAAAATAATTGGCGCAACATTTGGATTGAAACTGACTCTATTTTGGTTGTTTCTGCTTTTAAAAATCCAAATAGACAAGTCTCTTGGTCTCTAAGAAACAGATGAAAAAATGTTCTTCATAAGGTCAATTCCATGAATTATATTGTCACTCATATCTTTAGAGAAGGGAACCATGTTGCTGATCTATTGGCAAATCATGGTCTTTCTTTAGATTCTATAGTTTATTGGCAAGTAGCTCCTTTGTTTATTAAGGACTATTTTGATAAAAATAAGTCAGGATTACCTTGTTTTCGCATTTGTTCTAATTAATGGAGTTTTGATTTGGTCCCCTCCATGTTGTATTATTTTTCACATCTCTAGTTTAATATATTTTTGGGTGGTTTGCATTTTGCTTCCACCTCTTTTGGTTAAAAAAAAAAAATTGATATTCAAGTAATTGCTAGATGGAAAAATAGATAGATATATTTATGGTTAAATAAGAGAAAAAATAATAATAAGAGTAAAAAAAACACATAGATTGATTCCTCAAAATTAGTGGGTTGCATAGATAGATAGATAGGGGCAGGCCGCATAGGGAGGAAAGCTCCTTTCTTGACTCCTCTACCACCGCCAAGCCAACTATTTTTTATTCTTTCAATTTTAAATAATAAAATAAAATAGGCCTTTGAATAATTGAATGTGGCAAAAGAGTGTTGGAAGATTATTTATTATACTACTACTAAGTAGTATCATTATGTTCTGTTAATTAATGTTGTTGTTGACTTGTTGCTATGATTTGGTAGAGAGAGAGTATCCATCCTACATAGTATGCTGCTAAGGATTAGATTGGATGGATAATTAACAGAAAAATGTTGTTCACACAAACCTTGTTTCTCTCCTAACCTCTCTTTCCTGCTGCAGCAGCCTCACTTCTATTCTATCGCTTCTTCCTTCAATGGATTTTCTCATCATCCACTTCTCCCCTAGGTACTCTCTCTCTCTACCATATTCATTTTTATTTATTTATTTATTCTTCTTCTTTGCAATTTATACCTTGCATATCTTTAATTAAATCACTCATTAAATTCTGGAACTTTATGACCAGGTTTTACAAGGTTCAATTCAATCTCTTCATTTATTGTTAATTAAATCATTGCTGCTATTATTATTCAGATTTCAATTTTTGTTCCTTTATCATGATTTACCATTTATAACTCTAGTTTTTTTGGATTTATGTCAAATTTCCTTATATATCTTATGAGTAGTATAATAAATTCACCATGCCTATTGAATGAGATGTGCAAAGCATAACTCCTAATTAACGAATCTTCAAAAGTTAGTTTTAGATTATGTTTTCCCCTTTTCATGTTTTGTCCACCTTCTATTTCAAGATGCTGCTTGTGTTTTTTGCTTTTCTAAGATGCTGTGCTTAATTAGCTACATGAATGTGTTTTTTATTCTCTATCTAATTAAAAAGAAGACCTTGTCTTCCATTGAAGGATTTGTTAGAATATTCTTTTGATTGTATGTATTGTGGGAATACTTGTTTTACACATCTAATGGTATTGGTGTGTAACCATTTTCCTAATCATTCTTAAATTATTCTATTAGTATCAACCGCCATAGGTTAATTGTATACCTATTAACTCTAGCTATCAATAATACTACCATTAGAGCCTTTGTGAGTCTTGGAAGCTTTTGTTGTATTGCATTTATTCTCGGGATATGATGGGAGCTCGGGGGATCATTAAATTGGGTTTAGAGTAAACCACACTAGTGGCTTGGACACCATATGTGTTGGGGAGTGTGGAGAGCGCCGGGAGAAACAACGGGTCAATGCTCCTGAACCACAAGAGAGGGAGACGCCACATCTCCCCCCAATAAGGCATTAGGGATATGGGTTGCATCTCTTATATATCCAACATTAATCTCCCCATTCATAGTCTATGTGAGACTTAACTACTCGCGCTTGAAACCCAACACCTTGTCACACCAACATTTATTTCATCTCCTTAAAAGGAGTTAAACTAGGTTAATATCACAAGGCACTGACAAATGACTAACTTACGTGTTGCGTTTTGATCTTGAACTCTCCTCTTGAAGGTGTAGTTGAATTGATATTGTATTTTGTTGTAACAATTTGATAGGTAAAAACAAAGGTATTATTGTAAGTATAGAATATAGATATGCAAATAGTGAGTACAAGATTCTGAAATCTTTGAAGAACAAAAACTGTGAGAAACAATAAGGGTTGTACAAAACAAAACTCAGCGTCTTTTGATGTTGGCATAAAGAGGAACGTTTATGTTTTTTTCTGGTTAATTTATTGTGTGTTCTTGAGGTAATTGGATTTGGTAGTAAACTTTATAGTATGCATAATATTTGCTACAAGTTAGATTCATTATAATCTAAGCATTACATGGAAGTTTAGAAAAATAGTTGCAACATGTGCTTTAATCACGATTGCATTGTTAAGATAATAACTATCTTGTCAAATACCCCACTTGTGAACTATGTTTTGCTTCAGTGTGACACCACTCGACAACCATAAAAATACTTACATGCATGGAATTTTGGTATATCAATTGAAACAATAGCAGTTGGTTCTAAAAATCACTTTTTTTTTTTTCAAAACATTGGGGAAGAAGGAATTTTTATTAGTTAAAGTGATACTAATGGTCATTTTACAACCGTCCCCGTGGGAATTTGAACTTCTTACCTTGAGGTTACAAGGCTAAGCTCTTACCACTTATGAAAATCACTTTCATTTACATGGTATATCATATATAGCTTTGCTACTAGGTCCATGCTAGAGAAATTTCCTTTCCTTGACAAGTTTAGTACTACTAAGTGTTTCGTCATTTTATGGGGAAATAACTTACACATGATTTTCTCTCATTCAACGTTAGTATTCATTTCATTTTGTCTCTCGGGAATACATGCATAAAATGTGTTGTTGCTTTTTACATTGTTTGTTTCTAATACCTTATGCTGAAATTGTTGCAGATGACCATGATCTTTCCGATCGTTGAATTGGGGAAATCAATCAGACCTCGTAAAAAATTTCCCTTCAAGGCATGACTCTCCGACCACGCGTCACTTCTAGACGAAAATTTCCCAAGTTCCTTTGTGTCTTACTTCTGTTACTTGTGCCAATTTGTGTATTTGGAATTTTTATCCATGGCCAAAAGGTTACCTATTTTTTCCGACCCCTTTGGGACAACCCACCGGCCCCCTTCAGAAGTATACCTCACTATTATGCCGAAAATATCTCTATGGACCACCTTTGTCACCTTCATGGCTGGTCCCTTCGCTCCCAACCTCGTCGCATTTTTGATGCAATTATCTTTAGCAATGAGTTAGACCTGCTAGAGATTAGATGGCATGAACTTTATCCCTACGTGTCAAAATTTGTGATCCTCGAGTCAAATACCACGTTCACAGGCATTCCAAAACCCCTTTTCTTTGCCGCAAACAAGGAAAGATTTGCATTTGCCAAACAAAAAGTTGTCCACGACTTATTTCCAGGAAGAGTTGCAGTCCATGGATCATACGAGGACCCGTTTATGCTGGAGTCAAGACAACGCGGGGCAATGAATGTATTGGTACGCCGTGCAGGGATTGCCAATGGTGATATTCTTCTCATGTCGGATACAGATGAGATTCCAAGTCCTCATACTTTGAAACTTCTTCAGTGGTGTGATGGGATTCCTCCCACAATGCATCTTGAACTGAGAAACTACTTGTACTCGTTTGAGTTCCCCGTGGACTACAGTAGTTGGCGAGCCAGTGCCCACATCTTTAGCCCCTGGTCATATTACCGGCACTCGCGCCAGACTGATGTAATCTTATCAGATGCAGGATGGCATTGTAGCTTTTGCTTTCGGTATATTTCAGAGTTTGTGTTCAAAATGACTGCCTATAGCCACGCAGACCGTGTGAAATGGAAATCTTTCCTTAGTCATTCGAGAATTCAGGATCTTATATGCAAGGGAGATGATCTTTTCGATATGCTACCTGAAGAATACTCGTTCAAAGAGTTGATTAAAAAGATGGGGTCGGTACCACGTTCAGCTTCTGCAGTTAATCTTCCTGCTTACTTGATAGAAAATGCAGAGAAATTTAAGTTTCTTCTTCCCGGAGGTTGCTTAAGAAAACCAGAATGACTGTTTTTGTATTTTAATTTTATTATAGCTTTTAGCACGGTAACACGACGCTTATAGAACTTAGCTTGAGATTTTTTTAGGATGTTATGTAACATTAAGTCTTCTTATTTTATCATTTTGTACATGAAACGGATCAAGGTATAATTTGCATGGAAAAACAGACAAAAATAACATAGTTTTGATAGCTGGAAAACTCATCCCTTGTACCCTTTCATAGATGAAAAATGAGAAATGTATGACATTTAACTCTCCTTTAGTATGGAATTAGATTTTCTGAAGTTACATTACATCAAGAAGTCTTCTTGTTTTAAATCAAGACAGTTTTTTATCTCAACAATTTTATTTAATGATTGAGATTGAAAACTGCATCAAATCTTAATTTTTTCCTACTAAACAAACTGTGTGTAATTATTTTTTTTTCCTGCTAAACAAATCTTGTCTACTCGTGTATTTTTTTTGGTGCATTGTAGTTTTGTTGGACCCCAATATTCTATTGGCAAAATTAATTCAATATTTAAAATTACATTTTAAAATAATTAAATATAAAACAAATGATGCTAGAATATAACTATAGAGTATTAGTGTTTACATGTTACCAAAATCAAACTATTGACTATATATCAATGTGTCATACTTCAATTTTGTCCTCTTAATTTTGTATATATATATATGTTTTGATCAGGCCCGGTTCTGAGGACAGGCCATAAGTGCCATGGCCATGAGCCCTTGAATTAAGGGGGCTCAGTATAGATAGATAATACTCATATACTATTAAAAAAAAAATACACTAGTATTTTTTTAAGGGTCTAGTAGTATATCTTTATACTCAATTTTTTGCTTTAATATTTTTTTTCCACCAATCACACTTCACACACGTTAATATTATCAATTTATTACCCATTATTTTTATTAAAACATTTTCACTTTTTGAGTAATAATAGTATTTGTCGTCAGGATTGTCATCAAACCTAATTCAATTCAATACTACTCCAATTCTCAATCTCTAATTTCAATATTAATCCAATTCAATTGAATCGCTTATCAGATTATTTTCTTTTTCGTTGAATCATTCTAAATTTGCAATTCATTTGAATCGTGATTTTTTATTTCTTGTCATAAAACTTCAAATTATTATTTTTTATTTATATTTTATATTGTTATCATTAGCAGGTTATTTTATGCACTCAATTTCAACTATTTGATTTTTTTTTTGGGTTTGTCCTTTTATTTTTAAAGGATTCCCATTCTCGGGCGTCCATGAACTCTTTTGCCTTCATTTCTAGGAATTCTCTTCGAAAACCGTGAATATTACCAAATTTCCTATTTATCTCTTTACAGTGAGAAGTCAGATCGGACACAGATTTTTAATTCAGAGGGCAATTCTTCAAGCTTTGCAACATGTCTGATTCCCTTGTAAGGACCCTTCTTGGTTTCAGAACAGCCCAAAATTTGCCCAAATTCTTCTTAAGTCAGTGCTAGTTGGAAATTATGGAAGGTAAAACACCTCAATGCAGGGTTGTAAAATTGAGCAAGAGCAGTGACAACTTCTATCTGAACAGGAACATTGAGAAGATCAAGAATTCTCCCATATTTAAGGCCGAAGCTTCCTTTTCTGATATTGGTCACCTTGTTGCTGAATAATTTCAGGTTTTTGACATAAGGTAATTGTGATCTTATTTGGAGTGCTTTCTTTTTGTCTAAACTCATTTTTTCAAAGTGCTTAACAATAAACTCTTTTGAAATTCCCTGAAAATATAAGCACATATATGCTAAGTAACTTATTTAAATGCAAAATGCATGATATGTGTGTTAAGTTTGGGCTAATAAGACAACCTAGCAGGTGGGATTCCCTATAGCAGGACTGTTCTATATTTTGTATACTCAACCCCTCACAAGGATGGTTCTAGAGTTTTTTTTGTTCAAGGTCAACATTAAGGTTGGGGACCTTTGTGCGAGTTTCCGCCAAACTGGGCTAGCCACTCCATGGTGAAATCTCGCAAGGCCCCCCTTTAGATGGTGTCATTGGGTTCTAAACAAGGTCCCCAGAGTCATTGACAATGTTCAAAATTTCATTAGGAGGATGGGCTAGAGAAGGCCTGATGAACGTTTCGAACAAATCTACTCTAGGCGTAGTCTTCAAAAATCATCCCCATAAGCCCATACTAAACTCCTTACTTATGCTTATGTTTTTTCTCAAGCTCGGGTGTAGAGCTTCCCTCAACAGAAAATAAACTCGTCCCCGCAGTTTATATATGTACAAAAAAATAATCAAGACATATAAATAAAAAACAGTGAATGATAGTACGGGAAAAGAAAAGGACAAAACAAAATAGGAAAGCATGTAGACAAACAAAAGACACTCAACTCTAGAACTAGCTAGGATATGCTTGAATCTCTAAAGATTCCCCAGCAGAATCGTTAGCAGCTGTCGCGCAGCGAAAATCACCCGAACGTATTCGTATTAGTTATTAGAATGACACAGAGATGCCACCGAATTTTATCTATATATTAAAAAAAATATCGATAAAACCTTGAAAGTAATGGTAAGAGGAAGATATTAACACTCCTCATCAGATCTGTTGTACTCAGCAGAAACCTCCTAATTAATTATAGGGTTTAAGATTTTTGTGCAATTGTTTACAAGTTTTTAAATTATTCGAGTTTTTTTTTAATTTATTAGTGATATTTATTATCTCTTTTTTGTTTGACCAAAAATTGTAAAGGAAAATATAGTTTGTATTCTTAAATCAAATATTCCATCTTGAAGAGCAAGCAAATGAGAAAGACACTCAAACTTAAATTTATAACAAATCAAACACAAAAATCAAACAAATCTAGTCACACTAATTTACAACCAAATCTCTCAAGAGATACGATTAAATTTTAGAGACCTATCAAATTTTACTTGACAAGATGGCGGAAAAGATTAGTTGTGTTATTAGTGCTCGGAATGACACAAGAAAATAAAATTAAGTGGTTATTGTCAAGAAGTAAATATATCAAATTATTTACAATTAGTTTGAACAATAGATTTGATCTACACTAAAAAATAATTTCACGTGTCAATAGAAACATTTTAAAAATTAATTCGAAAAAAGATTGTGTTCTGTAGACTATACTAGTTAAATAATTAATAAACACATTGCTTAGATGACTACCCTACTTAGTTTTAGGTTAAATTAATTATATAACGATACATATGTATTTTTTTAATATATTTTTTATAATGATACATATGGATTTTTCTAATAAAAAATATGTATAATAAATAGAAAGCAGAATAAAAATATATGCAGTATTAGAGTAAATATTTTAGAAAATTAGTTATATTGATACGCACGAGTGCATGACATGCAATAATAAAATGAAAATCATGTTTAAGAATATCTAAACAAATAGCAATTATATTAAAGAATTAAAGAATATTTTACATGTATAATCTAGTGGCAGCCATATTCAACTAATTAAAGAAAAGTAATAATGAAATTGTTGCTTATTTTTATGACATATATTTATATTTTATATAAAATAAATAACATTTGATAAAATTGAAAAAATAAAATAAAAATCCAATCTGCAAAATCCAAAATAGCAAATATGTGTGATAACGCCAAATCAAAAAAACAAATAAAGGATAAGTTGAGCCAAAACAAATAAACAAAGACAAAATTTATGACATTGTAGTGAATAAAAAAACTTAATGTAAAAAAAAATAAAAAATAATATACTCCCATACCATAAAAACGAATGAACATTTCCTTGAACTGAAAAATTTTGACTAGTCAAAAAAAAAAAAAAACCATTGACAATTGCATGGACAATGTAGCTGCGGCAGGCCAACAACCAAATTCCAACGTTTCGCATAAATCCACTAATGAAAAAACAAATTCTCAGTTGGATTTTTTTTTAATAAAGTGTAGGCTTTCAGCTCTAACTCTTACAAATGAAACATGATGTCTCTCTATTAATAATATTTTTTCACTGTGCTCTTCAATTAATATTATGCATATTATTCTCAAAATATTAGAATATTTCAATTGTGAAACAGTATTATATTTTTTTGTCACTAAATAAAGTGACTACAACACTTAAAAAGTCACGAACATAGAAGAGAATTTCCAAATTCAATCAAGAACGTATAGTTGATATAAGTCTTACGTTTCAAGTATTAAATATCAGAGACAATTGATTAACAAAAATTAATCTATTTAATTTAAATTTTGAACTAAATATATATTAATTATTGTTAATCTAAATATCTCTTATATTTAGAATTAAAGGACGACTACATACTTGTTCATAGGAAACTGGTAATAATGGACGCAAATGTTGTTGGGCCCTTTTGCACGGCATTTGCCATTTTTCTTAGGGGGGGTTTGTCACTTAATAATAGAATATGATGTACTATATTTTTAAATGATTTTTTTATGATCCAATTTGTATTGTTGAATACATTATTATATATATAAATCATTATAAAAATATGATATTAAATTAATTTCTTACATATAAAATACTAGTATCCAACAATATAAGTTGATATCGGAGTGTTCAACATATTTTTACCGTAAAAAATTGTCTGTTATCAACACCAAAAGCTATTAGATTTTTTTTGAAATATTAATTTTTCAGCACAATTTTTTAAAATAATATTTTAAAAAAGGGGCTGGTAACTTTGACCATGTGGGTCGAAGTTAGTAAGTATGACTCGTGTGTAATTACAAGGGGTGCATGAGGGGGTTTATGAGTAGCTGAGGGTGCGCGAAGACAATAAGGTGCATTAAGTAATTACATGTGGATTATACATTGTTAACTTTAACCCACGGTTGAAGTTAGTAATCCTCTTTAAAAAATAATCCTTTTTAAAAGCATGCATATATATAGATGGAGTGTACTGTGTACCGGTAGTAGCAGTTGCTTAAAATTTGAAATGGCCAAAAAAAGAGAGGTTGAAACAGATTGTCAAATAAAACAAAGGCTTAAAGGATGAGAAGGGAGAGTGGTATTGGATGTAGCCACCACTATTCCATGAAGCAACCACGAAAACTCATAGAAAGTGACATTTGCATGGGGGGCCTCTGCAAAGGGAATGCTTTCTTTGATGCCAAAGTAGTAAAGTGTGTCACTTTCTCTACAATGTGTGTATTTTTTTTTCTGATGTTGATAGATAGTATTAAGTACTTTCTATTGTTTTATATTTTTAGGGATAACAATTTATATATGTAAGTGTGGATTTTTGTGAGAATGGACTACGGAAGAAAGTTTGTGACGATAGAGACGGAGAGATCATGAGAATTTGCAGGGATGAAAATATGGAGAATAAAAATCGAAATGGCAAACAATCTAAAATATAGAAGGAAGTAGCATTGTCGTTTCTTCCCTATTCTGCTCCATTAACATCCCTACTTATCTTTCTTTTTACCTATTAAAAATCGAAAAAAATGAGATGACTTACATTTAAAAAAGAAAATAAAAAAGAATACAAAAAATAAAAGTCAACATCTACGCACTTGTTTGTTATTTATTTGTTGAACGGGTCTATATACACCTAACTAGCAGTACTGTTAAAAAAACAGCTCCTACAAATTTTCAACTATATTATATTTTTTTTTAATCAAATTATTCATGATTAATTTACATTTTTTTATGTTGACAAAGAACAACCGAACTCATTTTGGACGTGGACAATTTAAAGTGGAAAATATTATGTATTTTAAGAGTGTATATTATTCTCTCCGTCTCAAAACTATTGTCTTTTTAGCTTTTTAGTAGTTTTGTCCCAAAACTATTGTTTTTTTCGGAAACCAATGTAAAATTAAAGTTAGTTTACCATTTGTATCCTTACAAAAGTTAAAACATTAATTAAATATATTTTCTCTTTATTAATAAAGTAAAGGTAAAAGAGACTTAACTTATCAATCTTTGTTGTTTCTTAATCTACGTGCATAACTGTAAAAGGACAATAGCTTTGGGACAGAGGGAGTACTTTTTTCAATATAAATTTTCCAATTTTAAGTTTCTTAATATATGTTTTTAGATAGTACATGTTAGCAAGACTCATTTATAATAATTTTTTTTGTCAGGTAGCTTAGCAGCTATAAATTCATCATTTAAAGATGAATAAGTGGACATATCAAATTTGAACTTCTATCCCTACACAAATATACAAAGTCCTTTACTAATTAAGCTAAGCTCACGAGGACAGACTCATTTATAATTTGTTATGATGTAAGTATAATATACTTGGAATAATGAATAATAAATAGACAATTTTCTAAAGTAAATAGACAACTGGATAATTTCAAAGTTGAATCCCTACAGTAATTTTTTTTGTGAAATTACAATTATGACATTGTTTTTGTCGGTGTAGTGGTTAAAATTTTATTTTTTAAAATGTGAATAAGCATGTGTACTCAAATTTAAACTTTAATTACTAACGTGCAAGTGGAATGCTAACAACACTTTCATTTTTTAACACTATTTTAACCAATTAACCGGTGTACTAAAATCAAAAAATATTAAAAATAAATATTATTAATATTCATGCAATGTCTTTGGCAACTAAGCTAAACTTAATATGCTAAATTTTGCTTATAAAAAACAAACAAAAAAAACTAAACTTAGCGTCTGTTTGGTTTGGCGATGGGAAGCTCAAAAGCGATTATAACTTGTTGAAACGCGATTTCATCATTTTTTGGACTGTTTGGGTAAAACGAAAACGCAATTCTGTCGCCGCGAATTTGAAGCTAGACGCGAGTTTCCTTGAAGCTACAAATCCAAGCTTCTACGGTGAAGTGAATTGATTTTGATGTTAGACATATTTATTTTTCTTCATTTTCCTCTATTACCTTCCACTTTTTGCCCTCTATACTGCTATGAATATGATGATTGATGATGGTTTTACTGGTATTGTTGTTGTTATGCGGCTGTTGTTTAAGGTTGAAGAAGAAGTACAGTTTGGGCTCTAAACTACACTGACCCGTTGACCCATTTTATTCTTTTTGGCTATGCAATTCTTTTTTTTTTTCTCTGGCTTAGTCTAATTGTTTTTATTTACAAATCAAGTTTTTTTTCCTTTTTTTTTTTTTACGTAAATGGTGACTTTATAAATTATAGTAATAGTAATACATGTATAATATATAAGCCCATTTTAGTAATTATACATCTAAAATCAATTTTAATTCAAATTATCCAAACAATATAAAATATTGAAAATCACGTTTACATTATGTATTTAAATATAAATTAATTCTATTCAACTCACTTTTAACTAAAATCAATTCTCTCAAACTCAATTATGTCAAAATCAATTTTAGTCACTGTCAAACCAAACACACACTTAATAGTTTATTCATATACACAATTATGAGATTTTTATGGAGGGGAGCTTTACATGTGAATGGTGCTTGTTGTTTCTTTTCTAGATAGTAAATACAAAAGCTACTTGATTTGAACCGTTTAAAATAAATGTGTTGCGTCACAGTGAATTAGACATGCGGTTGTTTCCTCACGAGACAATAACGGGAAATATATATTGAGATGAGAATGAGATGGTATGTAAAATATGTATCACGAGATATATATATATATATATATACTCCTATTGTCACACGAGACGAGATAAATAGGTGGCGATATGATAAATCTAGTAAGTATGCTAATAATGTGATTTATTTTTTTTGTTTTATTGTTATGTTTGTTTGGTTGGTTTAGCACCTTCTCCTCCTCTTTTATCCAACTTAAATACTAGACGTCTGTCACACGTCTGTTTTAATTTCTATTGCAAATTAATGCAAATCCATTTATGTTTACATAACAGGTGGGGTGTGTGTGGGGTCCTAACTCATTCTCCTTTCTCTGAAGTGCGTGAGTCTCTATTAACGTTGTTGAGAAAAATATTCATACTGAAATTAAGTTTGGTTTAAATCAGAAATATTTTGTACGTAATTATAGAAATTAATCTATTGAGTTAGGTAGGTAGAATTATAAAAGGTGATAAAATTTTTTTTTAAAAAAATGGCTTAAATACAGTTTTGGTCCTTTAACTATTTGTGAGGTTTCACTTTGATCCTTTAAATAATAAACGTTCTACTTGAGTTCTTTAACTAATTTTTTTGTTTCATTTTAGTCCTCTAACTATATCTCCGTCAATCAAAATGGTCCTTTCCGTTAATTTTATACAAAAAACGTTAATTATTATGCAAATTGTAATATTCATCTTCTACCTTCTACCTTCTATTTTTCTTCATATTCATCAACCTAAACCCAAATTTTTTTAAACAATTAAAATTAATCTCCATTCTTCCTCTTCTTCCATTCTTCTTCATTCTTTATCTAGTTTCTCCTTTAATCTTCATCACCATCTTCATAAACAAAACCCAGCTCATCAAACACAAATCCAGAAAAACACTAAAACCCATAAAATTAAAATCCAAGAACCAAAAATTGAAACACTTCAACCCCAATTTATTTTGAGTCTGTACTGGTGTGGTTCTTGCTTCCGTGGTTTTTAGCCTTCTGTTTGTCTTGGCTTTGACTACCACCTTGTGCTCTGTGAGTTCTTATATATATATATATATATATATATATATTATTGGCTTTACACAAAAACTTCAACCCCAATTTAAAACGCTAAAATCAAAACTCAGATCCGAACAAACACAGATCCAAATATAAAAAATTAAAACACAGATCCGAACAAACACAGTAAAAAATCTATAAATTAAAACACTAAAATCAAAGCTCCGCGTATAAAAGTTGTTGATGTGATTTCAATTTTGAGCAAGAGAGTCGATCATTCACTATCACCATAAAGTATGGCCAACTGGTCTCCAATTTTTTAATTATAGAACAAACTGCACTTGGGGTTTTGGTTTGAAAATTTAGGAATTTTTGAGAAGTTAAAATTTTGTAATTTTAGGAGAAAGAAATCTGGTTTTGTTTGAAGTTGTTGAAGACCTGGGGTTGGTGGATGAATCTATGAAGAATTGGAGAGAAAAAAATTTAGTTGGTGATGGTGCATAGTTAGATCTTGTGGTCATGCAAGATTCAACAGTTTCTTTTTTCACAAAAAGATCATACGGTTAAAATTAAAAAATTAGTAAGGTTTATGGTGGACCATTTAAAATGTTGATATACCTAATATATTTGGGGTTAATAGTTAACAGAATGGACTAAAACGAAACTAAAAAAATAGTTAAAGGGCCAAGTAGAACGTTTATTATTTAAAGGACCAAAGTGAAACCTCAAAAATAGTTAAAGGACCAAAACTGTATTTAAACCTAAATTTTTTTAACACAGCTGCATTTTCAAAACTGATTTCTATATCACATGACTTATGGCTAATTAAATTGGAAGATATATCTTACCATCTCATCCAAATATTAAATTCATGTGTTTATGTCTTTCTATTTTCTACGCTTTCTTTGTTGGGTGGTACTACTCCATATTTTGGTACTTCTCTAAAGTTTTGATTATGGAGTATTTCTTTTTTGCTAGTAAAACAAGCAGATTGTTGATAAATGAGTTTATAACCAATAAATTTATGGTGATTTATTTTTAAGTTATTCTACTGTTTATAACAAATGAATTAGTTGATTGAATGTATTTAATTTAATGAAATCAATAGTTCTATAGAACAAACTTATAAATAAGAAATGAGATAAAAATTATATGTTTAAGTAAAATGATTGGGATTGTCAAAAAAAAAAAAGTAAAATGATTGGGTCAAATTGAGAAAAAAATAAGTGATCTATTTGATTACTTTATACTAAATATTAAGAAAAAATGTATAAATACAAGAGTGAGACAAAAATATATTTTTATTAAGTTCCTTCGTCTCACGATAGGTGTTTCTTCTAAATTTTTCACACTTTTAAAGAAATGATTAATTTTGGTGATATCAGTGATAAAATGAGTTTGTTTATTAAAATACTCTTCCGATTCCATTCGGGTTTTATGAGAGTGTAAGGTGGTCAAACATTTTACATTTATAAATTTAAGTTCTCTTCGAGTTTTGTTGGGAAGTTTAATTTGTGAAAATTATACTCCATCCGTCCCATAATATAAGAAAAACAACTAAAATGGATGTATTTAGTTCGATTTTTTAACCAAATATAAGAGATAATTGTTTTGATTTTTTAATTATTATCCATAGACAACTTCTTAGTTTATCATCATTCGTGTTTAGATAATTGCCTCAAAAAAAAAATCATTTGTGTTGATTGACGCTTTAGATGTGTCAATTTTAATGACATAGTTGTTTTTTTTTTTTTTTTCTTTTTAGTTTTCTCACGTAACCACAAAATACAAAGCCTTTTTATAAAAATTGGTTGTACATAAATATAAGACTCTTTAAAAATTTTGTTTTGTTTGTCAAAAAAAAATTTGTTTTTAAATATAAAATTCAGCGGTACTATTTAACATGACCCATATATTTATTATTAATACTTCTATTTTGCGTTGAAATAAAAATCAAATTTGAATACATTTAACACGGAGTAATTTAATAATAATCACATATAAAGTTTGAATAATTTTATTACTCCAACATTTTTTCTTAATATCTACTAATTTTAATTTTTATAATAAATATTTCTATAATAAGAGATAAAATGAGTAATATATATAAGCTTTCTGCAATCTTTTTATAATAAGCTCAACTTTTATATATATAGAATAAATCTCGTAATTATAATTATATATCATAAATAATTTTCCTTTTCGATCAATCAACTAGAAGTGAGAAAATAAATTATAAATAATTCGAAAAATACATAAATGAAAGCATATTAAAAAAAGTTGGTGGGCGTTTCTGTCCAAAAAAAGAAGATGAAAGTTGGTGATGTATTTTTTTTATGTAAAAAAAGTTGTTGGCATATTAATGTTTATATTTTGTACAAACTAAATTACTATTTAAAATTCAAATATAAATAGGGACGGATCCAGAAATTTCACATAGTGGGGGCAAATATTATATGCTATAAGTTTTTATATAAAATAAAAGAGTTGTATAAATGATAAAATAATGAAGTTATTATCATTAGTTTGCATGTATGTTTTTTATGATAAAAATAATAGAAGTTTTAAATTTTATAAGACTATAAAAAAAATTGTTATTTGATTGGATAAAGAATAACAAAATGATTAATGTGTCAAAAAAAAATAACAAAATGATTAAAAAAATTGTTAAAAGAAAGATAAATTCAAAAGAAAAAAGACTACACTAAAATGTGGTATCTCTTTTATATGTAATTATATATGTTAAGAAAAAAATTGGAGATTGCAAAGCTATATAAGTAATTTAGTGGGGGCAATACTTAATATTTAGTGGCACAAATATTAAATTATTCAATATTTTATTCAATCAAATATTGAGCTAAGTGGGGGCAACTGCCCCCAATTGCATACAAGTAGATCCGTCCCTGAATATAAATAAAAGTTATTTAAACAGCGCTGATGATTTTTCATCATAGATAATTTTTTTTTTTGACAAAAGATAAGTTATAATAATATTATAGCATTAACAAATTATCATAAATTTGTATAGATTTGAATATATATGAAGAATTTTTCAATCTAGCGAAGGATTAGTCACTACGTTCGACGGTGGATACTTCAGTCTCAACAAAAGACAAAGATTTGTAGTCATCTATTTTAAAATAAGTGTTTATTTTAAAGAAAAAATTTATTTAAAAATAAATATGATTCTTTCAATTTTATCCGATAAATAAATAATTAATCTTTTGAAAATATTTTTTTAAGAAAATGTTAACCGATATCTCTAAACACCAATTAAGGTAGCAAATATAATAATAGGATATTGAAGCGCTTGTGTATTTCCCCTACTTATCTAATTATATGTAGAATGTACTCCTAGTAGATGAAGAGATTAATTAGCGCATGTTGAAAACCCCGCAACTCCATCCATCCGATCCGATCAGATAATAAATCCAATCTAGACAAATTAATGACTCCCGATAATAGGCCGTAGCGTATCACAATAACGATAAGCTACTACACTTATCCAAAACACATAAGCATTACATCTTATCAATTTCTCCTTATCAAACCTGCTTATCATTTCGTACGAAGCCCTGATCTGATTCAATCTTCATCTCATCTCATCTCGTAATCGCATATCGCATCGCTCACGCTATTTAAACTGTCTGAATCATCCATATTTTCGTCGCTTCACACATTTCTTCTCTCTTCCAAATCCCTAGCCCATTTCTCTCTCGTGTGTGTATGTATGTATAAATACTCTCTTCCACAACAAAGAGTTCCCATCACATCGAAAGAAGCTAGACAGAGAGAGAGAGAGAAATCATACTCTCAAACCCTTCCTCGCATTTCTCCTTCTCTCGATCTGTGCCGACGAACAATCTCTCTCTCATTTTCCCTTTCCTTCTTCAATTGATCGATCTATTCGCTTCTAGATCTTTCTGCCATGTCTTCGTTAAGCAGAGAGCTCGTTTTTCTTATACTTCAGTTTCTCGATGAAGAGAAATTCAAGGATTCTGTTCACAGGTACGCACGCACGCACGCACGCTTAATTGAATTTGTTCAAGTTTTTATTTTATTTTTAATTCGTAATTTATATTGTGTATTGTGTGAATTTGTGATTGTGATTGTGATTGTGAATGTGAAGGTTGGAGCAAGAATCGGGGTTTTTCTTTAACATGAGGTATTTTGAAGAAATGGTCACAAATGGAGAGTGGGGTGAGGTTGAGAAGTACTTAACTGGTTTTACCAAGGTTGATGATAATCGATATTCCATGAAGATCTTCTTTGAGATTAGGAAGCAGAAGTATTTAGAAGCTTTAGACAAGTCAGTGTGTAACTTTTTTTCTAATTTGCTTGCTCATTTGCCATTTTATTTGTTTTTGTTTCGATTTATTTGATGTTGATGAGGAAAAATGTTGCAGGGGAGATCGATCTAAAGCTGTGGAAATTTTAGTCAAGGATTTGAAAGTATTTGCAGCGTTTAACGAAGAGCTTTTTAAGGAAATTACGCAGTTGTTGACTTTGGATAACTTTAGGTTTGGACATTACACTTGGATGCCTAGGTTATTCTTTTGTTTTTTGGTTCCTGGTTTTATGGGCTTGTGACATTTTTTTTTGAAATGAATTTGTAGACAAAATGATCAGCTGTCTAAGTATGGGGATACGAAATCTGCTAGAGCAATAATGCTTGCTGAACTGAAGAAACTAATTGAAGCTAACCCTTTGTTTCGCGACAAGTTGCAATTTCCTTCCTTGAAGAATTCCAGGCTGCGAACTTTAATAAATCAGAGGTTGTTAAAAGATTTTGATATGATCTATGTTTATATAATCTATTCTGTTTATGTTTGATGTTATTTACATTTTTTATTTGTTGATATTGCAGTTTAAATTGGCAGCATCAACTTTGTAAGAACCCGAGGCCTAACCCAGACATAAAGACCCTTTTTGTTGACCATAGTTGTGGGCAACCCAATGGTGCACGAGCCCCATCCCCTGTTACCAATCCCTTAATGGGTGGTGTCCCAAAGGCTGGTGGTTTTCCGCCACTTAGTGCTCACGGTGTAAGTTAAACAACAGAATATGACATATGTGTTTCATTAGTTATAACTTTATACATACATATTATGACTCTGTACCTTTTATAGCCATTTCAGCCCACCCCAGCTGCTCTTCCGACATCTCTTGCTGGATGGATGGCTAACCCTTCTCCAGTTCCACACCCTTCGGCTTCTGCAGGAGTAGGACCCTTAGGTTTGGCTCAAGCTAATAATGCAGGTAAGATCAGATCACTGCAAATAACTGTTTTTGAGTGTTTCTTGCTTGATATGCAATTTCATTATAAATTATCAATATGAACACTTGGGATGGAGAAAATATTTGCAATGTGAAATAGCAGTTTTAAGCATATATATAAACTGAGAGAACCATGAAGTTGATATTGATGGGTAGAAACAAGCTTCTGATATCATTTAATGAAGTAGATCTGCACACTTCATATTTAACTACACTGATTTTCTTGTTCCCTTTTGGCTTTTTACTTCTGCCGCCGGTAGCAGCTCTTTTAAAGCGCCCCAGAACTCCTCCCAATAACCCAGCTATGGACTATCAAACTGCAGATTCAGATCATGTACTGAAGAGAACAAGACCTTTTGGCATATCAGATGAAGTACAGTACTTGCATTCTATTTTAATTTTAGTCTTACCCAATTCTTACATGAAAGTTTGAATCTTGTTATTAGACTTAATTTCAGAGTGCTAATGTGCCAAATAAGAATTAGCTATTTTATTATAAGCTTTAGTGCATGTTTGAATTAGCTCAATTTAAAAAGTTTGAATCTTGTTAATTTGTTACTATCCTACTTTCTATTTTTTCCTTTGATTTTCATTGTTATATATGTTTATGCCGATCAGTTAACGATTGGATATTGACTCTTCAATTATTAACTTATGAAGAGAAAATTAAATTCGTATTTCAGAATTGCCTAGAGTATCCATAGTTTTGTGTTTTCGTACTCTGCTGTTTCATAGCAACAAATTGCATTAGCTTTTCCGTTCATTTTTACAACTAAAAAATCATTCTCAAAATGTGTTTTAGAGAACCATTTTGTATATTACTTCATATGCAAACTGGGAAGTCAACTGAATAACATGTGTCTTTTGATGGTTTTTTTTCTGAATTATTTGCAATCCCCAGATTAGTAAATTGGATTATGTAGGGAATATTAATTTTTTTCTTTACACTAATTGGGAAATGATTATTCATAGAATTGTCTTTAGGTGGGTTAGTGTATGTTTTATTCTAAGGTAGCTCGAGTGGATGTGTCTCTATACTTGAGTTTTATTTAAAAAATTTCTGTATTCAAAATTTGTGTCTTTCTATCTAAGGCAGTTTGTTCTTCAATTTTATTTTCTCAGGGTTTCCCCTTCACATTTCAGATGTAGCGTCTCAAGTATTGGTTCATTGTATATAACTGAACCCTGCTTATATATTTTTTTGCAGGTCAATAATCTACCAGTAAATTTGCTTCCTGGTGGATACTCAAGTCAGAGCCATGGTCAGAGTTCTTATTCCTCCGATGACTTGCCCAAGAATGCTGTGATGACTCTCAACCAAGGTTCAATTGTCAAAAGTATGGACTTCCATCCACTTCAGCAAATTCTACTTCTTGGTAAGCCTATTTCTGTGTGCTTTTTTTTTTAAACTTCTTAACAGTTTCTTACATTCTTTATGCTTTGCCCAATTGACATTATTTACTTATCTATTTATTTGTCTGTTGATGGTTAGTTGGAACAAACATGGGCGATATTATGGTGTGGGATATAGGTAGTCGTGAAAGGATTGCTCAGAGAAATTTTAAGGTTTGGGAACTTGGAGTATGCTCGGTGGCTTTACAGGTATGGATCTCAAAAGGCTGATTTACCACTTGTTTTTTAAGATACCTTGTCACATGGTGATTATTAATTCCTTAATTCTTATGTAGGCGTCCCTTTCCAATGAGTACACAGCCTCAGTTAATCGTGTGGTGTGGAGTCCTGATGGAACACTTTGCAGTAAGTTCTACCAACTTTATTCTCCTGTGTTTTGCTCTCGTATTCACTGAATATTTTTCGGAGATACTTTTGTCTTATATACAAATTTGTAAGGAGTTCTAAAGTTTGCTTTATCCTTTTTGATACTTCAGGTGTTGCTTATTCTAAACATATTGTCCACATATATTCCTATTATGGCGGGGATGATCTGAGAAACCACCTAGAGGTTTGTCTGTTTAAAGTTCATAGATTTTCTACGAGATCATTATTTGTCTATTATTTAAATTACAGCTTTCCATGTTTGAAAGAAAAAGGTCCGTAACTTATCTTGATATGTTTTTGTGGCGCAGATTGAGGCTCATGCTGGCAGTGTCAATGATCTTGCTTTTTCTTACCCAAATAAACAGCTTTGTGTTGTAACATGTGGAGAGGATAGGGTCATCAAGGTTGGTTTATCATGTATATATTTAATGGATCTAAACAAAAAAAACATTTTTTAAATTTTAAGGTTTACAGGTATGGGATGCAGTCACCGGTGCAAAGCAATATACTTTTGAGGGTCACGAAGCGCCTGTATATTCTGTATGCCCTCATCACAAAGAAAATATTCAGGTAATACTTTATATCTGTGTATATGAGTATTCATCAGATGTCCAAACTGAGAGGGAGGGACTAGAAATTTAAAGTAGATAAGAAAAAAGAAATTGTGCAAGAAACAGTGATACAAGCACAAAAAGAGAAATTATTCAGTTACTTTTGAAATAGCAAAATCTTGCTCTAAAAACCAGCATGTGCAAGGGATAGACAATGTCTTGTGGGTCATCAATTAGTCAAGCCTTTGTACATTCATCACATAAGCTTTGTCTGTTTATGTTCATTCCATTTATTGTGGATAATGTGTGTATAGTCACAAACTTATTTTAGTCCATGCCATCAGCGTGTGGATAAGCTTTGAAAATGTGGGTAGTAAAAACTTTTTGTTTTCTCGTTGATCTTGGTTTTTGTAAGTACTTGTGTGTGTTTTTTTATTTTATTGTTGGGGTAAGGTGCAATTGATAAAGGAATTCTATATTTGGATTAAATGCCAGCAATCCAATTCAAAGAAGTTCCTCTCTAAGATGTTTCTCTATTATGTCCATACTTTGTTGGCAGACTGGTTTTTTTTATCCCACCCCCACCATAATAAGCATAAAGACTAAAGTGTGATTTACAAGTTCTATTCACGTGATAAATTATGGATATGTGATATGTCAACTCCAATGATTGATTTAGTGGCTATCATTATAATTTATTTTGGTTTACATATCATGCTTGTGTCCTTATAATATTCTAAAACTATTTTTTGATTTGGCTCTGCAGTTCATTTTCTCTACTGCTACTGATGGAAAAATAAAGGCATGGCTGTACGATAACATGGGTTCTAGGGTTGACTATGATGCACCTGGCCATTCATCTACTACAATGTCATATAGTGCTGATGGAACAAGGTTCACACACTTTTTGTTTCCTTTTATCTCCCTTTTTTGGTTTAGTGTGTGAACTTGTGGTTTAAATATTTTCTTACTATCCATATATGGTTCATAGATTGTTTTCTTGCGGAACAAGTAAAGAAGGGGAGTCGTTTCTAGTGGAATGGAATGAAAGTGAAGGAGCCGTGAAGCGTACATATCACGGTCTTGGGAAGAGATCTGTAGGTGTTGTTCAATTTGATACCACTAAGAATAGGTTCTTAGCTGCTGGGGACGAGTTTATGGTCAAATTCTGGGACATGGATAACCCAAGCTTGTTGACAAGTATTGATGCAGATGGTGGATTACCGGTAATTATTGGTTCATCTTATTGTTTTGTTTTCTGAGGATGATGATGATAGATTTATTATAATGTAATACATGTCTTTGAAACCTGCAGGTTTCTCCATGTATTAGATTTAACAAGGAAGGAATACTATTGGCCGTCTCCACAAGTGATAATGGAGTTAAAATTTTAGCAAATGCAGAAGGTATTAGACTGCTCCGGACTGTGGAGAACCGTACATTTGATGCTTCCAGAGCTGCTTCTGCAGCTGCCGTGAAGGTAAAGATATTCAAATTTAGTATATAGTTAATCTACTGCAAGTGCATATTTTGAATCCTCCCTGTTAATTCAGGCACCTATTATTGGCGCTTTTCCTTCTACCAATGCTGCTGTTGGAACAAGCCTTGCTGATAGAACTCCTCCAGTAGCAGCCATGGTTGGGCTTGTGAGTTTCTCCACATATCTATAACTAATCTTTCAATGAATGCGGATTGCATTTTTCTGGGGTTGTATTTAATCATGTATTATTTTATTTGTAGAATAATGATTCTCGAAGTTTAGCTGATGTCAAACCCAGAATTGTTGATGAAGCTGTGGAAAAATCTAGGATATGGAAGCTAACAGAAATTAATGAACCGTCACAATGCCGCTCCTTGAAACTTCCTGATGGTTTATCATCAATGAGGGTATGGTTACTATGGTCTCATACTAAATTTGTATATGTTCTCCATTTTCTTTTGGCATGTGAAGCTGTTGTATAAATGTTTTATTCTCATCAAAATGCTTGCATGCTCAGCTTCCCTATTGAATTACAACTTCAGCAAAATAACTACATTATTCAATATATAAATAACCTGTTATGTTCCATGTGCGGCAGAATATCACTTTTTGCATGCCTCATGTTCAAGTTCTATTCTACTTGGATATTCCCCTTCCATTTGTTTACATTTCAATTTTGAAATTGACTCAGAAAATGGAACACTCCTATTATTTTTTCACACATGTCAATGGCTGGTACTGGATGGTTTCTTATTTTATAGCCATTATAAACAAAGTTAAATTTTTAGGGGAAACATAAGTATGATACGAAAGGAGGAAATTGTTTATTTTGTAGTCATTATAAACAAATGTAAATTATTGGTGTTCGACAGCTTGAAGTTTTTAGAAACTTCAATATCTTTGAACTGTTAAATATTGTTTCAGGTTTCTAGGTTAATTTATACAAACCAAGGGGTTGCTATTTTAGCTTTAGCTGCAAATGCTGTTCACAAGCTTTGGAAATGGCAGAAAAATGAACGTAACACTTCAGGCAAGGTAATGAAGCATCTCTAATACACGGTTGTATTTAGAATACAGCTAAATGCCATAAGATTGTTATTAACAATAACTTATTATGCAGGCCACTGCTAGTCTTCAACCACAACTATGGCAACCATCTAGTGGAATATTGATGACTAACGATATAGGTGATACTAACCCAGAGGATGCTGTGTCATGTTTTGCGCTTTCCAAAAATGACTCGTATGTTATGTCTGCTTCTGGAGGAAAAATTTCCCTGTTCAATATGATGACATTCAAGGTATGCAACTTCTTTTGTCTATTTTTTAATTAATATACGGAGTAGAAGAATTATTCAACCGTAGGTTTCATAGGCTTGCCACTAATTCTTTTTTGTTGAAAAGTTTAATTTATTGGTTTTTACTTCTGATCTTTCAAATAGTGAGCTTAAATAGATGTTAATCCAGTGCTGTCAAAGGCTAGCAGCACTGAGTTCAGTTGGGTAACCAGTATATCATTTTTATTTGTTTGGGTTAAATGGGTACCCAGTATATCATTAAAATTGTTCATGCCTCATTAAAATTGCTCGCATGCCATATTTGCAAGGCTTATGAATGCCATAAATTGGGTTGAAGTAAAAGATATTGATTTTCGTATAAAGTTGTAACCAAGACAATGAGAAATCCACAACTTGGTTGCATCAGTTGGGTGAAATTAATCTGGAGGCTAACATGTTTTCTTTCGCTTTGTTTCTATTTTTGTTTCGCATCATAATGGTTCTACGCTTTCGGTAGTTCCTATCTTTGACCCTTCGAGTAGTGTAGTCAAGATAGACAGACTCTTTAAGAGACAATTGCAATTTCATGTAATTTAAATGATAGTTATCTACTAATTATTTTGCCAAGTAATTTAGATGGTAGTACAAAACTTCGTAGTTTATTGTAGCACATCCAGAATTTCTGTACATCCAGAATTTCTGTCGTTTCTATTATTATAATTTATATATTGAAATTACATTAATCTCTTAGAACCCTAACTGCAGACAATGACGACTTTCATGCCACCACCACCAGCTGCTACATTTCTTGCATTTCATCCTCAAGATAACAATATTATTGCTATTGGCATGGATGACTCTTCCATACAAATTTATAATGTTCGAGTGGATGAGGTATTACTATTTACTAAGTTTCATAATTTGACGATTGTTTATAGAAGATTGCATTAGCCTCTTATTTTTGTATTTTTTCTCCATGCCTAAATCTCAGTTTAGTTTCGTATATTGGTGCTTTTTTTTTGTGAATATTTGATATTGAGCTTTTATAAAAAAATGTTTCCATGAAGGTCAAAACCAAGCTTAAAGGTCATCAGAAGAGAATCACTGGTCTTGCTTTCTCTCACGTTCTAAATGTTCTTGTATCATCTGGAGCTGACTCTCAGGTAAAGAATTTTAACTAGCAGCCTTTTGCCCTGTAAAATAGAGCATTGCCAAAAGTTTAAAGTCATCTTTTAAGGAATAATATTGCATTTTTTTTGCCTACATAGTACATAGATGTTCGAAGCTCAAATAGGCTGTGTTTACCTTAGATTTTCTCATTGTTTGGTCTATGTATATATGTGTGCGTTAGTAATGGCCATTATGTTCTCTGCGTTTGTTAGAATGACTCCTTGTGGAAGTATGATCATAAGTTATTAACGATATATTTAGTGGGTATCAAGAATGATTCATTGATTTCATGTCAAATAGTTGTGTGTATGGAGCACGGATGGATGGGAAAAGCAAACTAGTAAATTCTTACAAATGCCAAATGGACGAGCACCAGCACCTCTTGCAGATACTCGTGTTCAATTTCATTTAGACCAGACACATTTACTGGCTGTTCATGAAACTCAAATAGCCATATATGAAGCCCCAAAATTGGAATGTCTAAAGCAGGTGTGCTGGTTTTATACTCAAATTTGAATTTATGTATAATTTTTTACTTTGGTCTGGTATTGTTTATTTAATTGCCTGCTGTATCTGATTTTTGCATTTCAACGTGATCTATAGTTTAAGCCATGAAACTCGCTAATATTCTAGAACTTCATTTTTTCTAATGATCAGTTTGTACCGCGGGAAGCTAGTGGTCCGATCACACATGCTACATATTCATGCGATAGTCAATCAATATATGTAAGCTTTGAAGATGGAAGTGTTGGTGTTCTTACTGCCTCGACGCTCAGATTAAGATGCAGAATAAATCAAACTGCTTATCTCCATCCCAACCCAAGGTGCGTTTTGTTATCAGAGCTGTACGAAAGATCTTTTGTTGTAATTCTATTTTCTCATATCTGAAAGAACTTCTTTTTGACAGTTTGAGAGTTTATCCACTTGTGATCGCTGCACATCCCTCCGAATCCAATCAATTCGCACTTGGGCTTACAGATGGTGGAGTACATGTACTTGAACCACTAGAATCAGAAGGAAGGTGGGGTTCTCCACCTCCAACCGAGAACGGTGCTGGTCCTAGCACTCCTTCAGGTGCCTCAGTTTCAGAGCAACCCCAAAGGTGACAGTGCATTAATCTCTAAGGACCTTTGAGTGTGTATTTGATTGCTTATGGTCCCGCCCCCGGTGCCTCCATTCCTTCTGCAAGGGAAAGCTGTGGAACTTGTGTTTATAACCTAGGGTAAATCAATTGAACAATCACCGTGTTAGTGGCTTCCTTATTTATTTCATCTCCATGGGGTTAGTTGAGTATGTTTACTCATTTAGGATTATTACTGAAATGCATAGTGTAAATTCAGCTGGGGCGTTGCAGAGTGGAGGGTCATTATCATTATTTTTTTAGGTTTTTCATTTTGGTTGGGGCTTATTTTATTTGTGTAGATTTTTATATATATAGTGGACTAGTCGTTATAGTTTCTTTTAGATTATCTTTACCAGTGGGTTTAAATGTTTCTGAGGAACGGAGGCTTCAATCAATGGAGCTGTTAGATCAGCTTTTAGTTTGTTTTTATTTTGCTACATGAAATAATAATCAAAATATCAACTCTGAATATCAAACTGCTTGGCACCTGAGTTCTAACTAGCTTGGGTTCTTTAACTTTCTGGTCACGAGTTTGATATGTCTTGTTATAATTTCAGTGACAATCATTAAATGATTTTGAGATCTTTGAATGAATGAATTAGTCATCTAATTGTGCGCCGAGGAGACTTTTGAAAATAACTACTACTAAGATACTAAACTCAGATACTATTGATTATATGACCAGGTCTTAAAAATGCATTTTGTTCAAGACCAGACCTTGTCTTACTTTGACAAGTACACCATACTATTTTAAAATAAAATTGTGGTCTCTATTTTAAAAATCTATTTTTTTCCGTCTCAAATCTAACACTTAAGAATTTTGTATGCTATTTTCATATTTTAGTTATTATTTATGATATGACTTACTCCTTCTAGTCACTAATAGCAAATTTGACTTTTTTAGTTCATTTGATAACTGATATATTTGATCTATATTATAGGTTAGATATATCAGAAGTCAAATGTGCTTATAATAGTGACCAGACTCCGGAGGGAGTATTTATTTATAAACTTGGTTATAACGTGCCAATGTATGTGTCACTATTCTCCAATTTAAGGAAGTGAGGGATTATACCTCAATTTAAGGAAGAGAAAATTTTAGGTTCAAAATATACTTACAAATGTATTTATATTTATTTTCCTCTAAAAATAGTGAGTCTTTTTTTTTTACCATGTATATACAAAGTTTTCACTATCATTTAACGGTAACTAGTATCCAATTCTCCCTTCAAAATTGAATTTTCTCCATGCACAATGGTAAAACAATAGTCAAAGATCAAAGTCCCTAATCACTTACTTAACAGCCTTATTCATTTACTACTCAGAGAAATCCATTGTTAGCAACCAATTTTATTTTTAAAAAATAGTTAAATACTCAATAAAATTTAAGAACCTTTGTTACAATTTATCACATCAAACTAAATAAAAAAACTAAATAGTAATGTCAGATAAAAATTTGAGATCTTTAAATTTTAATTAATGTTACATTGAACTATGAAAACAACAACTAAATAGTAATAATTTTTTACAAAATGACAACTAAAGAAAAACCAACACACCTGAAAACGGGCCCTAAGAGTAATAATAATTAAAACAAGATCGGAAAACTTTAACATATCTTGTTTCTCCAACCTGCAGATCAAAAGGCTGTGGCAAACATAGCAAAATGCTAACAAAAATTAAACTTCTTTCACCGAAAAAAATATTGAAGAAATATACACAACAGACCTTTGACTACAATTTCAGAAGAAAAATTCATAGCAAAGGTTCATTTACTTTTCTTCTCAATATCATTCTCAGTTTTACAAAGCAAATTCTCATTTACCTCGAGGACTAGTATTTGTGAGCAACCCCTGTCCGGGGATTATGCCCCCACACAATGCAAACAAGTTGTAATGGGAGTTGAAATGTAAGGTAGGCAATTTTTTCCTGTAGCAGCTAAGCTAAGGTGATTAATATCATAATTTCGAATGTGTATTTGGACTCTTGGCAAAGTTTCAGTGGTTTCCCTCTGAAAACTTAGACTAGGCCATAAATTTGAATACGTGTTCTAGGCTAGGTTACAACTACTGCCGCCTTCGACCAGACTTTCTGTTTCTCTTGCTGTTGCCAGGAGAAGGTTGCTCATGAGCCACTGGTAAGACTGTTCCCTCCTTTATTCCATTTGAATCTGACATCTTATCAATTGTTATTTGCGCTTGTAGAAAAATTGTGATATCTCTTATCTGTTTGTTTAGTCACATAACCCATCAGTAAAAAATAAAATTGGAAAGCTTTTATACAAAGAATTAATGAAGGAAGTTGTAATACCTGTTCCTCCAAATCAAGTACCCTCTCGTTCATCGACTTCACTGACGCAGCTTCCCTAAATGATCACATATTTAAAATGTAATGAGAACATGATGCAGCAATAATCAAAGAAAAAAACAACTTTACTAACATCTTTATAAGTTATGTAAGCATACAACTTTATTCGAAATGAATTAGTGGCTTAAGTTATAACACCATTACCTCTCTTCAGCTTCTTTAACCTTCTTTCGCCACATTTCTGAATTTTTTATGAGCTTCCGATTAACCTAAGGGCAGAATGAAGGGTCTAAGTGGCAGGAGTTCAAGCAAACACAATAAAGAAAATGCAGGAGAGAAGTTACCTCAGCAACCACATTTCTTTCTTCAGTACACTTTTCTAGTTCATTTTGGATATCCAGCATTCCAGAAGTTGCAGCTTTCTCCACTGCTTCAGATATGGAGCTTTCTTCTTTACTTCTTGCCTCTATTAGTAAGGATTCATAATACTAAAACAAAAATAATATAAAGATAATCAGATTTCACAAACACTATTACTGCATCAAAAGATCAACCAATTGAGAGTATCATAGAAGTTGTCCCACAGTCTTTAATCGTAAGTGAAAGCAACTTGATACTGACAACCACACTAGAAATTACATCACTTCCAGTGACATTTAAGAAACTGGTTATTTTCAGCAGAGTTGATCAAATGAATAATTCAGAGTTCCGTGTTTACAGAATTATTTTAATCCCTCAGTGAAAAGTTACAAGAATGGCAGAGTTAACTCACTTGTCTTTGAGTCTCCAACTGAGATGTAAGAAGACGGTTGTATTCATCCACAATCTGTTCATGTCTATCGATTAATCAGTGAAAGAGCACGGGGAAGAAAACAGGTTTTTTAGGAGCACAAGATACATCATACATTCATACAATTAATAACCAAATGTTTGACATTAGGCCATGAGCGATGTTGAACGTCACATGCATTTGCATATTTGACATTTCATTTCATCCCATTTTATAGGATAACTATATGGGCCTGCCTACGTGTCTATATGACGGTACAAGTATTGAGTTCCTTATGCATAAAGCCCAGTGTTAGTTATGCAGCAAACAAAATCCTACTACAAATGACAAATTATTTGTTTCAGACTAATCTGTCCAAACTAGTGTCGGCATAGAATAAAATTAAGAGTTCAATATGTGACAAATGTATAAGCTCCACTTAAGTGAGCTTGTCACCAAAATGAGCAAGTAAAGATGTATCTACCATTTATTTAAAACTAAAGTGCATTGTAATGTTAACTTGTTTAGCTACCGCTCATTATAGAGAAACTTTTTCCATGAGAAACATACCGCTTCAACTTTGCTGTTAAAGAAGGCCCCGTTAACCTCTAAATCTTCACGACATTCACATGTGCCACAATCCCCTTCCAGAGTCATGCAGCGAAAATGCATCTCCTCCGATTTTCCATCAATTTTAGATTGGTCCTGATTCAGTCGATGGACATAATTGTCACCCACATAATCCCAAATTTGTTGTGTTCTAAAATCAAGAGAATAGCAATGCTGAGTATCTTGCCAATGTCGAATAGCATGTCCTTCTTTATATCTAGTTTAAAAAAGAACAATGGTATTAAAATCTTCCCTGACAAAACAAACACGGATAACCTATCAAGGACAATAAATTGTGATCATTTTGTTTAACATATTAATTCCGAGCTTTTGGATACAAGTTGTTAACCAGTGGAAATTGAAGAACTGATACTCTAATATATTACCTTCCACATCCAACAAATCCACAAATCATACAAACCCAGACATCATCTAATGTTCCACATATAAAACAGGCTGGCTTCTCATCCTGTTGTTGACAGAACCGGCAGACCTATAATATAAACATCACAAGTTCTTAACAATAGTATTCTCCATCCATACAATAATACTTCCACGTGCATTAAAAAATATAACTACTAATTAAATACTGACAAAGTGTTTACATTACTATTCAGACAAAATCACTCTATGTAAAATCATGCACCTTCTTTGTTTTTCAGAAACTAAAAATGATTAATGAATGCTTATCCCAACTTAAAATTAATAATTAGGAGGAAAAAATACAAAATTGATTTTAATATCTGGAATGCGGCAATGATAAGTTGGCCATTACTTTGACCGTGAGGAGGGAGATGCCAAAGGCACGGCTAGTGTTTGGACTTTGGAGTGAAGTCATGACAACCTATTTGAATTGGAATGGGTGACTAGAACACCTTTCCCGAAAATTAATGTATTTTGGCTTGTTTGGTTTGACAATACTTCAGACCCAACAATAGTAAACTATGTCTAAATAAATTTTGGAGAAGATAGTCTTCTTTCATTTCTCGACAGTGAAGTAAGACTAGGCTCACGAGCTTTTCCTAGGTTGGAGAAAATTGATAGGAGCTATTTTTTTCCTGTCACCCATGTTACACCTTTTATCTTTATACAAGACTTTGAGCTTAGGCAAGATCAAATTATATCTGCTATAAAAAACTTCTGATACCTTTACACCCTTTCATTTCAGACTCATTTAAATCTATCTAAAAGGAGGAAAATCCATCAATATATGTTCAAATCACCCTCAAAATAATATCATAGTTAGCTAATATGACTCCTAAACAATTTGTGCAAGATGAATGACCACGCTTCTCATGAAAAATCATTATCACCTATCTAATACTCATGATGCTCTAAGAGTCAAAATTTAAAGTGTAATAAAATGTCGAAACAGGATTTCATGGAATGAAGAACCTACATACCTGGCAAGATAAATACGTCCACTTTGAGACACAAGGGCATTGAAATGAATGGTCACAAAGTGTTGTGAGTATTCCACTAGTATCAGGGTCCAGTCTCTCTGGCATTCAAACAGAAAGATAAAAGACACATATCACCATAAACATCAGTCCGCACAACCATAATGACCTCAGATAAATTGAAGACCAAGTAAAAAACAGTCGCCAAGATTTAAGCAAACAAAGGGTCACAACACAACAAAGACAAATGGAACTCACCCAGGCAAACGGGACAAGTTGGTACTTCTGTACAACCCGCCAGAGGCGTCCCAGCAACTTCTTCACTTTCCGAGTATTCCACCGAAAGCAAAAACAAAATATGGCATATCTCTGCCTACATTTGATCATCATATGAAAAGCAGAAGAGATAAGCAATAAGCAATACCAATCAACTATTGAGGAAAATGCACAAAAATAATACTAGTCCCTAAAAGTAACTACTTTTTTTAATTTTTTTGGCTTTCACCCTCTGGTTCCTAGGGGAAGGGGTCCTAGTAGTCCAAAGTTCGGGGCGAGTTCTGGCATCAAGTGGTTCCAGTCCCCTCCCAAACGCAGTTGAAATGTAACTCTATTTTGAAAACAACAAAATTGTCCCTAAATATAAGCTTCATTTCAAATATACCCTAACTAATACTACTAGTCCTATTTTCTTGAAGTATAAGTCACAAACTAATATCGTAAAAGACTGCAGCGACATTTGATATGTCGAAGAATAAAAAAGTATTGCTTACCTCACCCGGCGAAAACTTCTTGCCATTGAAATTGTTATGAAACCTACCAGCAGCATGCTGATCGTCAAACCTAATCAACACGCTATATCTATCTTCCATCCCATCGTTCCTGCCCAATCAAATTCAAAAATCAATAGTAACATTAAAAAATTAGGGTTTTCTTGTTTAAAAATGCATTGCCACTACCAATGCTTCAGCAACACAGTACAATAGAATTGAAAATATCAGTACCTGATGAAGAGAAGGTGATGAAGATGATCGAGGTGGTTTGGTCCACAAAATCGAACGAAATCATCGAAGGAAAGGTAATTGGGAACAGCGACGATGAAAAGAAGAGATGAAAGAGAATTGGAGTTTGGGAGAGATGACTGTGAAACTCTTCGGAAAAGATGGAGAACGCCTCTGCGTTCGGTGAATTTAGGGTTTTGAGATTCGGGAGCTGAGAAGATGAGTTCGGTGTCAAGAGGATTCTCGGCGTCGACTGAGTGAACTCGGAGAAAGAACATGGTGACTCGCTATGATCGGAGAATATGATCAGTTTGTGTCCGAATTGTGAAACTAAAAAATGGAAGGACTCAATGTGTAAAAATCAAAATATAGTCGTAAGTCACAGCTCAAAGTCACAACATTTTTGGTGAATAATTTTGATTTTTTCTTTGGAGTTTCTACCGTATACTTGGTAGGTATATTTGGTTTTTAAATTAATAAATTAACGAGTTTTTTTATGAAATTAAAATTTATTTATTGACTTTTATATTATAAGGATTAAACCTAAGGTGTTTGGTTGAGAGGTTGGGGTCATCCTTTCTTAATCAAGGGTCGAAAGTTTGATCCTCACCTTAGGTATGAAGCAGCTTTAAATCATTGGGCCAGCTATCCCACCCATCGAGGTGCCTCAAATTTAGCGGAGATTAGTCACAGCGTTCGGCGAGGGATTAGAACATCCAAAGCTGCAGAAATGTGAACTAGTAGGAATCACGCCCCGATGGAGAAGATTATCTCTCGTTGGAATGCGATTAAGTAGAAACCGCCAGACAAATACAGAGACTCGTTGGAATGCGATTAAGTAGAAACCGCCAAACAAATACAGAGAGCTTTAAAGGAACATCTTTATGCCAAGACAAGGCCCTGACGGCTTCCGGAACAGCTACACCATTAGTACCACTAGTCAAAGATAAATAGGCCGCCTTAACATAATAGATGTCAGAAGTCGAACCTTCCCAAAGCCACCTGTCAGACATACCCGGCTGCAAAACAATGTTAAATAAGAGCTCACAACACCCCTCCATCAACTCCTCCTCCCAAACAAACAAAGGTCTACGCCACATCCATTCACCCCCGCCTACCCCCCAACCCCTCCGATAGAACTCCCCCACCGATACATCAGCCTCCAAAGAAAGGCCTGCCAACCGCGGAAAGCACTGTCTCAAAACAACTCCCACCCCCAACCACCGATCATCCCAAAAGGATGAGGACTCCCATCACCCACCCGACGGTGCAGAGAGTCCGCAAACCAATTGGGCCGGCCACTGAAAGTACCCCTCCTAACCGCCACTACATCCTTCCACCAAGTCGACGCCCTAGCCCCTCCATCCTTGATCACCCCTCTAGCAACACCATACCTATGTTCTAGGACTCGACGCCATAACCCACTACCCTCCGTTTGCACCCTCCAACACCATTTACCTAACAATACAGTATTAAATTCTCTGACCCTCCGAACCCCCAAACCACCATGATGTCTAACTAAGCAAACTTTGTCCCAAAGAATTCAGTGAATCTTTCGAGCCTCCCTATCTCCCCCCATAAAAACGATTTAAAAAGAAATTCAATAGTAGAAATGATAATATACTTAAAAATGTTTAGTGCTTAATGAATCACTCATAGACCAAAAATTGAATGTTAGTGACTCCTGACTGGGCATACCCCTACGGCCCTACCCATTTATGAAAAGAGAACAACTATTGACTCTCTTTTTTTGAGTAAAAAACTATTGATGATTGTTCACTTTTTTTTTTTGAGAAGATTATTTACATTTCTTTATTTTTTGACTAAAGATTGTTTATATTTCTTATATCCTAAGTCAGGCGATGAAATAAAGTTTATGCTTTTTTTTTTTTTGCATTATTGTTGCCATAATTGTTCAAAAGATCAACATCATAAATAAATTCATAATTCTATTAATCTCCAAACAAATTCATAACATTCAAGTTGATAAAATATCTAGTACAATTAATATGATAACATTAATATACATATCATATGATATATTTTAATTTAAAAATGTGACGGATCAAAACTGTTAAAATAAAGAGAACCGGATTTATAAAATGGTGCAAATAAATAACAAAAGTTACAATTAGCCAAAAAGTAAGTTATATATACAATCACTTTTCATAACATGAATCTTGACTTTTAGCGTAAAGAAAGGGACACTAAATTTTTTATTAGAAAAAGGGTCACCATAAATTACTATTCTTATTTCTTACACAAAATGACGTTTTAATTTTTAAATATGATTTTAAGTCAAAAAAAAACTTTTAAATATGATTTCATTAAGAAAAAAAACTTTTACTTATTTTAAATCATAATTTCTTTATTTAATAATAAAAAATTTAGAATCGGATCAAGATCTTTCAAAGATATTACCATAGTTTGAACTCGGGTATTATCAGAGTTTGAACTCATATCAAAATATTATCAGAGTTTGAACTCGGGTCAAGATTGTCGCACTAAATAAAGGCCACAATTTATTATAGTAATAAATCTCTACTATTAATTCAAAATCGGAAATATGCATTACAGCATCACAAAGTTAATGCGTGAAATTTGATTCCTTGTATAAACTCACCATTTGAGCAAACAATATTATCATCATCAACTCAACATGTCATATGTTACTATGTAGTAGAACCGACCAAGTCCTATGATAGATGATGTGTGCAATGCATTTTGTTCCTTCTTCTTTTTCTTTCAATTATTAATAAAAATCAAACACAAAAATCTAACAATCTAAATAAATTGGATTTTCCGTTCATTACGCGTTTTCATAATCTCTTCTTTGTCTTCTTCTTCACTTTTCTCTCTTCCTTTTTATCTTTACACCTTAACTCATTACACACGCACACAACCAGTAACACTTGTTTCACTTCACATTCTCTTTAATTTCATCATTTCTCTTCCAAAATCTCTCAATATCAATTCACAAACACACCCTTTTGTCTAATTCATCAAAATGGTATCATCAACATCAAGCACAATCCGTAAAGCAATCGGTGTAATGAAGGATCAAACAAGCATCAGCATAGCAAAAGTTGCTGGAAATTTAGCTCCAGACCTTGAAGTTTTGGTTGTTAAAGCAACAAGTCATGAAGAAATTCCTGCTGATGATAAATACGTAAGAGATATTCTCAATCTTACATCTTTTTCTAAAGGTTATGTCAATGCTTGTTTAATCTCAATTTCAAAAAGATTAGCGAAAACTCGCGATTGGATTGTTGCTGTTAAATCTCTTATGCTTGTTCATAGACTTTTAGTTGAGGGGCATCCTTCATTTGAGGATGAAATTGTTCATGCCACTCGTGGTGGAATGAGGGTGTTGAATATGGGTGATTTTAGAGATGAGGCTCATTCTAATTCTTGGGATCATGCTGGTTTTGTAAGGGTTTATGCAATGTATCTTGATGAAAAGGTTGAATTTTTAGTTTATCAGAGGAAGTTGAAAGGTGTTGATGTGAATGTTGTTGAATCTGGTGATGATGGTGAATTTGCTTCTTTGAAGAAAAACGAGGTTACTCCGGTGAGGGAAATGGGAGCTGAGAGGGTTTTGGATAGGTTGATGCATTTGCTTCAAATTCTCGACCGTGCATTAGATTGTAAACCGAGTGGTGCTGCTAGGAATAATCGGCTAGTGTTGGTTGCGGTTTACCGGGTTGTGAGGGATAGTTTTAAGCTATATGTAGAAATTTGTGATGTGTTGGGTGTTTTGATGGATGGGTTTATGGAAATGGAGTATGCACATTGTGTAAAAGCTTTTGAATTTTATGTTAGTGCTTCTAAGATGATGGATGAGTTAGCAGGTTTCTACGGTTGGTGTAAAGATATGGGAATTTCAAGATCCTCTGAGTACCCTGAAGTGCAGAAAATCACTGATAATCTTTTAGGGACACTTGAGAGTTTCTTGAAGGGAATGAGTGATAGGACAAAGAGTCCTGAGAATAAGTTTGAGGTTAAGATAATAACTTTGAAGGAACAAGAGCCAGAGCCAGGTTACAATGAGGTGAAGGCTCTTCCAGCGCCTGAGGTGAAGAGTTTAACACCTCGACCGCAACCAGCTCATGTGGCTCCTGAGTCTAAAGAAGCTCCTCGTGTTCAACAAGAGACTGGTGAATTAGTGAACTTAAGAGATGAAGGTGTTTCGGCTGATGAGCAAGGCAACAAATTTGCATTGGCATTGTTCTCTGGAGTTTCGACTGTTAAGACAGAAGGTTCGTGGGAAGATTTTAGTTCATCTGAAGTGACTTCAGCGTGGCAGACACCGGCAGCTGAACTTGGGAAAGCGGGTTGGGAATTGGCATTGGTGGAAAATACTAGTAATCTGTCGAAACAGAAAGCTGATTTGGGAGGTGGTTTTGATTCACTTGTACTGAATGGAATGTATGATCAAGGTGCTGTGAGACAACATGTGAACACAACTCAAGTGAGTGGTGGGAGTGCTAGTAGTGTGGCATTGCCGGGAAGCGGTAAGAATGCAACACCGATTCTTGCTTTGCCTGCTCCAGATGGAACAATGCAAGCTGTAGGAACACAAGATCCATTTGCAGCATCACTATCTGTGCCGCCACCTTCGTATGTGCAAATAGCAGAAATGGAGAGGAAGCAGCATTTGCTTATTCAAGAGCAGCAACTATGGCAACAATATGGGAGAGATGGGATGCAAGGTCAAGTTGGTTTAACTAGAGCTGGACCACAACCTATGATGACTTATGGAATGCCACAATTTGGTGGGGTTGGACAACATGGAAGCTATTACAATGCACCTTTTTGAAGCGAGGGACTTAAAGTTTGATACTGTTTGGAATATCAAAGTCTCTGGTTTTTTTTTTTCTTTTTTGTGTTTGCAATTGGGATACATATATAGTTAATGATGAAAAAATGTTTTGAGACAAACTATTCAAGACAGGAGGAGTTTGGTTTGAGAAATTTGGTTCCTCTTAAATAAGTCTTGATTTGTTTATCGTTTCGTGAATATGAAAAACATATATTGAGTTGAGCTTTGCCTCTTTTACAGATTTATCCAATCCAACTCAGTTTGGATTAGTCAAATTCAATGTAACTTCTGCTTCTGCATATCAAGAGTCTATAGGCAAAATATATGTTATATTGAAATTTGACTATTTTATCAGTAAGTTTCATTATAACACTATTTAGTGCATAGATGAAATATTAGGCTTATATGGGAGAACAGTCTCCATTCACATCCAACTCTTTAAACAAATCCACCAAAATTGCTTCAAGCACATTAATCAATCCTATCTCAGGGATTCAAATTATACAAATCTAAAGAATAACCAAAACAAGCAAAAAATCAATGTTGCTATGCATGCTCATTTCTTTCAAATTATTATTGGTGTTGACTTGCTAGTGTCCGTGTCCGGTGTCTACGTTTGTTGCCGTGCTTCATAGGAACAATTTGAATGTTGATTTTTTGGTTAGCATGCTCATAGTTCATATTCATTGTATGTCAATAATATGCATACAACTATGATGTTCTTTTGGATTTCTTCATTTGAATGTTGGTTTGACGGTGAACATAATTGATTTATATTTTGATACATTTATGTAAAAATAAGTTGAACAATAAATTTCAATATAAAAATCATATTTAAACTCAGAAGCTACAAATTATAGTTTCTAATAGAAACAATTCGGGAGACAAAATCAATTATGTTTTAAAAGAAACAAACACCTTAAAATCACTCAATAATCAATTATATAACTATAGAATAGAATTACTTTTGCCAAACCAAATGTTGAAGAGCCTACAAATTTTCTTTTACTCCCTCCGTCCCATTATATAAGCACCTTTACTACAAAAGTCTAGTCCCAAAATATAAGCCCATTTACAATTTTTGTATTCCAATGCAACTTAGTAGTAATAATTAGGGGTATGTGTAAGCAAAAAAGTAATAAATGTATCTAGTAAATTGTAAAAGGGCTTATATTTTGGGACTAGACTTCTGAAGTAAAAGTGCTTATATAATGGAACGGAGGGAGTATATCATAAATATACAAGCTTTTTATTCCCCTACATTTGTCAAATCATTGCTCATATATATCCTACTGATCGATTTTTTTTGTAAAATCATCTTTCATTAATAGGATAAAATAATCAAAAATATGTTATTAATATAGGAGTACATACCAAGTTGATAACAAACCAAAGTACATGAGCTTAAGAATTGAATACACAGTGTTGTATAGGTTTTATTTTGTTGGAATTGAAAGATTGAATGTGATTAATAAGAAAGGTGACATCAAGATATATCCCACCTACCTCATTCTATCGGACCTACAACATCAAGATTAAACTTATAATAACCATTAGATGAGGTTGTCCAATGAACAACATGTACAGGCACAGTTGGACCTCCACTTTGCATCTCCATCAACACACCATTAGTACTCTTAAAATTTTAAAATACTTTGATATTAATATTGTTTGTGTGTGTGACAGAAAGTGCCCATAAGTTTTGTGAGGGGGCATTGGAAAGGAGTAACAAATCCAGTTACTAAGCTTCAAGCAAATTAATCAATAATCGATCCTATCTTAGGGATTCAAATTATACAAATCTAAAGAATGACCAAAACTAAAATTATACAAATCTAACGAAATGATCAAAACACACAGCTATGCAAGACGGCAAGAGTGCCATAGCACCCCACCCCATCATTTTCGTCCATGTATATACGCGAATTTTAATTTTAGTCCCTGTATCGATTTTTGTTCTAGATAAGTCCCTACCAAACTTTTTGATTTTAGTCCCCAAAGTAGAAATCCGTAGAAAATCTGCAGGCAACTAACGAATTTTCCTGCGGTTTTTAGCTTTTAGAGACCAAAAGCAAAAAGCTTAATTGATTATAAAGACTAAAACAAAAATTTCGCGTCCAGAGATGAAAATAAATGTTTAAGACTTAGTTAAAATTATACTACAATATGTAACACCAATGCAGGGACTATTTATCAATACTATAAATTTTTTATCAATAGTAATAATAGAAACAACGACAAGGACTTCTGTGGTTAATTAATTAGACTTGTCAAAATCTTTGTCATTAAATTAGAGATTGATCTAATGCAACAATTTAAAAATAATTCATCAAGATTGATTCAAACAAGTTAATTAACCCTATCATATGATATGAATTCGCTAACTCCAAATCACATGAATATCCAACACATACCACAAAACATTATCAAACTTTCACCATTTTAAACCTCAAAATCTCTAAAACAAATTCAAAACCTGAGCTTAGTAAAGAACCACCTATTCTTCCCAGTCTTAAATCTCTCTTCAAACCTCTTCTTCGTCTCTTTCAAAGCAGTAACCTTCTTATCCTTACTCTGAAGAACATCACCAGTAACAACTTCTTTAAGATCAACATCGAGAGTGTAACGAGTTGGCATAACATGTTGATAATTCACAACCTTCACGAAAGCTTTCACTCGAGATTTCTTTGCTGTTTTCTTTGCTGAATCTTTCTTGATAACTTTTGCTGGATATTTCTTGATACCTGCAACTAAACAATGGCCATAAGCACGTTCGCGAGTTCCGTCGTCGAAATTCTTCACGATTACGGCTTTTTTGCCGGCGTATCGTCCTTGGAGGAGGATCACGGCCTTGTTTGGCTTCAGGAATTTCACCATTTTCGTTGATGTTAGTTCCTTCGTTCGTTCCTCTCTCACTGTGCTGTAGTGAAACCCTAAAAATGTTTCTGTGATTCTGATTCAGAAACCTTTATATAGTATCATGGTATGGATTGGGCTGTAATTTTACAAATAGATTTGCACCCCCCCTTTATTTTACTACTTCCATTTCATGACTAAGGAATGGCAAAATAAATAAATATCATTTTCAATAGTTATAGTATTGAATATTTTTTCTTCAAATTGTTTAAAACAAATTATACAATCTTTTTTTTTTATGAGGTTTCTTAATAATTTTCTTAAGTCCTAATTAATATTATCATTCATTTTTGCTACTTCAAAAAAATAAAAGTACACTATTTATGGAACAACTATAATATATTAAAAAACACAACCAAATTGTAAATATATGGATTGATTTTTATTTTTAATGGATTCGTTGTTTTTTTTAATCGATTGCAATAGATTACTACAATCGATTTTCACTCATTCTCGGATTGGTTTGACTGGTTCTCGCCAACTCAAAGATTAATCACTATTTAGCAGTAAATGAGCCAAACATCACAGCAATTCCTAATTCAATCCAATCAACTGGCCAAATAATATTCCAAGGTATGGAAATTACTATGTTCACAAGACGAAATAAACTATACAAGTTCATAACTTATCCATTTTGTCAAAATAAAAGTTCATAACTTACTTGTCCGACACCAACTTAACACCTGTAACCATAGATCGATACAACCATAGCCAATGTGGCATCCTATCACAACATATAAATACAAATTAATTGATTTGTTGCCTACAAAATTTTATATACGATCGACAATGGGATAACTACATATGTGATTGCAATGTCAACTTCAAAAAGCTCCTGCTGCAAACCATATTCACTGCAATCAAAGAGGATGTGTTTCATAGAAGATTTTGTGGCATCTTGCTACCTCAAAGATTACATGTCACCCAATGCCATTTTGTTCACAATGTCTTTGTCTTTTATACTCTTGCAACGACAACTTACGCAATGAAAGTATCTGAGCCTTTGAGACTAAAGAATGCAAGCGGTACTGCAACAGCGAACAATCTACAACTTTCTTTTCAGCCAGAGTTTTCAATTAACTAAATATAAATGAATAATTTGAATCTATTTAATCAGAAGATGGATGTGAATCCATGCAGAGATGCACTAATTTTCTTTGATATTGCACAAAGTATTCATCAACTGCAACGACATCTTCATTCTCAGGATCTAATAAAGTATGCAATTTTTGTATCGTATCATTAACGGATGAACTTGATTCATCATCAGTAACACCTAAGTCAGAAACAATCTCTGCATGGATTTCACGGCATGCAAGGATAAACATTGCAGCTGTATCAGGTAGCTGAGCCTCGCGAAGAGCTGCCAATGCTTCTTGTAGTGCACCAGCGGCAACATACAAAATCAGAGCCCTGCATAGGGTCATTCGAGTTAAAATAAAGGGAATAGTGGTAGAGTTAAAATAAAAAGAAAGAAAAACAGTGCTACCTCCAGATATTATGTTCACTGTGCAGGACGTATCCGGCCCACCTTTGCAACACTCTGCAAGAATACAAAAATGTAGGAAGATCTCCTGGTCAAGATGGTATACAATTCAAATAACTTTTTCACTCATACAAATGCAGAGACATTAATCATGTAGGAAAGTCATTTGAAAATTATGTAGAATGCAAAATGGTTCAAGGCGCAAATTTTCAACCCTATTTGCAAGGATTTTTATTTTTTGTTCATTCAGCTAGAGACCAGTGGTTATTCTTCAAATGGCAGATGGGATTATGACATAAAATGAATGTTATGTTCACCTCCATTCATAGATTAAAAAAATTATAAGTTAATATGGAAAAAAAACATCTGTTAACAGGAAAGAGTATGAACCTTGCATAATCTGATCCCTTTAAGTGAGTGGCAGCTAAAGTTGCAGCATCTGACCAGCATCCAGCATCTTGTAGCTGCGTAAGATATGACAATAAACTTCTCTAAGAAAATCAATCATATTATATTGATGACATTTCTGTCAATTTTTAAAATTTGGAAAAGCTAAGAAAGTGTTGAATATTTTCTAAAAACATCCAGAAAGTTTCCGCTTTTGATACATTTTCGAGAAAGGTTCTGAAATGAACTTGCCCTAGAAAAAAGCATTTCTAAGCGAAGTACTAGTAAGGAAGGCCTTTTTAAATAATTTCCTTGACATTATTTGAACTTTCAAAATTACCAAGAGACCATCAAACATCCCGGGCTCTTGTTTACATCTTTAAAAGATTAACAAACTATAACCATTCAAGGGAACTTAAAAATTGATTGGATGTGTTTGTAAATGCAGCCAAACCTGAGAACACGCTTCTTGATATCTTCCAACTGCACATAGAAGATGAGTGCCAGAGAGTGACCTGTCAGCTCTCACCATGTTGGCTGCAACAACCTGATAAATATATCTCATTAATACATGAAATATTTTTTTGAACACTGACCATAATTTGTATTTTGATACCTAAACACATGCATTTCCCAGTTAAACTCACCTTCACTGCGAGCTCATGAAGAGAGCTTGAAACAGCAGGAGAGAGAGCAACTGCGCGAAGCGCATTGACATAGAAGTAAGAACTCTCTGGAGGTGTAGAAAGCAATAAACTAACTGCAGCTTCTAGATTTCCAACTGAAACAAGTCTGATGGCACCAAATTCAAAAGGAATTGCAAGTGAGTATATAACTACAAAAGTAATAATTCCACCCGAAGTATTACAAGAAAACAAAAATCAAAATGGATGCTGCCACAGAAGTGTGAGACCTGATACAAATGTCTTGCACTTTATAATTTCAAATAATACAGCACTTAAAAAACCGATGGATTTGTACTACAACTAGAGTTTCACCACAGTTTGAGCTAAATATCTTCCGAGCTAAAGATGTCAAGCTAAGTCATATAACATCCAACAAAATGATAAAAGAAATTATATATTTACTTACTCATGTACACGTTTCTGTATAGCCTCTTCACCTTCTAATTTGTCATGCCAAGAAATACGTTCACTAGCACTTTTCCACAACTCTTCTTGGTCAAAATCCATCAACCTTTGTTGACCTTGACTCTGCTAACCCAAAAGCAAAAGTCATTCAGAAGAATTTGAAACTCAGCATTAACATTTAACAGCAACTACTTAAACAACAATTGGAATGTGCTACATTAAAAGGTGTGTCATGTGATAGAACCTCAAAGGATGCTATAAATAAGTCCTACAATGCGTCTCTCACCATTCCTTCTGCTGGTTTTCCCTTTGATGATATCCTAGATAGTAAAGATGTTTGATCAACCTCAGAGACAGACACTGTTGTGGGCCCTTTTGATGGTGGCTTTCTCGATAACTTATTAATCAAATGTTTAAGCGCTTGAGGAAGTTGTAGCCAAAACAGAGCTTCTGAGGATTCACCAAATACTGTAGCTGCAAATGCAAACCTTGCAGCACAGCCTTTATCCACAATACCAGCATACAACTTGGCTCTCTCATCGTCAAGCATGCAACCTTAAAAATGGAAATATTGGTAGTGCTGTTAACACCAAAAGTATAATATCCCAAGTGGAAGAATTCTCATAATTGAAACTCTGCATAAGAAAATAAAACCTTCTCTTCGATATGGTTCCAATACTTTTAGAAGCATCTCTGGCACAACAGAGTCTCCAAGAGGTGGTGCATTGATCATGTATGTGCGAAGATCCCCCGCCGGTGAAGGAGCTCCTGGAATTATGTGAGGCCTTTTTTTAATGGTCGTACTACAAGTATTAAACCAAGAAGGTTTAACACCCAATTGCAAAATCATTTGCAGTGCCTGCAGATATTTAATGGAACACTAAAAATAAATAAAGAGCTGAATATAAATATAATTTATATTTATGCAATAGGAATAATTACTCTCTCTGTCTAACTATAAATGTCATGTTAAGAATATTTCTTCTTTTCAAATCAGTATCTGTTACTACTACTTTAGAATACCAAGACAGATTTTGTTTTTCAATGATACCATTCTTTCATTATAGTCTATCCACCAAACTTGTCTAGAATTACTACTTTAAATGTCTCCAAATAATGCAATGTTTTACATTTTCAGAAGGGTATTTTAGTTTCAGCACATTATTTTACTAGAGTTATTAGCATAACTAGTCATTTTGCTTCAAAAGTGTGATTAGTGATTACCTTAAACAGCGCCTATAATTAAATATTAGGGAATACTAAAATTTGTACAAGTGTTTCAGGAAAGGGAAAACAAAAGTGGATTGTGTTCAACAAACTAAAGAGTGAAAACATAAAATTGACTTGTATTTCATCACAAAGGAAAGAGGAAAATTCACTTTCCCAGTAAAGAGCTTGCTTAAGGTCATACAAAAAACAGATGAAAAATTCAAAATAACTTAGACTTCACAAAATCAGTCTATTTAATTTACTTACATTTGTTTTACCACAAATTAAATATATTGTTAACGATTGTATCAAATTGAGGCCATGGCACAACAGGTTTTTGACAAACCTCCGTACAGAGGTTATGGCACTATGGACTTTGAATGGTGGGCCGTGACAATGGTGTTGGTAGGTTAAAAGCCAGGAAATGGGTGCCATGAGCAAACCAAAAACCAACGTGACCCATAAAAAACCCTAAAAGACTTGCACTTTCAACAAGCAGTAGCCTCATGAAGGCCTTCAGCCTCACTCTCCTTCGGAGCTCGTAAGCCTCAAACTTCCATCTCCTTCAAACTAACCTCTCTCCTCTTTATCTTTAAAAAAACCACTTTTCTGGTGTTTCCTTATCTTTGTTATTATCTTCTCTTAAGCCTCAAACTTCCATCTCCTTCAACCAGCAGTAGCCTCATGAAAAGCCTTCAGCCTCACTCTCCTTCGGAACTCTTAAGCCTCAAACTTCCATCTCCTTCAAACTAACCTCTCTCCTCTTTGTTGCCTTAAAAAAATCACTTTTCTGGTATTTCCTTATCTTTGTTATTATTTTCTGTTAAGCCTCAAACTTCCATCTCCTTCAAACTAACCTCTCTCCTTCTCTTCGTTATCTTAAATTATTTCCGTATCTTTGTCATTCTCTTCTCTTTTTTATGGTTGTTATTTTGTTTTTATCCCTCCATTGGTACTTTTTATTTGAGGATTTTCATTATCTTTGTTTCGCTCTCATTGTTCTGTTTTTGTTCAACTGGTCCACTTTTGATTCGTGGAGAAATACTTGGTTGGTCACAACCTCAAATATAAATTATTTGGGCACACTCACATAACATTATATATCATTTAATTAATTTAAAAATATACCATATATAACTTCTTCATTTTCTACTATCATCTTTTTGTGTGTGCCTACTGCCTGTACATTGTGCTCAAATCTTGTGCCCATACAAGACCTTCTCTGATTTGAGTATATCAAACTTCCTACCCTTTTGTTTCTCCGTTTCTATTATTTTTTATTTTAATTATACTCTACAGTTGTTTTGTATATTTGCGTGTGTTTATGAATGCCATGGTTGCAATGCCGTCCACCATATTTTATGATGGAATTTTGGCTTTCCACCATGAACTACCATTCGCCATTGATAGTTGGTAGACAATGAGAAAATATAATATTAAGCTAGTTTAGTAAAATTGGTAAATTTAATGTTGACATATTACCAATGCATGTGGTGAAGGGAGTAGTATGGGACAACATATAGGCATTGCCCGGAATCTGTCCTTTGTTTTTCTGATCTGGGGTGCAGAAGCAAACCGTTTGTCATTTCTGCATGAAAAGTAAAGCATGTCATTCATAAAGTCAGTACAGAAATTCCCAAAATTGGAACAGCTATTATTAGCCATGTGTCATCTGATATAACAAGACTTGGTGATTGATTCACCTTGAATCCCCATCGGAAGATTCAAATCTAAAATGTTAGAAACATAATGAACTAAATATTCGATGGATGTTGCACTTTGTTGAGCTGGAAAAAAAACTCCATGTGAAAAGGAATATTTAAAAAATATTAAAACTTTCTAATCTCTTTTATATTTCAGGCAGCTCCATGTCCAATACAAAGTCCATCCTACATACCTCTCCCTCTTTGGTATGTAAGATATGTATGCATCAAATGAGACTTTAAGAGGGCCTTTCTTATGTGAGAGTGAGAGGTGCAATCTTTTTTTTGACAGTGAGAGGAGCAATTTTTATTTTGTTTTTTACAGTGAGAGGAGCAATCTTAATCATACATATATGGGTCAAAATTTGATAATCTCAACAAAAAGAGACAATAACTAAATGAATTGACATTGTTTATGCTAAGGCTATTTTTTATATGCACATTTGAATATCAAAATGAATGTTTTCATAACTGCTAAAATCATTTCCCGCCATCCAAAGTAGTCTAAGCCATAACAATACCATCTAGACCAATTATATATCTTGATAATAACACAAAGGAAGAAAATAGCTGACCACTCTTGACTCCTTCGAGTAACTCGTGGCACTTACACATTAATATCAACAAGGCGAAAACTACCATCTGCTCCAGCAATGCAGAGTACCAATGGATCATTCTTATTAGTCCGCAAGGGCAACCAATCAAGTTCCAACACAAGGGTTCCAGGAAATTGAGGTTGCAAAAGTGAATTGGCCAAGGGGTCAGGCGAGTCCTGGAAAAAAAATGTTAAGAATTACAATTACAATCAAATAATGAAAAATGAAAACTTGAAAAATTAGTTGCTTGCAGAATATTATTCAATACAATATCATAGTGTTTGATCCCCAGTAAAAACCAAATTAACCAAAGTTCTGACATCATAAGAAGTTCAAATATTTACAAAAAACATGAAATAAAACAACAACTAAACAGAACTTATAAGTTATAATCAAGAAAATGTAAAATCCTATCTTACCAAATCAAAAACAGAAAAGGTATTATCATAAAACAGAACGGCAACACGCCCCCGGCTATGATCCCCTGGTACAAAAGGTGAGAATTTGATTCGGCGAATTCCTTCTCTATGAGTGTTGAAAGAGGAAGAATGTCCAGTTGTCACATCCCACCATCTTATGTTCCCCATTCTGTCTCCCATGACCTGAAAAACTGATTTAGTCAAAACCATCATCAATTTAGAACAAATTTGGTTTATCTCTGTGAGAGAGATTGAACCAGTTTTAAAGTAATAGTGCATACCACATGGGGCAAGCGGTAGGCCATTGCAGTTATCAATCCATCTGATGATACAAAGGAAGAAGAAGGCCATTTTGGTCTGTGGACAATGCTAACTTTATCAGATAAAAGAAAACAAACAAAGAACTGCACGGATGTATTGTATATTAAGGTATACCATTGATTATACTGATTACAATACCATGTTAAAATAAAGAGTAAATATGTTTTTGTTCCATATAAAATTGGTAAAAGTTGATTTTGGTCCTTTTAAATGTCAATAATATTAACAAAAATAATATGCCTTTAGTCCGATTAATAGAAGTTTAAATGTCAATAATATTAATATTGAGCCAGTATATCATGAAAAACCACCGTTGCAGTAATGCACGTTTTTCTCAATGGAAAAGAATTAACACCTGAAATCTCGAATTCTCCGACCATGGACTTCAAAAACTCCAAGTGCTCCATTCACCAAAGCAAATGCAAAACTTTCAGAAGTATCATCTTGTGATGGCTCTGCGCTTGAACCTTCTTCTAATAAATTAAAATTAGTAATTAGCTTACTTTCTTAATAAAATGACAAGGAACCAATAATTCTAGAATCTAGACTAGCAATGATCCCAATAATATTTAAGCACTTCAAACAAATAACCCACTTGAATCTGATGCGGAAGTATTTGATGGTTTAGATGCTTCATCTGAAGCCCCGGACGTTTGATCTTTAGGAGGACGTGGAACTGTTGGAAGAGTCCATTCCAATACCGTAAATGGAAGAGCTAATGATCTAAGCTACATAGAGATAGCAAGCATTATAAACATTCAGATAAAATAACATATAGTATCAACCAAAATATAAAACCCCTATACTCCAGACGAATCAACCTTCCTAATCAAAAAAGGAACAAAACTAAAATGTAGGGCATCATAATAAAAATAGAAAAAGAATAGTCCGGGCACCAATCAGGAATAAAGAGTAACTTGTACGAACCATGCCCAACTTGCAAACAAGAAGACAGTATTAGAGAAAAACAAGATATGGATCCAAGTAACGGATGCCTTTATCAAGGAGGTGGGGACATTCAACTGTAATGCCAACTTAAAGGGCAAGATATATCCTTGTGCATTTTTTAGAATACCATTAGATGATATGAAAAAAAATCAAATTATCTTAGAGTATATTTTAAGATGAGTTTCTTACCTTTGAATATCTTAGAGATATCTTAGAATTTGTTTGTATACTTTTTAGTCATTATCATGATTTCTTTCCCTAGTTGATTAGTAGCAGTATATGATCCAGTTCTAGTATAGTATAAATAGAGGTTAGTGATTAGTCTTGTTTCACCAATCATATCAAATCATAGTCATAATTCAGAGTTTTCTTTCTTTTCCCTCGTTATATAAAACCCTATGACTTCAACAAACACACAAAATATAACGAAATATAAAAGTACACGGAAGTCCTTTTCTTTCAAAATCATGAAACAAAAACAATAAAGCATCACCCAGATCCTTCAGAAGTTATTGTACTCAAGACCACATATACTTAAGCCAGTTATGCCACTACATAGCATACCAGAAAATATTATTTAAAAATGAAAAACTTTAATGACTGGGAGTTTCAAGTGCATCTACCATGATAGGATTCTTAGTCATTGCCCAAACCTCCACAGGTGCATCACGAAACAAAATTAGAAGATACCTGAAATATTGTGGATATCAAACTACTGAAAATCATGATGTGATCGCAATAATCTATTAAATATAGGTGAAAGAAAAGCAAACAGCTCTGATAAACAGGGTTGGAGAGAAAGTATATGACAAATTCGGCCATAGAACCACCTCCTTCAGAAGAAATGAAAAAAAAAAAAAAAAAACTTGTTTCCGTTGCTATCAACAACTAAGTTTTAGAAATTAGGAGAGCAAATCTTCAGAACAAAATTACTTAACAATCAGAGTGGTGGATCTAAAAAAGAGAAAAGATAGGTTGAGTTCCAACACACCCATCAGCTGCAACAAAGATCACCAAATTCTACAGAACACACCAGAAACATATCAACATCCTTTGAGATCCCAAAGGTAGCATACACAACCCATAATTACTTTAACTAGAGTATGGTTCACTTCCATATAAACTCACTTTCATTGAGCCACTAAATTCCATACTTTTGATATGACTGAGCCATGCCCATTGAGGCTTTCGTGTTTTGTACGTACACATCAGTATAGAAAAGAAAGAAAATTGGGCAACAAAAGGAAGATTCAGGAACTGAAGTAGTAATGAATTAATGGTCGTAACATAAATATAGCTATGAGATTCACCTTCCAGATGAAGATGTTCTCAATGCTCTTATTGGAGCACGTTCTGGCTTTTGCAAAACTCGGAACATCTTGTTAAGGCCACTTCGGAGGCAGGTCACAACTAGCTTGTTAATATATCCTCCAGATTTTTCATTAGCCTGAGTCCAAAAGCATATGCATAATGATGAAAAAAGAAGTATGAAATACGATGAAGTAGGCAATGAGTGATATGCACAAATCATAAATTACACTGCAACGAGCCCAACAGAAAGAAACAAAACTGTGTAGGGACTAGAGAAATAAAATAAAAATCCATAAACAAAAGTATCAAATTATATACCTGGGTATAAGAAAATGAAACCAATCTGGAATTTCCTAGCCATCGTAGTCCCCTAACAATACCATTATGTACAGATAAACTCGATGTAACAGCATTGGCAGAAACATCAACAACATCTATTGTCCCACTCTGTGTTCCCAAAGCAACCAAGGGAACAGCTGCTGCAGGATAATTTCCTCCACCTTCAAATAACAGTAACTCATTAATCAGCACAGAAAACACGGTATGCATGATTACAACATCTATAAAAAATGCAGTACTAGATTAGAACAAATATGTGAGTTGGTGGGAATGACTAACGGGCTAAGGTAGCAGTCAGAGAAGGGGTCGGCACTGCCAGCATAGTCACTGTTGAAGAGAGAAGCTGAAGCTGTCCAACTAAGCTAATCTGCATGAGAAGGAAAAGACAGGGATGCAAACATCAAAATTTTGAAACCAACACAGGAAATCTTAACAAGTGCTACCTAGCATTGTCATTTAGATACAGTTTTCTCGCATAGATAAGCTAGGACCCAGATTAACACAAAGATTATGCGTCAAATAATTAGAACTCAGGCTCCAAGTTCAGAATGTATGATCCTATTATCTACGTCTATAAAAAAAGAACCCATTGGGATGTTCACTATAGTGCAAAACAAATGATAACAAGAGAGCATGAAGGTTGTTACAATTTGGAAAATATTAAAATTTTGCTTCTTTCTTCATCTTGTTTATCATCGGGGAAGGCTGGGTAGGTCGCCTCTACTCGGGACATGTTTGTACAGATAACTAAATAGCAATACAGGCTGCAATACAATCCTTGCATGTGTGAGTGCAGATAAGTTTTATACACGCATACGCACAACAGAGGGGTAAGGATTCATGCTTGAAGTATGTCCCAATTAAAAAGCACAAGTTGATTGCTCATCAATAAGTCAATACGCACAACAGAAGGGCACAGGCTTACCTTCATTGAAATTTCTTCATGGTTGAAGGTTGGCGAGTGGCTTCTATTATCATTGAGATGCTCCAGTGGCCTGCCGACATTTAGTTCCCGTCCACCAGCAAAAGATACCGTAGTGTTAGAGTTGGCTCCATGTAATGGTACTGTGGAATCATCATTAACCAAACCCAACTTCTTATCATCCTTTTGAGTGTCTGCATTCCCTTCAGCAGTCAAGAGCCAGTCCCATAATTTTCCATCATCAGATATGGAGATCAAATGTATCTTAGAAATAATATGGGAGTCGTCACAAAAGTCAAAAGGATTATCAAAATCCTCATGAAGGTAAGGAGAACTAGGTACATCAGAATAATTCTTGCCAATGTTCTGGAGAGTGGTATCTGATTGGCATAAAATGACAGAAAGTATCGAAGGCGAAGGAACAGAGGTACCAACGGATGGCATTAACTCTTCCATCGAATACATAATGTGTGCTTGTTCTCCACTGTGTCACATGCAGATAAGTATAAGTCTTAGTTACAGAAATACACTTGCAAGTATATTATCTAGACACTGATTTCAGGAAATGTAGAGACTAGAGAGGCAAAAGAGTGTGAGAGCAGGAACATATTCAGCATCTACTGCTGAGATGGATCCAAAAATATTTTGGTCATTGTGTACTTTATGTACACCCATGGCCCAATAGTGTTTGGAAAGGTCAAATGACATTAAAAATTTAAAATAATTAACAAAATATTAAACAGAGCAATGCAAGCCCAATATGGTTACTGAAACAACTATAAAAAGCAAAATAGACATTTAAATCATAATTAGTTATAAACAATCAAATGCTGCTGATCTATATTAGAACTAGAGTTGCATGCGCCAATGACTAATACCCTTGGAAAACTTAGAGAGCAAATGAAAAGTCAAAAACAATATGCAGATAGAATCATTTTTCTCGACTATCTCCTATAATACAACAATAAAGGAAGCCATCCTCAAAAAGATATGCATATACCATCCATATCATCACCTATTCATTTGCTCATTTCCTCACCTCTCGGGAGCATTGGAAGATAATTTCATAAAAGGACTAAAGACAATCTCACATCAAATTTCAGCATCCCCATACAGGTTTCTCAAACACGGAGCATTCAAGTGTGTACAATACTTGCAAAAACCAAAATTTGACAAACAAAACTAGCAATTATTAACTCTATATAAAAAGAATGCTTCTAATTCCAATAAACAGATATCGCCAGCATATAACAATTATTAACGCATCATTATATGTTATTCTCTTACGATATGTGTGTGCACTTGATTGTACTAATATTGATAAGAAAAGCATCCAAATAAAAGATAATTCTAAGACAAGAAAAGCTTACGGCTTCCTCCGCCAAGTGCTGAGCTTGCCATCCACATGAGCACAGTAGATCCATTCGTTACTCGGATCAGGCAACACGTCTAGAAACTTGCCACAACCACGAGGCAAAGCAGAAGTAAAGATCACACACTCATACTGCAAATCAAACACAACCAACTCCCTAGGAAACGTAACAAACAAAATGTGCTTCCAATGCTGAGAGAATGCAAATTTCGCTACATAAAGAGGAAAAGCCGCAGAAGCAGGTAACAAACCAGCACCAGTAAAATCTCTCTCAAGCTTAACCAATTCACTAGAATCAGTACGAATCTGAAGCTCCTTAATAGCAACACCTTCCTCAGAATCGCCAAGATGAAGCAACGACAATAGAAAACCTTTTAAACCAATCGCACAAATACGCCGCGCATCGAATGGATCGCGACGAATACAAGAGAAATACTCCGGTGAAGCGTCGTATTTCCAAACACATCTTCCAGTAGTAGCATTAAATAGCGAAAGTGTAGACGGTCCGGTAATCGCGGCGAGGATAAACAAATCGAGTCGCGCTTGAATCCAACAAAGATCCTGAATACCTTGTTTAGAATTAGAATCAGTTTCAAACCATAGAATAGCGGATTTAAGACGGAAATCGAGAAGCGCAATGCGACCTTGACGATCACCGGCGGCGAGGAGAAGATGAGAGGAGGAAGAAGGCTCGGAAAGAAGGTGACGGTTTAGTGGTAGCGGGATCCAGCGAATGGCGGTTACGAAGGGTGCGGCGGAGGAAGGTGGAGGAGGAATAGGAAAAGATGAAACTAACTGCATAGAGCGAGTGTCGATGATTGAGATTGAGCTACCGGAAGGGAAAGCGAGGAGGCCGTGAGGACTGAGATCTGAGGATCCGAAATTGTTGCGGCTTGATGGACCAGGGAGCATTGATTCCCATGATTCTAGTGATGAGGTTGAGAATGGTGATGGTGATGGTGATGGTGGTTGTGATCGTGGTGATGATGATACTGATCTAGGTGAAGTTCCTAATAGCATTTTTTTTTTTAATTGAAATGGATTTGATTTGGTTTGTTATGAGTTTGATTGAGCGTTGGCGTTTACCAGTTTCTATAAGTCTTTGTTGTTCTTCGGACAAGCATGAACAGAGCGCGGAACGTTTGTTTTGTTCTTGAGGAAGTTTCGGTTGTGATTTTCTTACTTAATCACTGTAAAAGGAAATTAAATCAGTTTAGCGAATGCTTAGTTTGTCTTTAGAGTTCAACAATAAATTTCAGTGTAAAAATTATATTTAAATTTAGACGTTATTAATCTTAACTTCTAATATAATCATTTCTGAAATCAACTATACTTTTAAAAAATCAAACACTTTAAAATCACTCCAAAATCAATTTTATACTTCTAGAATTATTTTGCCTCTTTCAAAAGTCAAATCAAACATATATTAAGGCTAACCCAAGGGGTGTGGTTGAGCGGTTGAGGCTCATCCTTCCTTAACCAAGAGTCGAGGGTTCGATCCTCACCTTGGGTATGGAGCAGCTTTAAATTCTTGGGCCAGCTATCTCACCCATCGAGGTGCCTCCAATCTAGCGAGGGATTAGTCACTGCGTTCGGCGGCGGATATCCTGGTCACGACAAAAAAAATATACTAAGGCTCCGTTTAGCCGGACTTATTTTTTACTTTTTCTCTTCTCCTTAAATGAAATAGAGAAGTTTAAAATTGAATTTAGTCAGATTTCTTCTTAAAAGTATTAGAGAAATAAACTAAATAAGTAAAAGATAAAGAAAAGTTGAGGCAGTCCCATGAGCTTAGCTCAATTGGTTGGACATACTGCACGAAAGTGCCGGGATCCGGGTTCGAACCTGGATACACCCACTATTTCACTGGGTGATTTTCTAGCCACTAGGCTACTTGACCAAAAAAAAAAAAAAAAAAAAAAAAGAAAAGTTGAGGCAAACACAATTTTTTCTTTCTTTACTATTTTTAAGAAGAAGAAAAAAAAGTAAAAAATAAGCCGGGTCAAACGTAGCATAAGTATTTATTACCCTCTCTAGATAAATATATTTTGATATCAAATTAAAAAATACGTGGCACCCACGAGCACTTGCATGTTTGTTTTAGTATTTTTAATCAGTGTTCTGCCTATATACGACATATTTGTTGTGTTATTTCTCTTTTACCAAACTTTGTTTGTTTTGTGCGGATATTTGGTTTACATTAATAATATATTTACTGTTAAAAAAAAATAATAGATCTCTTTCAACTTAATTAAAAATCGTGAGATCGAAATTAGCTTTAAGAATACAGCAGTGTTAAGTGTTGAGAGGAAACCACTAACGCAACAGAATAATTCAACAATTCAATTTCTCATTAATACTAAATACCACGACAATCAATAAAACACACTAAACAACACAATTTTAGTGTGAATTTTTTTATATTAACTAGGAGTAAAAACCACTGGACCCGTTAGGCCACTTAATATCTTCATTATAATCAACGATGGTTACAAGCAAAATTCCCTCTAACTCTAGTAAGAGATATACATAAACATTATCAAGACCTACAATCAATCTTGGAATACAACATTAATCAATAAAGACAAACGACTCAAAATACCAAGAAATTTGCACCTCAAGAATGGACTCGACAAACAGACTAGAAAGCTCATAATTCAAATCCCTCCGGTCAAATGTACTCCTATGAGTGGTGAACACGCGACAAAGTTCCAAGACGATCCAACGGTTAAATTGTGAGAGATTTTTGATTTTGTGAGACTGATATGTGCATAAAAATGACTTCATGTTTCGCCCTTCTCTCTTCTTTTCTTTTGTGGTTTTTCAGTTTTCACACATGTGCTAATTGTATTACTCTTTGTTTGATAATAACAAAGGCATAAGCACATGGGCCACTAACCCACATTGATTTGGGCCACTCCAAGTAAGAGGGATAAATCGACATTAAATTTTTTTGAGAATAACTTTGTCATCTTTATGGTTCTGCCCGACTCGAGAGATTAATTTTACAGTTGCGCACAGAAGATACCCGATTTAAAAAATTAAAAATAATCTTTTAATGAAAGTATAATAATAATAATTATTATTCTTATTTTTGTGTCAAAAAAAAATTATTTTAATAATTATTATTCTTATTATTGTCATCAATAAGAAAATAATTAACTACGGTCATGTTTTATTTAAAAAATAAAAATACTACGGTCATGTTTTCATCAAAAAAATGTTTAGAGTCTAATTGGAGTAGTTTTTTTTATATGAGAAAAAAGAAATAACGAAAAAATAGATTGATTTTGTTATAAAAGGACATATCTAGGATATATGCTAAAAGAGAGAGAGGATAATGAAGGGTTCAAAGAAAATAATTGGAGGATCTATGCCTTTAGCGTCCAATTTAGCTAGAATATTAGTATAATAATTTTCTTTATGGAAAATATGATCTAGAATAACATGACAATTATTTTCAAATAATTTCTAATGATCATCAAAAAGTTAGTCTAGTGGTGAAATTTGTTTCTACCCTAAGTCACCAATTGAACCTTACTAGCATCTTCTCGTCGAGATAGAAGCCAGGAGTAACCATTTCTAGATTCTAGTAGTATATTTACCATTTAGACTATAGCTCCAAACACATGTATGATCTTCTATGGAAGAGGGATTTGTTAGATGTAAACTTTCAAACAAGTTCATAACTTCAAGAGGTAAAAATGTGATTAAAGAAGAAACATTGCATCAAGTATTGACCTCTAACTTTGAGTCTCATTTGGTAAATATGATTTTAACTGCATTTTATTTATCTTCTTACCGAAATTCATCTAAAAATCAAATGGTCAAGGGGAAAAATAAATGTTGATATTTCAATGTGACTTGGACAATTCCATGACCAATCCAAGTGGTATTGTTGTTTATTGGGTTGAGAATCTTCTTCCTGCACTTACTCTCCTCCTCATCCTCAATCCTCATGTAATAATCTAGTGATGGGAAGTTGCTTTCCACACCACATTTGTCTTTAGCCCTGGTACTATTATGCTTATGCTTACACCCCCGCCATAAATGCATGTCAAATATCAAAATGAATGAATGAATTGAAAGGCAACAAAAGTTAGTACAACCCTTTACTAACCACAACATGATTCTGATATGACACGCACGATGCATCTATTGCATCTGCTCTCATCCTGACCAAGTATACTATCATCCATCCAACAATACATAAATTTACAAAAGACAAACAAAAAAAATCTCACATCTTACTTATATGCGGTCATGCACACTTGGATTGAGGCAAACTTAGGGTATTTTTGGTTTGACGAATTGATTTTGATAGAATTAATTTTAGTAAAATTGATTTTATTAAAATTGAGTTTAGTAGAATTGATTTATGTTTGAATGTATTTAATTAAAAGTGAGTTGAACAGTAAAATTCAGTGTAAAAATTAATTCTAAAGTTAGAAACTATAATTTCTAACTTCAAACAGAATAAATTCTACTTTACATAAACTAAAAATGTCAAAATTATAGTCCATCTAGAATTAAAACCAAACATACACTTAATTGTGTGGATACTAATTAATCAAAGAATAATAGTAATTTTGTTGATTGATTTTACAAAACAACGTGTTTGGTTGAGTTTATAGAATAGTCTATAGTCTATATTTTAATTAACTATAATACAATTAAAATTTGAAAAATGTTTTTTTTTTGGACGAAAAAAATTTGAAAAATGTTAAGATGTGCTCTAAAGGGGTTGGAGCCAAAAATACATTCAAGAATTAAATTGACTATTCAAGAACAAATTTAAAGATTAAAATAACTAATAAAAAAGATAGCTGTGGATGTATGTATTAAAATTTATTGCTAATAGAGTAGTAGTTGTTGGATCATGATGAGGTAAAAGGATCCATAACTTTAAGTTTATATACACTTCACAAGTGCTACTAGTTATTTGTCAAAAAAAAAAGTGCTACTAGTTTGAAGATTGTGGTCCCAATCACTTATTATGAAATGTAAAATCAGCATTTAAAAGCTTAAAGAGTTAAAGTTAAAAATAACCATATAGCAAGCAAAATTTAGGTGATAATAATAGGTTGAAAAATGTAGCACATGCAATTAGCAATAAAAGAAAAATTAAACTACTCCATTAATAATATTCCTACGAGTCAGTGCACATCACAAAACAAACAATGGAAATTGACTTATGAGTTATGATTATGTGCATATTATTTTCCTCTAACGATTAATTAATTTTTTATCTTTATTGAGTTAATAATACTATAAAAAAATTGAAATGTGTACGTACATTTGAGAATATAAAAAGTACTCCTAGTCCTAGCTACCAAGTAGAAACAAAATAGAGAACTGTGAGGTGAGGGGGATTACACTTACATATAAGTTACATTAGACTACTGTTTGAAATAGTGTATTTTATTTTATTTTGTTCAAATATTAAAGTACTGTACCTAAAAAAAAAAAGGAGATAGAAGTTGAAAGTGGGATTGTGAAGGGAGGGAATGGGATTATGAAAAAAGTGAAAAAGAAATTTGGCTTTGTACAGGCGTTGTCAAGAGTGGACATGACATGAAGGAGTGGGGAAGAAGGCCCATAGCCATACAGCGTCAGTTTTGCTTCAAAGCCTGTTTTAATCACATAAAGGGATTTATTTACAGTACTCAACCTGCAGAATGTACCCGTTTCACTCATCAATGTGATCACTGCACATTCAATGCATATGTATCATTATTATTATTGTTATTTTTTTATCATTATATTGATACGAAGTTTTCACCACCGTTATTAATGATTATTCTTTGTCTTGAACTTTTCAAATACATAAAATGGATTCTCTTCTCTCAGTAGAATTTTTTCTATACAGATGAATCGAACGCCTAATCATATGTTTAAGGAGACTAAAACCTTTACTACTTCAACCTTCAGCCAATTCATTATTGGTGCATATAGAATTTCATATTAATTTTTAGGCCAATGCTATAGAGTGCACCTATGGCACTGTTTAAGGAAGAGTTAATGCAAAATTTTCTCACAAAATTATTAAATAAATATTAATTAGACGATTTTTTTTCTCTCTCCTATTTTAATGTCTATTTCTTTTTTCGTGTTCTCTCTCCATCTCTTTCTCTCTCTCCTATTTTCTCTCTCTATCACGCCTATTCCCTTCCTCTTTCTCTGAAAATCTTCTAAGATGACAAAAACAGACCTCTACGGTGACCATGATTCTAGCCGGCCACCGACCGTCACCGCAATCGCTGGCAACGTTCTCTCCGCCATCTTCCACATCTCTTTTTTTTCTTTTTCTCATTCACTTTACCCAGATCTGAGATTGATGTGGACCAGTCGGAGAAAAACGCATATGACGGAGAGAGAAGACAACGTCGGCGGCGATCGGAGAAGAAGAAAATTAATCGCAGTCGGGAAAAGAATTAATTTGTGAAATTGATTCTCTCACTTTCCTTAATGGCAGCTTGTGTTATATTTTTCTTCTTTCCTGTGCTATGTGTGTTCATGTTAATCTTTTGATAAACTTGTTGTGAGTGTCAGATCTAGATCTAAGAGGTTACTATTATTTAGAAAAAAATTTATTTTTGTTCAATGGGTAGACAAGAAAAGCACATTAAACTGTGAGTGTGAAGAAGATGATGCATAGTATTTGTTTTGGCAATTTTTATTTGTTTTTTTGCTGTGAAAGACTTATTTTTTGTAGGGAGAGAGGTTTGATGTTTTGTGGATAACAGATTGCCAAGTTCAGAGATTACCAGTATATGGGCATGTTTATTGGGATTTGTTTAGAGTGTTAATTGGAGTAATTAGTAGTCTTAATTTTGTAACTATCAAGATATAATGGTGGGACCCATTAAAACTTTTTTTTCCTTAAACAATGCCATAGGTGCACTGGTTAGCAGCACCCTTATTTTTACCCTAGGGTTTAATTATATGTTTAGGTAGCACAATAGTTCTGCATGTCCGAAACAACAGTGTTGTTGTCCGTAGAATAAAAAGAATGACTAAGAAACATATAATTAAACCCTAGGGTAAAAATAAGGGTGCTGCTAACCAGTGCACCTATGGCATTGTTTAAGGAAAAAAAAGTTTTAATGGGTCCCACCATTATATCTTGATAGTTACAAAATTAAGACTACTAATTACTCCAATTAACACTCTAAACAAATCCCAATAAACATGCCCATATACTGGTAATCTCTGAACTTGGCAATCTGTTATCCACAAAACATCAAACCTCTCTCCCTACAAAAAATAAGTCTTTCACAGCAAAAAAACAAATAAAAATTGCCAAAACAAATACTATGCATCATCTTCTTCACACTCACAGTTTAATGTGCTTTTCTTGTCTACCCATTGAACAAAAATAAATTTTTTTCTAAATAATAGTAACCTCTTAGATCTAGATCTGACACTCACAACAAGTTTATCAAAAGATTAACATGAACACACATAGCACAGGAAAGAAGAAAAATATAACACAAGCTGCCATTAAGGAAAGTGAGAGAATCAATTTCACAAATTAATTCTTTTCCCGACTGCGATTAATTTTCTTCTTCTCCGATCGCCGCCGACGTTGTCTTCTCTCTCCGTCATATGCGTTTTTCTCCGACTGGTCCACATCAATCTCAGATCTGGGTAAAGTGAATGAGAAAAAGAAAAAAAAGAGATGTGGAAGATGGCGGAGAGAACGTTGCCAGCGATTGCGGTGACGGTCGGTGGCCGGCTAGAATCATGGTCACCGTAGAGGTCTGTTTTTGTCATCTTAGAAGATTTTCAGAGAAAGAGGAAGGGAATAGGCGTGATAGAGAGAGAAAATAGGAGAGAGAGAAAGAGATGGAGAGAGAACACGAAAAAAGAAATAGACATTAAAATAGGAGAGAGAAAAAAAATCGTCTAATTAATATTTATTTAATAATTTTGTGAGAAAATTTTGCATTAACTCTTCCTTAAACAGTGCCATAGGTGCACTCTATAGCATTGGCCTAAAAATAATTTTGAGCAAGAAGGGGTTAAAATTTGAAAAAGAATCTGAATAGCTTTATTAAGGAAGTATGATGTACCTGGATTCTCTTTGGTTACTTTACATCGAAGTTGATATTAGTTTATGATTTGTCATTTTCCAATGTGTACTACGAAAATGGTGGCAATGTGTATCATTGTACGTACAATTTTTTTCTTCCATATAATTCATTTCAAAGGAGTTAATCTCCAATAGATAATAGATAAGTGAGGCACATATCAACATTTTGTTACAATTAATATTCAAGATTTCTGAATCCGTTACATCGTAGAAATCTAACTACAGTAGAATCTCTTTAAATTAATACTCGGTAAATTAATAAACTCTCTAAAATAATAAAATTGTCCGGTCCCGACTTGGACCAGTGTAAAAAATTGAAAAATTCGATAAAATAATAAGATAATAATTTTTCGAGAGATCCCTTTGTAATTTTCAGTCCCAAAAAAATTATAAATTAATAATTCATAGAACTCCTTACGTATTTGATATGACATAGTTGATTTTGCAACATCTTTTATATGAGAAATCATCTTGTGAGATATGATGTTAATATTCTATCACATTCATGTAATTTATATATGGCAAACTTGCTTAAGAATACATTGAACCCATTTGTTACTCTTGTTTACATCAAAAGTCATTATTGATTTCCAATACATACTAGTGTGTATACCCGTGCAAGACACGGGTGAAACCTTTTTCGAATTAAATGAAAAATAAAATACTTTATAATTATTTGAGACTATTATAAAATATTTTATTACCAATAAAAATACTAATATAAAAATTTATAATATTACTTTAAGAATAGGTGAAATTATAAATAAGAGAAACAATCTATTTAAAAATGTGGAGTCTAAACTCTGAATATAAATTCAAATAATTGATAAATATAGGAAATATTTTAGAGATATTTATTCTATAATAAATCAAATTCTTAAAAGTAAAAAATGTTTCTCAGTGATTCATTGACACCGATATATCTACAGTGTGGGAGCTAAGTAAACACAAAGGAATCGGACAAAGAAAAATTAAGAGTAGTGAAGAGACAAAGAAAAATAAGAGAAAAATATAAACATACGTTAAAAAAAATTGGAAAGTAAAATAGCATTTGGAAAACTAATTTGCTTTATAGAGAAAAATAACAAAAATTGGAGTGAGAAATTGATGACAACCATTGGTTTCCCAACAAAATATGGAAGGATTAAATGGGTGCATTGAAGAGTTAAACATTTGGTCAAAAAAAAAAGAGTTAAACATTGATGATAGAAATACATTGAACCACTCCAAACTATTTTTCTTTCAAATTAAATAATTAAAAATTAAATTAAAGATAATTAAAGAAATATTACTATTAATAGTAAATTTTAAAATAGCAAGCACTTTCATTAGCTGACAAATGGCAAACTTGCCAAAGAACTACTTTTGCTTTATTATATTCTATGATTACTAAAGTTATTATTGATTTCCAATGCATATTACTAAAGTCATTATTGATTTACAAGTTATTAAAAACTCTTTAAATTAATACTCCCTCCGTCCCAAAATGTAAGCAAATTTGACTTTTTAGATACATTTGACTATTGATGTATTTGGTCCATAATATGAGCTAAATACATCAATAGTCAAATGTACTTAAAAAGTCAAATTTGCTTACATTTTGGGACGGAGGGAGTAATTATTAATTTATCGATAAATTAATAACTCTCTAAATTAATAAATTTCTCTGGTCCCGACTCTATTAATTTATAGAGTTTTTATTGTATGTTTGTCATGTTTAATCTTTGTTGGTGTATAATTAACAAATATAATACGAAATTTACCTCTTTATAGAAGAGTTTTTAATTTTGAAAAGTAACCCTCACAAAAAGAGAGATTCCTAATTCAAATGCAACTAACCATAAATATTTCCAACCTAGTATTAATCTCGATATTTTTTGTGTATGAAGTTTTTTTCTTATTACTCCCTCCGTCCCATTATATAAGTACTTTTACTACAAAAGTCTAGTCCCAAAATATAAGTCCCTTTACAATTTACTAGATACATTTATTACTTTTTTGCTTACACATACCCCTAATTATTACTACTAAGTACAAAAATTGTAAAGGGACTTATATTTTTTGACTAGACTTTTGTAGTAAAGGTGTTTATATAATGGGACGGAGGGAGTAATTATTATTGGTAGGGACCAGAGTATCTATTATTGAATGTAGTGATTGATTTTTTGTTAGATTGAAACATCTTAAATGATGAGATAGCTGTCTCAGAAATTTAAACTTCTTCATATTCAAAATAATGTTCGAACCTTCAATCATTAATTACGAGAAGATGAACTTCAATCATTCAACCACATCTTCTAAATTTTATTATTGTTTAATAACAATTAATTTCAATGAAAAATTTATGGATTTCTCACATGAAAATTAGAGATCGAACACACTAGTTCACATTTCTTACCACTATAACTAATCAAATTATTGATTCATGGCTTCAATTTTTAGTAAAAAAACACAATATTAAATTATGAAATAAGGAGAGGGGAGAATTTTAATAGACTTTATTATGCAGGTACTTTTTTTGATAGTAACCTAACCCTCCCACTCTCCTTTTCTCAAGAAAGAGGTGTGACCAGACCCCACCCCAAACAAACACACACAAAGGAGAAATAAGAAGAGATTGAACAAAATAACACATCAAATAGAAAAAAAAAAATTATGTGTAAATTGTATTCTAAATCTAATGTTGTACAGAAGTGTTTCAAGTTTCAAGTTGTGCACGGTGTATAAATTGTAAATAATACTATAATAAATATAAATTTTATAAAATATATCATTGGATTTAAAAGTTTATATCGTATAAATCATTCATGTTAAATTTATAGAAATTGAAAATCATTTGATATGCTATTGAGATCTATTAAAATTAACAGTATTCAATAAAAACTCATAAATTGTTAATTTTAACAAAATTCAATAACATATCAAATGATTTTCAATTTCAGTAAAATTTGACAGAAATAAATCATATAATATAAATTTTCAATCTAACAATAAATTTTATAAAATTTTTATTCATTATAATATTATTCACAACTTATTTATTTTTTTGACAAAATATTATTCACAACTTATACTTTAAACAAAGCCAAATTGTAAACCCTCTAAATTATTGAGGAAGACAAAAGAAAGAAAAAAGCTACTTCTTTTTTCTTACTCTACTACTACTACCCTGTCCCAAACAAAAAAAATGGAATAAGAATGGCAACAACAAAGACAAGTGAAACAAATTGTAATTGACCCATCAAACAAACAAACAAACCCCCATGTAGTGTGTGAGAGAGAAATAGAAAGAGAAACAGAAAGAGCAGTGCTGTGCTACCACCACACTGTGTTTGTTTCTGTATATACATAAAAAAAAAAAAAAAAAATAGAATTTTTTATGTAAGTAATTGTATTGTAAACTCCTCAAAAACAAACACAGACACACTACTCAATTATTTGTGTCCATTCCATATTGTTCTTGTGTGTGTGTGTGTGTGTTGTGTCTCAGTGTTAGTGACTGTGTTTTGAAAACTTGTTGAAGATGCCGCGGCCAGGTCCAAGGCCATACGAGTGTGTCAGAAGAGCTTGGCACAGTGAGCGTCACCAACCATTAAGAGGTTCTATCATTCAACAAATTTTCAGGTAACTTGATCTTTTTTCTTCTTTTCTTCATCTATTTTTTCTCTTCTACATTCTGATTGCACACCATCTGTTTGATTAGGGTTGTCACTGAAAATCACACTTCCGCTACTAAAAAAAACAAAGAATGGCAAGAGAAACTTCCCGTTGTTGTTCTCAAAGCCGAAGAAATCATGTATTCTAAAGCTAATTCAGAGGTTACTATTTTATTTTTTTTATTTTTTTTTCAGATTTTTTTTGGATGTAATGTGGATTTTTGTATAAACCCTTTTGTTGATTTTTCTTGATTTGGTTTCTTAGGCTGAGTATGTGGACTCTGGTACACTATGGAACCGTCTCAATGATGCTGTTAACACAATTATACGGAGAGATGAGACAACTGAAACTGGAGACCTTTTGCCCCCATGTGTTGAAGGTACTTGATTTTTCAACTTTTCTTTGGATCCACTTCTATGGGTTTATGTAAAAATCATATTTTTATGTCTCATTTGGGATGTTAGAGTGATTTTGAGCTGGTGGTGATGTGTTTTTTCATTTTTGGTTTACTGGGTCATTTTCTTGTGTTGTTGATCAGCTGCACTTAATCTTGGTTGCAAACCTGTTAAAACTTCGAGAAGTGATCGGCATAATAACCCTAGGACATATCTTGGTCCAAGACCTCAACAACCTCCTTCAGGGTCTCCTAAACCTGTTGTTGGGAATCCCGTAAACTATTCAAAAGTTACAACTTCTTCTCGTGCGCCGAATCCTGTATCGGATTCTAACCAGCATGCTCACCAAAGTAATAAGCTGAGTGGTTCCTGCAACTATCCTTACGGTTTTTCATCTGGTCATCACCAGCCATTGACAATGGAGGCTAAACCCTCATTGAACACGGGTTCAGTTTACCCTTTGTATTACAGCGGTGAAGTGAGAGAGCCTCAAGTAAGGACTACTGTAATAGATAATACTTCTTCCAACACGATCTTTATTGGCAGACCGGTCATTGCTCCAGTCCCTGAGCCTTCTGGAATTGGTCCATCGGATAACTCTTACGGTAAATTTCAACATGTTGCTCACAGAACTGTACAAGAAACTGGTTTAAGCACTCATGAGTCACCAGGTGGGGAATGTGACTTGTCTTTGAGGTTGGGTCGGTCTCTGCAACCTTGTTCGAGCGGCAAAAGTAGTTCAGCATTTGAAATAGATGGCGTTGATTTAGGTCTTTCTCAGGAGGGCAACAGATATAGTCATTTGTCTTTGCAGAGGAATAGAGAGTTATTTCCACACCCTAGAGGAGCTGGTTATGGTACCATCGACTCCAATTCTAGAGGCAATGTAGAGGGTGAAGGTCAGAATTTAGAGACAATGTTTCGGAAACGCAAAGCACCTTTAGCTAACAATGAAGAGGATGGACAATTTTGCCGGCATTTAGGGGTCCCATCCAATCGTTTTACTGGTAGGCCAGGTTCGTAGTTAGTCTTTCTTGTTGTATCATATATGCTTTTGCAATTCAAGATGATCCAAAATGTTGTTGAATCCTCTTATGTAGACTCTCTGCAAATGTAGCTCTACTTGTGAAAATTTTTAGAAGCCGGCGTTGAGTTACTAGTTGCATTGCTGCAAACGTGAACTGTATATAAAAACCTTAGCTCGCTTTCTTTGATTTCTGTTTTGGTTCTTAATAGATTAAAATAGAAAATTATGAAATTTGAACTTTTGAAATTGAGTGTCTATAAGCAATCATACCCCCTTCCGAAGATTAAAGAAGCAGTCTGTTTAAATTTGATGCACGCCAAAGACACTACCCATGGCCATGTGTATATTGTTAGCATGCTATTCATTGTGGCTGAGACTTTGATCTACTGGCTGAAATATCTACTTCTAAGTTAAGATTAGCTTCCCCTGATTCAAGTGTAAATTGGCCCGGGATAGTGTGTTTTGTGTTACAGCAAGTCATTGGTGACAAAATTAACTAAAGAACAAGCGAGCGACATTTATAGTACTAAACATAACTAGCTTTAGCCATGCATAAATAAACCTCAAGGAAATAAGTTAGAAGACATGATAATACTTTGAAATGGTGACATTTATTGATATCCATGGTGGCCTCAAAATGGTAGAGGGGTAGTTGCTCTAATTGTTTGATAGGATATTAGCTGGAAATGAAGGGATTGGGGCCTAACCAAATCTCACACAAGATTTAACAACTTTTCTTAGAAATGAAATGAGAAATTCCTAGCTGGGCATTGCTGTCTACCATAAACAACCCATTTTAAACTAGACATCAAAAAATGTAATGCTGTGTGGATAATGTGAGAGATGTAATACTTTACACATGTCTGATTATTGAACTGCCTAACTAAAGAATTTTCAAGATCTATATACTTATATATACCTGGATGTGGATAGAGAATCAGTTTGAACAGTGTGATCAAAGTTTCATTAGATGTTGGTTTCAAGTCTTTGTTCAAAGAATAACAAGCTGAGAGTTGCACTGAAGCATGAATTGCAATTTTGTTTAGTAGACTTCTACTTCAAAACAAAACATGATTACTCTCTAATTGTTTTGAATGTTTAGCTTCTATTTTGACACATGAACATCACACTACGACAAGGATACAAAAATGTCTGTCTACACTGCTTATGTTAAAAAAATAGAACACTAGTGCGCACTCGCGTGCTCGAGCACACACATATATTACACACACATATATTACAATGACAAAAAAATAAATATAAGCATAATTTATATAATGTCTAAATTGAAAACTAGGATGCTTGTCAAATGACTATCAAGCTGAAATGAAGACCATTATTGTAGTTGAAATAGAAGGCCAGAAGGGTAATCATAAAGGGGAAATAACCGGGAAAGGGTTATAAAATTGATCCAAAAAAAAGGAATATATTTCGATGAAGATATATCAATCAAATTTTTATTTTTATATTCCATCTTTTTTTAATTAACTTGTGTACAAAACAAAATGAAGCACCAAAGTTTTGAAATGGAAAGAATAATAAAGTTATGACATCATGGGAAATATGAGAGAAAATAGAAATATCTTGATTTTCATGGCTTGAAAATGTTGGTCCTTGAAAAAGCAAAACGTTTAGTTAACTAGCATGTGATTTTATTCCACAAAAATTGATAGAGTCCTTCTTAGTCATGAAATAAACTTAACCAACAGTAGTTTTGACAACGTGGAGCATTTGAATTCTCACGCAGTCTCGTATGTACTGTATAGTTGGTTTTCATGAGGCATTCATGATTGACAATACAATAGTATCATGTATGCTGGCTGGTAAACGAGGGTGTCTGTCATTATTACTATTAGTCGCTCTCAAAAACAGAGCATTTATCAAAATCATAGGTCCCATTGGAGGTAACGGGTGGTGAGGGGGTAGGGCTTAGGTTGTGTTATTTCTTAAATCTAAGATGTGTCAACGGGTAATGAATTCTCTATCCGTCCCCCACAGGCCACAACCAACGAATCACATACTACTTTATTTTTATCAAAATGGTCTTGCGCTAACGACGTGTGTTCTAAAAATATATATATATATTATAGAATTTAAAGTAGAATTATTGTATTGAAAATTACAACAAGGTGAATGTACAAAAAGTGGTAATGTTACGATTACAAATTAACATTATCCAAGTATTTACGTATTTCAAAGGAGATTAATTTTCATAAAATGTTGGCACACAAAATTTTATATTGACAAATTAAAATAAAATATTTTCAAAAAATTTGATGGTGTAATTTTTTTGACATTGATGTTATATATAAATTATTACGAGAGAAGATATTGAATTGTATGCGATACACACAGTATCAATTAATAATTTGGATGTATAATTAGTCAAAAAGTTAGGATTTATAATTATATATATAAAAAATCAATAGTTAAGTTTTTAATCAAGAATTAATAATTTAGTCGAAAAAAAATCAAGAATTAATAATTACATTGAAAATGAAATGTCACCCTAATTTTGTGACAATATTTTTATTATATAAATAAATAAATGTTTCATTCATTGTCAACAGGAGGAAGAGCATATAGTGGTTTAATGTAGACAATATTTTGTTTTGGATTATTAGATCACACAAAAGGAGGTATGGTAAATGGAGTGAACCTGAACTCCAAATTAATCATATCTTATCACAAATTATTTTATAGTAGACACATCTTTTTTGGTTGCGGTATCCATTTATGGTTTTGGGCTTTGGGGTTGTTGTGCACTGAAACAAAATACCAGTCTAACACTTTGTATTTGAGTTGACCAAAAGAAAAAACACTTTGTATTTGAAAAAAAACTCTACTAGACTTGGATTTCTAGGATTATAATTCATAGATTGAAACTTCCATTCTAGAATAATAATGTGGTTTTAACAATTTCAAAGACAACAATTTTATAGAGATTTAGGAGCAGGAGTTGGGATGTTAAGGTTAGAGATTTGGTTTCTACTGGTGAACCATTATTGCTCCTATAGATAAAATCAAAATGCATTCTTCAAATTTTCTATTGCCGTACTGATAAATAAAACCAAAATATTTCACCTACACCACTTAATAATATTTTAATCGATATAAATTTTAGGTTACTATATCTGTGAATAATAAAACCAAAATATGTGCATTCATGTTCAATATTAATAAAATGTATTATACAATGATAAGAGGCACTCATCATGTTTTCACTTAACAAATGGAGCCCTACCATGATTTGTTTTTTATTCTTGTTTTCCAACTATGCTCTTTGAACCATATCTAGAATCCTTATATACTTTATATTTTAGGGCATCACATGTCTGGCTAAATTAGTAGTTATAAAATATAAGCACCTTTAGTCACAAATTAGAGATGAACCCAATAATTAGAGAGTTAGAAAAATATAATCCACAAAGACAAGTGAGATGCATCCAGAATTTTTTTGTGCACCACTACAATAGTTTATTGGTATGATGTGAATAACTTTATTTCTCCGTGTTTGCACGTTGCATACCATCATAAATTGAATCTGTAGAATCATTTGTAGTATTAATCATTGACTTCTTACACACATACTATGTATTGTTAACACAAATCCAAAAATAACTTTAATCAATAAATAAATTTCATTGAAAGGAATGACTTTAATTTTAATGTGGATGTTGAGTATGAGAAAATTCCAACATTCTGCAACTTATGTCAAATTATTGGGTATTTTTTTAAGAATTGCAAATATCAGAACCCCTCAAAAAACTCTGCGAGTTTAGTGCACAAGAGAAAACTACGGCCTATTCCCATGCCTTATGCAGATCAAGTTGTTGTAGATGAAGATCCGTTTATATTGAGGATCTTATAGGTGATAAAGAGGTTACACCTAGTGTGTTTGTGGGAGATGCTCTAAATTTTGAGGAAGAGATTTTTCCTAGTGTTCGGTTGAAGCGGTTCATGTACAATTAGTACAGGTTGAAGATGTTCTTGCTCTTGATCTAGCTAAGAAACCAAGAGTAGGTCCACAGAGTATCTTTCCGGACTTGCGAATTGTTGGTTCATGGAGTGATGCAGTGACAGACTCGAACTACATTCAAGATCCTCCATCTTGGTACGGTTTGACTTCTTCCAATGTCAGTGCTTCTGATGCTGTTATAAATTCCAATGTTGCTTATAACTTGGAGATTTTGAGAGGTTGGAAGGATAATGAGGCTAGCGTCATGGGGCATAGGGTGTATACTAATGAGGAAGAGAATGCAACAATTATTAATTATTTAAAGAACGGCTCTGCTGCTATGGAGGTGCCTTTATTGAGGTGGTGTCTAAGGCTAAGAAAAAAAACTTGGATATTTTGCAATTGAACTAGAGATTAGGAGTTCAAATTAGCCATGTACACAACAACTTTAATTTTTTTGAGAAAGAACTTTACAATCGTAATTAAGATCTTATTCAGTTTGAGAGATTAATCACTATAATTATTAATTACGAGGAGTAAATGATATCCGTTTCACACAAAACAATCTCTTACCACTTGAGATTGATCATATGGAAGTCAACAATTTATTTTTGAATAATCCTAAACAAGAGTTGGAATTTAAACCCACAATTACTTACTTAAAGTAACCGATCTCTTACCATTTGTTTCTAAGTTTAAAATTTAACTATGGAAACTATTAATTTAAAAACTGCAGTAGGAATGCTATTCAAACTAAAGTCAACAAGTCATATGCCAATATTTCTAACAAAATGTACGATGGATGAAATCAATAATTCAATATGTACATTCACAATAACCGAATTAGTTGGAAATATATACGCGTACATTGGTTGCTTTGAATCCTTGACCTTCAAAAAAGAGAGACAAAGAGAGGACATTCTTAGTGTCAGAAAAACAAACTCCCATAATTCCCACTAACAGCTGCTTCATTTTGACTTGTACCATTCTACCATACATGGACAACATTATATAAAACAAACTACCTATTGACAAAAAAATATAAGCATGTGCATTTAATTTGAGCTTCTTTTTTTTTGGCTTTTGATCATCTAGAAGTCTAGAACACGATAAACTAATTTTCCAATTTTACTATGTTTTAAGTCGCTAAGACAGATTAGTGGTGAGTTGTTTAGATTGTTTGAAAAAGTAAACACATTAGATCTGGCTATCACTACTGCTGTATCGACCTACATGTCAATCAGTCAATCTCTAAATACAAATTTATTTTTTCTTTTAGATATAGAAAAATGGAGATCAAAATCGTGAATTAGCAAAAATTGACCAAATTTCAATTTGCTTATGCTTATTTTGTTCTCCTCTACTTTTTTTTTTTTGACGCATTGTTCTCCTCTACTCAAATTCCAAAATTTTAATCATAATTTTGACCGGCTAATTATGAACTCAATTATATTTCTTTATCATTTGGTCATGATATTAGAGACTTTCATCCTAAATTTTATTACTAGTTTGAACATGTTACACTTGGCCTTAGAATTGAACGTAAAGTTGTTTGATTAGAGAAAGACATTTTTTGTATTCAATTAATTGGTTTTACATGTTAATGCACCGTGTAGTTCTGTAGACGGTATAATAAGAAACTGATGATGATGATGATGGATGACGTAGAGAATTAATGTTCAATGCGTCCAAATCAGAATGCTCACAAGTCACAAATATTGAAATATTGCATCTAAATGAAGTTATTCCTACATTTTATCAAAGAAAAAGGAAATTATTCCTACGAAAATATAAAATTCAAACGGCTATTTTTGTCCTTATAGCTTTTATTCAATCAACCATGATATCATAGTTTGACACAATCACAAACTATCATAGTTTGATTTAATCCATCACAATATCAAACATGTAATTTATATGTATAGTGAATGACGAGACATAAAGAATTCGTATAGAGAAAAAAAATAGAGATAGTAAAGTAGGGATCAACATATCATTCTTTTTTATTTTGATCTTAGCATTAAGCAATCATTCTTTTGCATGACCAACGATCATTTTACATCAACAAAATACATAATAATCATTTGGCATAACAATTTGATTGACAAAAGAATTATATTTTAGATGATGATTATATTTTTTACTCAAGATTTTAGATGATGATAATTAAACTATACTTTGAGTCAAAATAAAATAAAATTATACTTAGTATAACGTTAATTAGATGTTAAACTATTCAATTTCAAATTTCAACAACCAAACAATTATAGTTAATTTTTTTTTAATAATACTTGATGTACTTTCTAAGAAGGGACACAAAATGGTCTTTACAGATCATTAGTGCACAATGACATAAATATTCTAGTCGTTTCAATTAGGGACCACAAGTAAAAGACTAATAGGATTGTTAAACTAAACTAAATGTTGAAACCCGTGACCACAACGTTATGGACTTTTATGCTCAAATGAAAAGGAAGGCAAGTAAAGTGAGACTCCCAAATGTTACCATTTCCTTTGCCACACCACTTTTCTACAATAAAGAAAAAAGACTTCTCTCCAAGGCAATTAATAAATTACTAACCCTTTTTTATATTTCAAAGATGTTAAGTTATCAACCCTAATCATAATTCAAATTTCAAACCTAAAAAAAAGGTCACATTTTCTCCACTACAACACAAAATGTGATTGTCATCTTGTATTAAAAAAATTCACTAATCACTATTAAGAAATGGGTTTATGGAAAAAAAGAAATGATGTTAGGACGAATGAGAGAATTCATCGGAATCCACTCATGCTCCAGAGAGTAATGTTTGGACAAAGCCTTCTTTAGAAAATTTGAAATGTAATGTGGACGCGTCGTTTTCAAGAATGTGTAATAATGTAGGTATCAGTGTATGTATTCGAAATGACGGAGTGATACTCGCCTCTTACTGATGTGGATATCGGAGAAAGTTCAGGACTCCTCAACGCGGTAAATTGGATTAGAAAGTTACGCCTTAACATTCTCAACTTTTTTGATTAGAAGTACTACTAGTATTTATTTTCAAAAAAAGTGTATTTATTTATTAGCATATTAACACAGCCGTACACCACCTACTATACTCCATCAAATAGGAAAAAAGTAATGAAACCAAAACTTTAGTAGATGAACAGAACCCTAACATTATTGTAAAATGTCCCAAAAAAGCACAATTACATAAGAAAAACAAAGAATCACACAAACAAATCAAGAACAAATAATCCTCCTAATGACTAGGATCTCATCTCATCTCATTGCTCTAACAGAAAAATGCTGCAGCAACTGAGAGGAAGGTCACAAATAATCCAGCAACTCCAAGAGACGCGGCACCGGAGTTCTCGGGAGGGGGGCTGACAGAACCACCTGGAGACTGAGATGAAGGGTTGACAGTAGAACCTGCCGGTGAGGGAGAACCGGAGGAAGGTGGAGTAGCGCCGGCGGAAGGAGAAGGCGATGAGGCGGAGGGTGAAGGTGATGTGGCAGGGCTGCTGCTGCCACTACCAACTTTGATGGTAAGTTTTTGACCAGCAGAACAGTGGCCAGGAACACCACAGGTGTAGTAATGAGTACCAGTTTTTTTAAGTGTTACTTTCACTGGTGGGGTGCTAAAAGTTGCAATTGGAGAAGTTGAGTTGCAAGAATCATAATTTTTCTTTGTCACTTCTTCCACGTTGTGTGCACTCAATTGGAAATTGAAAACTGCACAATCATACATTCAAGGTTTTCATTAATTTACCACACAGAGAAAAAGACCTCACAAAAATTATTTAAAAAAAAACTACTACTAGTATTTCAATAACAATTTTTTACACACCTAATTTCAACACATTGATTAAGGTAGTTGACATATTAATGCAATTCAATGAGTAGTTAATTAATGATAGAGTTGAGCATTATTAACCACAATTTCACTGTTCTAACTAGATGTAGTACGTAGTACATAATGTTAACATCTCAAAATTGTATTTAATCACAGTTAAATTGAAATTTATTAAATTACTAATGAATTGCAAAACCTGATCTACTAATCAAATTTAGCTATACTGATCAATAATTATGTGAACTAGATAAATGTGAGCTGTATTAACCATAAAAATTGTCTAATTTAGGTGTCCTAAGTTGTTGAAATGAAAATTGGGTTAAAATCAAAGTCAACATAAATAAAAAATCTCTAATTGTTTATTTTTTGGTTTTCCCGACCAGTTTAATCTATTCGGGGTCAATTCTAGCATCAAATCATTCCAAGTCCAACCCCTATCAAAGTAGTTGAGGAGATGAAACCGTAGTCCTCTCTATACCACTAGACCAACTAACCGTTGGGTAAAAATCTCTAATTTTTGCATTTAAAAAACCATGATATCTTTTGTCAAAAAAAATAAAACCATGATATCTAATTTAATCATAAACAAACTCATAAATAATATTAATAATGACTTACCAAGTATGTCTCCAACTTTGAAAGATTTGCCAGAAGCCCATTTGGTATAAACAGCAGCACCATTACTAGGAATAGTCCAACCTATGGAGTCACCAACAGTGTAGGTAACAGGTCCAGTAGCCGGAGCAGGAGCAGGAGCAGGTGAATCGCCGGAGGTTGGTGCCGGTGCCGGTGAAGCAGTTGTAGACGGTGTTGGTGCTGCAACAGGTGTAGGACTAGCCTTTGGTGGAGTAGCACTTGATTTAGGAGCAGGTGAAGTAGAAGCTTTTTTAACAACGTTAATTGAAAGTTTCTGACCAAGTGAACAGTGACCACCAAAGGTACAAATGAAATATTGTGTTCCTGTTTCGTTTAGTGTCACACTAGCTGGACTTGTTGTTACCTTCGAAAGTGTGGTTGCTCCATTACAACCATCATAAGCTGTTTTTGTTACCTTAGCTACATCATGTTGTCCACTTGCAAAATTGAACACTACAAAATAAAAGATAAAGTTCACGTCAAAATAAAATATAATTTGTACGAATTGAAACGACAAGGGCTGAAATATACGAGATCTATTGTTTCTTACCGAGAGTGTCGCCGACGGTGAAGGTTTTGTTGGAAGCCCAGCTGACATAAAATGAAGCACCGTTGGATGGGATGGTCCAGCCAGTGGAACCACCAACAACATGTTTTGTTTGTGCTAATGATCCATGTAGAAGGGTTGCTACTGTAAGTAGAACAAAAACAAGAGAGTTTAGGCTGTTTGCCATTGTGTTCTTTGAGGTTTGGGTCGCCCCTGTTTTTTAGGACTGTGTTTCTTTGGATTGTTTTTGTTTCAAACAAGGTAAGAAGTTAATTGTAAGGGTAATGTGCTTTGTTGGTATTTATAAGGGAAATGAGGTAAGATGACTTAAAGAGTCGTTGGCGTTTATACGGAGTCTTTAATTTGATGCGTCCCAATATTATGGGCAAAAAATATAAAAAGTTACTAGAAACTAGACACGTTTATGCGAAGACTTATTAACTTTTTGAAAGAAAAAAAAATATATAATTGGTTTGGTCTTTTTACAAAACTTATATATTTTTAACTTGATATTAAGACTTATATTTTCATGTGTGTCGATGTTGTACAAAAATGATAGTGATGATTGACGTTGAATTTAGTATAAAAAACTATCATTTATCTTTCCAACCGTAAGAACTGACCTTTAAATTAGGTTAAATTGAAAAAAATGTTGTATGGAAATGTGGTGGTAATGTTTTAAGGCGGTGGAGGGGTGTGTAAAATCACTAATTTGTTTGTTAGGTCAACGAAATTAGTGTGTTTAGACTTACCTGCAGAAATTAGAGACTAAAAATAGTATTGAAAAATAGGTAGGCAGCCGCGTGAGATGAGAGACTAAAGAGCAAATTAAGCTTACCAAATCAATTTGACTTGTAGCGTTTGCTAGTCTCTTCCAACTCTTTTGTTTTTACACGAGAGCCCATGTACATTGACTCAATCATTCAATTTTTCTACACCATGTTTATTACTATATTTTTTTATTAGATTCTTTTTTCTTCTTTACTATTATTGCTCCAAAATGATGAAATTCATGCGTAATTTTCCCCCCAACTCCTTTGCAATCACCACCGGCATATGTAATCTTGATGCGGTTGAGTTTATGACGGAGCAAAGCACATGTATGAGACCAGCATGTCTTTGTGACAACAATGGCACATTTATCAATTATCTCACCCATGATACCACACAATGAGACAATGATAACAACAACACCGGCTCAAGTTTGGAGTTTGCATCAAGGCAAGGCTTACAATGGATTGCAAGTATAGGATAGCACAAAGTTATCTTGAGATGGATTACGAGATTTGAACAAGATTTAAACTCCGGTCTCTACATATAACTGTTTTTGTGACCTTTGATATCACTAATAAGTATTTCGTCGACGGTTATTAAGAATTAGATTTTTTTTTTTAATTTTGTAGTTTGACATCTTAAAATTTTTAATTTTTTTTTATACATAATTTATATTTCTCTTTTTAATTCTTTAACAAGTACCTCAAAAAATAAATTCCTTTTTTTTTTGGTACAACAAAAATAAATTCCTTTATTTATGAGAGTTGTTTTTTAAAGTGCTTGGCCCAATTTATCCTTTTTAAAGAGAAGAAAGGCCAAAAATGAGTTGTTGGACCAAACAATCCCTTAATCATAAAGTATAATCTAATCTTATATAGAATAATAAGCTTTTTGTTCACCAAAAAAAAAAAAAAAGAATAATAAGCTTTTTACATTTATTAAAATTATCCGTCCATATCCTATTTGTTTAATCAAATTCCATTTGATTAAATGAACCATGGCTAGAAATATTTCTCTCTATTTAAATAGTACCAGTGTTTAATTCCTATGAATCGTTGGTTTTGTTGCTTGATTGTTATTAGTACAAATTAAGGAGAGCATAGCACGTTGGAGCCTCTTTTAGTTCAAGTGTTATTTATTTTTCTATAAGTCTAACATGATTTTTGAATTAAGATAAACATAGTTGTATTATTTAAAGATGACTTGTTATAATCATGATGCGCTGTGTTTCACTTTCATCATGTCTTGATGAAGTCCAATTTGTAGGAGAGTGAGGTTTCCCATAACATATACATGTAGTACATGTGAACATGCCATGTTCAAATGTTCCATTTTTACACCTAAAACCCAATTGTTAAATGCAACTTCCATTTATATTTTCATTAGCACAAAACTAAGACTTTAGTGGAAAGATAATTTATATTTATATAGTATTGAAAAACTAAATCAGAATTAGTCCACAATAGGATAATTGTTTATTCATATCACTATCATATACCAAACACAAATATAGTTTATAGTATACAACATTGAAATTTCAAAAACACTGCAATTGCATATATATTACTCATGTTTACTAGTAACTGACATAAATTTGAGACAAAAAATTGAAGGCAATGGCAATAGTAATAAGTAGAAGATTGAAGGTATAAGTAGAAGCCATAGGTGTGGCTGAGCTCTGTGGTGGAGAAGCATCTGTAACACCTGGTACAGTAGTAGAAGGAGGTTCAGCTGGAGCTTTAGAGGCATTGACTTTAACACTTAGCTTTTGGCCACTATTGCAATGGCCTGATAAGGTGCAGCTAAAGTAAAAATCACCAGTGTGATCCAAGGTTATTTTGGTTGGTCCTTTGTTAAAGGTTTGAATATTTTTGTCATTCACGTTACATTTTTCATAGTTAGCTTTGTTAAGAATGACAACACTGTGGCTTCCAGATTCATAGTTGAACACTGCAAGCAAAAGAAGGGTAAGAAACCAGTAACACATCAATTATACAAATAATTGCTCAAATAATATTAGAATATAATTTGTCAAAAATGAATCTGTGATGTCCGTAAAGGTTAGCTCAACTAGCAATGTTGAAATTGTTAGGCATAACACCTTTACTCAGATTTGAATCTGATACCTGATAGTTGTGTGTGAGTTTCAGGTGGCGCTTGTAACTTCGTGTACAAGTAAAAATAAAATAAAATGAATTTGTGATTAATTACCTAGATTGTCGTTTAATTTGAATGTAAAATTTGCAGCCCATTTGGAGTAGAAAGAAGCACCACCAGGTGGAAAACTAGTCCAACCTATGACATCTCCTCCAACAGTGTAATCTTCAGCTTCTGAGGTTTGTAGTAACATTGTTGCAACCACAATGATTACAATAAGAATTGTCGTGTTTCTTATTTGAGACATGTTTTTATTGGTGTGTTTGTGTACCCTATGTGTATTAGAAGAGAAAGGCTAATTAGAAGTACATTAATATTAATCACTCTTTGTGTTGATTTGTTGTATATAAAAGGTAGAGGCTAACTCAAAATAAGCATTGTTAAGGTAAGCAAGCAACCTTTGACAGTTGAGTAATGCGTTATCAGCTCTCATCACTTGACTTGATACAATTTGTTGTATTCTGCCTGCAGATAATGTCAACGAATGCAAATGGTCCCTAAAATATAAATAACCTTGTTTGTGCCTATAGGCTATACACCCCAATTTTTAATTTTATTTTATCATTCCTATGGTATTTGAACATCAGATTGGATCGATTTTGATCAAACTCGATGTTCGACTCAATCAAACTTAATTGATTTGGGTTAGATAAAAAATCCGCATTTTTTAAGTCAAATTCGAACCGATCTAAAGATAAGTGGTTTGTGTTTGGTCAACGAAATATTAGACATCAGAATTTTCAAAAAAAATAATATTAATGACATTCTATTTCATGAAAAATTTATAATATGATTATTAATTGTTTTTTTTCTCTTTCTCCATCTTCTCTGTAGCCTGATTTTCAGTTTGGAGGTTATAACAAAGTCCAAGTAAAAATAGCTATAATAATACCCCCTAAAATAATGTTAGAGCTATTATTATATACTAGTATTGCAAATCATGACAATGGCATTAATAAAATAATGTGAGTGATAATACTCTCATTCATGTCATGAATATTTATCAATAGTTCTTTTTTAGCAAAAATATTCATCCAAAGGTTATGGTTGCATCAATTCAATTATGACACCACATGAAATAAGAAGAGATTATGATACTTATCTCTTGAATTCAATCATGAAAGAACCCTATTGTTACCAACAAAAAGAAACGAACACACCCTGTTATTTTGATTCAATTATTATGAAGTGCTTTTTTTGAAGAGACACTATATAAAATGCTTTCTTTACTTCAATTATTTTGGAAATCTGTCACAAAATTGGTTGAACAAGAAAACAAAACGTAATAATATACTAATATTAGAGAACATACTACAATCTAATATAAAGCTATACATGACATGGGTTTCCGAAGAATGCTAAACATGGGTTTAAGGTTTATATTCGAGTCAAAGCATGTCAAATCCATATTGACAATAGATATACCTGCTTATGAAATAGGCTGAGCATGTATTCGAGGTTCGACCAAATTAAGTGTCACCGTACCATTTTTTTTGTACATAGATGAAATAGTAAAACTATCATAAACTCACACATACAAAGTAGAGTGATTAGAGATTGAACCCGGTCATGGAAATTTCAGCATTTTATACTAGTTGAGCTAAGACTTTTGGATAATGCACAATGTTTTTAGAACATCAATTTATTGATTCAAGCATATATTGAACAATATTTTAAGATGAGAAAATGAAGGAAACACATAACCAAATGTAGACTAAGTTCATTGACATTTGATACTCATTTGCAAATTTATACAAGATAGTTTATAAGAGATTATCTTTCTCTTTCTGGTCCATCTCCTTTGTTTGTTGGATGTTTGAAGAGTTCACAATAATAAAATCAATGTGAGTTACAAATGAGAAGCTTCATCCCCCACCTGACATTTTTCCAGGGTTCATTTTGTGCTTGTATGTTAACTACTTTGATCAACATAAACAAAATGATAAGAGTATAATTAATGAACTTCAGTTATAAGTTTTGAAACTATAGAATCTATTTAAAACTGAAAAAAGTTATATATCTCATAAAAGTAAAGAAGGAGAAATGCTTTATGAGGAGAAATAATTATAATTACGGATTTTCTAAATATAGGAAAAATACATCAAAATTTCCAGATTTTGCTTTATGAAATATGGCAATCAATGTCATAATTTCGATCTATACTGAGAGCAAGTGAAGCCAAGGCAAAACCCCTTCACTGCTAAGGAAACTAACTCTAGAAAATCATCAGTATCAGAGCTGATAGACACAGTATTAAGGTGATGCTATAGGACCGCGACAAACCATGAGTATTGATATCCTGCAAAGTGAAATCAAGTAAACACCAGATGAGAATACATAACATGCTATCAAACTCCTATTAACAATTAAATTCACAAGAATTAATGCAAGTGGCAACTTAGCAGTTTGAGTTAAATATGAGGAAAAGGGTCGCCAACAACCTGAGATTTTCCATCTCAAGCAATATACACCAATTAATAAAAATCTTCACATACTACCAAGATAATCTAGCAAGGTGAAGCTTTTCTATTTAAGGATATCCTTAATTTCTTAAGGTCTAATTTATGATATCCATGCATCGACCATCAGGGTCTAGCACAAGTGATTGGTGTAGCGTGTGTGAGTGTTGTAAACTGTGGGGTACAGAGTTCAATTCCTACTCACAAATAAAACTTATCCATGCATCGGACCAAATTGAATTTATACAGAAAAACATTTTCTGAGTTCCCCTTATGTTTTATGTTATGTAAAGGGTGATTTTAGTATTGGATGGAAACATTACATGGTTGTCTAATGGAGGGCAGTGTATGATCAGGACAGAAATCATAGCAATTACATATATCCAGTACAAGTTACAGAATCTTTGCTCTGACAATATAAAACAAATACGAAAGAATACAACAAAATAAAATTCATGTATTACAACTTTTCAAACTCTTGATAGGGTAAGTCATCTTTTGTTATGGCTAACCTGTGTCACATTTCTTAATAGTTTAGTTGTTTCTTCTGTTATCATTAACTTTTGTTTTAGCTTTCTCTAAATGCACTTTTGACTTTGAGAACCACAAACTTCCATCAAATTCCTTAAACCATATGGTCCTATTACCTAGGTGCTATGATACTTAGTTTCCAATAAGGTAGTCTCCTATAAGTATAGTAAAAGGTAATACAGTGTCTATGCTAGAAAACTTATAAATGAGCTTAAAATTAAACAATATAGCATCATATGAAATTTGTGATACCTTAAGAGACAAATGAGACGAATCTCCAGCATTAAGTCCATGAAACCCAATATTGTATGATATGCTCCCATCAGCCTTGAACAGTCCATAGTTTCTCTCGGAGGTAGGACCATCTTTCGAATCCTCATTGAAAATTGCAAATATGTATGCCTTCACAACATTTTTAGGTCTATGTGGGGTTCCTTTCTTCTTCGCAAGTCTCTTACGAAGGTTATAATTATATGTCCTCGCATTAGTAACATTTGCTCCGACTTCATTTTGATCTCCTGCAGAGGCCCACCCTGTCTCAGTAACTATGACTTCCATTTTGTGAAATCCGGCATCCTCTAAAGCAGCATAAGCTGCATCAATCTGAGCGTCGAGCATGTTATCGTAATGCAGTTTAAACTTTGGATCATCAATTCCCTTTGTTGGTTGAAAAAGAGCATAATTTATATCAATATTCTCTGGATCACTCACATATGCTAGGAAAGGGTAGGCATTCAAACAGAAAGGAGATCCAATTTGTTGGAAGAACTCTAATAGCGGCTTCATATACTGCTTAATATTATCGTTAAATTTACAAGAGGAGGGAGGGTAGGAATCTTGAAAAACGGCAAACGAGTTTGCGGTAGTAATTTCAATTTGCTTATCTATATTAAGTTTCTTGGTAGCATTATAAATATTTTTAGCAGCATCCAAAAGAACTCCCCACAAAGCATTGTTAGAGCCACCCAAAACTTCGTTTCCAATAGCAATTCCACGAATGCGTGTCTTGGGAAGAAACGCCTGCACATTTTCCTTCACCCAGTTCAAAGCATGATCTGCACTCGAACTCATATCTTGCAGTTGTCCATTGGTAACTCCAATTACAATTTCAAGACCAGTCCCACTAAAAGCCTTGAGAACACTGTGATCAGCATCGTATATTCTAACATTCCTTATCTTTGCAGCTCTGAGAAGAGTAACAACTTCATCAGGTGAGGGGATGTTATCCGCAATTCTCCCATAATTTATACCATAGGTTCCGGTGAATGCTTGCAGCGAAGCTGAAAGCCAAACAAGAAATAGTAGAGCTCCATTAACATTACTTAGTTGACATACAAAAAAAAAAACATGCTAGCAACTTCTCAACTATCAAGACTAACATTAAATTTGATCATAACATTCACAGTGATATGAACAAAAATTGGTACTTAGATTACATGGACAAAATATAAACGTTACAAACCCCAAAACAGAAAATCCAACCACTGTCGTCACTCATCGCAGAAAATAGCTGTTTGTTTAAATTTTATTTAACACTTTGCATTGAATCGCATATTGCGGAACAATAACAATTAGTCCAAATTCCACTACACTGGGGCACTATAGCACCTCCGTAGCCGCTATTTAACAACATCGAATCCATCCACAACCAGAATTACCATTTAATAGAACTGGAAAGTAATAAATAATGCATATATCATGAATTCAAGAAACAGTGGTCCCATCTATCCCAGGTGAAATCAGGCACAGGTACTAAGAGAAGTCACTCCTCAATTTCAATGTTATCATAATGGTAGCATAAAAGGAACGCAATATACATAAACATTTTCTAAATACAAAAACTTAAAAGCTAAGTAAGCAAGAAAATCAAGAATAAAAAACAACCCAAAAACCAAAAACAAAGAAATAGTACAACAAATCAGTAATATCAGCAAGAACAAGCTCTCAATTCAACACAGAGAATAATGATCAAGCAAAATCATAAGAAGAAAAAACCCATAAAGAAAGTGAAACAGTGATAAAAAGAAAGAGAAAGAAATTACCAAATTGAGTGAAGAAAAGCAAGAAGAGAAGAAAGAATCTGAAAATCATGACGATCATGAAATGGGTAATTGATGGGGTGGTTCAAAAGAGCATAAAAATTGAAAAAAGAAACGCTTTGTTGAAATTGGAAGAACAATTTATGATTATAATTGTTCCAGTAGGGGCATGCCATAAGACGAAAAAAAGAAACGGTTTTAAAGTTTTTTGTTGTGTAGCGTTGAACAACAACACAAACAAAACAACAACTACATCTATTAGTGTTACAACAACGTTTGAAATTGTTGAATTATGTTTGGTTTTTTTTTTTTTTGGTCTTGTGAGTGTTACACTGAGTGAGTAAAGTTAAGACTGAGAAAAAGGGAGAAGAAAAAAGGGAAGTAAGAGTGAGATTTGAGGGGTTTATATAGCAATAATTTGGGAGAGAGAATGAATAGGAAAACAACAACGCGTTAGAAAGAAAGAAAAGGAAGAACAATTACTTACAGGAAGGGTTGAACTCAACTCAACTAGCTTTTTCTATTGGTCAATTCAATTCTAGGTTCGTGTCTTCGTGCGTTTCTGTTTGGTTTCTTTTCAAAAATTAAAATAAATGTCAAATTTCAATTTTGTCCTTTGTACTACTAATTTTCTGTCGACCTAATTTAGTCTTGACAAAAAATTATAAGTTTTTATTATAAAAAAAAATTAATTTTAAATTCATAAAATATTTTATGTATTTAAATTGTATTATGAATTAGATACATCAAACATTTTATAAATTTAAAAAATAAACTTTTTATTATAATAAAGATGGAAGGGAGTATTAAAATTAAAATTAAATATGTTTTTTTTTTGTCAGGTAGCCTAGTGGCTAGGAATTCACTCTTTAAAGGTGAAATAAGTAGGTGTATCCGGATTCGAACCCGGATTTCGGCACTTTCGTGCAATATGTCCAACCAATTGAGCTAAGCTCATAGGACAATTAAATATGTTTTTACTTCCTATAGATGATAATCTATTAAGTTTAATTCTTACTTAACATTTAATCTTTAGAAAATCATTTTGCACTTAATTTAAGGGTATGTTTGATTTGGCTTTAAATAGGATTGATTTTGATATAATTGATTTTGATAGAATTGATTTTGATAGAATTGATTTTTGTATAATTGATTTATGTTTGGATACATTCAACTAAAAGTGAGTTGAACAGTAAATTTCAGTGTAAAAATTAATTCTAAAGCCAGAAATTACAATTTCTACCTTCAAGCATAATCAATTCACTTTACATAAATCAAACATGTCAGAATCAATTCTAACTCCTCTAGAATCGAAACCAAACATACACTTAGTCTAATATGTTGATCTAACAAAGTGAAACTCTCCCTCATGACCCAACATTAATATTAAAGTTCAGTTCAACTTGATGTGGGAACGACGAGACAATTTTTTAGTTATAGAAATATATTAAGATGTACTAAATGTGACATGTGAGTTAAAGTTGATATGGGATTATAAACAATAAATTGGTCAAAATGATAAGTGTTTTGGTCTACTTAAGTGTAATGAACCAAATATATTAAGCACTAAGCCCAAGTTATATGAGTCACAACAAAGAGATTCTAGATCCTTCTCTTATTATGATGAGTCATATATTTCTAGAATATTCTAGATAAGGTTTAGAGAGAATCATGATAAGGAATATGCCACATCTTCTAGGTTATATATGAAGAGTTCTCAATGTAATAAGAACAATCAAAATCAATGAAAAATGTTAGTTTTTAGTATTTTTGTTATTTTCTTTTTAGGAGGTTTCTCTACCCTCGAAGTAGAGTAAATTAATTTATCTTTATTCCTTTCATTAAGCATGTGGTTAGAAGTTCGATTTATGATTTATATGTATGCAAAAATTTTGGTTGGGAAGGGAAAACCGATCTCATATACTTACGAGTTCTTCAACGGAGATTAATCATCATTAATAACGGTGAAAACTTTGTACTAATAATATTATATTATGGCAACAAATTTTTTTTATATCGGATCATAGACACAGAAATTTTCACACTTATAAAAATATTATTGAAATCAAGTGTGATGTCTAACCTCAATTTAGCTCAATATATTAATCCAAGCTAGTGGGACTTGCAATCGTAGCCCAAGTCCTCTTCATATAAAAATGTGAGAGATTGTGCTATTACACTATAAAATACTCCTATCAATCACTCTAAAAATGAAGTTTGTTTTGTACATTGCAGAAAATCTTACACTTCAATCACAAGATTATTTATTTAAAATTATTTTATGGTAATGTATCAGTTTCATTACGTAATCTATTTAGATTGTAATAAGATATGGCCTTTTTTTCCTTATAGCACAAATGGTAAAACATTATAGAAATATTTGAAATGTTAGGTGAATATTGAATATGTGAGATCAATATTTATTTGTGTGGTTGTTTTTAGTGTAAAATGATGATTTAATTTACTCCAATGTTTTAGGCTTTTTTTTTTGAAACATATTCAGGCTGTTTTAGACTTTTTTAGAAGCCTCAATAGTGATATCAAAACCTATTTTGACTTGAAGGAGGAGCATTGGTGGTTTTTAGTGTTTGATCAAGGACTAGAGATCAGACGACTCATTGGTAAAAAAAACATATTGACGATTCAAGTTTGTAAAAACGACCGTTCCACTTTCTTAAAAATATTTTGTCAAGTGGCTATAAATTCACCATTGAGATGAAAAAACATGGGGACCCATATTTAAAATATTGACCCGTACTAATTGATTCATGCCCACATGAATAAAATATATTCAATCTTTTTTGTTTTTGGTTTTAAATTTAAACCCAAATATTATATTAAATTTGATTTTATTAAACTTTAAAATTAGGATCAAAATAATAATTTTGTTTAGGTATTCAATTAAAATGATCATAAACACCCTCACAAAAATGGTAGTAGTCATTGGTCAAAGGAAAACACACCCAACTCTTTTTGGCATTTGAACACTAATCGCCAACTTTAAATACTTTTGAAAGTAAAAGAAAAGTGGTTATTAGTGATAGAAGAGTGCTTAATAATTACCACATTATCTCCATTAACATAGTATCACAACCAACACCTAGTCCTATAAGTTTGTTCCGTAGCACTTTTTACTTTCAGAAGAAAGCAACTATCATAAAAGCCTTAAAAAAATTTATTCAATATATATGATCATACCTCTACATAATTTGTTTATTCAATTCATTGAAACATTTTGATTACGGCATTGAGGGACCTAGTTAATAATTGGAGAATTTTTTTTATACATATATAAATTTGTTGGCTATCATATATGTAGATATAATACAAAATTAATTTTGAGACTAGGTGGAAGCACTTTAAAAATCTAAAATAATGTGCACCCAATGATAATCAATGTAAAAGCCAAGTTCATATAAAAAGAAGTATAGAATGAAATAGCTTTAACATTATGATACACGGTTTTGTCAAAAAAAACATTATGATACACGGTTATGTCATATGTTTTCTCTTTTGTTTCATTCTTAAACGCTTAATCAGTAAGGAGAGTGTGAAAGCATTGTGATGATAATTTCATGAAGAATGACTTCCTTTAGAGCTGGCTAATGTTTTTCTGATTTAATAGTACAAAGTTTGTAAGGAAAGTGTAGCTTGCTTTTAGATCAACCATTGGTTACTTAACACGTAATGGAATCTGCTTTTTACGTATTGATTTCAAAAAGTGTAACAAATTAAAATTGGAGAAGCTCACTTTTGATGTGCGTATGTGGACCAATGTTTCCGATTAAGGGCTTCAATGTTCGTGTGTGTACATAAAAATTATAAAAACCTTATATGATCATGAATCAGCATAACACCTTGAAGTTACTTACCACTATATCTTATAGTGTTGGTTGAGTATGACAAATATAGAAGATATAGGGATTGGATTTCCATAAACTTAGAAGATAAAGGGATAAAGGGGACATAGGAAGAATCATACCGCATTCACACAGTTAGTAATTTCATTTTTTTAGCATATAAGATCAGTTTTTTTAGGTTAGTAGTATAATGACTAGTAGGTGTATCGGAATTCTCTGATCTTTACATTGTTCCTACAAACTAATCTAAGTTCAGGAGGACCATACAATAAGTTGAGAAGGTCGAATGCATTGGTTATTTGAAAACTTAATTTAAATATTGTCTATGTTTTATATGAGATTTGAGTTTTTTCAAATAAGCAATGCAAACACTAAACTAAACTAAATATTATATTCAAAATTCAAACTTTTAACACGAGTCGTCAAATTTTAATTTAACGGTCCAAAATGTTTGATTAGGGCAACCACATTGTTATTCAAGTTTCAACTATGAGGAGACCCAAAATAAGAGTATTAGTACAATTAATGGATTTGGATCACATGCCGCGGGGGAAGCATTGCAATTGCGGATTTTGTGAATGTGAAAAGATAGAAACAAAAAAGTAAAAAAGAGGTAAGAGAGAGAGAGAGAGAGAGAGAGAGAGATGAAAATGATGAAAAAGATAGAGACATAATACAACTGCATAGAGTGCACGAGGGAAGAATGCATTAGATGATCTAGATCCACAATTAATTGGTTATAATAGATTTTAGTAAAATAACTCAAGTTAAATTTAGACATCTGAATTTACTCAACACTCATTTTACACCTCATTTTCTATCTATCTATCTATCTATCTATCTCTATTTTTATCCCATTATTTTGGATCAAGATGTATACACCCAAACTCAATGAAGTATCCATAAAACATTTTCTTAAATTAAATACAAATGAATTTAATGGTCATATTTGAATATATGCTAATAAACTAATAATTGATGAACAAAAGTCTTACTACATCATACATGAACCAAGGATTAAAAATCAGCATGCCATGGCCAATTTACATCCTTTAACTCCATTACTAGAATTTGCAATGACTATAATACCCTTGAGGATCTAAAAAATGACTGGATCAGATTACAGAATCCAACAACAACCTTATCCTCCAAATGTTCCAAATTGCCATGTCTTCTAAATTTTCATGCGCCAAAAAAATTAACAAAACAAAAAAGAAAGAAAAGAAATGGCAACAAATTTTCTCTCAACAGCAAACTCTTTTCATCTAGCATCTTCATCACAATCCTCATTACCCTCTATATCAATCAAATGCAATGTGAAAAGACAATTAACTCTATGCAAAGTAGTTAATCCAAGTGTGACCAAAAGAGGCATATCTATAAGTTTTGTTACCAGTTTGGTTCTTTCATTGACTGGTAGTAAAGGTTTGTTTGATGCTAATGCTGCAATACTTGAAGCAGATGATGATGTTGAGCTTTTGGAAAAAGTAAAGAAAGATAGAAAAAAGAGACTTGAGAAACAAGGTGTCATCAGTTCCTCAACCAAAGAAACAGGTAATGTACATTGTTCATATGTCCTGTTATTATGTGTTTCTAGAAAATATGACATTCATGGAACGTTAGTTGGTGGCGTTGGAACTAGTAGGGAGGACCATGGTTCGATCCCTCTCAACTGCGCTTAGGAGGCGACTGGAACCACTTGATGTCAGAATTCGTCCTGAACCGGATTAGTCGATGACAGTCATGACACAGTGGGTCGGAACCGGATTAGTCGACGACACAGTGGGTCGGATACTGGTGGTGAAAACAAAAAAAATAACAAAATATGAAATTCATTTTTATATTAAATGCTTATTTTTCATTGAGTTTTGATATTCAGCAGGGATAGTTTATTTTCTTCCCTTTTTTGTACTAAAGAGAGAAAATATTTGCAGGCTATCTTCAGGATTTGGTGTACAAATTGAGTGAAGTTGGTCAAGCAATTGAAAAAAATGATCTAACTTCAGCTGGTTCTGTCTTAGGGAAAGGCAAGGATACTGAATGGGTCCAAAAGGCCAATTTAGCTTTGAATAAGGTAAATCTTGATTCATATGTATACCAGTTTAAGTGTAGAATCATAGTGAATTTGACAAAATCACGGTAACATCGTGATTTTATTGAAGCTAGCTTCCACTAAAAGTAGGGTGCATGATGTGATTCTGTTAAACTCACTGTCAAAAGAAAACAAACTTAAATGCATTCACTATGAATACACTTATGTTACAAACGATTTCATAACAAAAGTTAGACCAAAAGGAAAGTTGTCTGTTATTAATTACCATGTAAAAGTATTGATACTAAATGTTAGAATAGAAAATATCTTTTAAGATATGCACTAAGTTTAAATTATATTTTGTTGAGATTATGAATAACAATAATTTGCATAAAATTTTGACTTTGATATGTAAATGTTTATTACATGCAAATTCTGAATTTCAAAATGGGAGCAAACTGGTACTTTCTTTTTCAAAATGGGATCATTAGATATCTCACTGTTTCTGGATGATGTTTTAACAGCTGAGTTCCAGTCCGGAAGAGAAGTCCGAGGTGGACACTTTCAATTCTTCACTTGCTTCATTAGTTTCATCAGGTGTGTTGCATTCAATATCATGTTTATTTAAAATGTCATTTTTCAAAATGCTCAACCAAAGAGAGCTTGTATTGGCTCAAACGTGCTTTTAAACAGTTATAAATTGAAATCCAAACACAATAGTCTATATGTAACCTTGTAAATAGACTATTCTCATAAAGTATATAAAACTGTGCAAGCAGTTTGCTAACAAAATTCTAGATATAGAAAAATAGATATGTTATGTCTTCCTTCAAGTACACTCTAACTCTTACTCCTGTTTATTTTTGTGCAGTTGCTCAGAATGATGTGGAGTCCTCGAAAATCGCCTTTGTGTCTTCGGCCGCAGCATTTGAGAAGTGGACCTCCTTGACAGGGCTGGTTGGTAAACTTAAAGGGCTTTGAACATTGAGTGAAGAAGCTACACAGAATTTATTTCATCTTATATAGAGAGAATTACATTAATTTTACCTTCTGGGTCACCAAATTGTGGTGTCTTGGAACAATTCCATCTCAGCTTTATCTAGGAAAGACCAACAAGCTCATTTTTCACGGCTCATGAAGTTTGAGTTCTGGTGTAAATTGTCTTGCACAAAATTGTAATTTTAATGTAATTGAGAATTTAATTATTGTTATCGTTATTAATGAATTGAAATAGCCGTAATTCCAAAAACTTGGAAATAGACTTGGCGTATGTTTGCAATTACGTAATAACAGTTACCCGATATAACCTGAGATGATCGTTGAAATAAACACATACTCCACAATGTTATAGGTTCATATCACATTACAGGTACAGATATCATACAACACAATGTTACATGGGAACTGGAAACTACATGTTTCTCCAGCACATACAGATAGATGGTACATTATACGACTAATCTATGATTGTCTATAGTCATTTCAATGAACAATGGGATAAATGACATTAATTAACAACAAAAACTACAGTCATCCTCAGACAGATCTAAAGGCGTCAGAGTGACAGAAGACAGAAGCCAAGAGTTTATTCTGTTCCCTATTCAAAAGCTTTGAGCTCAACAATTCAGCTTCCATTCACGGTCACCTCTGATTCACCCTTGTTAATATCATGAACCTTGTAATTTGCTTCATCATGCACTTTTGTTGCTTCTTTCTCCTTGGTTTCTCCTTCAGCCTCGTGGGTGCTTCTGTTTTCTTCCTCTTTATTTTCTCCTTCCACTTCAGCCGTTTTCTCAGCAGTAGGGGCAGCTTCTGATTTCTCTGGTTCAGATACAGCATCTTGCTTCGTCTCCTCCAGTGGTTGTTCAACCTTTTCTTCATCCTTGTTCTGAACAACTTCAGACGCCTCAGCTCCTTTGTCATCAATTTTCTCTTTTGATGCTTCTACCTCTCCATCAGCAGCGTTGGATTTCCCCTCATCATTTGCTATATCAGTATTTTCTCCAGGTTGAGTGGACTCTCCAGGTTGAATGGTCTCTTTGACATCTGCATCCTCTGCCTCCTTCTCAACTTGATTTTCGCTAACAACTTTCTTTTCCTCCTCTAAATCTTTATCATCCTTAGTTTCATCAGCTTCATGCATTTCCACATCTTTTGGCTCCTCTTCTTCTTCCTCCTCGGAAGCTTTCTTTGAAGCCGATGATCTTTTGCCACGTTTCTTAGGGGGCTCACTTTTTGCCTCAGTTGGAGATGCCTTGACCTTCTCACTGATTCTTGATGATCTTCTTGGAGTCTCGCCGGTGCCCCAATCAAATTCTGAGATGTTTGGGCCACCGGGGTTTGCTTTCAAATACTTCTCCAGCTGCCTCTTGGTATGGAACTCCTCTCCTGTTGGTGCAGTGAACACTATCTCATTTTTCTTTGGAGTTCCAGACCTTTTCGGAAAGAACTGCAAAAAAAATATAATGTATGAATTATTCATGCAATAACATACAACAAATCAACAATCAGTACCACATACAAGATCTAGTTCTAAGTTATTGACTTTTATAAGTAGTCCCTAATGTGAAAACTGAAGCTCTCTTCTCTACTATCACATCACAATACATTATAGTGTTGTCTTTTGTGCTCATGCTGTTAGATAAAAGAAGACTTGTGTCTTATGATTTGAACAGTATTAAACCCTTCAGAGTACTTGATTAAACTTCTCTTTTTCAAAAAGTTTTGATTATCAAAAAAAAAAGTTTTTCTGTTATAGTTTTAAGCATTTACGTGCCTAGTTAAACGTCAAGGCTGTTATAAGCTAGTAGTTTTACTATTAAATTTCAGTAAGAGAATAACAACTAGCTTGGCACCAAATTATCCTTGTTCAGTCTGAAGGATTTTCTTTCCCTCTTTAATCCTTCTATTCAGGCTATACCTGAGAAAGGTGTAAGAAAAGAATCCATAGCTCATAATGACCAAGAAGCACAAAAATGGACACATATGGACTGTATACAAACAAACCATTTCCAATCTAAAACTGCAGAAATAGAGAACACATAGACAATATTCAGTATGATAACCAACTGTTTGTCTCAGGAAATAATGACAATACTCGTATACAAAGCCTACATAGATGCCCCTCTAGTTCTGTATTGTACAATAACCCATAGGGCATATGTACCTAGAAAAGAGAGCTAGTCTGCATGGAGCTTGGGACCTCAAGATCACATCAGGTTAGTTATAAATAGCAAGGTAATCAGAACAAGGCTATGAGAAAAAGCACGTCAAAAATTCAAAGACTAACCAAAACAATCAACCAATACAATGAGGAAAAAATATGGAACAGAGATTGAATGTTGTAGAAGTGGTGAGACACGATTGCATAGATCAGAAAAGTGAGGAAAAGTGAATATAGCATGTTTCATTATCTATTCCCTCTCTTCATAGATGAGTCCCACATCGGAAATTTTAGAACATAGAGTGTGGAGCTTAAGATATAAAACATAACTGTGCATTTTGGAAAAACTAAGTCATATTTGGGTTTGTTGTGGCCTACATTTGCAAGGCCCACTACCCAAAATATATAATGACATTTGTTTAAGTTTATTTAATTTTTAAATTTTCGAAAAAATTGAAAATAAAGGAAGATTCGGTTCAACCTGCCTAACTGGTTCAACCAGCGGGTTTAGTGGTTTTCCCGGGTTTTCACCTGTTTTCTGGTTTTTTTCCAGTCCGGTTGTAAGGTTCACCTGGATCTGACATAGGGCCGGTTTGCGGTCTAACAGGCCGATCCGGTTTTAATTACCTTGATAAATAGAGATGTGCAATAAACTATTATTTAAACACATATCCCTCCATAGACTCAACTTAGAAAAATTTACAAAGGGGTTATGTTTTTCATAAAAAAAAAAAAAAAATAATTGGTGATTGCATAGGTTTTGCAAAACTCAAGGTAAATCAATGCAATTTACTTCAAGGTATATGAACAAAAGCTGTTACAAAATGGGTTTATCCCGTGCACAATATTAGAAAATATTAGAATAAATGGTAGTAACAAATATGACAGAAAATATTATAATAATTATTAAACATTTACATGGTAAGAAACATGGTTTATTTCCTCCCTACTGACTTATACGCTGCCACAATTTACATGACTGATTGACTGGGTTCAATATAACATGGCTCATGCTCTAGTCAGTAACACTAAGCCTGATGTTTGAAAGAAAGAAAAAAGTTGAACCAGTAAAGATGATCTGTTGAATGATTCACAATCTAACATCTTAAGATCAGCGCTAAACGAAAATGTAATAGTTGGATCCCTGTCTTAGAGCAAACTGAATACTTTAGAAACTAAACAGGGAAAACAAAAGATAAAAAAAGAGACAATTGAACAGCAAACTGTATGGGATCTCAACCAAGAAAATATTAACCGTTCATTTTATAAATTTTGAGGGAAAGAGGTGTTTGTTAAGAACTAAGGGAGTGATTAATAGGCTATAAGAATAAAGCTATCCAAGTTTCCCCAAGAATAGCTACTTGTTAAAGATGTAGACAAATCAAGAATGACAACTTTACTCACAAATCACAATCCTGGAAGTAAACATTATCTACTATACCATATACAACACCAAATATTTATAATTAACCGATTATGAAAAATACAAGAATCAACAAAAATCATCAGTTAAATGATTGAATGCCTTGTGATTTATTGTGAGAGTGGTGGCAATTTTTGCACATATTAGAATTATCCCTAGAACAAACAAATAAACACAACAAGCCAACAACGCTGAGAAATCCTTGTCATCCCGTGAGAAAACCCAAAGCTATTTAACACGCAAAATTCACATTTCAACAATTTTCGATTCCAAGTGAAAAATAAATCACCGATACAAACACCTAGATCAGGAACAATCAAACCCAATTGCACAGTACCCATTTCACAATAATTAAAATTCCCAAACAGTAAACCACAATGTACACTTAAGCAAAATTTCCATACACAAAATGCCAACCCTATATGTGCAACAAACTTCTGTTGTACCAAGTACTACTTAGAAAGAACAAATATTTCATGTAACTAAGAAAAAACCCTCAAAGTAGCATAGAAAAGTTTGAATTATGCAACCTTCCACACATTACTAGATTTGTAAGCAGAAATCTCAATGAAAATACATCACACTTGACAAAGTAAGAATCTTGAAAATCCCTAGTAGAAGACTCAACACTCAAAGACTACACAATTCTCCAAATTCAGAGAACAAAATACCTAAATCTTAGACGTAAATCTCGAAAATGCTAGAAAACGAAAAACCAAATCCCTAGCTACAAAAACCAACAAATTCACCATCTTAACACCACAAATCGCAAAATTAAACAAAACCCACACGAAAATTAGACAATAAACAACAAATTACGAAAACCCAAAATGCAAATTACCCTAATTACCCTAAAATTGAATAGTCAAAGAAGGGGGAAAAAAAAAGAAACCTTTTTTATCCAACCAGATGGAGCAGGAAGCTCAAGAGACACAAGTTCTTCTTCCCCTGCACCTGCAGCTGCACCGACAGCAGCAGAACCCTCGTTCTCAACTGAACTCGCCATTTTTCACCTGCGAATTTGGGGGAAAATTTTCACAACACTGTTGAAACTTGAAAGAACGAGAATACCAGAAATTTAAATAATAATTAATAATAATAAATAATAATAATTAAACTAACTTTACAATTTTGTAAAATTTATAAATTATTCAAAAAAAATTAAGACAAAAAAAAAAGGGGATAAAGGAGAAAATACTTAGGTTTTTTCGGTTTCGATTTTTTCTTTTGTTGTTGGAGTGAAATTGTGTGTTATGTTTTTTTTTTTGTGTGTGTTTTAAGTGTAAGGTGGAGAAAGATGAATAGAAAAAATATTTAATATTTTTTTATTTTGAAATTGAAATTTAAGCACGCAAGAGACACGTGTGGAATCTAATGAAAATATGCTTGTTTCTTCTAATCTAAACTTGATTTCTGTGTTGGGTAGTTCTATTCGTCACAGTCATGCTATTCTTCTGCCACCTGTTAGCTTTTTTCTTACTTAGTTTTTTTCTCACAGGCTTGAAAACAAAACATGTCAAATTTTGAAATTGGTTCTTTTGTCGTCTTCGACCTACTAAATGTTTCAAATCAAATTATCCATTTGAAAAGCTGTTGATTTTTGTATTTTAATTTATCCACCATTTTCTCGTGGGTGTATTGTTTTTTAACATTCCAATTTTTTTGAAAATAATAGTCATGATAATTTAAAATTCCTTCAAGAAATAGATAAAATTTAATTAATAATTGTTTTTTTAAGAAATTAAAATGAATTATATTAACATTAACAGATATTCTTACGAGTACAAGGTGTGTTAGAAAGAACTTCTAAAAATAACCCGTTTACAGTAATGTTATGCAAAGAGAACAAAATAAAACTTAGTCGATACAAGACAAATAAAGGAGCTCGACCACTACATATGAGAATTCTCAAACCAAAATTAACATTAGCAAAATTGTTTTTTTAATAATTTAAACGATGGTGTTTGTAAGCAGCTCGTCATGAAGAATATTGCATTATCTTAGAGCATCGTCTCATAATTCTGTTATTTTTTTATTGGTGAATTTTTTCTTACAGTAAGGCATGATGATCATTGAGACTTTAAATATAAGTAAGACTTTGTGAGGATGTTGATTTTTATATTTTAGATGTGCGAGATTATTTGTGAAGAAAAAAGCATTTGGAAAATTCTTGACCGATCCACGAAAGAAAATATCGACACCTGGTTCAAGATATGTTCTAATGTTCGATTGTACATGTGGATAGATTAGAAACATGTATGTGTAGATTTTAACGAACTTTTTCTACTTGTGAAATTAAAAATTGAAAATATTTCTGTAGAACAAGCGGCATTTAGAGTCACTTAAAATAAAATGACGAAACATTATAAGATATAAGTTGGGAAGACCTACCTAAAGCCAAACAATCCAAGCAAATGTTTTATGCTTCAAATTTTCAGGTCATAAAAGGACCCCAACAATTTAATTTAGTTATACGTACCTAATATAACAACTTATATACTCTTTCAAATAAAACAACTTATATACCTAGCTAGTTTAATTGATTGGAATGAAAGCCTTGTATCATTTTAGGACATGGGTTTAAACCTTAAATTTAACATAAATTATTTATTTTATTCTAAAATGTCTCACTATAGGTTGAGGGACCAATAAATAATCAGACAAACTATTTTTTATGTTGACATGTACATTCTCCAACCACAATTATAATCTCCATCATTAAATAAGATGAATCCTCTAACCAATTGTTTAAGACACTTGAGTCTCTTGTCTCAATCATATATCTAAAAATGCTAATGATTAATCATTGCTACTAAACAAATTAAATAATTTGAGAAAGTTAATTTAAAAATATAAAAATGAACTTTGTCTCCAATTCACCTTTGAGCGGTAAAGACAAAAACTCGGACGATAAATCTACTTTTAAACCCTTGACAATGGGGTAGGGTTGGTCCATTTTATTGTAAGAGAGATATAAAATATGTGAGAGCCACTAAAATGCTAAATAAGTTTAGTGCGTACCTTGATGCAAAACAGTCATTTTCTTGAATATCAACAACTTGATTACAAATATGACATCGATGTAACCATAGGTTGAACCATGATGAACAACTTACATCACCACCAATCCATAAGTTAAGGAGGAACATTGCGAAGAACATCGATCCTAGGCTTTCATAATTGATCACTAGTATTATTATACAATTCAATCACGGTAACAATAGTTAAATTTAGGGTTGTAACTTTGTGGCTCAACCTATATCTTGATACATATGAGTTGGCATTCAATGGGAAAATACATTTTGGGCCATTATGGGCTTTGTCTATATTGTTACGGGTTGAAATTTTTTGGATTGGTCTTTTGGGAATATTTCTCATCTCCCCCATACATTCTCTTCCCCCCCCCCCCCCTAATCCAAAATTTTGCAAAGTTTGTGCGGGGTTTTGGGGGTGTAGGCAAAATTTCGGGATCTATATCTTAAAATTTACTTTAGGATATCCTGAAGTTAACTTCGGGTTCTACGTCCCAAACTGAAAGGTATTTTGAGATTTTAGGGGAGAATTAAAGAAGGCGGGGTAGAAGAGAAATTTTCGTCTTTTGGTCTTGCAAATATGGGTCGAGCAAATTACTTTAGTGACCAATAGTTGAGAATTTCTTTACCCCCTTAAGTCTCTCTTCCTTTGAAAAATATTGCATTTCATTCTTATATGACGAATCAGTTGTCTTGTTCGAGATTATAAATATTTTATTTCATACTTATTACTTCGTATCATTAATTGTCATATCATCTCTTAACTATTTCCTCTCTTCTATAAAGATTTTATATAAACGAATGTATAATTTGTTGTTGATCAATTATAACATTCTTATCGTTTTTCTTTGATGATAGTGTGAGAATGTTACGTTAAGTCAAACAAAAACTACTAAATTATTTTAAATTTGCAAAACAAATGGCCTCTCCCTATGATGGGTGTCTGGGTGGAGATTTTGTCACCTTTATGAGTGTGAACACTGTAGTTTCACGTACCAAATTGTAATTAACAGTTGATGAATTAATTAAATCATTAAAATTATGGTTACAATTTGGTTCGGTTCCATTTTCTTCCTAAATCAAACCATAAACAGTCCTATCTGTGCTTGTGTGATTTTAGTGAAAGTAATGTAATTAAACTAAAACTATAATATATTTTATTTTACTTTTAAACCCTTCTTTAAATTTTATTTTAACCCAACTTAATTAATTTTCTTGACACTCAATTTTATTTTGTCTAATCATTTAAAACACGCCATTCTCAAAAAGGAGTATCTACTTTAAGTTCCTCGTCATTTTTCAACATGAACTCATGTATCTAGATATATTTGTAATTCTACCCAAACATGTTACATCAACTTGAAGCATCCAATCCACAGACAAAAATCTCCACTTACGCACCCATGTCTACCTCTTTATACGCTAAATTATTCACACACGGACAATGTTTTAAATTTTATGCACCCACCCTTGGAATTAACACATGTAATAGGTAGCTAGTAGTTGAACATGCATTATGTATGTCCCAAACCATGCATATTATATGGTTATTGGTTATATAGTTCCATTTTGCATGTTTAATTTCAAAGGTTGAAAAATAAGAATCCGTGTTTGATGTGATTTTTCATAAATAATGCTAATAATCTATGATTTTGTTTTTTGGTGTACCGTGTGTGATTTTTTATATGTTAAGCACTTACACAAGTTTTGATGAATCATTCGTGTTCATCGTGATATTGAAGTAATTCCAAATGTTCGCACTTGAAACATATCAAGAGGCAGTTATAGCAAGTAGTTCACAATTCAGCATGTATTTGCATTAAAAGAAATTATCACTTTTTGAAAGGTGATAATAATTTCAAGAATGCTATTCCGATTCCTCTAAAATATGATTTAGTTTATAGAGATTCCAAAATAAGATATATGATAATGTGGCCTAGCTTTGCTTGCCGAGATATTGCCATATACATCTTGTATGCTTTTATGATACACAAAAAATCTCTCCAATAAGGGTACACAGTTACATGGTGAATATGGTGGTAAGTAGATATGAATATGTCATCGTAAATATAATTTAGTTGGTAAGAATATTACATTTTATATGTAGGAGTTATAATTTAAACTCTAGACACTTCACTTATAACTACAAAGAGTGAAATTTTAGTCACAATAAAAAAGAATATTGAATAGGAGTAGTTGCATTTTCACTTTAATTAGGTAAATTTTTCCAAGGTACATTTTCACTTCAATAATAAAATAAACCACTAACAAAATAAACTCAAAAAGATTAAAAGAAAATGTTTGAATATGATCCAACAAATCAACCCACCTCATTTTTTTTAGCAGGTTAAACAGGATCAGACAACTCAAATGATCGAATTCAAAATTTCAACTCACTTCATCTAAAATATGAATTAAACGAGTTAGCACGTAGACGGGCTAAACCCTGTTTTACTACCCTACTTACGATGACATTTTGATCCTTTTTAATAGTTTTGGAACCAATAAGTTCTTAAATAGTTTAGTAAATTTATTTTATCATTATTTAATTAAGAAAAAACTTTTGGAGCTGACCAATATTGGAAAAAATTTCAAGGCAACAGCACCTTTCTAATCCGTGGACATTATGAAAAACATGTTTATATTATCCTTTTGGTATAAACTGATAGGTATATATACATAAAATTGAGCAATTACTTTCCTTCTTTTAATTTGCCCAACGGGCAGGGTGGTTTCTCCATATGTAAAAGTGGGGAGAAACTTGCAATATGCAACTAACCATTTCCAGCTCCTAAACTTTGTAGTGATCTCTAGATTTCAACTATTTTGGTTTTATTTGGTTTGAGTAATCACTTTCCAATGTGCAGTGATTGAATGGGCCTTTTAAAGCGGACGTTTTTCTCTTGGCCCTTTTAGAGGAACAATGACATCATAATAATCGATCAAATTATATATCTTAAAAGATCTTGCTAAAGAGTGCACCTGATACACTTTTTAAATATACTATTTAATGAAATTATTTATTCAAAATATTAAACAACACAATTTTTAATGTGTTGATTTTACATTTTTTTTTCAAAATTCTATTAAACATAGTACTATTTAAAGGGCTTAAAAAGTATACTAAGTGTATTTTTTAGCATTTTCCTATATATCCTAAACTGTGTGACACAAGTGGGGCTTTGCCCCTTTTGTTCATAAGAAAAATGTGTCACACAAGTAGTGGATAATTGGGTCTTTTAATTATTCCGTCTAGGTCTAAACTTTAACGAATTTGTATGAAAAAATATTTTGAAAAGTAGTGATCTCTTAAATAAATCTCAATTATTTTAAAAAATATTATTGTTTTCGTAATTGAGCGCAGAGATATTTAGGTTAAAAAAAAAAAACAGTTGATAATACAATGCATGCATGATTGACATCCTTTATTGAGGTTTCCAATATATTAAATCAAATTAGTTCTAACTATATAGAATGGATTAATGGAATGAGTAGCAAAAGGACAATAGAGTACTACTTTGTAGTTTATTGATAAAATCATGATATATTAATACTAATACCATTATCCACTTAATTGATTTAGACATATCATAGCACATCTCACTTTGGAACTTCATAAATTTATAATCCCTACTTTGATTATTCTTCAAAGCAACCACTATTTGAATTGTTAAGTGAAAATTATATGAGGAACTGTCCAACTCATGCTCGTACAAAACAAAACACAACAAAATATTTAAAATTTCACAACAATACAAAAGAATTTCTGAATGAATATATTATTATTTCCAAGCTATTACTAGTTACACAGTATGTGTCTTCCTTTAGAAAGGGGAGAAATGGAAGTGTGGTCTAAATGTGTGCTACACATACACCTTGCAGTTGGATAACGACAGCTACCCTCCCATAGACCTCATTGAAAAGAAGTAAATGGCTACCCCTCTCTCTTCTTCATTTGATGCAACTAAGTAAAAAGTGTAAATATTTATTTTGGTAACAATAAATAATTATTTTAGTATAAATTATAAAAATAAATATAGTACTCCTTGTCTCAATTACAAACAAAAAATACTCTTACTATATATCATAAATAAATTAGACATTTTAATCGATAAAAGTCGATGAATTTGGACAAATTGTCTTTTTATGTAATTTTTTTCTTCTCATAATTGAGTTTAGAGTAGAATAATATCATCATTAGAAGGTTGATGAACCTAACTGAAAAAAAATTGATCGGAAAAAAAAGAAGAAAAAGAACCAATTTGTTAATTTAAAGTATCTTAATTAAAGTATCTTAATGGAAATAAAGATTTCTCTAATAAGAATAAGAATTAATTTGACAAACATTTGAAATTTATGAAGATCAAATTGATCGAAAGTACCTTAAAATTAAGTTTTTTTTATAAGTTTAATTTGAACATTATAACTTGAAACACAATTTTCTTTAGACCATGGTGATTCCAATCTCATTCGTTTTTTTTTCAACGTCGTGTTTTTTTTGTCGAAAATAGGGTGCCTTAAAATCACCCTTATTATTTTTGTTTATAATTAAAGTATTGTAGCAAATTTTGACAGCTTTTGTTTTAAAAACTCATTTATTATAATCTTATAGAGAAGGGATACAAATGCTAGGGTTTTGAATGTTAAGAGCTCTTGGGATGAAATTCTAGGGTTTAAGAGCATTTTAAATGTTGTGATATGTGTGAGGTGACTTAGGTGAGTTAAATCTCACATTGTTTATAAAAGTAGAAGTTGAATATTTTATAAGTGAGATGGTCCATATAAATATAAACTTAAATACTTTAAGGTTTTGGATAAAAGTACGTATCCAACTCATTTGTGTTAATATTTTTGGTCCAATGTGGTGATTCTCCGAGTTGTCCCCTCATAAATGACAAACACTAAACAACTTGAGTAGGGGATTAGAGGAATCAAGTTTTCTCTCTTTGTTTTCTTATTTGTTCATATTGTGGATCGAGAGAAGGAAAACAAAGAGGTAGAAATTAGAGATTGTTCATCTTGAATTGTTGAAGCTAATTTCTTGTAACCTTTTTGTATCTCTTGTAAAACCTCATTAATTAATTAAGTGGACCTAAAAGTTGTTTTTTTTCTTTCTTAGCTTCAAACGTAGATCAATTTTGAGCCGAAATGGATAAACAATTTTGTGTGTTTTGTCCATCTTCACGTTGCTAGATTATTATTGCCTGCCTGTTTAGTTTTGGCTGTCACCTTGTCTCATATGCCTTTGTTCTTGGTATGATATACAGTATTGAGTTAGATCATATATTTCAAGAGATTAAATTTTATGTATTAATGGTATAAAATTATTTTACACGTATTCAATCAAACCACACTATAATACTATATATTTTTATAGGTTAATACTTCATATATCTTCAAAAACATCTACATGACATGATTTAATGATATATAATTGTAAATTTTATACTCAAATTGATGTACTTTTAAAAGTGAATATCTATTTTGGTCCTTCACAATTTTACGGCCTAATTCAATTCTCGACAAAAATAATAAAAATAAAATTGGTTCCCGGACACTTTATTTCTAACTAGAGACAAATTAGTCATTAATTTGTTATAATAAAAGAACTAATTTGTCTTCAATATAAAAATATCATCAACTAATTTGAATTTTATTTCTATTAAAGACAAACTTATTTGATCCTAAAAAAATTATGAAGAACAAAATGAATCTTTATTCGATTTTTAAAAATCACAACACATGTGATCAATGAGGAAAGAAATAAGACCAGTACTGTTGAAACACGTTATTTTGCGTGTTCAATTTTGTGGAATTTATGGATGTGTTTGAACAAAATCATTTGTGGGGAATGGATGGAGGGGTATGCCTGATTATTGCACTGAAGGTGTGCCAAATATTAAGACGTTCGTTATCATGCATTATCTTGGTTTAATGTTTAATTAGGAGGAAGCATTTAGGTGTAGAATAATCATGTACTCCGAATTCTTTTGTGATATGGAAAAGGCCACAGTCATATATAGTATAACTATATCTCAATTATTAGATGCACCAAAAATAAATAAATCAATTATCAGATAAAATTGACCACTCATATTCTAAATTTACTCAAATAACTATAAAATACTAACCTTAAATAGGATGCTCACTAAAGTTACTCATTCAATTCGGTTATAAAACTAACTAAATTTATATTTTACATCAATTTATTTATATTTTAGTGTATGTTAGAATCACAGTAATCTTTTATTAGAAGTCCATATTAATTATTTGCCCAGAACCTCTAAAATATATCGACAATGACACTGGTAGATTGTTGTTATTCTGGCACATCCACTGTATTACTAAACATAGACTTATAGACTTAGTTCAATTTGAACTAATTTTTTATATAAATGTTAGAATTTTCATGAAATAAAATGTCGTTTTTTTTGGTAACACAAATAAAATGTCTTTTAATTATATAGAATTTTGAATTTTATTTATAAAAGTGTGTATAATGATTTGCTCACCCAAACAAACTTTTCCATCTTTAGATGAGTTGATTCGAATTTGACGTAAAAATTACAGATTTTTTATCCAACATAAATCATTTAATTTTTATTGAATCAGATAACAAATTTGATCAAAAGTCATGGAGACTCGTGGTGTGTTAAAAATTTTTAATATATATTTTCAAGGATGAATTAAGAATTATTCCAACAATTATTCCATTCCATGGATGAATTAAGAATTCCAGATAGGAAATATGCAGATTGGTTAAATGATCACATGAGAATTGAGAAAAAGAAGAGCAGAGAGCAAGTCCCACCCACGGCCAAAACAAAAATGGCAGAAATACACAGTCGTCCTTTAAAGCATGTAGTACTGTACATTTAATGCCTTTCTGATACCATCCATCTATACACTGCCCTCTGCCGTTTACCCTACAACTCATTCACTACTACCTATGCCATTTCACCCTCATGTTTTACTATACACAGTACACAAAGCACATGTTTTGAATCGACATGAGATTTCTAAACACACTCTCTCGCACTTAGTGTTATTGGACTTGAAGCTCGAATATAAATAGTGAATGACTTGATCTCGCACTTGGTCGTGTGAAGTGGTCCAACAAATCATAGAAAATTTGCGAGAATATATGAGAATTTAGTATTGAGCTTAACTCAATCTTGTAAAATCGGCTTATATAGCGAGAATTTCCTCTATTATATAAACACATATTCAGATCATCTCGCAACCAATGTAGGACTTCTTACCAATTACTATAAAGTTTAATTTTTGAAAAATTACAGTAAGTTACCGTGATTCTTACATATTTACTGTGATATTAATAAATATAGGTAAAATTATGTACTAATATTTTTTTGATCAACTATATATATCTTTTGATCAAATTATGAACTAATATTTGACTTTGCATTCATACAAATTGATTTTAAATAAATTAATATTATTTAAAAGTAATTTAAACATAAAATAATTCATTTTATAAATACATCTATAAAAGTGAGCTGAACATTAATATATTTGAGTGTAATTATCACATTTTTAATTGAAAGATACAAATATACAAACATGTTAAAACAAATTATACATCTTTTAAATCAATTTTGACACTTTTAAACCTCGAATCAAATATACACTTAACAAATGTTTAGTATCATAGGAAGTTTATCAAATTATGGTGAATGACTCTAGTTTTCTAAAGAGTGTAAAACTACAAAACAAATTTCCCGCAACGAGTCAACGCAATAACTTTTCCAAATCATCCGATTAAAAAGTAATAAATGAGATCAAAACCGTAAAAAAAATGTACTCCATATTAAATCAGTTTTATAATTATACGTCCAATCATTTTTCTACGATGGAGATTGTTTACTGGTTACACAGCAAGCACTCCAGCTCCTTAAAATTAAACTAACTAGCTAGTGACACATTTTCCAACATCCAAACACACCCTTTCTTTAGCTCTTGCTTTATGAAGCAATTTTATAACCTGCTAGCAATATAATTGGAGAAAATGCAACTAGTTAATTTACTGAATTTGATCCACCGCACCAATTTAACAGTCAATCATAGAATACCACAGATTGCTCCCATTGCCCCCTGCATGTTTCAATTCTTCCGTACATGTCTTACATTCACTTTATTTCATATACATAAATAAACATCTTTTGTACTTTGTTTACTTTCACGCATGCTAGGTTGGCTGCTAGTTATCACTCATATTTATATATATGTAGAGAGAAAATAGATACATATAGAGATGCAGCTTAGCTGCTACTCACTGCGCATTAAATTTCTCCTCTCTATTTCGTTGACATCCTCCCGTGACACATAGTAGAGAGATGCTACCTCTACCTAGCACTTCCACCACTTTTGACTATGTTTGGTATCACGGTGGATGTATTAGAATTACGGTGACCCACCGTGATTTTGCAGAAGCTACAAGGAAATCACGGTAGGTCACCGTGATTCTGACACACCCACCGTGTTACCAAACATACACTTTATCTTCCAAAAATTGCAAACATATAAAAGTGGTGTGTTATTATGGTGGAGATAGAATTATAGTGATTTATCGTAATTTTGTAGGAATTATAAAGTAAAGTTTTTGAAAAATAAAACTAGATCATCGTGATTTTGATATATCCATTGTAATATTAAACATATATTTAATTATTTATAAACTTAATTTTTGTAAAAAGTGAAGTTATATATGGAGTAATTTATGTTCTATGGTATATTTTCAGGGATTTTCATAACAATTTAGGTGCGTTTGTTTTAGCTTTAAAAAAATGGTTTTATTTTATATTTTAAAAAATGATTTTTATGATGATTTAACTAAAAATAATAAAAGTTATTACAAATTCATCTTTTTATAAATTAATAGAGTGACAATGGCCGATTCGTTTTAACAATGGAATTCGTAATAAGCCCGCAACAACTCATAAGACTCTTTACTTCTATAATTTTTTGATCTAGCGAATTCATCAATTTTCCCAATTATTATGGGCACAAGTTGTTCACGACGGGGCAAGAATTAAAGTGGGGGACCTATCTACCGCTTGTGTATATCTCCGGTCAAGTATGCTCCCCTTCTAACATGTGAGATAAGGCGAGGCTTTCCTCGGTTGCATTGACATTCAATAACTTATATATTAATATTAGAGATTTTAACTTTCAAATAGGTTTTTTTTAGAGATTTTTTTGAAATTTTATGATCCAAAAAAATTTATAACAAAATGATGAAATACTTAAAATGATATTTTAAAATAAACTATTTAAACAAAAAAATTTAGCGGCCTTACCGAAAAAAAAAATTAAACAATTTTAATTCGAACCTTTTATTACAAAATATTAAAAAGCCTATCCCAAACATACATATCAAACTTGAAAGTATATATATGTAAAAAATAGGTGATTTTGCTGACAAGAACTATGGTAGCATCCAGCAAGTATGAAAACTACATATATATTAACATGAGATGATCCAAAAAAGAGAAAACTCAAGTGGAGATAAAAAGCTTTAAAAATAATAAAAAGATATCAATAGCATCTATCAATAAAACCAAAAGGAGGGTTATGAGCAAATCGAGTTATGTAGAATTTATTGCACCAGACATCGAAAGGGACTAAAGCTAAATGGCCAATGTAACAGTGATATATATATATGTGGCTAAGTGGACATAAATTAAAGAAAAATTCATTTGTACTCTAAATTTTTGTTTTTTTATCAAATATTTTGTAGACAATATTAATTCGAAATTTAAAATAATTAACTATAAGAAAAAAATATCGGATGATGATGAGTATATTCCTAACAAAAATTCAAGTATCAAAGAGTTTATCGGAAAAAAAAATCTCAATAATGTTGTGGCTTTCTCATTTTGGTCCATCATGTATATCTTTATATGTCTAGAGACTTAATTTTTTCTATATGTATAATTAGTTTTTGTCTTCTACAATAATTTTAAATTAATGCATCATGTAACCTACATACATAGTAAATGATATCTTAGTGTGTTTGATTATTTTTGAATATAAAACATTGTTTATATTTGGATAAAAGTACATGTTTGTTACTTGGAGTTTTCAAGTCATAATATCCAAAAACTACTTTTTTTTTTAGCAAATCAAAAAATACTTGTTATTGTATCTAAATAGTGATCGAGTATCAAATCAAAATATACATAACAATGGATGAAGCAAAGATTGATTGCATTATTATTTAGACAAATAATGTTTGTGACTCAAACAAATGACACATGTTTGTGAATCTCATATCGGTTTTTTTCGCTTGTGCATGTTGGTGTCCACTTATTTAATGGTTTTATGTCAATCCGTTTTTGTTGTACCGATGGTAAGTAATCCGATCCCTTGCATTTGACTAAAACCTATTTATGGGAAGTCATCCTCTTCAAATAACACCTTAATTCTTCTAACATTGTTAAAATAATATGTTTCTCTATGTGCTCTACAATCTTGTTGTTGCGATTTCACAAATGTTGTTGGTGATGTTATCCAATTTAATTAGGGTAATGATTGTGATAACCCTTCATCCATAATGTTGATTTTTTATTCATCATATGGATTAAATTGTTCCTTTTTTTGTCAGATAGCTTAGCGGGTAAAAATTCATTTTTTAAAAGTAAATAAGTAGACATATCGAATTTAAACTCCAGTCCCTACATAAATGTACAGTGTCCTTTACTAATTGAGCTAAACTCATGAGTACAAAATTTTACATCTAAACTGTTCCTTTTTAATTATTTTTTGAAACAATAAAATGTCTTTTTTTTTAATTTTTTTCAGAGACTAAATTTTTCCTTTGTAATTGATATGACACATTGACATTGGACAATGATCAATTGATGAGTTAGCATACACGTCAACATAAAAACTCATATTTTTTTTGTCAATTTAGCTGAGAATTAAGTTGTCCCAATTTATTTTTCTGAAGAATTAAGAAAGACTTTTTTTTTTTTAAGTGGCTAAATTGACTCAAAATTTTTAAGAAAAATAAGTCCAACCAACCTGCGAACACCTACTAAGATAACTAAAATGGATTTTCACTCTAATTTTTTGTAACAAAGTCCTCTTTCTTCTTTTCTAACTGAAGTCCTTTTTTTTTTTTCCTTGACAGAATTGTTTTCTTTAAATAATAGAAAACCGTTATTGAATCAAGAGTTATAGTATAGATGAAAGTGGCATTTTCTTGAATGTAATAAGTTTTCGCCCCCCTAGTCCGCTGTGGAGTTGCAGTAACTCTGACTATGGTGGTCACTCTCATTCCGTAGAAATACTAATATTAATAATTTTTATACTATTTTGTTAATCGTATATATTTGCTAATGCAGACAAAAATTTACCATTTTTTACCCGGTTTAACTAATTGGATATAGGAAAAAAGTAGGTGCATTCTTTAGGGTATTTTTTGTGTGATTCTTAGCAAAAATTCATTTTTTGTTGTTATAACAAATTTTGAAAAAAAATCATGATTTTGAAAAAAATCATAATCGTTTGTTATGTTTAGAATCATACAAAAAATAATGCACCTAATTTTGTTCTTTAATATATTAATCATTGATTTATATTTTTTTTTGTTATGGTGATCATTGATTTATATAAATATAGACTTATTATGTGATCTAAAAAAAACAAAATTTAAACTTATACGGTATATGCTAGCTATCAAACAAAACTTCATTTCCCTTATATTAATATGAACTTCTTTTTTGTCATAGGTTAAACACTCCTTGTACTAATCTATTGTTCTAATATATTTTTCTCTTTTTGTCTGCTTAAAAAAAATGAACTTCATTTTCTAAAACAAGTCCATATGTATACTTACTAGATTTTTTATTTTACAACAAAAAAGGTATTAAGAATAGAGCATGAGGGAAGGATACCAATTATTTAGAGAAATTGAATTCAGGGACGGATACAAACATGATCAAATGTGGGTTGAAAAAAAAAATTAATTTATCTATATTAATAGTTTAAAATAATTTTACACATATATATATTTTTTAAAATGGCTAAAGAAACAATTTATTAAAAGGCTAGACTTGCACAAAGAGTGTTTCATCTAAAAAAGTGAATTTTACACATGCATTTAATCATATTTCATCATTTTATATTTGTATATCAAATTAATAATTATAACAACATATATGTGTATATATTAATATACTTTATGAAGTAGAATGGGAGAGGGAGGGGCTCAAGCCCATGCTTGCCTCCCCTAGATTCGTCCCTCGTTGAATTACAATTACAATGAAAATCAACCATTCTCTTTTGGTGAAGTACCAATTATACTTTAATTTATTCATAAATATGCAAGTTTTTTTGCCGTTCAAACTAAAAAACATTAGCGTTAAAATCTCATTGCGTTGGAAATAACCCACTGATGCACTTAGGATGGAAAAAATTGTAAATTTAAAAATTGTAAATTTTGAATTTCATGCGTCAAAAATATAGTCATCGTATATAAAAAACTCACTTAAAGAAATTGAAGGCATACAAAAGAGAAAAACAACGTAGAGACTAGAGTATTCACAAAATAGATACCAATTACATAAACGACCTACATCTAATTCGTTTTGTATGGGGTACTCCTTCTTAGAATATGATTTGTTATTCATTTGAGTATAGTATTTTAATGTATTGTTCCTACTTGGAAGTGGTGAGTTACCTTAAATTTTTTCTAATTCTTGATATATATAATATGTTTGCTATTAAAAAAAAACCAATGAATCCACATATTATTTTCCTTAACTGCAAAAATTTATTAATAGGTATTGAGAAGTATAAGAGTATAAGAGTAGAAAACAAATCAAAAGTGAAACACTATAACTAAGCTTACATACCATTTGTCCATGTGTATATTATTCTTAAAAAATATATAGTGGCCATTTCCTGGTATAACCCCATTTTTATGAGTCTCTCCCGTTTGTTTGTTGTAAAAAGCATCTTATTGACTTGAAAATGTGAGTAGTTGTAGATTAGCCTTAGTCATCTCAATCTCTAAGCATTATTGTAGGACTAATTTTAATTTATGTGAACAATCAGTTTTACTCATTATAATATTATGTTGAAAATGTAAATCACACTTTCTTTCATTTTTTGTTTTTTTGATTATACACTTTCTTTCATTCTATCACGACACTTCTTTAACTTCAAATCTAAAAACTAGTTATGTCATAATACTCTTGTTTTAACGTTGTCGACATAATTAAGTAACAAGAAAAGCCAAAAACCCACCAAAGTAAATTAAAGGGAGCTCCTCGAGAGAAAGGTTGACCGGAACCCTAAACTTGATCTCTAACTAATCAAGCATATGGAAAGTTCCATTATCCTTTCATAAAGAGTGCAAAAAGACCAAACATCCCTATAAATCATTTCTAAGAGAAATTTTCATTATATATACCAATTTCTCAATATACTTAAACTAGCCGACGAAGATGACCTCATTACGAGACTTCTAAATACTCCACACAATGGCATACCAAATTAGATAAGCTAGCCATTTTTCGATTAACAAGAGGTATTGAGTTCAAGAAGATCTTGTGTGAAAGTGGTTTAAGCCCTTAAAGAATTGTTTTTCTTTATTACTATCGCACTTATCTTAAGAGATTATATTACTAAGTCTATACAGTTATTGAAAACTGCAATTTGATTGTTAAAGTGATAGAAATGAACTGAAAGCAATAATGAGAAAGAATTATTGTCCACTAAATATGGTTTTCCAATATGACCTAAAAATCACTTTAATTTCCATTCGGGGTCCCAGCATTCCCCTACTGCTGTAAGCACTTTTAAAATAAAACTACTTTTTTTCATATAACATCTTGCCTTAACCTATTAATTATCTTCTCCTCCTTCTTCTAATACAACTGTTCCTTTGGATTCCAAACAAACCCCTTCATCAAGTTCCTTCTAGTTTCTACCCTAATTTTCTATATATACACCCCCCCTTCCTCATCTACTACTATTATTTACTGTTCTCATATCCAAGCTACCTTATAAATATACACAAACCAAGTTCAAGTTTGAAAACAAAGAAAGAAAGATATTTAGTTTAATTATCTTATCTCTTTCTATATCTTCTTCTTCTTCTTCTTTTTTCTTCTAACTCTTTCACATCTTAGTTTTTGTAAAAGAATCTAGCTAGAGACATGTCAAGCTGCAGCATCGATGTTGCACCTGCAGAGCAACTCTGCTACATCCCTTGCAACTTTTGCAATATTGTTCTTGCGGTATATAACAATTATAATCATTAATATCTTTCATTAACTTGGATCTGCTTTTTCACTTCTTGCATGCTTCATATAAATTCATCTCTTTTTTATTTCAATTCCAAGATGATGATGATGATACTTGAGTACTATGTTTCTTTGGTGTTAGTTTTCTTTGTCCACATATATAAGTATAAAGGAATTCATTCATTCAGATCCTGAAAAAGAAAGCATGTTTTGTTGTGTATATGTGTTTGCACTTTTAATTCTCATCACTTTCTGGGCTTGTTAGTTTTTTTCTTGGAGTCAAGTCTCAATCTCCATGGACTTTTCTTTTTTTCTTCTTTTGCAGTCAAAGAAAAAAGTCATAATACTCTCTTCTCAAGGTTCTCAACAATTAAGGTCACACACACTCACATAGAGTCACATGTATTTTCTTGCTTTCTCTTTCTTAGCTTAACAAGGGATGGAATGAAAGAAAGGGCAAAGTGAAGAGTGTGGATGATTGTACTTGCCACTGTGATAGATCATAGCAGCTGTGTTGTTTTGATAAAAATATAGAGATGTGTCATCTTCATAATGCAGAAACAAAACACTAAATGATAAAAAATTAAACACTGTTAGATATGACAACTCTTCTTCTCTCCTCTTGGCTACTATGACCTAAATTATTTCTAATCAACTCTTTTGTTACATGTTGCTTAATCTTAAATTCCTTGGTTTTTAACAATTTTAAGGAAGAAAACCTTTGATCATTAACCTCATTTTTCAAGTTGATCTCATTATTTTTCTTTTTTCAAGATCATGTCATAAGAAGCATAAGAACATTATGTGATCTTGGTTTTTTATCTTGTGGGTTTCAACTCAAATTTGATTTGTGTACTTGCTTGAAGTACTATATATATTTATTGTATGCATGTAATATGTAATGAAATTGGAAATAATTAATGATCTATAGCTAATTAATTAACATGTAATAATTTCAAGTTCTTAGGTACGGAAGTTTAGTTGAATAATGTATCCAACTAAACTTCAAAGTATCTGAGTGTTCATCTTTCGATGATACTTAACCTTAGAACAAAATCTGTCAGATCTAACGTATTGAATGAATCTCCTTTCTACTCCTATCTTCTATATTTTGATTGAAGAGATGAATTTAACACATGATTTGACTTGATATTGATATGATGCAGGTGAGTGTTCCATGCAGTAGCTTGTTTGACATAGTGACCGTTCGATGTGGTCACTGCACAAATCTATGGTCTGTCAACATGGCCGCTGCGTTTCAATCACTATCATGGCAAGATCTTCAGGTGAAATAACATATAAATAATCATCTTCACCTAATTAACAAACTCAAAAGTAAAATAATAATAATTAAATAATAGAGCTAATGTATCTATGACTAGGCTTCTTTGATTTCTGGATCCTATATAAGCTAGCTAGGGTTTGTGGGAAGTTATTCTTTTTTGAGAAAATCGAAGCATCTTGGTTTGGCTTTTGGGAGCTAGAAGCTAGTTAGGTTTCTGAAGAATCGATTATTTCAAAGCATTTCTGTTTTTTTTTTAACCTGATGAGCCCTAGGTAGATAGCTACACCTGCAACTGCAAGCCGCCATAAACATAAACCTAAACACTTTTCTTTCACCACTTTTTCATAGACTCGTCAGAAACTGTCCTAAATCACAATACTCAAAATGTTCTCCAAAACATACTTTTGGTTTTGGGTATTACCTTGTGGATTGATTGATTTGATTTGATGTGTAACAAAGTTTATATTTACATCTTAGTTTAATGATTTCTTTTCACAAACACCCCTTAGTAATATTTTACAATTAATTTATTTTAGAAAAGCTAGTGGTATCTTTGTTTGTTTGGTGTAGATCCCTAAAATCTAAGCCCTTCATAATTTATTTCAATACTTTGATTCATTCAGATTATTAGTTGTTGTATTCTTGTCATACTATATGCTCAGTGATTTTAAAGCTGCTGCTTTTATTTTCCTTTCAACATAGCATTGATGAAGATGAAGAAATAAACAACACTAGCCCATCCTAGTGTTTCCACTTATCAAGAAATAATTGTTTACTTTTCTTTTTATACCAAAAATATAAGTCAATAATAAAAATTGATACTTATAGTTATAATATTAGTGAATACATCATTTTTCATTTTTCTTGGTTACAAACATCAATTTTCTTAACTCGTTTTTTTATAAAAAGAGTCTGGAAAAATAATATTATCACTTTGTTGTGTAACTTTTGCGACAATTGATATGTTGAAATGTGAACTTAAACATAAAATTATTGACTTTTCTGCATTTAAAATATTTGAAATTCTAGTCATTAACTAATCTATTTGACGGCGGAAAAATATTTATTTGTTTGAATGATGATTTTGATATGCAGGCACCTAACCAGGGCATGAATAATAATCCAGAGTATAGGATTAGAACTGCAGGATCCGGTTCCAAATGCAGCAACGATAGGATTGCAATGCGTACTACCACCGCACCAACCACTCAAGAAAGGGTTGTTAACCGCCGTGAGTATTTTACTATATACCCTCTACCTATTTATTTACTCAAACTCATCAAAACCACATGATTTAGTTTTCATTTTTATTAAAATGAGTATAAAAATTGAAAAAATGTGATCAATGAAACATTACATTATTACATTATATAACATACACTATTGATCTGATATTGAGTTGTTATTTTCTTTTTCCAGCTCCCGAGAAGAGGCAGCGCGTACCTTCTGCTTATAATCAGTTCATCAAGTAAATACCAAAACAATATTACACTTCAAAAAAATTGCCAACTTCAAATAATATTTATATTTATATATTATTATTGCAGGGAAGAGATTCAGAGGATTAAGGCTAATAATCCTGATATTAGTCACAGAGAAGCTTTTAGTACTGCTGCCAAGAATGTATGTAATCAGTATTTAAATTATAAATTCAACTAAATATATTATTAATTAATAAATTTTTATATAATAATTGGAAATTATTTTTGTTGAATTTTTAGTGGGCACATTTTCCTCATATTCATTTTGGACTCATGTTGGAGACCAACAATCAAGCTAAGATGGAGAATGTAAGTATCTTAATTAATTGACCAATTTATTTTTTATGTTTTTTTTATTTCACTTAAATTTTACTAATATTTAATATTTATTTTGATTATTTTTTATTGAGCAGGTGTCTGAGAAGCGTTTGATGTCAAGGGCTGCGCTAATGAACAAATGAAGAAAGCAGTGATGTTCATAAAATGTGTTAGGAAGATTTCATCAATTTCAATTAAGTGTGTGTCATGTAAACATTGTCCTAATTAACTTTTCATGAGTTTTAAGGACAATTGACTATTTTTCTTTCTTTGTTTCTTTTCTTTCTCTTTTTATGTTAGAGCAGTTTGTATCACTGCTTACCTACTTGTTTTAATGAATGTTTTTACTTAATATGAATGAAGCAACAATGCTACTTTCGTTTCTCATCCTTATCAATGTCCTATTTAGTATATACTAATATACCGATAATCCACCAATCTAGTATTTATATATAGCAGTGTTAAAGAAATTACATAAAAATCTTTGGAGCAAAAAATGAATAGACATGGAGTTAATGTATTGTTATATAAAAAAAATCCTTAAAATATAGTAACGAATTGGTAAATATTATACTACCTCTGTTCCTATATATAAGGGACAAAGTTAAAAAATTACACAAACCAAGGAAACTATTTTGATTAATTTTTTAATTTAAAAAATTATGTTTATTCCCTCTATATCATTAATTTTTTTCTTGAAGCACCTCAAAATCATTAATATGAGGTAGAGAATAGGTATATGCACGGATAAATGAGCATTGGAAACAATAATATTGTATTAAAGTAATTGCATTTGCATTGGAAGGTAATTATTTTATTTATTCAACAAAGATATAAAATGAATTGTACATTTAATAAACTAATATTTTAATGGATGTCTCTTATAAAAAGGACCAAAAAAAAGTTTCAATTTATCTCTTATATATAGGAACGGAGGTAGTATTCAATATAATGGACTAACGTTAATGTCATTCCACCAACAATGTCCAAATAAGTTAAAGACCATTAGTACATTTTAAGCAAGTGGTGATATCTTCAATCTCTACCTCTTGTGTATATGGAGAATTTTTTCTTGGAAAAATAGAATCTAGCTATCAACGTTGTCTTGTGCGGCGTTGTGGTGTTCGTCGTCTTGTGCGGCGTTGTTTGATTTTCGGTATTGTTGCGGTGTTCATTTGATTCTTTTTGGAAGATCGGCTTCAGTCAATTACAGACTCAACCAATGATTTGTGCATCAACGTTGCAGATCCGGAGACATGAATTTTCCGGTGATTTTAGTTTTATCATATTATTTATAGTAGACATTTTGCCGTTGTATGCTATTAACTTGGATGCTGTGAATTTGTTTGCAGATTCATCATTTACGTTTTTAGCGATGTTGAATGTAATTGTATTTGATGTATTTTACCAATTTGAATGAATGAATATCATTTTATTTTTGTAAAAAAAAAAGCTATCAAAGTTTTCCGACAAATATTAATTCCTGATACAAATATTGAAAGTTCAGTACCGATAATATGATTAAAAAAGCATTAATGTCAGTAAAAATAAATGCATTAATATTAAATATTTAAAAGAGTCAAGAATTGGAACCCAAAGAGCGAAGAAAAGCCAACATATCCGGAGGTGTAGTAAATTTGTTGTACAAATATGGGATTTATTTTTTGTTTTTATACCACATGAGGTTTATTATGTAGAGAGGAGTCAAAACAGGACTTTTTTTTTTTTTTTTTTACTTTTCAAATTAAAATATCTATAGCAAGATTTGGTCTTGTATAAGGAGACTCCAACTTATAATTAACTAAGGCCTTTTCAGAAAAGAATTCATGGACCACCATTTTGCTATCACGGATCCCCTCTCAATACAAGAATCTCCTTGAAAGCACTAAATTGAAGATGCCACTTTTGCAGACTGTTTCAAAATGTTGTATAAATTAAACTTATATTAATGTTTTGTAATTTCTAACTCGTTTGAGTTAGTTTAGTGATGTTGGTTTAAGACTTTAGAGTATGCTAAAATTTTAAGTTCGATTATTTCTAGCGTCAATTTTAGTAAGTTAACCACACAAAATATCTCTGATATTAAATGAACTTCAGCATATGATCGGTGAGATTAAATCAAACTCTTTAGAGCAAACCTGATCAACGAAATCAACATGGTCCACCTCATTACTCATTAGTTCAAAGAACATAAACCATAGGCAATTCATGATGGACCTCTTAATTAAAAAGGTACTCTTATTTAAAAGATAAGATTTTTTCCGCGAGCCTAACTCAATTGATAGGATATTTGTACATAAAGTGCATGAATTGTGATTCAAACTCTGGTGTGGCCTATTTATTCACTTTTAAGGAGTAAAATTATAGTCACTAGACTACCAGGAAAAAAAATATACGATTTACACCAGTAATTCATTTACATGATATCTATCAATAAAAGGCCCATTATTACCCATGGATCATGCATGATTTGTTGCCGTAAAACAACCACAAAGCTTCGCACCGTAATTAATTATGACCATTGATTTGAGATCAAACTGCTTAAATTATAGATTAATTTTAATATTGTTCAACAATTTTTACTATTAATTTAAATTGAATGGTTGAGAGTAGTAACTGCGTCACACAATTACGGTAACAAATCATATTCCAGGACCCATGATACCAATGAGGAGTATATATTTTTGTTTTCACCATCATTATATCAGACTCATTTGACCCACTATATCGATTCTGGATGAGTTCTTTTTTTTGAACAGTAAATTGAATATTTATATATATACGAAAAATGAAACAAAGTACAAGAAGTACTCTAACTATGAATAAGGTTAAGCACAAAAAGAACACAACCCACCGGGCCCAACATAACAGAAACCTACAACAGCTAAAAAGGAAAAAACACGGAACCAAACCGGCTCATCACTAGCTATCTAATATGAGTTCTAAAAGTGATTTCAATTTTCTTTCAAGTGCTTTTGCGGAGATCAAACAATAATCCTCCGTACCAAATCCTGATTCAATAACTCTTAGACCAACTAACGTTTCATATGAAAATTAAAATGAAGAGTATATCTTAATTATGAAAATTGAAAAATATAAGTACCTACTTATATATGTTGGTGAATTGTTTGTTGTTTCTGACGATGAGAATCTGAAACGTCAAAATCAAGTCTGTTATGCATTGATTTCAATATTTTTCTTTTGAATGTCATATCATCAATCTCTGACTTTCCAAGCAGCCAACCACGCACACTGACTGACTGACTGCTGCATAAAGAAGCACAGCCAAAGCCCCCTTCTATTTCGCACAATCAAGTTAACTTAAGGCCATGTTTGTTTAACTATCAATTCCAAATGTTGCTTAAAGTGCGTAGTATCATCCTTATCAACTTAGCTTGCCCATTAATGCTTCACAATCCATTTTACTATCAATTCTACTACTATTTATTAATGTCAAATCCTACCTATCTTTACAATTAATTGGTGTTTCACACGTTTAGCACCAAGTTAACATGTTGAACATTTGTTAAGGAATTAAAAAAAAAAGATAAATTTTGTATTAAAAAAAAATACATTTACAACTTTTGAAAGTCGGATTAAATAAAGAGCTGTGCTGCATTGTTGATACATTCTGTTTCATAAAACGAGTCAAAGAAACTTAATGTATTTAGTTCAAAATTTGAATTAAATACATTCACTTTTGTTGATTAAATTTTGTTTATATTTTAAGACGGACGAAGTATACTTTACGAACACACGTTATAAAATAAAAAAAGTAAAGATATTATCTTGAAAATTAAAAAAATGTTTTTTTTAAAAGAAAATATTCATATATATAATTCTTTTAACATTTAGAGTACTTGTTAATTAGTAAGACTTTTTATTATTTGGTTATACTCCCTCACTTTTTTATTCCTTATAACACAACATGTCCTTGAGAAATTCTATGTAATAATCAAAGTTGAAATGAGGTGTTGATACTCATTCTGCACCTGATCCCACTTACTCCCTCCGTCCCATTATATAATCACTTTTACTACAATAGTCTAGTCCCAAAATATAAGTCCCTTTGCAATTTACTAGGTACATTTATTACTTTTTTGCGTACACATACCCCTAATTATTACTACTAAGTTGCATTGGAATACAAAAATTGTAAAGGGGCTTATATTTTGAGACTAGACTTTTGTAGTAAATGTCCTTATATAATGGAACGGTATTCGTAAAAACACATTTCGTATTTAAGGGCTTGGGCAATGCGCAAAGCGAGAAAATCCAACACCAACTGAGAGTGAGGATGAGGACACAAAATTTTCAACCATGACATGATACAAGACCGAATTCAAATGTTTTGCAAGTAGTTGGGGGTGAGGATGCAAAACTCGGCTCAATGCATTGTCATACCTACTTTATATTCATTATTCTAGTCAGTTGCAATTTTGATGAACCCTAACCAAGCCAAGTGAACAAGTTCAAATGGTTAATAAATTTCAATTAGAGCCGAATAACTTAGAAAAACTCGAGTTTGAATCATGGCCGAAACAATCATTTATCAAATTTTCCTTACCTTTGAACAAATCTTTATGTTGTTGAAGCCTATACAAGACATTAGTCGAGGTCATGCTCTTTGAAGCATATTCCAATAGGGTGCAATAGCATAGCAAGGTTGGACTTGGACCCTCTTAATGCAAATTGATGATATTTAGTGGGGTCCAAGTAATGGCAAGTTTGATAAAGGGATTATGAAGATGATTGAGTGGTAGTAACATGTGATTCCTATCTATGGGGTATGGCATCCCGTTCTTGTTGCTTGCTTTAATCCAAAATGCTTAACTTTGTGATACACACACTAACGCGTGGCAACTTCATCTTTATTCCACCCTGTTCTGTCTTTAAGGACCACACATGATAAATTCATAGTATCATTCCTTCCTCTGTCTATGAATTTGTTACTTTTAGACTTTGCATCAGCATCATCCCAACATGATAGCCGGAATTTGATCACATTGTCTTGCTAAAGAGGGCCGTTTGATGTTCATTGATCGATGAATGAATATCAATAAACACATCAACATCAAAAAAACGTTTTATTTCTTGTTTCAGAAGTAATAATTAGACTTGATTAGGTAATATGAGATGGAAAGAAATAAGAAGGGAAAAATATTTACTTTATATTCTATTTTTTAACAAGTTTTTTTTTGAAACGGCAAAATAGTATATTAAAAATGGATTAAAGTACAAGAGGTACTCCACTTAAAGGGGAGAAAAAGTACAGGCAATACTCTACCCAGATAACAAAAGCAACATCACTATCAAACCGAAAAAGAACTCCGGCACCCACCCCCCTAATGGCTACCTAAGAATACAATCAAGAGGATGAGTATTCCATTCGTAGAAGAGGCAAGGAGTATTACCCTTGATAGCCAACAACTACTTCCAAGCAACATATTTGACACATTCGAAAATACTATCCACCTCTAAGGTCTTAGCCCGGAAAATAACTTCATTGCTAGTTTTCCATAACATCCAAATAGTCGCATGCCAAACCATAACGATACATACATTTCCAACCTCGCTTCCCTTTTCTATGAAAAAAAAAGGAAAGACTCAAACAAAGTCGAAATACTATCCGACATCACCGTGACCTCGCCAAACCACCTAAACACCTTGCACCACACCGCTCAAGCAATAGGACACGAAATCAAAAGATGATTTTCCGTCTCCGATACCCCAAGACAACTCACACAACACTCACCCGGCTCTTTGAACCACACCCCTCCTAGCAAGATTAACTCTAGTCGAGAGACGGCTAAGAGGGTTTGCCACAAAAATACAATAACTTTAGAGGGCGCCCAACTTTTCCACACACAAGCCACCAAATTCGACAATATACGATGGAGTATCTTCAATCCAAATAACATTTAGATGAATTAGAAATACACTTGAACAATAAACTTCAAATGAATACAAAAAATACATTTCAAATGATAAACTTTTAAAGGAACTAGTATGTAGCAACAAAAAATTAAGTGTCAATCATAGCCCACCCCCACCTTAAGTGATGTACCCCTGGCCCCAATACCAAACTTGAGTTAGAAGACTCATACAAGCATGTATTTGGCAAGGGAAAAATGCATTTTTGGACTTAAAAATATCACTCATCAATTCACAATCTGTCAATGTTCATGGGCATGACACAATCTTGGCCATAACAGATCAAGGTTGATGGCCTAACTTAACATCCTAAATGAAGTCCAATGTGATTGGCAGAAATTGCATGTGAATTAGGTTTGAATGTCCTATAGAAATAGAAAAATAAAACCCAACATGTTCTTATTCAAAGTGGTTATTTTTCTTATGAATTCACATTCTGTGTAATTGCTAATTGCTTTCTCATTTGTTATGTATGACAATGGCATTCCAGAATGAAGTCCAATGTGTCTGTTTTGAATTGTTTTGTTATACCTGTTAATACTTCAGCTTAAGTTGATAATTAGTGATTTATGGACAGCGTATAACTTTCTTATGCATTTTAAATTGAAGTTTAATCAACTGTTTTTGGTGGTATGCTTATATATAGTTATTAATTGCAGATATCAGGTGGCCCTAAAAACACTTTTAAAGACCATTGTGTGAAACCAAAACCCTGAACTAAAAATGTCCTCTTGTCAATAAAATGTATGCACTAGCAACCACCAAAGCCTCAAATAGAGGCCACCAGCAACTCTGCTCCACGATGGTATCGATCGTGCACTATTGACCACTTTACATATACGAATTTATGAAGTGTACAGGTTTTGTTTTAATTTGCAAGAAAACTACTCTTTCATGCACAGAAAAGAAAGTTGAAATTTCAAATAATGGAAAGAATCTAATCCATTTAGAAGAAAAAGAAAAGAGGCTTTGGTTATGCTAGGGTGGAAAATGGGAAGATATTAATCTACTTAGAAGCACAAGCAATGTGGAGGGTACAAGAGTTTCGTAGAAGTATGAAAATTTCATTGAGGGAGGAGTTGTTGGAAAAACTGTTCAGTTTTTCAAACATTAGTTGAAGTAGTTCGAAATTCAAATGCATGGTAAATTGCTATGGTATTTGGATTGATATTTTGACAATTGAAATGCTAGCAATAATCTTCGAAAGGAGTCTTGTGGAAATTTGAGACATCACAAGTTAAGAGAAGCAAACAAGTGTTTACTCTGTGCGTAATCCACTTGTTTGTGTATGTATACTGTATACCTGTAGCTGTAACTGTAAGTATCATTCCCTGTAGTAGTCTTAAACTTTGTAGCATGCATGTACACTTGTAGTATAAGATGTGTATGGGGTCCTAAATCAACACATCACAAAAGTGATCACATTCAATTAATTAATTTTTTCAAATTATTACCGGTGGTGTCAGTGTCATGTCCTGTGTTTGTGTTTGTGTCTGTTTCTTCTGTGCTTCATAAGTATTAAATGGTGTGGTTTGTTAGAGCACGAGGGAGCAGTCTAGGGATCATCCACACGATGACCAAGAACATTGTTACAAGTGAGTTGGACCCAGACTCTTACCCAAAACCTTAAAGCAATAGGTTTATGGGTCTTCTCACTTATAAATGCTCAAGTCTCCACATTTTCAACTAATCTGAGACTTCTCCACGTTACTTACATTTGAGTTTTCCGGAGACGGAGAACCATCTTTTAGTTTCTTGTCCGATGGCGTGGGCGGTGTGGTGTAAGGTGTTCGGGTGGTTTGGCGAGGTTACGGTGTTGCCGGAAAATATCTCCTCCTTGTTTGAGACTTTTCTAGCTTCTCATAGAAAGGGTAAGCGGGGTTGGAAAGGAATTGTGATGGTGTGGCATGCGGTTATTTGGATGCTTTGGAAGCCTAGGAATGAGGCTATTTTCCGGGCAAAGACCTTAGATGTGGATAGTATTTTCGAAGGTATTAAATATGTTGCGTGGAAGTGGTTATTGGCTATCAAGGGTAATGCTCCTTGTCTATTCTATGAATGGAGCACTTGTCCGATAGATTGTATTCTTAGATAGTTTTTTGGTGGTGGGCGTTGGTTTTTTTTTTTATTGCCGGTAGCATTGGTGGTTGGTTTTCTTTGGGTAGAGTACCCTCTGTACTTTTCTTCCCTATGGGTGGAGTACCTCTTGTTCTTTATTCCAGTTATTTATATATATATATACATCATTTTACCGATTAAAAAAAAAAAAAAAAACTTACATTTGAGTTTCTCAACATGGTTCGATTTGTAAACTTGGGATATGTTTTTAAATTTCATACAACTTATTATAATCTTGTTTGAAATCATAAACCTTTTCTTGGAGCATCTCCAATTCATGGGTTAGGGACATTGAAGTGTGCTAATGTTTTTTTCCTAATAATCAAAATGTGTACAGAGTCTTATGAAAATTCACTAAAAAGAGAAGTGAGACCTAATATAACCTTTGATTTTCAGTGGCAGAACAAAATTGGAATCAGAAAGAGCGAGGTGGTAACGGCCGGCAGTTACTCCAACTGAGCCGGAAAGTTACAAAGTATTTCAAGCTTGGTACTAATTGGTTTTTTTAATTTTTATTGTAATGAGATATGCAGCATATGTAAGTTGTTAAGTCGATATTGGAATGTTGTTATTAACCACACTATTCGGGAGGGGAATGTTTGTGCTGATATTCTGTCTAAGATAGGTGCGTCAACGAACTCGCCGTTGGTGGTGCTTGATGATCCTCTGACTCTTCTGTCTAGTGCGCTTCGCGCTGATGCGTGGGGTGTAGCTTTTGTTAGGGAGTAATCCTTTTGGTTTTTGTGTTTTTTTCCTTTTCTCTCTTGTAACCAAAAACAAAACAAAAATATAATAATTTTATGTGTCAAAAAAAATTATTATATTTGTTTTTTTATAAAATTTAATAAAATAATTATGATTTTATTATTGGCTTGAGATATTACTATTAGTGTTTAGTTTTCACTATCGATTTGTTTGATCTATTTGATCAAATAGTTTGAGTCTTCTCTTAAATACAGTTGTAGGAATCGAACCGTAGTTCTCTCTAATAAGTTTAATGTCAATTAAAAAAAATTGGGATTAATTTTTATTTATTTTAATATCGATGGTTCGGTTTAAACTTTTTTTGTAAGTTGCCGTAAGAAGTGAAATTTTTAGAGTAATTAAAGCTACTTTTATACTAGCTTTGCAATAAATCAAAGTTATCATCCGCACGGAATTATAGAAATTAAATATATTGAAATTTACTGAAGAGATTGACTTCTCCCAACCATTGTTTATCTTACTATTTACTGTTTTCATTACTAAGATCCATTAGCGATAGATTTACCCTTCCTAACTACTGTTTCATTACTTTTTTTGTGTTTGCAGTTTGTTTTTTAGTTCACCACATGTTTTTTATCTCTTTCTTTTAAGTAGTAATATATGTGGCTGTGCTGCAAATGATGGTTAACAACTGGGGGTTCCAAATGGTTTTCTTTCTCCTTTTTTGAAAAAACATGTCAACAAAGTTAGCATTAAAGTTGTCTATAAAGACAGTCTTGCAAGACTATTAAGGTTGAATTTTTTTTTGTCAATAGTCTTGCATAAAAAAGTTACACAAAAAATTGTATCAACCTTAATAGTATTACTACAAAATAAATCTATTGTCTTGACAAATTTTCCATATCCTCAAGCTGCATTTCAAATAAAGGTTTGTGAATATGATCTTTTATATGGCATAATAGTTTTATATTATCGAAAATACAATGCAGCTCCATCTGAAATACTTCTAATTTGCATGTCTGTTTGTGATACTTTAATCCGCAGTTGCAATTTGAGATACTTTAATCCGCGGTGTTGTTTGTGATACTTTAATCCGCGAATCCTGTTTGTGAAGCTTTTATCCGCAGATATTTTTACATAATTTGATATGGATTCATCACTTTATTTGGCCGCTGCTCCACTATTTCTTTGGTTGCTTCTATTCGTCGGCTATTCTACCAATTAGTTTAACTTATTCTTTAGAGTTAATTTTGTAACAAGTTTAAAGCTAAGCTTTATCTTGAGGGTAGTGTTAGAATAGAAAATATCTTTTTTAAGATATGTTTTAATTTTAAATTATATTTTGTTGAGAAAATAACTCTTATGATTAGATTTGTGTATTATTTTTTTTTTGGTAAAAAACAACATTTAGATATGTTTATTCTAATCCTATAGTAAAAAGATTTAATTTAGGTTTAAAAGTTTTCACTTAATGATTATAAATATGAAGTGAGTATAATACTGTATTATTATTAGGTCTTATTATCGACAATATTATTTTCTCTTCCTAAACTACCTCAAATTCAACGTTGTTTTGCAATTCTTATTGTTTGCTCTCTCCACGAAGAATCCGTTAAAGACTATGCTTTCATCACCTAGCAACTTACCGGATGAGATAATCAGTCACATACTCTCTTTACTCCCAACCAAGCTTGCTTTCTCCACAACCATTCTCTCCAAAAGATTGACGATCTCACTTTACCAATCACTCACATCTCTCTACTTGGACGATCAATGCGTTCGCGAAGGTGAAGCTTTCCTTCGCTTTTGTCGCTTTGTGGACACTGTCACACTCTCTACCAAACTCATCAAATCGTTTAATCTCACATGTCATTCTCCACATTGGCGCAATGACTACCGTTTCACCTTCGACCGTTGTATTGAAACTTTAAAACGGCATCCTGTGGAGATTATCCAGATCACTCGTTCCTTAACTAAGTTGTTTCCGAGTTTTTTCAAATTTCCAACACTTGTCATTCTCAAATTAAGTTGCGTCAAGGTTGTTGGTGTTATCTCTACTGTTGATCTTCCCTCGCTTAAGACCCTTCATTTGAATAATGTTTATTTCTTCAATGAGAAGAATTTCCTCAATCTTCTTTATGGCTGTCCTGTTTTGGAACACTTGGTGGCTCACATTTACTATGAACATGGAATTGAGGATGTTACGGAAGGAGAGTTTAAATCCTCATCCAAGTTGATTACAGCTGATGTAAATCCATGTGGAGTTCCGCTTAAAGCAATTTCTAATGTGAAGATTTTAACACTCAACATGTACAACAATCTTCCAAAGATCAAATCGAATTACACAAAACCTGTATTTCGAAACTTAATCGAGCTTTGTTTATGTTTTAATAATAACTTTCGAAACCGGGAAGATGTAGTGGAATTGCTTCAATATTGTCCCAAGCTTCAAATCCTTACTCTTGAGAAGTTTGGACCAGCCAAATTTTTTTTGTCTATGAACTGGAAATACCCAGCTTCTTTACCAGAATGCATGTCGTCTCATCTTAGATCATGCACGATATACTATGAAGGTTCGGATTCGGAAGATGAAGTTCAATTTACAAAATACATTTTACAGAATGCGCCTCTTTTAGAGGTCATGAAGATTGATGTTTCTCGTTTCTCAAATTCACAGCCAAAATGGCGTCATTTAGAAGAATTATCCTCATATCCAAGGATTTCTCCCCATTGTACTCTGCAATTGGTCAGCAACAACAATTATTATTTATTAATATGATCTAATTTTAGGGTAAACTCTCGTTATGGTGGAAGAACCATGCATTGTGGGTTTTATTATATTACGGGTCTGTTTGGTAGGGGTGAATAAGAGACGAGAGAGATGGGGACGAGAGAGATAGAAGAGAGAAAGGAAATCTCTCTTGCTTGGTTTAGCAGAGAAATAGAGTGGAGAGAAGATAAATGGTGGGACCCATACCATTTTTGAGTCTTCGCAAAAGTGCGAAGAAATGGAGAAGAAATTGCTCACTTTTATGTTCTTCCATTACTACCCTTTTAACAGATCAACAAATTGCACTTCAACCTGTATCAGTTGAAGAATCACAGCAGCATACAACTCTTACTCCATCATCCTAGTGAAAAATATGGAAATTGATTGTTTATAATCTACTTGATATACAAAACCAAATTGATTCATTGATCCAACAAATTGATTGATCCACCGTCACCGTTGCATTTTCAGCCGTTTCCAAAGAACCTTTGGGGCAATCCCCTTTGCGGCAATCATTTCCAAAGAACCTTTGTTTAAAATCTACTAGAAATATGAACACAGTTTATGGCTTGATCCCCAATTCCAAAATCTAACAATTTAATACTTTTTTATTGGAATTTAGCATATGGGTTAATAAATAATAAGCATCGTTATATTTATTTTGTAATTTAAAATCATTTGTATTTTTTATAAAATTTTTATTTATTTATTTTATAAGCAAGAATGACAAGTTTTTTTTTGACAAGTTTTTATTTATTTATTATTTTAATGGATTATTTTTTAATGAAAAAATAAACAAGGGTATTATTGTACTTTTAAAATTAATCAATACTTCTCTCTCTTCTATTTCTCTTATCTCTCTCAAACCAAACAATACCATAAATCTACTCTATTTCTCACATCTTTCTCTCTTCTCATATTCTCTCTTACCTTTTTCTCTCTTCTCAATTTCTCTTTACAATCAAACAAAGCCTACATGTTATATTATTATTTTAGATACTGTTTATTATTTTTTTTGGACAAACATACTATGTATTTTAAGCTACTGATAAATTTAATAGCTATCACATGTCTTCGTCTCACATATGAGCTTATCTTTAAAAAATGTTAGAAATAAATATGAGTCTAACTCATCCTCACAAAACCGGCTAAGGTGAGAAATGTCACATATTTATAAAGATTTATTCAGGTCATTTAATATTTAATGTGTGACTTTTTAACACATATTCTATTAGTGTTTGCAATTGTATGTAGAGCATAATCAGTTAATGCAAAAAAAAATAGGTTAATTATTTTTTAATATTGATGGTTCGGTTTAAGCTTTTTGGTAAGTTGCCGTAAGAAGTGAAATTTTTAGAGTAGAGCTACTTTTATACTAGCTTTGCAATTATTTTGGGCATAACAATTTCTCTCATGCTTCCTTTTTTTTTTTTTTTTGAGGCACTCTTCATGCTTCATGAGAAGTTATTGGTTGCCACTTTCTACACATATATATTAATGAAATAGTAAATTTTTTGAGAGGCTAGACACTTGGTGAAATGTGATTCCACTTGTGTGATTTGGTCCTTTTAAGGTTTTGTTTTGATTTTTTTTTTCAGTTTGGTTAATACTACTATGTCCTAAAATATAAGTAAAAATTAATTAAATAAATATGATGTATTTGGTTCAAATTTAGACCAAATACATTCACTATAATTGACCAACTTTTATTTATATTTTAGAATAAATGAAGTACATATGGAAGAATTGTCTCACTGTCACCATTAACATGAACTTTAAGTTTCCGATATTTTTAGATAAGGCAATGCTTGGGTGAATAAATTAACTAATTTTGATCTCATTTATATATTAAGGTCTGCAATGGTGGAACATCTTACTAAAATTTATTAGTAATAGTTTTTTTTGTTGGTAAAACAAAATATCCTACGCGCAACTGCAGAAATTAAAAATACAAAGATTTATTTAAAAGATTGACCTCTCCCACTCTCAATTACTGTTTATCTTATTTACTACTGTTTTTATGACTGCTTTTTTTGTATTTGCAGTTTGGTTTTTAGTTCACCACGTTTTTTTTCTTCTTTTAAGTAGTAATATATATGTGGCTGTGCTGCAAATGATGGTTAACTACTGGCCAACATGGTTTTCTTTCTCCTTTTTTCAAAAAATATGTCAACAAAGTTAGGATTAAAGTTTTCTATAAAGATACATTTACTTGTCAATAGTCTTGCATAAAAAAGTTACACAAAAAATTGTGTCAACCTTAATTAATAGTAGTACTACAAAATAAAACTATTGTCTTGACAAATTTTCCATATTCTCAAGCTGCATTTCAAATAAAGGTCTGTGAATATGATCTTTTATATGGCATAATAGTTTATATTATCGAAAATACAATGCAGCTATGATCGAAAACATATATATTGTTAAAAAGTTTCACATTAGATATGAGATGACCTGAATAAATCTTTATTTATAAGTAAGTAGCAACCTTCACTTTATAATAAGCCGGTTTTGTGAGGATGAATTAGGTTCATACTTATTTCTAACATGGTATCAGAGTAAATAAAATTCCGCTGCAATATATTCTTTCTTGAGAAAATTTAATTTTCAGTTATTCTTTCCATTACTTTTTTTCTCTTTTGATTTATTGTATAATTTTAGAGGTCATGATTCCGTATAAACCCTAGTCCTTTTCTGTTTTTGTTTCACCTTTGTGGTTCTATTTTAACCATAACCCTACCTTACCCTGGCACACGCATCCCATAGTCACTTTTCTAGAATCCTTTACCTTTAGTCACTATTTTTCCCGATAGTCCCTCTTGGTCTTATTTTGGTGGTCAAATCCCATTTGTGATTAATCCGCGGTTTTCTGTTTGTGATAATTTTAATCCGCAGGTCCGTTTGTGATACTTTAATCCGCAGTTCCCATTTGTGATTTTTAATCCGCGGGTCCCATTTGAAATACTTCTAATCCGCGGATCCATTTGTGATACTTTAATCCGTAATTGTCGTTTGAGATACTTTAATCCGCGGTGCTGTTTGTGATACTTTAATCCGTGAGTCCTATTTGTGAAGCTTTTATCCGCATATATTTTTACATAATTTGATATGGATTCATCACTTTGACCGCTGCTCCACTACTTCTTTGGTTGCTTCTATTCGTTGGCTATTCTACCAATTAGCTTAACTTATTTTTTAGGGTTAATTTGGTAGCAAGTTCTTAGTAAGCTTTAGCTTGAAAGAGAATGTTAGAATAGAAAATACTACCTCCGTACCAAAATATATGTCGTTTTGACCAAATCACACAAATTAAGAAATGTAATCATTGTTGTATGGAAAAGGTAAATTATGGGTTAGTTTACAAGATTATCCCTCATTAATGGTATGTGAGAGATAAATTATAGAATTGAAAGAAGAAAGAGAAATAATTAATTAAGGGTATAAGAGGAAAAAGAGCATTAAATGCTTCATTGGTAATGTAAAACGACATATATTGTGGTACAAATTTTTCTCTCAAAACGACATATATTTTGGTACGGAGGGAGTATCTTTTAAGATATGCTTTAGTTTTAAATTATATTTTACTGAGAAAATAACTCTTATGATTAGGTTTGTTTATTTTAATCCTATAATAACGGGATTTTGTTTAGGTTTAAAAGATTTCACTTTTTTTTATATAATAGTTTTCACTTAATTATAAATATGAAGTGAGTATAATATTATTCTTAGGTTTTATTATCAACAATATTATTTTCTCTCTTCCTAAACTACCTCAAATTCAACGCTTTTCTGCAATTCTTATTGTTTGCTCTCTCCACGAAGAATCCGTTAAAGACTATGCTTTCATCACCTAGCAACTTACCGGATGAGATAATCAGTCACATACTCTCTTTACTCCCAACCAAGCTTGCTTTCTCCACAACCATTCTCTCCAAAAGATGGACGATCTCACTTTACCAAACACTCTCGTCTCTCTACTTCGACGATCAATGCGTTCGCGAAGGTGAGGCTTTCGTTCGCTTTTGTAGCTTTGTTGACACTGTCACACTCTCCACCAAACTCATCAAATCGTTTAATCTCAAATGTCATTCTCCACATAGGTGCAACAACCATTTCACCTTCGACAGTTGGATTGAAACTGTAAAACGGCATCCTGTGGAGATTATCCAGATCAGTAGTTACTTAACTCCCTTGTCGCCGAGTTTTTTCACATTTCCAACACTTGTTATTCTCAAATTAAGTTGCATCAAGGTTGTTGGTGACATCTCTGTTGATCTTCCCTCGCTTAAGACCCTTCATTTGAATAGTGTTTCTTTCTTCAATAAGAAGAATTTCCTCAATCTTCTTTATGGTTGTCCTATTTTGGAACACTTGGTGGCTCACATTTACTATGAACATGGAATTGAGGATGTTACGGAAGGAGAGTTTAAATCCTCATCCAAGTTGATTACAGCTGATGTAAATCCAAGTGCAGTTCCGCTTAAAGCAATTTCTAATGTGAAGATTTTAACACTCAAGATGCACAACAGGCTTCCGAAGATCAATCCGAATTACACAAAACCTGTATTTCGAAACTTAATCAAGCTTTGTTTATGTTTTAATAACTTTCAACACTGGGAAGATGTAGTGGAATTGCTTCAATATTGCCCCAAGCTTCAAATCCTTACTATTAAGATCTTTGGACCAGCCAGAAAAGAATTGTCTATAAACTGGAAATACTCAGCTTCTTTTCCAGAATGCATTTTGTCTCATCTTAGATCATGCACTATATTCTATGAGGGTTCGGAAGATGAAGTTCGATTTACAAAATACATTTTACAGAATGCGCCTCTTTTAAAGGTCATGAAGATCGATGTTTCTCGTTCCTCAAATTCACAGTCACATTGGCGGCATTTAAAAGAATTATCCTCATATCCAAGGATTTCTCCCCGTTGTACTCTGCAATTGGCCAGCAACAAAAATTATTAATATGATATAATTTTAGGGTAAACTCTCGTTATGGTGGAAGAACTATGCATTGTGGGTTTTATTATATTACATGTTATATTATTATTTTACATACTGTGTATTTTTAGCTACTGAATAAATTTAATAGCTATCATATATCTACCTCGCTCACATATGAGCTTATCTTTAAATAATTACATACTATGTATTTTTAGCTACTGATAAATTTAACAGCTATCATATATCTTCCTCTCACATATGAGCTTATCTTTAAATAATGTTAGAAATAAGTACGAGTCTAATTCATCCTCACAAAACCAATTTATAAGATGAGGGATGCCACTTGTTTATAAAGATTTATTCATGTCATCTCATATCCGATGTGTGAGTTTTTAACATATCCCCTCATGTCTAAAATTTAACGGGTAGTCCAATAGATCTTAGAGAAACATAGCATGTTGAATTTGAAATATTTAGGTAAGAGAGAAAATAATGTTATTATTGATAATAATAATAATAATAATAATAATAATAATAATAATATTCACTTGATATTTATAACCAAGTGTACTACTTTTAAATCTAAACTAAATCTCTTTATTATAAGATTAGAATAAACAAACCTAACAATAGAGTTATTTTCTCAACAACATATATTTTAAAACTAAAGCATACCTTAAAAAATATTTCCTATTCTAACATATATAAACCGTGGGGGGGTGGGTAGCTCAAATTGAGCTAAGGGTTAAGGAATAATATTGAAGATTGTTGCGCGATGACAACCGTTATATTAACTGGTATTCAAAATTATATTCTCATTAGTATTTTTTTTTTCTCGAAAATGAACCAAATAGTTGATTGAGTAGAGTTCCTTTGCTCTTAGTTTTTATTTCAAACTAGTTCTATAACATTCAAAATGCTTGGTACATTTTTTTTGTTGACAAGAAACAATTTTCATTCATTCATATGCTAAAATAGCAATAATACAAGAGAACTTACATTTTTTTTTTCTCTTGAAAGGAAAAAATGCTTGATGCTAAAAACTAATTGAAATCTTTATTGACCAAAATGTTCTAAACAAAAGTAGTATTGGTATCAAGTTCTATGAACTTCATACTGTACTAAGTCTACAGAAAATCTTGTGTGACCACGCGTGACATAATAATCTCCTTATACATATCAACTTCAATCCACACAAATGCAATGCATAGGGACCAATATAATGGACCATGCCAGCTCAGCTCTATACAAAGTCATAGATTGAAAAGTCAACAAAAAACCAAAGCAAGATTCTATGTATAGCTGTTACAGTGAGCGTTGACTTTGACTACTTTCATTGTTGGGTTGAGTGGAGGACCTTTTCCATATATGACCAATATTAAAGGTTTCTCTTTTCTGAATCAAAATTCCAATTTTGTATTATGTGTCAACCACTCTTGGGTATGTAATGATGAAAAGCAAGAATTTGATACTACACAAAATATATGAAGAAAAAATTACTTAATTTTTAGTAGCCAAACAAAATGACATCCCCTTTTTTTCTATAATCTAATTGAGTGTCCACAAATCTAAGTGATTCTTAAGAAGTGGATGGTTACATAAATTCTTTCTTTAGCACAAAGATTTTAGTATTAATTTATTTTCTTCTTTTGAGGGCGGTGTGCTTTTGCTCCTAACATGGGACATCATTCTATGTTTGGCCCAACCAACAATGTGTTTGTACTAAAGAATATTCTATTCCAATGGCCAATTAAGTCTTGGCAGATATATGTGATACTATTAGATAAGAATCCTTGGGAATTAAAAAGGACTCTTTTGACAACATAGTTCAACATTACTTTCTATTCTAATCATCATTCCTTGGTCCAAATTGTTCAAATTATAATCATGAAAACACCTAATGTTATGCATATCTATCTAACTTCAAAGATTAACCAATATAAATCTATTTACTTAAGGGTGGCTTTTACCATGGAGATGTGTCTCATAGGGTTTATGATGGACCAATATTTGAAAATCGTTTTAAAATCTAACAACGACTAATGTTGCTTCTTATAAGTAAAAAGTTACGGCATTATATTCATCCTCACGGCCAAAACAATGACTCAATTAGTGTCAGTTTTGCAAAAAAACAAAGAAATTGAATATTACTACCTCTAAATTGAATTTATATTCGTTTTCTCTTATTTATGTAGAATCAACATCAATCAAGTTATTGTCTCAGCCGTAAATAAGTAGAGGACCCTGAACTTCTATTTATAAGTAGCAACGTCGCTCATCGTTGAAACTTTGACAATTTTCAAGTGTCGATCTACCATAGACTACACATCTCCATCTTAACAATCACCTTACTTTAGTCCTTATAATCAAATTGTTGGATCTTAACAAAAATTATTGGATCTCAACAAAATAACAATATCAATCAATCAGAATCACAATCTCATACCAGACACACTAAAATCTTTATGCTAAAGCTCATCCAAACTTTAACATTTTGAACGGTTGATAAAATTGAATGAGACAACTTGTACAACCTTTACCCCCTAGAGATAACCCTCCTTTGAGAAAATCACTTTAATTACTTTGATACTTTCTTATGTATCTTTGCTCTTTTTATCTCCTAGATTTTGATATAGATTTACAATATATCACCATGAATAGTTACTTTTGTCATTTTCTCACTGAAATTATTAATAAAAACTAATGAAAAACTTGACAGTACTTAAACATATACTATTAAGATATGTTTTCTTCCATTTAGGTTCACATGATTTCTCTGCAGGTACTGTAAATTTATGCTTCATATTGATTAATAATTGATTCATTATTCTGTATCAGTGAATCAAATTCACATAATTTTCTGAGCCATATTGACTTGTGTCATCAAATAATTGCAATACATTGCAACTACTTTTAAAGTTGAAGATTTATGTCCATCCAGTTTGTACTACACACTGTTATTAGGTTCAAGTCTTGTATAAATCACTATCACTGAGTACTTCTTTTGCCTTCTCCACTCACTAGATGACATAAAGAAAAGCTCCACATATTAGTATCATTCATGGAGTAAGTTGACCCAAAATATAAAATAAATTGAAACCTGTAATGTTTGTTAATTATAAACTTTTTTCCTCAATGCTGTACTGTACTCAGAAAGAGTTTTTTAAGATATGAGTGTATCAGTGAGACAGTGACTCCGACACAGATACTAGACAGACACCGACATCGTGACACGATTAATGTCTAAAATATATAATATCATACACCATATATACAGGACAAAAATTTAAGTTGAGAATTAATATTTATATATTCACTTTATGAAACAAATTTGTAAGCTAAAAAGATTATTCTAATTAAGGTTGATTAATAAATATTCATGACCTTAACAACATACCATCATGTGGGGGTGGAAAAAGGCCTAGGATAAGGCCAACTGATAATCAACAAGACATGTGTGGGGGATGGACATAATTAACCTTTACTGTATAAATTCACTAAAACTGTATCAAATTCAGCTGAGTTAAACTTATAATCAAGCTTTAAGGGCCCATTTTCTTTTCTAAATAGTCACACTTGACAAAACCACCTTTGTTTGTGCTCCTCTCCGTGATTCTATGAACTACTCTCACTAAGAGTGAGTGACCATTAATTGGTGGCACATTATCATGTCATATAATCAACATTACTTTAAATTTGTTCTAAAGTTTTTCAACAAAGCAACACTTATACTAAAGGACTATAGTGTATGTTTGGTATTGCGGTGATTTTACAGAAGCTACAAATTGTAACTTTTGGAAAATCACGGTGGATTACTGTGATTCTGATATTTCCACCGGGATACAAAACGTAGGCTATAACTATATATTGTGGTGAATTATATCAAGCATCCAATTTATGTTATTAACTGAGTGTAAAAGTACAGAAGATTTCAAGACAACTTACATGTGTGTGACTGTGTCACTAAATGGTATATCTAATTTCACCCATCCATTTTATGTCCCCACAAAGCATAATTTTTCTTCTTCATACATTAAGCATATCTATTACATCTCCACAACCCTCCATCAATCACATTCACATGTATGTGGGAATTGGACTTGTGCATTTACAATGTCATGCAGTTTTACATCTCACCGTCTAATCTCAAATGAACAGTCGAGATCGTTTAGAGCGTATTTTGTTATTGTGTAATCTGAATCATCTGATCGAAAATGAAGTCTAAAACTATTTCAAGTGTGAAACTGCGTGGAATCACTACGGCAGACGATCCTAGTCCCATCTATGTGTATAAATATGTATGAGTACTACTAGAGATGTCCACTATTCTCAAACTAGCTCTACCATAAGTAGAATTCTACTTGTCTTAAAAACCAACATCTTCAAAATAGTTTTAAGCTAGAGCTTAATATTCCTCACTCTAACTATACTCACTTTGACTCGATTGAAGTATCAACCGCGAATGCTATAAGAAAGCGAAAAAAATGGAAGCTGTTAAGGTGGTATCAAGCGATCTGACCGAAGCAAGAGACACTTACAGAGTTGCTTACATAATCCATTTCTTGCTCGGTGCAGGAAACTTACTTCCTTGGAATGCATTTATCACAGCAGTTGATTACTTTGCCTACTTATATCCAACCAAACACATTGAAAAGGTTTTTTCTGTGGCATACATGGTTTCATCTGTTTTTGTACTTCTTGTGATGATGAGTTGGGGAGGTTGGAGTAAAACAACATTAAGGTTGAGAATGAACTTAGGATTTTCTATGTTTGTTATGTCTCTTATGGTAGCTCCTGTCATTGATTGGGCCTCGAGTAGCGCTGAGCTGAAAGAGAGGCCGAGCGGTGCTTATGGTATGACAGTTGCAGCTGTTGTAATATGTGGTTTAGCAGATGGAATTGTTGGTGGAAGTTTGATAGGATCAGCAGGAAAGCTTCCAAAACAGTATATGCAAGCTGTTTTTGCTGGAACTGCTTCTTCAGGTAAAATTACAAGGCAATTATCTTATATGTTCCCTAAAGTTGATCAATTTTATTTTCCTTTTTACATTACTATATATACTATAGGAAGATCATGTTTTCCTAATATGGACTAATTCTGAGGAATATAAAGAACTTTGCCTAAGATGAAAGATACTTGAAATAAAACAATTTTAAATAATGCTACAATGAGTATTTTAGTCTTTTAAGTATATACAAGCTTTTGAAGGTTATGGGAGAAGAAAAAAAAAAGTAGATTCCAGAGAAGGGATGGATCATTGATCCACTGCTACCATTATGGAAGCATTTGTCTAATTATATGTCTTATATTATATTATATGTCTTATATTTGATTTGATACCCCCATTCTCCCTACAGCTTAAAATTTCTAGATCTGTCACCATTCCAAATTTTCTAAGTGACAAGATATTGTTGGTGTATTTAGATTACATGAATAGTATGAAACTGAATCAAGTCAATTTAATTAAAAGGATTAGTATACAATGAAAAATAATAGATTATATATACAATGAAGTACAATAGAAAAAACTGACTAACAGACACGTTAGTGTTCGTCTTTCTGCTAGTATCGAGAAAGGGATAATTCAAATGCAACTTTGAAACATGATTGCTGTCGGAAAAAAATCTTGTATTAATATATGTCTTTTGTTGTTGACAGGTATTATAATTTCAATCTTGAGGATAATAACAAAAGCATCACTACCTCAAACCCCAAAGGGACTAAAAATAAGTGCTCACTTGTACTTCATGGTAGCCATAGTTTTCCTCCTATGTTGCATTATCTTTAGCAACTTGCAGCACAAGTTACCAATCATGCAGCAGTATCAGCAGAGCCTACTTCAGGACAATGCCTTATTCTCAAAGACAAAATTTTGTGCTGTGGCCGGGAAAATTAAAGGACCGGCTTTCGGAATTTTCATAATCTATATAGTAACTTTGTCTATTTTTCCAGGATTTATAGCAGAAGATCTTCAATCCAAAGTTCTTAAGGATTGGTATCCTATTATATTGATCACAGTTTATAATTTAGCTGATCTAATGGGAAAATCATTAACAGCTTTCTATGTTCCACAATGTATCAAAAGGGCTATATGTGCTGCCACAGCAAGATTATTATTCTATCCACTTTTTATAGTTTGTCTTCATGGACCCAATTGGTTGAAAACAGAAGTGCCAATGATTGTTCTGACATTTCTGCTAGGATTTACCAATGGATACCTTACAAGTGTTCTTATGATTCTAGCTCCTAAGTCGGTACCTTTCTCGGAATCGGAGTTATCTGCTATTGTAATGACCGCGTTCCTCGGATTCGGCCTTGTTGGTGGCTCGGTTCTTGGTTGGTTCTGGATATTGTGAAGGTTTGTTACTTTGTTTAGTTCAACTGTAATCAAATAAGCAGAAGAAAGTAGCATTCATTATATCTTAATTTCCCTATGTAGATTGTTACTATATTAGTTCTCTAATGTCTTGTAAAATGTAACTGGGGATGAATTGAAGATCTATGTCAATAGAAATAATACACTGTTGGGATAAATGCATACACAAGTTTTTTTTTTTCACAGTAAAATTAATTTCATTCATTTATATGCTAAAATAGCAATAATACAAGAGATAAAGATAGTTAAATACTCACTAAGGATACATAAAAAAATTTCAACTGACAATATAACGGTAACAAACCAAAATCAAAATCCTAACAACCTTAGCAAAACCTTCCACACATGACCAAAAGTCAATAATAATTTGAGATCCATAATCTTCGACATCCAACTCTGGAAAAAAGATATTTGCATGTGTTCGAACAAAAAATCGACTATGCGTGGTCTCTGAAATGATTGATTCTGCCACATACCAACAAGAGATCTGCGAGGTTGAGAGAAAATTGACCTTACTAATAACCACCATAAGTCCTTTAAACGAACTTTTCATGCCTCTAAATTTGTATATCATTGTTTGCAATCTGTAATGAGCCAAAACCAATCTATCACTTCAAAAATAAAACACCGCACTAAGACAGAACAACAAACATTGCACAAGACGATGAACAATTAGGATCATAACACATATCAATAGTATATGGCTTCAAATACGTTAAGGATCATAAAACATTTAAACCATAACACATTTAAACCACTAACTACATAATACAGTAACATTTTAGTTCATCAAGTATCAAAACTGTTTTTTTGGTACATTATCAAAACTGTATTTTAATTCATTAAAATCAAAATACATGTTAGTAATTATTATGGATTTTACTGATAACATATTTTAATTAAGGAATCTTTTTGTCCTGCATAAATAATTTGGTTGGTGAGTAATAAGACAAGAAAATTTTGAGAAAGAAGGTCAATGATTCAAGGTTAGTTATATGGTGGACTACCTTCACAAGTGGTTCATAGGATGCCGTGTCTACCGGTATTTACAAGTAAGAAGTAAAATATTGTATTCATTCTTATAAACTAATTTGTAATTAAGGTGAAAGATGTTTCTTTATAAATTCTAGTAGTCTTGTCTTTAAGATGTGTGAAATTGATGCTTACAACACATCATCTTGCGCCAAACACTATTGTGCTGATGTATAGATATAAATGGTAAGTGGCCTATAAGCTCTAATAGCATATTAATTTTTTTTATTTGACATAAATCAACCATATACCATCTTCTTATAAGGTGAGAGATGTCACACTTTATAAACTTTAGTCAGGTTTTATCTTGAATTTATGTGAGATTTAGTTTTTCCAATGCAATATCTCAGCTACAATTTTTTTTCTCGGTCTAATTGCTATATTTTGAAATGTTATCTCCTTATATTATTTTTTTAATCAAAATCAGTGTATCCACCACTCAACACAGTGATTAATTTTTCGTTAGATTTGAAACTCATCAAAAGATGAGACATTACCTCCTTATATGAAATGAATTTGTTATTGTAAAATAAAAAAATAGGTCATGTATATCTTCATTGGGGTTTTGAAATTTTTTAAATATTGATCAAGACTTAATACACATATATTCAAATTCTAAAAACTAAATATAACATTTACCTACAGAAAGTGTTTCTAAATAAAGATAAAGATGGTCTTAAAGCTTAGGTTCTAAAGGTTGAATTGGCACGCAATAGTTGAACTTATCATCATCATGAATTTCACTAGGCAACAAAGGCACCATTACTATACCATTCCACGCGGACCGCGCCTAATATACACGTTCCAATTTTAATTTGTCCCTAAGTTATGCCAGCTGAATAAAAAAATCAAAATCCACCATCTAATAACTACACGTGTGAATAATATAACACCAAAAATTCATGCAAGACAACTATGTTTGTTTCCAAGGAAAGATAAGGGAAAGAAAATGAGGGATTAAAATCAATAATGAATGATCTTACATCCTTTTGGAACAAGCTAAAATGCCAGAGGAAAGAAATAGACACATAGGTCCCCACAATAATATGCTCTCTCCACAAATGGAACGGGGTTCCTTGCCATAAAAAAATGCCGCATTTTGACATATCTTCGACCGTTGAATTAAGATCAGACAATTTAGATTTTAAGTTTAGTAGTATTATTTCCTATTTTTAACTAATGTATTGAGATCTAAATCATTTATTTTTGATCCAAAAATGAAAAATGTATTGAATATTAGAATGCAACATTTTGATGGATGCAGGCAGAAAATATATTTCAAATTGGGGTGCAGCCAATTTTCTGTGACCAAAAAGACAATGTAGTTCCTACTCTTCATGACTATTTGGGACGAATATTTTTTCTTATACACGCCATGAATATATCAACGATGCTTTAGTAATGTAGTTTGTCACTATGCTGTGCCATGGCCCATGGGAAAAGAAAAAAAAAGGTATTGTCGCAATGTCACTGCATTGTGCCATGATAAATAATTGTTGTTCTTCTTCAAATTGTATATTATAAGTCGTGTAAAGCCAAATACATCAAACAGCTTTTAATTTAATTAGTTATATCAAATTGTTTTTTAAATAGTCATGTAAGTCACACTACGTACACACGGCTAGTTTTTTAGTTAAAAAATACACAATTTTTTTGTCGTGTAGTAACTGGACAAATTTTTTTGTATTGTACAGTGAATAATTTTTTTTGATTCCACTATGTGACAATTTTGTGAAAAAATGGCACCTATGCTGAAAATGTCTCAAATATAGAAGTGTGATGTTTAGAGGTGGTTACTAGCTAGTTCTACCACATATGTGTATATTTGCCAAAAAAATGTGTGCTAAATGGTAATGGTATACATGAAATGTGACTCAAATGATGTATCCATGACCAAAAAAATTAAAGGATTAATTTAGTATAATTAATAACAAATGAAACATAAAATTTGTTCAATTTGAGAGGTATTTGTATATAAAACATTAGAGATCTTCTTTCATTTTAACCATTCACTTCGATTCAATGATTTTCATCTCTTTATTTCTTTGTTCGTTTAAACTATGGATCAGAAGTATTAAAATTGTGACTTTTTTTTTTTTACAACTAAAATCGTGTGACTTGTGATAATACTTTATCCATATTTCACCTTTAGGTTTAAAAAAACTTCACATTTTGCCAAATTTGCATTCCATGTACTTTGTGTTGCTCTGCTCGGACAAAAATTTTATGCTTCTAAGGTTTATCTCCAAGTTGCTGACCTCCCATTTAATTTCACCCTCAACTCTATGAGTAGGATTGTATCATCTACAAATACGTCCGAAACCAAGGTAAAAAATTATTGGGGCAAGTTGACCCTTGATCCAATCCGACGACTGCGCGAAAATCTAGTGTGGCTCCAACCAACATGCATATGATCCACACTAGTCGAACCCTTCATACATATCCATGATAGCTCGAATATACACAATTCGAAAGTTGTTCTTCTGTAGAGCTCTCCACAAAATCTCTTTAAACACCATATCATACGCATTCATCGAATTGATGAAAACTAAATACATGTCTTTTTCAATATCAATCTGGTATTGTTGCATGACACATTGTAGTAAGTAGTAGTTTGCTTTCATAGCCAACCTCCTAACCATAAAACCAATCAATAGTTTTTGTTAAATGGTTTTGTAAACAAATGCTTTGATCTGTAATAGTTTTTCAAACAATCAATAGCTATGTTGGAAGCCCTCCAATCCAACTACCCTTTCACGTCATTAACCTTCTTCGGTTCTTGAATCCCACCATTGGTTATTCTCTCAAGTTAGATTCATTAGATAATTTGTAATAATAATATTCTCTCAACTAGAATTTTTACCATTTTCATCCTCAATACACCAATTGACCCAAGTCTCGTGCTAATCTTTTAGGTCCTTATTTGGTGCTTTAAAACGTCAAAGGCTTTTAGCTTCCTTGTGTTAATCCAAACTTTCAATATTTCTACACCTTCATTTTTATATATGGGTGGTGTATATGTCATTTAATAAATATAACTATACACTTTTCTTTTCTCTAGTCTTCCTTTCAATCAAACAAGAGAAAATAAATGTTTTTTCCTTCCACTTTCACCCCTACAAAAATTGATCTCACTTTCTACTTTCATTCCTTGGTTCTATCTATCAATTTACTTTCTTTTTCAATCCAAGTCCAAACACACCAACTATGTCCATATTCCAAGCATAATACAGCTAGCTATACTGTTTTCAAAAAAAAAATACAGCTAGCTATACTAGAAGATAGAGACATTTGACCATTCAATCAATAGAAAACGAGAAAGCCACCATCTTTTATTCCTGTATATACGATTCAACTTTGATGATGATGATGATAACTTGATAAGGTGAACAAAGACCATTATTACATCTATTTTCATCGGCCAAAATTTTAATACAACAGGTTAATTTTAATTAACTTAATAATAATTATAATAATCATAATAATTAATATAAACAAAGGTTAGCAACTCGCAAGAAACCACCACAGCTCCCAATTTAAGAAGCAGCAGCTAACGGCGGAGTAAGTGACGGAGCAACTCCTTTAAACAAACCAAAAGATTTTTCAGATGACTCTTCTTCTTCTTCATCTTCTTCATCAGCATCCCAAAGAAAACGTGCATAAGATGCTAGAACATAACTGCAACAACATATAAACAATTTCGTTAATTCATAATTATTCAAATAATCAACATCATAAGAATTCATAATTAATCTGGTTCGAGAGTCAGTTCGGTCAAGTGGTTCCAACCCCCTTCCTAATGCAATTGCAGGGATCGAACCAACTAAAGTTAGTAGAATTCAATCGAAAGTTAATCATATGATTATTACCAATCATCAGGAGCGGCTTTAACTGCTTGATCAAAATAAGTCTCAGCACGAGATGCATCCTTATGACACTCCCATATCAAATCTGCGTAAAGCGATAGAACGTTACCATCATTTGGATTCGCTAAAATCGCTCTTCCACAATACTCTTCAGCTTTCACATAGTCCTTACGAACCTATCATAATTAAATCAGCATAATTAGTATTTAATTAAACCTAATACACTACTTAAGTATCTTAAAACAGTAATTAATTAACGTACCTCTTTCAAGTACTTAGCATAGTTGCTAAGAAAAAGTGGATTATCAGGATTAGCTTCGATCATTGTACGGTAATACAAATCGGTACTATCTTTGCCGTGATTTGAATCTCCGAATCTCGAAATTCCACCGTCGTTTTTATCAAATCCACCGTTACCTCCTTCTTCAACCAACAGAGAAGCGTCTCTGGTATTGAATCCACTATGTTCTTCTTCCAATTCGGATAAAGAACACAACGCGGAACCAAACGACGCTGTTCTGGAACGAGCACCAAAGCTTGCGGTTCTGCTAACTTCTTCATCTTGGTGGAATGGTTTCTTGTTGAGTGGCGAGGAGAGATCGGTTTCTGACAGTGCTCGAGTCAATTTGTTTACTGAACTAGCAATCGGTGAGAGTGAATTCGACGAAGAAGATGAAGCTGAGAGCGTAATAGATCTGGATTTTGGGATTCGGTGAAAGATTTCTGGTTCCGGAGATGAATCCTTTGAGTTTGAATGAGGAATCCATGGATTCATAACCGGCGTGGAAGAACTTCTTAGAAGCATTGTTGAAATTTTGGTTATGGTGATGAATCTGGTTTTGTTCACTTTCTGAAACACTAAAAATGTGAGAAATTTTGGAGCACACTGAATCAGGTTAGTGAAACACTCATAAATGGTTATGGAGTTTTATAGAAGAAGATAGGAAATGATCTTGATCGTTGATTTTTCATCGAGAGATGTTACTATATCTGGGTTCAATCATGGAGTGTCACGTGAAATGGGACCCAGTTTTGTGATTTGAAGCCGTTGGATTGATTTAGACGGTTAGGATGAATGGATTCCCTTTCGTTTCCTGCGAGAGGGAAGAGAAAATCAGAAGAAATCAAGAGCTGGTTGTTAAGGAGGAGAGAGAGTGTAGATAGATTTTTTTAAGGGTGACGGCTGAGGCTGTGAATCGTTGAGGTCACGTTCAAATAGGTTTCGACAAAATGTTTATGGGTTTTCACTCAGCACCGCCCGTGGAGATTCTCTTGGGGTCCCCATTAAGGATATTCATGTCATTTCACTACCAACTTGCAATCATCACTTTCACTCCCTTCCTCACAGCCCATGGACTCAAAATTTTGGGCTTCAACATTTCTTCTGGCCCATCATTCGAAACAAACAGTGATCAAGTATTTCTTTTGCGTTACTTTTCAAAGTTTTAAGTTCGATTCTTTCAAATGTCAGGTTAAATAGATATTGCAAAATTTGCATATTTTATAGATTTGCATATTTTATAGAAGATATTCACCCAATTACCTTAAAATTAAGTAAAAATATTTATAGCCGTCGATTTAAGATCGAACGATCTCGATTAGTGAGGCATCTTCTTAGCAAAAGCGGAAAATCTAAATCCAAGTTAAAAGGAGGCGGTAAGACTTAAAAAAGGCACAGACAATGACCATTTTTAGTAGTATTTGTTTGCTCTCACTCTCTCTCTCTCTCTCTCTCTCTCTGTTGTTTGTTGTTGAAGCTTCTCTTCGATTTTCTTTCTTACTTAGTTCAACCCGTGCTTTCTCTTCATTTCATTTCCCCTTTTCTAGAACCTTCCATTTCCGTTATCACCTCAACCGTTCTTCCCATCCTCTTCTTCTTTTTTCTCCACTCTCTTCATCAAACACCACAACCTTCACTTTTGTTTCCGACGATCGCGTTCTACAATATTCTTCCTCTCATAGCTCAGAGCTAGTAGAAACGAAACTTGACTTTGATTTGCATCTATTAACACCTTTCGTTGAAAATTCACGACTCAATTCGTGTTTCTAGGTCATTAGCAACTTTCTTTGAACTGCGAATTGGTGAAAGGGAATTACAAATGAGCGTTGAGAAAATGATGAAGAAAGTTAGAAGAGCGATCGGAAAGTATGAGGTTGGTCGAACAATTGGTGAAGGTACATTCGCTAAGGTCAAATTTGCTAAACATACCGAGACAGGGGAAAGTGTTGCTATTAAAGTCATGGCTAAAACTACTATTCTCAAGCACAAAATGGTTGAACAGGTTTCATTTTTTTCTCCCTTTCTAAAGTTATGAGGGTATATGATTCAATTTTTAGTATATTGATAATAGTATTTATGTTTTGATTCATGTTTGATTGGATTTGGTGCTCATTGAAATTCATGTTGTTAATGAAGTGCATGAGGTCAAGCCTTTCTTTAAATGGACGAATAAATGAAATCTTTAATCAAAATGGATGATAATAAATTAAAATTGAGATAGAGATAGAGAAAATGATCAATGATCCTCTATGTTTGGTATGGTATAATTGATTTTAAATGGAGGAATCGCTGAAATAGTAGAATCCCGTCTTAAATTATATTATGAATTTAGGTGAAATTTGCTCGAAACAAATGAGTTAAGAGGGATGAGCTATTTTTATAGCTATTTATGGTTTAAAGGGATGTGTATTCCGTCACTTATGCGATGGAATACTAGTGTTGTGATTGCGCATAGATGCTCGTTCCGCTGAAAATGATCAATCCATTAAACATGCTTTAATGTTTTATTTGAAATTCATTATAAAAAAAGGTAATGATGAAATTACATGTCATTTCAGTTAAGGTAAAAAAAACTTGCAAGAACATGAAAGTGCTATTGAGGTTTTGTTAGGAGTAGGAATGATTTTTTTTCAAAACGGAGGAAAGACAAAGTAGTTTGTTAAGTTTAGATGATTGATTAGATTAATAAGGGGATTGTAAGGGTAGGGGGATTTTTCAAGGAATTGCATGTTGAGAGAAATGGGTGTTTGAGATTCGACATTGACTAGCGGTTTGACCAAAACAGGGGTTATAACTTGGGGGCAAGCAAGTGTCACTCCATGAGTTAAGGAGAAGAAGGGCATTTTGATGATGTCTAGTCCTAGCCAAAATAGTTGTTTGTTGGTATTAGTGAGGGGCAAGTCTCATCCCAGAAGTCAGGATAAAACCCTTTGTAAAGGGAAAATATTTTGAGAGATCATTTTCTTTGTTCCTTTGGATTTTTAGTCGGTCAATAAAATCATTCTTTTCTTTTTTCTATTTCCATTGATTGCATAGTCCTTACAGGTTCAAAATATAATTTAAGACGGGATTCTACTATTTCAATGATTCTGGTGATCTATCTTGAGTATACTCTAGACTATTAATGCTTCTACAAAGTTAGTATTATAAATCAACACAAATATGGTTGCATGATGGTTACAGCTGTTTATGGAGCTGAAAGCTGACAGTGAAATTGATAGTAGAGGTGGAAATGCACAGAAATATTAGTGTTATTGTTCTACAATAATTTTGTCTCTTTCATCCAGTCAAATCAAAAAAACATTTTGTGATTATGTTGCATCTGCGGTCAAAGTCCTAGTTCTATTTCTATGTGCTTGCTTCTGCATTTATGCAGAATAATCATGTACTTTGCTATACCGAATACTTAATCGTAATTCTTTCCACCATTTTGCTATTAGCTATTCTAAATTGGAAGTTGAAACATGTTACAGATTAAAAGAGAGATATCCATTATGAAGATTGTCAGGCACCCCAATATAGTCAGATTGCATGAGGTATGTATAGGCATCTCAATATATCAGGACTTTCATAGTATTTGTTTCTTTTCATATTGTGTTTCTCACATTACTTACAAATTTTAGGTTTTGGCCAGCCAGTCCAAGATATACATAATCCTGGAGTTTGTAATGGGAGGGGAATTATATGATAAAATTGTAAGCTTTTTCATGCCGATATGTTACAAGATATATTAGAGGTCAATTCTTCAACACTACGATAGTTCTCAAGTCTGACCTTTTAAGTTAGTAAGCATTGACAAGACACTAACAAATTACTGTTAGTGATTTGATTAGGTAGATATTAGATTTGTTTTTTACTATTTATGTTTACAATTACATCTATTCTGGATCTGTAGGTTCAGTTGGGAAAGCTTTCTGAAAATGAATCTAGGCGCTACTTTCAACAACTTATAGATGCTGTTTCTCATTGTCATAAAAAGGGCGTGTACCATAGAGACTTGAAGGTGAAAGACAGAATAATATATAAGTTGTTTATAATGTGTTTGCTGCAATTATTTTTAAGCAAGTTATGTTTTAATCTCAATTTCTTTTCTTTCCTTTAATAGCCTGAAAACCTTCTTTTAGATGCATATGGAAATTTGAAGGTTTCTGACTTTGGATTGAGTGCATTGACTAAGCAGGTAACAATGGACTCTACTTGTAACAGAGGATGACCCATAATTTCTTTTCTTAAGAAAAAGAATATGAGTTTGAGTTTTATCCCACTGGCATGTAGTTGTTGGTTTGTCTTTGAATAATGATTGTTGGAGATAGCAGAAGCTGTAGAGCTAATGTCTTTGTTTTTCTCTCCACCTTTCTCCCCATCTCTGTCTTATAGGGCGATGACCTTCTTCACACCACATGTGGAACCCCAACCTATGTTGCTCCTGAGGTAAAATTGATTACACACAGTTCTAATGCCGTTCTTAATTATTTTGTCGATCTGTTGTTCATATTCCTATAGATGCTTGGTCACTGGGCTCAGATTAATGGTAGCATAATACCGTACATCAATTTTAAGCATGAATACATAGTTGGAGATAAAATAGATCAATATTATTGATGTCTGTTCATTGTGCAGTTTTTTCTAATTTTTTTTTCTTCTAAAATTAGCTAGAACCTAAATGGCATAAACTGAGAGAGAGATTTTGAAAAGGATGATGTACACAATGGAAATACAATTTGAATATGAAATGTTAAAAGAGATACTAAGAAGGCAGAGTAAAATAAGAAATTAATCACTCCCAGTAAGAGTTATCTTCAACTCACTTCATTATTTATACATTTATCATCTCAAATTATAATTATTGCGCTTTTCCAATCTCATGACATTGATATATTCGATTTGTAAGCAGAAGACAAGATAGTCACTTAGGTAGAAATTTTGTCTGTGACAAGTTGCATGTTTCTTCTAAGAGACATACATTCATATACAATTGATGTAAACATATCATTCGTACATGCTCCAATTTCTTTCTAAAATGATCACTTGCAGGTGCTCGGCAATCAAGGTTATGATGGTGCAGCAGCTGATGTATGGTCATGTGGAGTCATTCTATATGTTCTAATGGCTGGATATCTTCCTTTTGAGGAGGCAGACCTTCCAACGTTGTTCAGAAGGGTAATCTCCGCCTTTCCCCTCATAATCTAAAAGAGCTAGAAAGAAGCAAAATACAAGTAATGAATGTACTCTAAATAACAAAAGACTAGTGGAACATGGCTCTATGTTGTAATTATTAAGTAATCAACAATGCATAGCATCATAATCATTTTTAATATTCTTCTTTATTTGCATTTTAAATCCTGAACCAACCCTTATCATAGAAAAATTAATCTCAAAAAAAATTAATAATCAAGGATCATAACACTCATTTAGTAATTAAAAATAAAAATGACAACGTCCTTGATAAATGAATTACTTAGTCAACACTGTTCCATAGGCGATGTGACAGTAAAATTTCCAAAAAGAAAAGCTCTGGTGACTTTAATCTTTCTTTGTTATTTCACCCATACTTAATAGTTCCTTATGCGCTGTATTGTATAATATGAATGGATAAGAAACACTATTCTTATGTTCATGCTTATTGTCTAATAGAGCTTGTAATGGTGAAAACTCAATCCGTCCTCCTCATTTCTTATTATATACCATTATGAGGAGCCTTTTCTAAGTGTGCTGAATGTTTATCCGAGGACCACACAGCTGGTTAACAGTCAGCTGTTAACTTGATTTTTCTGTTTGTCATTCATTTGTACTTGTAGATCAGTGCTGCAGAATTTGTTTGCCCATTCTGGTTTTCTGCTGGTGCAAAGACATTGATACATAAAATTTTGGACCCTAATCCTAAAACGGTGAGTAGATTGATTCATTTGTGACCATTTATTATAGACTCTAATTTATACATGCTATGGTATAAAGTGCATTTTCTCGCTGATTTACCTTGACAGATTATTATTATTATTATTATTATTATTATTATTATTATTATTATTATTATTATTATTATTAATAATCCCTGTGTTTCTATTACATATGTAAATGTAAGTCTATGCAATGCACTTTGAACAGGAAACATAAAAAATTGTAAATATTCAATAAAAAAAATTTGAAACAAATATTCAATAAATAGATAACCATAAATTTTCTTCTTATTAAAGGATGCAAATTATGATCCATTTCAGAGTCTTCAGGTATTTTCTATGCTTATATAAGCAAACATGGTTTTTTCTGATATTTCAATAATTGCTTTTTCTTATACACATATTTATGTATAACATGCTTCTGCCTTTGTATATCATCTGCTGTCCAATTAAGTATGTTTGTATCAAGATTTGCACTTATCTGTGAAATGCTACTGATTGCTTCAAAACTTACAAATTATAATTATATTAAATGCAGAGGGTGAAAATAAAAGAAATAAGGAAAGATCTATGGTTCAGGAAAAACTATTCTCCAGTCAAACTCAGGGAAGATGAGCAAGTGAATTTGGATGACGTTCAGGCTGTTTTTGATGATATTGAGGTCTGCTGTTGTTTTTTTTATCTTTTGTTTAAATATGCAGACAAAACTTGTTTTTTGCAAATGTATGTGAATTCTTTCTTACTTCCTCTGTAAGCTGCTATCCCTTTTCTTCTTTCTGTTATATACTTCGATTGGAGGCCAACCTATTAACACTAGATTATCACACATTTTATTCAGATAAAATATGTCAAATTTTTCAAAAACTATTATTTTCACTTCAGAAGAAATTCGGATAGTTTTCAAAACACTTCGGCGACTTTATGTCCCAATTGTACAATCATTAGAGAATTTGAAGGAAAATCAACTACTTAGATAAAAAGTTTGGATATAAAATTGTAAGAACACCACTTATTCTTATAAAATGGGTCATTGCAGTTGGCATGCATGACTGCATGTCAAGAGTTTAGTATGTGTTCAAGACAATACCTATAAGATTTAGTTTCATTGGTACTCACCCAGTTGTGGTCCCTTGATTCTTAATTTGAAAAATTAAAATGTTCTGCTAGTTATCCACAATTAGCATGTGTCTGATTTGCTGATATGTGATAAACTTGCAATTTTTACTGTTGTACAGGATCAGTATGTTTCTGAACGGTCAGAAATTACCGGCGAAGGTCCTTTGATAATGAATGCATTTGAGATGATAACCTTATCACAAGGGTTGAATCTTTCACCACTATTTGACAGGCATCAGGTATTGTATCCATTCCGTTTCGTGCACTACAATATCATGGTCCCTTTTTTGTGTCACTCGCTGCCTTGTACTTCTGGTACTTCCCACCTGCCTAGGTTGGTGGGCATCGGAGGAAATCTGATTTCAAGTTAGGTTTGAGCCTTAGTAATGTAACATGAACATAAGTTTTCTTGCAACTTGGTTCAAATTCAGTGTTTTTTCAAGGTGTTCTGTTGCATTTCCCCTAATGATGTTCTTTTGCTGTTTGAACAGGATTATGTAAAACGGCAGACTCGTTTTGTTTCACGTAAACCGGCAAAAGTTATAATTTCATCTATTGAAGCTGTTGCAGAGTTAATGGAACTTAAGGTCCATTCTCGCGATTACAAGGTAGCACTCTAATCTGCATACTATTATTTACACAATAAATGCGGGATTATGCTAAAGCTGATAGTTACTGGTTTTGTGACTTATGAGGAACTCTTTACATAATTCAGAACAACTAATTTTGTGATTAACTGTTAGTGCCATCTGATGTCAATGCAGTCTTGTTAGTGACTGCCGCTCCATTTTAGCAGTAGATAAATTACTCTCCATCGTCTGTTCTGCCATATTAGTCAACTTCCATTTGAAATGAGAAATAGTATCCTAATTACACTTTGGCCTTTAAGTCGGTGGTTTCTAAGCAGGGAATGGTGGTTCAAGAGAAATAATTGTTGGGTTGTTTGATATTTTAGACTGGGTAGAGATTTTTTTAATTGATCCCAAAAGGAAATATATGGTAATAATATCTTACTTTCAATTTTTCCATTGATTCTTTAAAAATAATGTCCTGGCAGATGAGGATTGAAAGAGTTTCTTTAAATAAGGTTGGACAATTTGCAGTGGTCTTGGAGGTAATTTGTTTTTGCTTTTGTTGTATATATTTTTTTGTATGATTTTCCCCCGTGTATGAGGCCCTTATCAGAATTATCTTTGTATCTTGTCAAAAGGTGTTTGAAGTCGCACCGTCCCTTTTCATGGTAGATGTTCGAAAGGCAGCTGGGGATACTCTTGAGTATCACAAGGTTAGTTTTCTTTATTTTACAAATATCTGAATTTTGACATCTCAAAACCAAAATGCTTTCAAGCTATGCCATGGTAATTGCTCGATGAAATAGCTGGGAAAAGAGGGGGAGAAATCATTTAAGACTGATTTCCTCTGTTAACCAAAATACCAGTTGCTACCTAGAGATTTGAGGAACTTATTAATATTATTATGTGATGAATTTTATTTTCAATTACTCTGTCATAGTGATATGATGTTATTCTCCGTTTGATAGTCTCAGTTACATGTCATAAAAATGCCATTATATTTCCCCAAGGCCAGTGATTTTGTTTGCACGTTTGAATACCAAAGACTTAACTATGAGCTATAGCTACCCTATAGCTCATACATGCCGCAATAACTTTTGTAAGAAATGGAACAGAATTTGTGCTATAAAGTTGAGCACTTGTATAAGAATATAGATTAAGGAGATGATAAATTAGAAACCGATACAATAAAAAAAAAAAACTCAACTACTAATAACTAGACTAGTGCCTTGAGGGCATTTGCTAGCAGGACCAAGTCATGATTATTGAAGAATTCAGAAGAGTACAAGAAATACTCGAAAAGCAGCGACTGGCTTCTCAAATGCTTGTGCACTCATGTGTATAATTATTTATTATTTATAAGTGCATGTGTATGAATCGTGACAGCAACATCTTTTTGTATTCTTGCAGTTTTACAAGAACCTTTGTGCGAAACTAGAAAGCCTTATTTGGACACCGGAAGAGACTACCCGGGATTCTGTTTTGCTTCGACAAATGACATTCTGAACCGGATACTGCCCGTATGATGCAACTTTAAATAAAACACACCATTGAAAGCTGCATCTGCATCCAAGGCAAATTGGAACGGGCATGCTTTCCAGCTATCATCATAATACAACGTGCACTTTATGAAACGTGTACCGGGATGGGTGGTTGCTGTCAAATTAGAGCATGGCTTGATTCTTAGGTGAAGGAAAGAAAATACATATTGTAGTGTATCTTGCAACGAACCAATTGTTTGCTAAATAAATTGTATATTTGGTTCGGGCAGAAATAGTATAAAGTATAATTAGAAACAATAAATTGTATCAATTTGGTGTTGAAAGAGTTACAAAAATAATCCAGGTGCCAATATAAGTTTACAATATTCTTATAAGCTCTTACATTGTTATACTTATACATATTCTTATAAGTAAACCAGGCTATTAGGTTCTAGAGAATTTACTTCGTAAATAGTTGGACAAAAGTTAGAAAAACAAATAAAACTTTGAACTAACAATAGCTGGGCTTGGGTCATTGTTGCTTAAAAAATCTAACAGGTTTATTGGCTAGTGGCTACTCCAATTTCCAGAGTCTGCAGAACACTTTTTTTTTTTGTAGAAAGAATTTTGATTTTAGAATGGAAAATTACATGTTTGAACACAATAAGAATGTACTTCGTGACAAGGAATATCTAGAGAGAAAACACAAAAAACTTATTAAAGTGTTTTTACAAAAATTAATTTCTAATATATAAAAATAGTCATCATGTTATCAATTTTCACGTGCAAGGACCAACCAAAAATGATGATTTGCTAAAGGACCAACCAAAAGTGTTCTTTGTTCAAACTTGGCTGATGAAGCCTTCACAAATCAGTCATCTTATCATGACATGAACCAAATTGGAGCTAAAAACCAACAAATAACTGTCAAGTTTATTAGTGAATTAATTAATTGCTATTTGGAAAATAGAAGGTTGTTAATTAATTTTGGTTCATACTAACTATTACTACAAACATGAAACACTAAGAATATATTGCTCAAGCTTTTAAACTATACATAGGTATGCCACTACTATAGCTATGTAACAACTTTCATGGTTGAAAGAACTTGTTACCACACTTGCATTTCCATGACAGAAGATAATAGCCTTCATCTTTTTCAGATTCTATTATTGCCTTGTGAATGTGACCAACTTTATGATGAGGTGAAATAACTAAAACAGCCATGCAAGGTCTACAATTCAAGCATTTGTTAACACACCTTGGAGGCCTTGATCCCAATACTAATTTCTTTTGATTCATCAAACCCTTGTTTCCATGATCTTTGTTCAAATTTTGTGACCCTTCTGTTCAATGAAAAGTAATCAACAAGAAGAAAAAAAATGAGTTAGACCAAGATATATAAATTGTAAGCATAGCATAATTAGAATACTCAAGAGAATGTTCTGTTGAGAAATAAAATAACATAAAAAATATTTGGACAATATATATAGTACCTATATTAGAAGCAAATAAGGTAAGAAAAAGTATGAGAATCAGATAAATTGAAGTTTTTAGTCTACTGTGGTGTATTTTTGGTGAATCCATCAGTGAAAAAAAGTGAAAGAAATAGAAAGAAATAAGGTGTTTTAGGAGTAACAGAAAGCAAAGAATGGCTATGTGTAATAGTAATAGGTATGACAAGAGATTTGCTTTTGATCATTGATACAATACAATGAGTCTCAACAATTTTTAAGGAAACCAAATACTAATATGGTGTTTTTTTATATTAATTTTTTTGAAGAGAAACAGAAACTAGATGAGCTCAGAGAGTTGAAGTTTTCAGGGGTGAATGACTGAAGTCACCACAGTTTCTTTTGCTGGGTGAATTGACTACCCTATGCTGCTAACTTTTGAAATTATTGAAAGTACTTACACCATCTTTCTTTTGTCATCATACAAGTAGTGGCTATGAGTTTTTGGTCATTTCCTTTTGGCTCTCTCTGCACCACTCAATAATAGTATTAATACTACTAACTAGCTAGTACTACTACTACTACTACTATTAAATACTACCTGTATACAGTGTTCATTTGCCTCAAGCACGGACACTCTTCGGATCAGGTGTGTCCTAGTTTCAGGCACATATCGTGTCTGACACTGACACTTACTATTACATTGAGTTATATCATTTTCTCAAATTCTTATTCGTGTCGACATGTTTGTGTCGTGTCTTGTGTTTGTGAGTGTATCCGTGCTCCGTATATCTACATTACTATTATTACAAACAAACAAATTCAGGTCATTTCAATCAATATTAATTTTGCTTCCCAAATGTGTCACTTTATTCAATAAACTATACCAATTTGGCTTCATATACAGAATAGTTGTTACTGTTCTTATGATTTTGGTATTTCATTTTGCTAATGGACAAAACTTCCATTATCCATTATTTTGAATTTGATTCTTCTGGTAAGTTATTTCCAATCAAACTTTTCTAGGAACATGCTCAGCTCTTTCAAGGAAAAAATATAATTGATCTACTCACAATTTCAGAACACATGTCAGAATCAAAGTAAACTTAATGCTATAGATTTTTTGTCACTATAATTAAAGGTTAATGATGGATTATTATGTCTGTTTCATATTCTACATCTATATAATTGTTTTAATTAATATTTCTAAGTTGTTTCATAACTTGATATTTTTAAAAAATTTATAGGCTTATCTTGTATTATTGCACAGCTTTAATTTGTGTGAATAATATTGTAGTGTAAGTTAGGTGAAAACATGCACAGCTTTGGCAGACAAATATAATATAATTAATAAGGAATTGGACAAGTGATGTCGTTTCAATGTTTTTTTGTGTACTATACATAATCATGTCAAGATTACTCCAAACTAGAGAAGACATCACTCCACAAAATCTGCTGAATGCTGATCAATTTTGTTAGTTATAGAAATCACTGATAACTTAAGTTATTGACATTTGACACTGCTTTTGTAAATCAAACATCTCCACCATTTTTTATTTTATTTTATTTAGCTGATTATTGAAAAGTACATATCCCTTAAATATAGTACTAATTAACAATTAGAAACATATTGTTCCTGATTAAGTCAACCAATGCATCAAAACTAAGTTTAATAATGGTTTGACTTCTGTTTTTTGATGTTCCTTTATATGATTATCAGATTATCCTAATTATTAGAATATATATAGTTATATTATATACCCTCTAAGTTATCATTTTCACTTATGTTTTTATGAGTTGTTTATACTTTATACACATATTCAAATCACATAAGATAGCATTCTATTATCTATTATATAAGACACATGTTATCAATACACTCTTTTAATTAATACTCTTACACACCTTCATACACAAGTCAGAGCATAGATCCAAGCCTCTCATTCAAGGGGAAATAGGGAATGCATCTTATCATAGTAATACTCTTCTGGATTACTGTTTATGGACATGTTTTAAATTGCGAATAGCATCACGTGATGTGGCTGCAATATTTGGTTGTCGTGGTATCCCCATTCATAGTATTGTTTAAAATCGTAGAAATAGCAGCATTGCAATGCCCCACCAGCCATAGTGGGGGAAACAACAAAATCGGGCCGCAACTAGCTGCATTAGACTGTATTGTGCTAATTCAATTTCTTTCTTACATTTGTTTGTAAGTCATTACACGATTGAGGAGAAACTACAAAGTGAAGCTTCACGTTGGATGTGCGTTTATAGTGTGAATTGGTAATGGGATTGATAAGAGAATTTAGAGGGAAATTATGATATCTGATTTTTTTAACATGAGTAAAGAATTATAATATTTCTGCAAAAAAAAAAACAATAAATTCACGTCGAAACCACTGTAATATGCATGTAATAACTGCAACCGCGGTAAATGTAACAGCAATTAGATTTGCAAACTGCAATTTAAAACCATGTTATTGCACATCATAACATATAAAGTATGTATGTCAAATCTTTTCATTGATCAAATTTGTTACTAATTACTGATATTCCTTAAAGAATATGTTCCTAATCATGATAGCCCAATCTTTATTACTAGATTCCATTACAATTATCACCTTGTAATGTAAAAAAAAAAAACTTGTCAGCTGTCAGTATTGAACCACATGTCAAAAAGCAATGGTTAATTGAAATGGTAGCTCTGGTATGGTACAAGCAGCATCACTAGTTCAACTTCAATGCATTGTTGCAGAGTAGTTGTTATGATCTGAAAAGTCCAATGTGAGAGCATCAGGTCCCACTTTTTGCTTGCTTAAGCAGGACAAAATGGTCACTGGAGGAAAAGATATCATGAACAGTACTACTATAACAACTCTTCTACAATAACAATATATATACTAATATATCCTTTTTTCAACAGACAGATTTTCTCACAGAAGAATCACTTGCATATCTTGCTATAATAGATCTTTACAGCAAAAAAGTAAAAGTGTTGTACAATGATTTTGTTATGGTATTTTGCACTCCTTGATTAAGCATTTTCTCTATACTTGCATTATTACCTTTGTACCTTTGTCCTTTCATTTTTGTAAACTTTAAACCAAACTTCCTTTGAATTTAATATCTATGTGGATTGTGGAGTGAAGTCGCCGCACCTAGTCGGCCACAATTCGACTGTCATCAGATCAAACGGTCTAGATTTTTAATTTGGTAGTTTAGATTAAAAATAATTGCATATCAACATTGAAATATAGATCGTCTGATCTTGATTGAACGGTCTACATGTGACTGATTGTATGTAGTTATACTAATGCACGCGATCCGAATCCGAGGAGAATGGGCAACTAGACCAAGTTCCAACACTGACATGAGCATCTATGACTATGGACACAATGAACATGGATGGGGAAGTGATGAATGATAATGACTTTCTCATCATTGAAAAAGTGGCTGTGACGTGGGGTAGGGAAAGGTCAATGCTCATGTTCTCATACTAGTACTATTATTCATGAATGAAGGTGAGTTCATTCATTCATCTCATTTCAACACCATGAGGCATGAGATTTTGAAGAAAATAGATATGACAAATTGTTTCCATTACAATTAATTATTATATTTTATGAATAAAAGGGAGCTTAGGCCAACTAAATCAATCAATAATCTTTGACATTGAAAACCTCAATTAATTTTGATGTCATGGTACAACAAAATCACAAAGTAATCTTTCACATTAATCAATTTAGTCCTCTAGTTAGTTCAATCAATTCTAATGTATCTATATCATAGATAATAGAGATCAAAAGAAGTCTAAGTGAGTTCTGATGAACATTTACTAAATATTGTGTCAATTGAGCATTTCTCACTTTATTAGATAACAGATAGATTGAATTCAAGGACTAATTCATCGACTAAATTGTCATTTCATAAATTTAGAAGACCAAAATGGTAATTCACTCAATAAATTGTATTTTTTACCTCAAAAGAAATATAGATTTTAGCAGAACCATTGTGGAATACAACAAAGTCACAAAAATATATCAATTTAGCAATGTATAATCTAAACTAGTTTTCTCCAACCCTTGATCATATCAATTACATGGTTTCCCTTTTTTAGTTTACAAAGTAACAAGGTAGGTACTAGTAACTACCTTCAGTGCATTCAAAAATTATATCATTCCATCGTAGGAAACAGAAAAAACAATAATACAAGTGCAACAGCAAATTGTATCGTCGTTATAGAATAAACAAAGTAGTCTGCACGGTACAATTCATAAGAAAGAAAAAATGTGGTTAGGAGGAGAGACCTCACTATAGATGACTAGTCAGATTTTCCAATGGAGATTAGTCATTAATAAAAGTCCATAGATATTTCGCACCAATAATATGGTTACCGAAAAAAAGAGTACAGTTCATAAGCAAGAGAAACCTACAAAAACAAGGACTTGATTGTGGCAGGGCCAAAATCAAGCCCTTGAACATGAGATTACCAAGCCTTACTAAAATTGAACTACAAAATCACACTGAGAAAACATATACAAAATAAGCTAATCATTTATTCAGAATTTAGGCATTTTAACACGCTCGATAGTTGATTGTTATTAACAAAAACTAAAATGACAAAAGACGTGAAAGAAACCTAAAACATACAGACAAGAACATTCCAGCAATATACAAGGTAAAACCTAAGCAATGTGCTATCTAGAGTAGATACCATCAACCAAGACTCGGTAGCTGTGTTCTCATGGACTATAGCCAAAAGGGGTTGTAATAAACAAGCATTCCTGTATTTAAAAATGCTTGCAAAAAAGGGCTAGTAAAGGAACAGACCAAAGATCCCTAGAAAACAACCGACTCCACAAACCGAACCACAAATCCACCCTTGATAGTCATATCAGCCATAAAAAAAGTATGCTGAATGTTACCACCTGTTGCTTCGTGTTATTATAATCAAAGTAATCTATATCCTTTCCTTCCTTAGCAGTTCTATGGTGATTAGGCCAGGATATCGCATCTCCATAAATTCCCCACAAGCAACTGTATTGTGTTGTTGCCAAATGCATTGCAGTTTTGAATATTCAATCCCAACAATGTCTGGCCTAATCTCATCAGGAAAGGCACGCACTTATCCGAAACATCAGAACAGCCGGACATCGAAAGCACTCTCAAACTAAGCTGTTCAGCATTAGAGAGAGCGGCTATACCAGCATCGGTGATTGCAGACTTTGAAACATCAAGATCATCCAGCAGTAGGCAGTTGTCCACAATTGCAACCAGGCTTGTATCAGTAACATTCCGGCATCCATCGAGATTTAGTACTTCGAGAGTTTCGCCGTGTAGTCTGGCCAAGGTGGAAATTATGTTATCTGTCAATTTGCAGCAACCTTTAAGGTTCACGTTGACAAGTCCAGCCTCACAATTCTCCAAAAGAGGAAGAAGTCCTGCGTCTGTTATGCCGCAAAGTCCGGTCAGATCAACACGCTGAAGTTGTGGACACAATTTCCCGATCATGGCCAAGCTAGCACTGCCGAAACCGGGGCAGTTTTGAATGGTTATAGATCGAAGAGACTCACAAGGAGAAAGCATAGATACGTCAACATCAATATCTGTAACTCCCGCACACTTCACAAGTGTAAGTGATTTCAACTTCGTTTTGAAGCTCGAAAGAGCACCGATAATCCCATATTGGGTGAACCTGTTACACTCCTCCAACTGCAAGTTATCAAGAGATCCTGCTGCTTTGGCAAATGCTACCAATCCACTGTCGGATACAAAGCAGCACCTGCGAAGGAACATCTGCTTCAGATTGGGGCAACCTTTTCCCATGGCTTCGATGCTCGCATCGGTTACCCCTAGGCAGGAAGTAATAGTAAGTGACACCAGATTCTGCAGACCTTGAGCAACACCCATAGCCCAAAACCCTCTTTCATTTACATTTGGTAGACGACTGAGAACCAGATTTGTTATCGCCTTTCCATAATGGCCAATAACAGCCAGAGAAAAATCAGTAATATTCAAAAGCTGAAGCTTTACCCTTGACAAGTCGGAAGCCGATGATAACAAACTAGCTACACCATGATCCCCAACAAGAGGACAATCCCTGATAGAGATTGACTGCAACTTAGGACATAACCTCGCAACAGCTTGCAAGCCCTCATTTCCAATTTTAGAGCATGATTCAATGCTTAAGGTGGTCAAGTTAGGGCAACCTTCAGCTATTGCAATCAAACCCTTGTTGGTGATCAAGCGAGAATGGGACAAGTCAAGCTTCTCCAACATATGACAGCCTTTTGCAATCTCAGACAGACCCTTATCACCAACGGAAGGCACATTCCACAAAGAAAGTGACCTGAGAGAAGGGCAACCATGAGCAATGGCTGAGAGACCACGGTTTGTAACACCTCGTTCTGAGTTGCTTCCTCTGATAGATAGATTTCCAAGTCCACCGCGGCAACCAGTCCCAACAGCTATAGCAGCAAGCCTTACATCGGTAGCTTTCTTCCCTTCCAAACGCCTTGTAAGGTAGCCATCACCTTCAACATCTTCACTCTCATCAGAACAGGTTGTTTCTGCATCAGATACAACTTCGTCTTTGCATATGCCGCTCACAAGCGTAAGCCACCTTTTCGATACACAAGCACACGAGCTTCTCTCTTTGCCACTCTGGACCCTTCTGAATATCTCAAACAGACATTCATCCGGAAGATTCTCAATATTACGCTTATAATCTTGCTCATGCTCAAAAGCTCCAACGATAAACGGGGAACTGATTCGAGCTCGCTTCCTAGGAGCACTGTGCACATCAGCATTGGAATTGATATTGTACAACTTACCCCCACCCATAGAACCCCCAAGATACAATTCATCATCACCTGAAAAATTCATTCACAAAATCTAAATCAGCCACACACAACAAAATCCACTATCTATCCTATATATCACACACAACACAATATCCATCACTTGCATTTTTTGCACATGCATGTTCATTTCATTCCACCAAAGATGTCAAAAAGGATTCTTTTTTACAAACAAAAATCTTCCTTGTTTACAAAGGCATCACAATTAGTACTAGATCCAATCTTCTTCATTTTTCTTACTCTTACTAAGGATCCTTATTCTAACTAAGCATACCACAAGATATACAAACAACCATAGAAAAGTAAGAAACTTTTTTGTGTATTATGCTATGTTATAATCCTATAATCCATTAAAACCACAAACTTGAAAATCTATGAATTGAAGAATCAATCAACAAGAAACACAAAACAGGAGTGAAATGAAACATTAAAGGAAACAAAAATTGAAAGAGTAAAAGCAATGAAGCAAACTTACCATTGTTACTAGAACGTCGAGGCATGAGTACAAGCAAGAGAATTCACCAAATACAAGTTCAAAATCACAAAGAGAAAAGTGAAACTTTTGAACCATACACAGTAACACAGAGAAGTATATAAAGATGAAAAGGGTCAACAGCATTTGATCTCAGAAACCCCTTAAGGAGCAAAAAAGGAAGAAGCTTTAGTTCAATACAGAGTTTATGTATTTTGGGTTTGTATGTTTTGTTCAATGTAAATTGAAAATGTTGTCGTGAAACAAAACAAAGAGGTTTTATATATATATATGGGAAATAGGAAAAAAAATGTGACATTCACAGAGAAAGAAAAAAACACAGAATAGGTGCAATGCTACACTGCAAGATTTCTGAATGCAATGAATCAAACCTTAAAACCGGTTTTCCAACCAAACCAACCACCACCTCAGCAAATTTTTTGAATACCACTTTTCACAAAAACCAAAACCAGTACACGTAACATTTATTTTTCTCTCTCTAAATTTTCTTTTTTTGTATGTTATTTATTTTTTTAGTTTTTTTTGTATACATTTATTTATTTTTATTAGCGTCTGTGATCTAGACACATAAAATAGATTCTTCTATTTTAACCGAATTATTTTAATATGTATTAGTCAAAATAATCGAATTTTTGATGACATGCTTATCAGATCCAAAACTCTTACTAATTTGCCATTTGGATAAATTTTTGGTTGGTTTCTTTTTATGTCTTTGTTATTATTAAATTGGTTTAATTATTTTTCACAAAAAAAAAAAAATTGGTTTAATTATTGGTTTAATTTTTCATTAAAAAAATATTCTTTTTTCCTTTTATGTTGTTGGGCTGTTGAGGAGGTTGAAATGTTGAATTGTCTTGCCTTACAAGGAGGTTAACCCAATTGTGCACATGATATTGACTGGTACATGAACATGGTGCAAGAAACCATTAATTCATCAAATTGTACATTGGTTTTGATGGACTGTACTTTAATTTTTTTTACCATAAAAATGTGAAATTACTGTGGTACTGTTGTGGTCAAATTCTAGTTTTAGATGAAATATCATTTATACTAATTAGTTCATTTAATCTAGGTGAATGTTATTGATAAAAATATGAAATGTTCAATAATATTAGTTGTCAAATTTTGATTTTGATTCTAGTTTTAGATGAGATATATTTGTAATTTTTATTTTTTTTTGGTACAAAATATCATTTGTAATTAAATCACTAAAAAAAATAGTTTTGTAGACAAAGAGTATGGATAAACTTCACTTGTGAATTACGACTCATCCACGTACTTTCAATTCTCTTTAATTAGTAAGATAGATTAACATTTTACAAATTAGTTGCTCATAGTGAGCCTATGAATAAGAATACAAGAATCTTTTTTTTGTAGTTTAATGACTAAAATTTAACTTTTAAAGATAAATAAGTGAATGTATTAAATTTTGAACTCAGATCCTACATATTACGTATATACAATATTTCTATAACTAAATTAAATTCATAAGAATCACGAGAATTTCAGTAATCTCAAACCCCCCTCCACATTTCACTATAAAAACATTAAATTTGCATTGTCAAGTTTATGCAATTTTTTTGGCTAAATTGTCAAGTTTATGTATAAAATCTAAGTTACTTCCAAATTTAGCCTCACAACTAATGTAATTGTCGGATAGATAAGATATCTCTATTTGTCATTATATCCATTTTTTATTACTAAAGTTTTTAATTAATTTGAGTTATAAAAGAAATTTAGACTCATTTAATAATGTCACACTTTTGTACTCTAAAAAAATACTGTCACACTTTTGCATTTATATTTCTAAAATTATAGAGTAATGCAGGAAATAAAAATAAAAAGAGTAATGGAGGAAATAAAAAGACTAGTAAATAGAAAGAATTCCAACTCATTCTATACAAAACAATATCATTGATATTTGATGGTTTTTAGTTACTTTTTTATTTAAGGAAAATGCTAAGAAGTTCTCCGTGTACTATTTCGAAATGCATGCATTTAATGTTTTGAAAATGTAAAAGTTGTCTCTCCAATATTAAATGGTTCTCTTTATTTTCTTTTGTAGTATATTTAACACGTGCTTCGGAGACACTATTTAGCATGACTCTTTATTTAAATAAGTGATTTCCCCATATTTTTAGATGTTTGAGTTTTCTTCTTCGTAATTTCTTTGTGTATTGTGAAGTTGTTTGGTTTGATTTCTCGTCTTTGTACGATATTTGTTTCAATTTCCTGTCTTTGTATAGTAGTGATTGTTTGTTCAAATTTGCAAATTTGTTTCGACCCGAATTCAAGGAAGATTCAATGACTTTAGAGTCTTTAACGTTGCAGATCCGGAACCATGACTATTTCAGATATTTGAATTTTTTCATATATCATTTGTAGGCTTTGTAGTTAAGCCGTATTATGCTATTAACTTAGATGATGCGAGCTTGCTCGCAGATTCATCCTTTTTAGTTTTTAGCAAAATTAAATATGTTATGATTTCGATTGATGTGCTTTATAATTTTGAATGAATGAATATCATTATTTTTTAGTAAAAAAAATGATATCATTAATATTCATATATTTACACTACAACATTTTTTTTTTTTACAATGCATCAATCAATTATTTTTCTAATAATCACATTATTACTTTTTTGTAAGGCTAATTTATTACATTTTTAATCTCATATGTTAATTACTATATCTACTCACAAAATTATTCTTTTTATTTTGAAATTAATTTTTTTGGTCTCTCAATCATCACATCTATTGTAATTTTGGTCCAACCGTTATTTTTTACCCTTAAAAATGTAATTTTAGTCTCTTAATTATCACCATTTATAGTTTATAGTACAGAAAATTACCTTGGTCAAAAAAATAAAGTACAGAAAATTACCTTCTTAGGCTAATTTACATTTTTGGACAAATAGTAAGCGTTGGACCAAAATTACGATAAATGTGATCTTATCTTTAAAGACATTAAAATAAAAATAAAAATAAATAATGTTATCAAACCACCACTAACCCCAAAAAGCAAGTACCAAAATTTCAACATGAAAGCTAGCATCAAATTTGTACTCCTATCTAGAGTTGATGCTTTCCACTGGTATCCCTCACTCAACTACAAAAATTTATCTCTACTAGGTTTTTTATAGTATAATTCAATCGATAATTATAAGAAAAATTATTTTAAAAAATGGAATTTGAATCATAAATTTTCCACTTCACAATATTTGAGTTTAACCATTAGACTACTCAGAATTTTTTTATATATTTACCTATTAAGTTTTTGAATGAAACTTTATTATCATCATGCATTCATGCAACAACATGACCACTATGCAATAATTGTCAAGGTACACTAGAACATTTTTTATTACCATGCATGCATCAAGTAATGACTATGTATGTTGCAAACAACAACTTACTTGATAATTTTTATTTTTATTTTGATAAGCATGCTACATGATAATTGATTGATAGCGGAGAAACTAAATTATTAAAAAATATTACAAGCCTCGACAAAACAAAATAAAAATATTACAAGCTTCCTATTAAAATAAAATAAAATTTTATAAGCTAGTAAAGAAAAATTATAAACTCGTAAGAGAAAAGTATAAACTTATAAGCTCAAAATTTTGTTGCTGATTCAAAAAAAAACCCTCAATAATTTGTCATGTAAAAGAGAGATTAAATGGATAGATAAACATTAAACGCATTAGTATTATTCAAATTTATTATTCAAATTTGTGATGCAATATAAAGTCAGCTATTTAGACTTGGTAGTGTATACATTCCGTGGAGGGAGCTAAGTGAGAATGAAATTTGATCCTTTCGTGAGTCTGCTGGGAAATGGTGAGACAATTTGCTAAGTGTTTTCTGTTGACTTAGAAAAATAAAAAATATCACAAAGCTAAGTGTGACACATAACATATTATTCAAATTGGTAAATGCATGTACGAAATCAACTTTGATGGTACTCAGTACTCACCTCTTTTTGGACAAGTTTGTTCATTGAATTTGTTTATCAGCCGTAACATGGAAAATTATATATGTAGGGTCCATTAAATTGTACTAATGAAAGTGATGACTAATAGAGACTTGTTTAAAAGGATTTAAAATACAAGTAATTAGTGTATAACATTCTGAGACGAAAAGAATATCAAACTTTGGGTTAAAATCAATGGACCTCTTTTGTTTTATGCCTTTTATCTTTGCCTTTAACGTTCCGATTTTGACATTTATATTCTACCTATGTGCCACTTTAACATTAGCTGGTTGATGGTTAGCTCAATTATACATTTTTAAAATTTAATTAATAATTTGGTTGTACACTTGCACTAGTACTAGGGGAATGATGATGCAATTCAAGATTAACTTTACGGTTGGCCATGCAAAACATGTGACATAACTATGACATTAGTTAAGAAATCAAAATAAAAATTTAACATACGTATCAGAAACGATATAATGAATTAATTTTTTTACAAAAATGACATACAACTTTTTGACACCACAGTGTATATGAAATCATTTTGACATGATTAAAATCACATATAGTATTTGTCCATTTTTTTAAAAATATTTTAGAAATCACTTATAAAATATAATTTCTTTTTGTAGAGACCGGATATCTACCACCGAACGCAGTGACTCATAAAATGTAGTTGCTAGCTATACGATATTTTCAACATTACCGTCTAGATTAAAATTGGTGCATGAACTATGATTTATAATTTAATATCTGACTTAGTCAAAAAATCATTTATTCTCTTATTTTACTTAAAAAATATATCAATAATAATTTCCTTAGATATGTCTTTGACTTAATCTGTGAATCTAAATATTAAATTTCTAAGAACATTGTTATAAAAATAACCAAAAGAAAATTCATCCTAGCTTGAATAGTAAAACATACATAAATTCATAGAATCACAAACAAACAAAAAATAAAGAATATTATTTTTAAATATCCAAGCTAAAATCGATCTAAAGCCGGAAAGAACAAAAATATTTAATTATAAAACCAAATACAAAAATAAATTAAAGATAGTAGTAGCTAGGTTATAAGTTTGTATAAATTAAATCCATATTCTATTATTATCTCTTTTTGGATTTGAACAAGTTATACAAAATGGTAGATCCGACCTAGCTATCTATATAAAGTATTGGTTAGCTCAAATGTATAATCAAGATAGTAGGTTTAAGTTTGTATAAATCAAGTGTCAAAACAAAGTTTGCCAATACTTTGCATAAATAAATCAAATAATAAATGTGTAACACGCAGAGGTTCCACCGAGGGGATGATGAATTGATGATCATATATATGATACATTGCATTAGTTAGTGCTTATGGTATATATTTAAATTCGTATCACAAACATTACGCAACTAGGTTGATGACATGAACTACTTTTCTTTTTGGGAAAATGATTTATTCATGTGAGACTCTTTAATTTGAAGCTGCAAATGTTTCTTACCTAAAAAAAAAAACGTGAGGGAAAGCATATAAAAAGCAAACTGAAAAGTAAAAACAACTTTTAAATCATTCTTCATTTTAAATTAATTAAATTAAAAAAAATATAATTATTTTCCTTCATATTTTTAGTTTTGATCATAGCTCGACAGGGAGGTCTCTTGTCCTACGTATCTCAAACAAATTAAAATATTAGAGCTATGTAATTCTCTTAATAAAAATCTGGTGAAAAAGTGAATTTTGTAAAATGAAACAGATCAATGTCCTCTCTATCTATTATTAACTTTATGATGAAGTAAGAAGTTCTCATGTGCTCTTGTATCCTTAGTGCTACCGCTTGGATGTGACTTAGTCTATCCTCATTTAATACGATATTGGGTTTTTCGCTCGATGGGACATGTCAAGTCTAAATTGAACAGCCGCCTAATACAATTGTATATTGTCTTAAATAAGTTTTTCATTCTTATAAATATTGAGTTTTTTTTAATTTTAGTTACTAAATAAATAAAAAATGTTTGTGTTCCTGTAAAAGAAAGTTAGCATAGCATGCACTTTAAAACTGTTGATCTGCTAAAAAATAAGGGACTGGACAGAACAATTTTTGTTGTACTGTGTTTGATTTTAAAACTGTTACTGGTGTTGGACAAACTGGGGTCAAAGGACTGGACAAAATCAGATATTCTTGTCCCCCACAGAATCATGGGACAACTTTTTGTCCTCAGCACAACTTATCTAAATCAGCAAAATAACATTTTCTCCATCAAGTATCATACAAGACAAAATTTATTCAATACCGTAAATATTTGTCCTGTGCTGTTCTACCTTGTATCGTGTTGTACTATTCTGTCCAGTACTTTTATTTTGCAGATCAAACACACGTTTATATTGGTACAAACGATTTTATAGTTTTTATTAAATGAACTTGGTTATTGAATTTAAGTAGTTAATTAAGTTTCGGATTCTCGGACAATTTTAGTTCAATTTTTGAATGAAATAAATTTTTTGTCAGGCCTTATTTATTTTGTGGCCGAATCTTTTTATATGCAGGATACTTGACCACAAATCTAAGACACGTATTACTTTGATCAGTTTATTGTTAATTATATGGATATCTTAGTATTTTATTGAGTTAAAATCCAAATATTCCAATATATATGTTCCTAAAAAAATATTTCTGAAATATATTGTGACCAAAAATATTATGATGAGGACACAAAACTAACCACCGCTAAAATAATGAAATACACGTGGTGCCATTGTGGTACCGACTTGTCACTTGTAATCTTCAAAAAAAGAAGCTTAAAAAAAGCACATAAAAAACTCACTATCTCATAATTTTATATAATAATAAAAAAAAAATTAATTATGCCAATTAGTGTACGAAAATAACACATTTAATTAACCACATTGATTATCTTTAATGTGTATCTGAGCGGAAAAAAAATTAATTTTGTAATATTAATAATATACAGAATTCAAACCATCTGGTAAGTAATTGGAAAGTGACTATTAATGTTAAGGAAATGATAAGATATGTCTTTGAGGCACTTGTTAATATATTAATAAAAGAAATTTAGTATTGAATTTTATCATTTCATAATTTTAAAAGTTAAATATCTCATTAATTTCAAAATAAAATTATTATTTTGAATATCATTAAAATGTATCTTTAAGGCACATGTTAACATGATCATAATTATTATTGTCGTTTATGGATGACTAATTGGACACATCAAATTTTTTTGGTACAAATTTTACTTCTATTTTGCGATGTCTAATTGAGTACAGATCTAGTAGAAGATGTATCTTGATGATGTTTTATTGAGAAAGTAATAGACATAAACTAAGATAGTAAACTTAAGTTATTAATGAACTACACAACAAGATGGATTTTGAGAGAATTTAAATTTAATTTTTAAGTAGAACAATTTTTTTATTAGATTTTAATTACTTATTTCATAGTCGAATACTGAATTACTACTAAAACATTTTTTCATGAACGTGATAGAGTATACATTTGTGAACTTATTAGTGAAATTTATGTTTGGGGAGTCTGGGGGAGCGTCGGAAGAAACAACATGTATGTCAATACTATAAGAGAGGGAGACGTCACACCTCCACTCAAAACTTTAAAGCATTATCGGTCATTTCTCTTATAAATTCAACATTCTTTCTATTCATAGTCGATATAGAACTTAACCGCTCACACTTAAAATTCAAGTATCCAACAATTTAAACATCATTATAGTGCACTTTCTATGGTCTATACATGTAGTTTAAATCTAGAAGTAAGTTTAACTTTATATAATCTCAAAAGACATAATTCAATTTGTTTCCATGGTCTATGAAGTGCCATACATTTCACCAATATTGTGCATGATTGGTTTTTCTTAAATCAATGGACAACAAATATCTTTCTGATCAGAAATGGGGATAAGAAGTCTGTATACATAGTTAGTTAGGGTGGACAACATGAACCATGGAGGTCATATCATATCAATATATGTATGGCATAACTCCCAAATGACATTGTCTTAGTGGATAAAAGGAAATCAATTTGAAGAAAGACTAGAAACATTGGACCTCCCACATTGAACCCACTTGCCACGTTCCCACTTGCCACAAGTTCTATTCTCTTTGATTTTAAATTTTTAATCAATTATTAGATTTGGTAAAACAATTCAAGATAAATAAAGAAGATTGTGTTATGAGAATAAATTGGATTCTCACAGCAGGACGAATCAATGTTGAAATTCTAAGCTTATGAAAAAAAAGTTTAATTTCAGCTAAAAAGAATTTATGAAAAGCTAAAAAATAGTCACGATAAAGATACTCGAGAGCTCATGCACAACCCGTAATTAGACGTATTTAATTCTTCAACAATTTTTTGATGGTATTGTTCAATTTCAGCCTTTAATTTTCATCAAATGTTAGTAGTTAACATCAAAATATAATTGATGAACTATCTAGAGTTAGAGTTTGATCTCTAACGAGAGCAATTTATCATTCTGATTTACTAAAAAAAGATAAATCCCAATGCATATAGAAGTATATATAAAAAATATAATAGTTAAGTACTACTCCCTCCGTACCAAAATATATGTCGTTTTGAGAAAAAAAGTTGTACCATAATATATGTCGTTTTACGTTACCAATGAAGCATTTAATGCTCTTTTTCCTCCTATACCCTTAATTAATTATTTCTCTTTCTTCTTTCAATTCTATAATTTATCTCTCACATACCATTAATGAAGGATAATCTTGTAAACTAACCCATAATTTACTTTTTCCATACAACAATGATTATATTTCTTAATTTGTGTGATATGGTCAAAACGATATATATTTTGGTACGGAGGTAGTATTTTACAATTAAATTTTAGAGATGCCAACCTCCTTTCTTTTACACGGGCTTTGTAAATTTGGGGTGCGTAACCCTTTTTAGAATGTTTGTCCAACGGTCACGTTTGGTCTATGTACAATTATGAGTATAAATAAATATATAATAGTAGTATCATTTTTTACAATAACAAATCCTTTTTTTTATATTTTGTTTTTTTACGATAGAATCTGCTATTGAGATTTATGTAGTTGATATATGATCAACTAGTATACCAACTTGTACATATAATTGCTATGCAACTAGGAAACGACGCTAGACCCTCAATCATACATGTCATTGGCTTTGTTATGTGAATCCAGAGTATCCCTTGATTATGGAAATGAGTGATAAGTTTTGAGATACCAATTCTCCATATTCATTGCAATTAATGTTGATTTGAAGTATCTATCGATCTTTTTTAATTAAATTTTTCACAAGGCTCGAATCCAATATTTTATTTAAGAGATCTGATTTGAATAAATGTAAAATTATTGATATTTGCTTTTATTTTATTTTAACATCTTATAATTAAAAAAATCACTACGGCAGTATAATCATTAGTCACCATATTTATATTTAAATCTTTAGCCCTCATGATAACTATATTTTTTTAACAATTATTACTCTCTCCGTACTAAAATATAAGTCATTTTGACCATATCACACAAATTAAAAAACGTAATCATTGTTGTATGGAAAGGAGAAATTATGAGTTAGTTTACAAAATTGTCCTTCATTAATGGTATGGAAAAGATAAATTGTAGAAGTAAAAGAAGAGAGAGTAATAAATAGTTAAGAGTATAATAAGAAAATTAATATTTAATGCTGCATTGGTATAATAAAGTGACTTATATTTTGGTACAAATTTTTTTCTCAAAACGACTTATATTTTGGTACGGAGGGAGTACTGTATAATTAAGTGATGGCAGGCATGGCAATTTTATATATTAATGCATGTCGAAATCAAAATCCTGTTATTGGGATTAGTTTCTCATTTGGTGTCATATCCTTCTCTAACACGAATTTATTTGTTTTGAGTTTTGCTGACATAGGATAACATTAGCTTAACTTTCTTGCACGGGTTTAGCTTTTAGCTAGGCAAGATCCATTGCTCCTTGCTTATATAAAAAAATATATATATTTTCCATTGTTTCTAGTTAGTATATGGCAATTATCTTTAGCAATAGAAATAAAAGTCACGTTAAGAAGTGTTTTGAGATACTAAGTAAGTATTAATTAAAAAAAGAAAAAAATTGTAATTTTGCATGAGAAACAATAATTTTAAATTAAAAAATTGAATTTACTATTTTTCAATGCAATAATTTAAGGACATTCTTTAACGTTTTCTTACAAATAATACTATAAAGAGAATAGTAATATGCAATAATATAATCACTCACAAGTATTTAAAAATGATAAGAAAAAAAAGCTTGGTCGAATTGTGACCTTACAAAATAATCTTGGGTTTTATCAAGATTCATTTGGTGAACTTGATTTCTTGGATTACGTTACAAGCTAAAAATCGTATAGTTACGAAAGCAAATTATAATTATTATTTTAATTATATCCATGAAAGCAAAACTATCTTAGAGAATTGTGATCGCTATTTGCAAGAGATATACAACTAGTTGTAGATTCTCTTTGGGCATATATTTTGTCACGTCTCTCACAAATATTGAGGAATAGTCTAAAGATACATTCCTAACATGAAATGCATGTAAACGGGGCTTATACTATATATAACTTGCACGGAACATGCCTGGAAATTGAATGGTCCCATGATATGCAAATTCTAAATTTCTTATATGAGAAATATGCAATTGTTCAATCAATGTGTAGAATAATCAAATCTGAGTCATCATCAAATTAATTAGCTTTACAAAACTTTCTTGAATATGTAGATTTTTTTCTTAATTTAGCTCATCTATACACTTATCCAATTCAGTTATATAATTTTTTTTTTGTATAACTAATTATATCAATTTTCTCATTTGATCGTCCGTTTAAATTGATTATTGTGATTGCATATCTCTATAAATAATGAATAGCGTATACTTTTGATGATTGTCAAACCTAAGATAAGTATGTTCCATCTTTATAAGAGCATGTCTTAAAATGACTGAAGCAACTTTAATTATTGAATGATTCAATAGAATGTTTGAATTGATTTATCAAGGATATAAAAATATATGATGTGAATTAATTTAGAGGTGCGAAATAATACTTACAAATTGATTCATAGAAATTCGATGAATCAATACAATGAATTGATTCGTAGAATTCAAATGGTTACCAAACCCATCTTAAAAAGTAGTAGCTAGACATTATAATCATGATCATCTATTTGTTTAATTAAAGACAATTTCTTAATTTGCTTCCGATAGTATACTTTATTTGAAAATATATTATTAAAAGTAAACTTATTTTGACGGATCTTATTATATAAAAAGAATGGGTTGAGAAACCGTCTTATTTAAATGATGGGGTACTACATAAATGTCAAAAAGAAAATATAGTTTGTAAACGAAGTGACAATCACTATTAGAAACTCACATATACAATTGTGAAAATTTCTAGTTCAAACTCAGATAAATGTCCGATCTAACAAAAATTAATAACCCAAAAATCACATATCAAATTTTTTTTTTAAAATATGTTATGAATTGCCAATACTTGGCTAACCTCAAATTATGTCCGGTGGGCTGAGCAATATCTAGCCCAATATATATGGATAATTTGAAAATTTGTCACAAAAAAAGAAAAAAGAAAAAGTTTTATATGAAAATTCAAAAATAATTAAATAATTGCTTCCAACATGTTCAATCAATGACCCAAACAAAGCTAGCAAATTGTTTTCCAAAAAAAATCTAGCAAATTGTTAACCCATACAACATCTTAGTCTAAAATTTGGTTGGCCTGAAAATTTTCAAGTGTAATCAACACTTGCATTCAATTCTTATTAACCGAGAGGTTAAACAATTGAGCCAGTAAACTCATTCCCAAGTCCCAACATAAAAATTTTAAAAAACGAAAAGAAAATACAATGGCAAAATAGTCGACTTTTTACATATAAAACTTTTATATGAAAAAGAGTGATAACATCGTGACACCAAAATTTTCCTGTACAACTGAAATTCTAAACACCTCATACCAAAATGTTTAAAAATCAACTTTTTCCATTAAATAGCAATTTTAATTATGTTCTTGCAAACCATAATCACCCTTACAGGACATAGATAAAAAAAAGTCTAATCCTGTATAGCCGTATGCGCATATTATCAAAAAATTACGCATGCAAGGTTTTTCCAATAAGATAAGTAGTATATATAAACTGAATAAAAAAACAGCTCTTAAGCTTTAACACTATGTAAAACTAAAAACATGTTGATCAAGGATAAAAGAACAGACATCTTATTACAATATTACCTCAGACACCATGGAGAAGACTAGGGAAATGACACAGGGTGTCTGGCAGCAAACAAGAACCTGACTTATGTAAATGCATAATTACATGTAACAGTAACAACTTCTGCATCGAGCAAGGCTGGTTTTAGTTTGAAAACGGTATACATTCATTTACAGGAAGGCAAAAAAACAAAAGGATTGCCTTTAGCGTTTGAAATTACAATGGAAGAACAAACTTGTGTTTGATCTTTTAATCTTCTCAGCAAGACTATAAATTAAAGCCTTTCATGAATTAAACACGGCATATGAAGTGAAAACTAACTTAAAGACAGCTTCAGCATTTTAACTTCTCAAGTCTCAACCATACATTCCTTCAGTTTCCCAAACATCCACCAGGAATTCAACCATTTCCTATTTTTTGAAAATCAAATTGCCAATTAGTAATTCTGCATTCTCATCTCAATTGTCCCAGCGAGGAACTATAAATATACATGATAGACTTACAGATAAAGGTACGGACTTTGGGAAAGGTTCTCTTGTTCCAAGCAAACTTTCATAAGTTGCATTCCGACTACAGTAAACATAAAGACTGATAAGCCATCCACAGGGGAGAAACTCAGAAAGACGGGTAATCACAAATCGTGGAGATGAGCTTGCATAAAGCCATATAAACATAACAGAAAAACTATCAATAAAATATGTTGATTTGAATAACCAAAAGCTATCAAGTGCTTAAAAATATGCCTTGTGCTTTCAATCATGAAGACATTGCAAAGGCAAAAAAGGAAAAAAGGAATAAACAAAACAAAAAGAAAGAGTGTCAAAATATGAGCAAATGATGCAGATTGTGTGTACAGTTTAGTGGTGAATCAGGATGCATCTTGGATATGGTTGAACAACAAGGTTTGTAAATCATGCCATTATTTGTATTAGCATTTACAGTTGGCTAATAGAGTATATAGTTAATTGGGCCAAATGTAAAACAGTTGATGACATACTTTAGTCGGGATTCTTGTTTTTGTTGGCTTTGCTTCTCAGATACGCCACGTCCAACCCACTGAAGCCTGCTTTCATTCCAAAGAAGAAGACCTGCAATGAAGAACAGCATGTATGTCCACAGAAATTAATCTTGACGGTTAACATTTATTTTTCTTTCAAAGCCAAGTAAATCTCACAAATAACAACAATATACAAGTAAACTAAAATAAAATGTTATTAGAATCATGTATCCAAATAATGAACAAAACAAACCAAGTAAGAAATATCATATATGCCATGTGCCAACAGCTCTGTGGAGAAAAATTGTCACATGACTGGGCCTCATGGGACGGGGGTTTGATCCCCCGCTTGTCAAGACTCCCCCTCCCTATCTAGGTCCTAATGGCTTTGTTCTAAACAAAAGGAAAAGCCTCATGTGTTACCCTAAAAATATTGATTACTAGGAAGAAAAACAAAAACAAAAATAGGACTTGCCTTGGTTTACAAATTCAGGATCTGTGCCTGCAGTAGAAGTTCCATTGCTTTGATATAGGATTTGATTTAAAGTACTAACAGATGATATACTTCGTTGAGATTGAATTGTGCTGTTATCAAGATCACAAGGGCTAGAACTCCAGAATCCATCTGATGCGGTTGGCTTTCTCATTGTCTGCCCCTGAATTCTTAGTCCTTTGGCTGGCTCATCGACAGCAATAATTGGTGTAGGTTTCACACAGCATCCAAAACAACCACTGCACTGTTATAAAACAAGTTAAATAACAGCAACACATAGACCATTGTAACGTCTACAACTCTCCACGTCGCCCATTCTGTGATTTACTCTTCCAGAATTGTTTCTTAAATAGGGCTATTATATAAAGCATCATTAGGCATCAACAATAATGAATTCTCTTTCGATATTCACTTTTTCCCATAGGAGAAGCACCGGTTTCTTCTCTATAATAGCAGGTTTTCTGCTTTTGTTGCTATTTAAAAGAATATTTGACTTTTTTTAATCCCAACACCTTAATTTTCTGTTTTTTTGTTTCCTACTTCTAAACCACCAGATAAGTCTCTAATAAACACTAAATCCAGAAAAACAAACAAACTCTAGTAGACGGTAACCGAAAATACTACTAGGGTATAATAAGATACTACTATATAACTAAGAAGTGCTATAAGTAGAAGTTCACTCTTCTACATTAAGTTGTCAACAACACACTGAATAATATAGTCAAATCAGATCCACCAATTTATTCACACAAAAAAGAAAAACTTATCCACAGATTTTTGAAACAATCGTATCAACTATATACGTGCGTCTAATGTTCACAATACCTCCCAATAAAGAAATTCATTTTTCGTCCCTTAAGTGCAGCTTAGTTGGTAGTTGCTACCTGTAACGGACTCTGATTTGCGGGGGTCTAGGTTCAAACCTAGGATTTCCCAGTTCTTCACACTTAAAGTGCGTGAATCTAGCCACTAGCCTACTTAACAAAATAAATGCATTTTATCTTCTTTAAACCCTAATTTAATCATTCACTGATAAGCAAAATAGTTATAATTATTAAACTAAGGAATGTTTATGTTGGTCCATTTCTTATTGATAAAGCATAGTGACTCTCTCCCTCCGGTCAATATTATAAGCAAAAAATACCTTTTTAGTTTAATTGAATAACTCGTGTATTTGGTCTATATAATAGTATCAGCTATTCAATAAACTTAAAAAGCGATTTTTTGCATATTACTAGTGACCTTAGCTTGTATCAATAAAATAAACACAAGAGAACTCCCCCACCTTAGACATGAATTAATACTAGAACCAAAAGCATGAAAAAATTGTAGATAGTGTAGCAAATACTACTTGTTTGGTCAATTTTTATGACAACAAATAGCTTTGCCTTTAAGTAGTTAATAGTAAAAACCTAATATTGGTTATGAAACCCCAATCCTCAAACCCCTCCCTCCCTCCCCCTTTCTGATATAAATAATACAAGTCAAACAATTCAAAGATAATGGCTAAAAATGAGCCCTTAATTGATATTACCTTTAAAGTATTCATTCATTTTTGGCAGAAGAGAAAGCAATTATCCATAAAAGGAAAGGCAATAATTAAATTGAAATGAATTGAATAAAAGAAAGGAAGATGATTGGGAAATAGTGAATACCTAATTAATTATCCTATGGCTATGGCTATGGCTATGGCTATGGTGAGTAAAGTCTATAATAAGAATAATAATAATATGAAATAAGGTGAGTGAGTGACTGACCCCATGCAAGCGAAGAAATCAGTGATCCAAGCGGTAATCATCAGCATCTATTGTTTGTTGTTATTATTCAACACAACCACGTACAAATACAGATTTTTCTTCAAACCAAAGATGATGAATTGAAGATGTTAAGCAGAAGTGAGTTGGGAGAGAATGAATGAAAGACACAGAGAAAGAGAGAGATTGACGACGCGGTTTGTTTAGTTGCTTGCTTGGATATTAACGTGTCTGCTGCTGCACTACTGTCACTATCTGTCGTTTAACCAACGCTCCCTCCCGAGCGAGCTCAACACTTCTTACCCTTGTTTCTTTCTTTTCTCTCCTTTTTTATATTACTATTTATTTTGGTGCCAACTTGCGTACCCCCATAAGATTTGGAGGTATATACCCTCAACCACTATAAAAAGTTTTGATTGATATAATTTTTTATAAAATACACCGTTGGATTGAAAGTTTATATCATATAGATTATTTGTGTAAAATTTCAGACAAATCTAAAATCATTTGATATGTTATTGAAACACACAAAAATTAACGATGTTTAAGATATCACAGAAACTGTTAGCTTTGATGCGTCTCAATAACATATCAAATGATTTTAAATTTGTCTGAAATTTTACACAAATGATCTATATGATATAAACTTTTAATCTAACAGTGTATTTTATAAAAAATTATATCGATTAAATTTTTTTTAAGTGATTGGGAGTATATACCCCAAATCTTGAGGGGGTAGACAAGAAAAAGCTATTTATTTTTATTTTTTCAACTAAGTTTCCACTTTATATTTCCTTTTAAATATAGTATCTACTCTATTTTGACTCTAAATTATATTATAATAATATACTATCTATCTCTCTTATTTTAAATTTTTTGATAGAGAATATTACTATTATTTAGATCAAGAGGGAGGCACACTACATGCATGTTAAAGAGAATCAACAAACAATCTTAGTTAACATTTACGATGGAACTTTGATGATATAATTTATCAATTACTAAATTTCAGACTTAAATTTAAATTACAGCTATTATTTGTGTCATGCATAATGCTTTCTTAATGGAATTTTATTAGAAGTTGAGGTTGGATCAGGATTACCTGCAAATCATCCAATTATCACTATGTTTTACATAGTAATAAATCTAGACTGTTTATTTGAAATTAGACGGTTTATATTATCTTTACACAGTAAAACAATCTCATCAGCAGGGGCGTATGCAGGTACATAGGTACATGGCATTGGGGGCTCAAACCCCCCACCAAATGAAAAAAAATTATTTAATTATTAGTTATATATTTTAGTTAAGCCCCCACCACTAATTTTATAAATTAAGTAGTTCATGATGAGCTATGAAGCTCCGACACGGCTTAAGTGGGGTGTATTGTTGTGTCGGACACCGATATCTGTACGACATTCAGACGACACGTATCCGACACATTTTATATAATTTTTCTAAATTGAAAGTACTCAAACTGTTTCGATAGATTCTTTCTATGATTGATTGAAAGTACTAAGTTTAAATAAACATAAATTATACTTCTCATAAGACTATTTATAAATTGTGCTCACTAATTGCTTTATTTTATTAATATAAAGTATATATAGCTGCGTCCGTGTCTTATTTTTTTTTACATTATCCTGTGTCTGGTGTCCGTGTCGTGTCCTATATCCGTGTCTGGGCTTCATAGATGAGGAGTAATGTATTATTTTAAATTATGTAATTTAATTCATTGTATGCAATAAAATTTACTTATTTATCTTATAAATTATGATTTTTTTACGGCACACTCGAATATATTGGTATAGCTCTGTCACTCGTCACTATAATTATAAATTAGTTAAGAAAAATTCAAACATTGCAAACTGTTGGATTAAATGATATTGAGTTTTATCTTAATAATATCTTGTGCGGGCCGGATAGTTTGTCATCGAAAAAAAATATGCACTATATTTTTACCCCCACCTACAAAAATTTCTAGATACGCCACTGCTCATCAAGTTATTCAAATCAGACAGTTCAAAGCTGTAACTCTGTGTCAGACATTTACAACAAGAAATCCTTTTCTATTTAAGTGAGCTACAACAAAATCAGAGCTAAAAGATGCAATATCACTTTAATGAGATAGTGTGAAATTCTTCAAGCTTAATTAAATTTATTAGTTCAATTATTGATTTGTGCATCTAATAACGTTAGAGAGTTTTAAATCTAAAAAAAAAACTCAAGATTAATCTCTACAATACAATTGTATGTGGAGAATATCAATTTAAAAACAATAAAAATAAAAGGTAGACTAGTCTCCATCTAAATAAAGCTGAATAGAAGAAAAAACAAATTAATGATGAACTACAAGTCTACAACAATAGCATCCCAAACTATTTTTTCATAAAATAAAATAACTAAAACGTTGCAATTTGCATTGCATTGCTAATACCAATAATTAATATTCTCTTTATTGGCTCTTACTCTGTCAAATACCTACGACCATAATATTGCCAACTGGTTCATGACTAAACTTAGTAAGTGGACTTTCATAATAATTCGTGAATGATATAGGTGAATATTGATCATTATATTTGGAACATTAGTAGAGGACTAAATATAATACTCGATGTATTATATTTTAAAAAATAAATTAACTTTTTTTGTCCCACACATTAATCCATTCTGTTCAAAAAAGAAAAATCAAATTTTCTTTACTTTCCTCTTTACCAAATTTCTCATTGTAATTCAACTATAGTAATTTAGGACACTTTTAAACACTTTCTTACTATTTTTCAAAATAAACTGTTGACCTGAGCAAGGTACATGCATACCCTACGAATCTTCTAAGATCGAGTGACATAGGTGACTCTTGGGAGCTTCTACAACACTTATGTTAACGGCAGAAAAACAATTAGATGTTACAAATTAAACAACCTGATCCAAAATGGTTGAGTTTTAGGTCAACCCATCCAGTAGGACGATCAACCACCTTCCATGGTTCAAGCTTAAATAATTGAGTATATTTAAATGGAGAAGGGGCTCAAATGTTTTATGTGATGAAAAGACATTAATCAAAACTAGAAGGAAAATTTTATCTTACATTATCACACCAACAATGTTGTATGTTGGGTCGTAAAATACACAAACACATGAATAATGTCAGTTTCATCTAAATGATCTCAACTAAAATTTGTTGTTGCTATTGAAGCTTTTATGCCTTTCTATCTTTTTATGACTCACCTACTCCTGCAGTTCCCAATTTCCAAAAAAATATTATCTTTAAATTGATTATACATAAAATAATTAAAAAAATGATACTTTAAAAATCTAAAAAAGAAAGCCATTTTAAGCATCAGTGGTTTTGAATGAGTAGGTATTACAGGAACAACAAAGATTTTCTTCCATTCTCCAGGTCACACAATTCATGTTGGGAATATATTCCTACCAACTAGCCCCTGTTCCTCCTCTTTACAGCTTCACAATACATGTCTATCCATATCAGACAATTCAGATCACTATGACTAAAACAAATGGGGTCACATAGGCCTAAGAGAGAATGATGCATTCAAGAGCACAAAAAAGCAAAATATATATAGATAACAATATATTGCAAATAATTATCATCTTTGTCTCTAGTTATTATATTGTTAAAGGAGGTGGGGGAGCGTATTAACTGTGCTCTGTTGATCCAGTGAAAACCGAAAAACATTGTAACAAGGGTACCTTCTATCAACCATCTATTCTTGACCAAGTAACAAAATCCAAGTGACATATCAAAAATTGCGCAGAGCAAAATAAGTATAAGGAAATAACTTCATCAACAAATACAAAGTAGGGAGCAAGCTTGAGGCCTCGATAAAGTACAGTTGACTAAAAATATCTTCATATTTATTCCTTGTATTAGAAGTTGCTAATTATCTTCCCTACTTGAACTTAGACAGAATAGAGGCCAGGCCAACTCTCCATCCATACAACATAGACAAGCTGTGCCTTTGAGGAATAACAGAAGCCAGACCTGTTCGTGAAGTATGGAATGGCTTGATCTCCAGTGTGGCACTACTTGAATTTATCTCCACGGACCTGAATTGGTTTGAAAAATTAGCAATCACATTACTGGAACTCAATACACGTTAAGAGTACACGAAACAAAAACAAGTAGAGTATCATTTCGACATTCACGTAGCATGTCAAAATAAATTAGTCATCTCTATAACCAGTATAAATGAGCAAAGGAGAAGAAAATTATGCCGATCAACCATGACTTCGGCAAGTCTCATCCACTAGCTTATAGTATTTGAGTAGTTTATCTAATCTTGATTGACAAAAGTAGAAGGGTTTAATAAACGAAGTAATCTCATTATCATTAGCTTATAACATGTTTTCAAAAACTACTTGAACATGTTATGAAGTATGAACCCAAGGAAAGGTCCACAACCTTCCAAAAGAGGACCCCTCTCATTACGCTGTAGAACAGTTTTTCATTATTTCTTTCCTGATGCCTCCATGTTTTCTCCCTAATTCCTATTTATATCCTATATTTTACTACCTTGATGCTATGACTTCTATAACCTAATGAACTCTAATAAAGTGAACTCTGGGGGTGCCCTGTATACTTGTTGTTGGGCATGAGTACCCAAATGACTTTGATGAATAAGAAACAACTACTTGTATCTCACTTACTATGTCGTCCGAAGAACTTATATTTTGTAGAATATACATTTGTCTTTTACATTTGGTACAAAAATATTCGTACCCATTCCAACATCATACATTCTATCAAACTCAAACAGAACCCCACAAGTTAAGATTCCTATTGACAGTTGAATAAAAGCAACAATAAGACACACAGCTGCAGCCATGTCAATCGCTTTAAACTCTGTCAAATCTCAATATATGAGCTGGAAATCAGCAGATTCTTTTATTAGGTTGAAGATAAAGATCTTAAATATCAAGATTAGAAATATCTAAAGTTGTAGGTATCTTAGATATCAATATTAGAACAATCTAAAAATACAAATTTATTTACCTAAAAGCTTCAAACTATAAGCAATACCAATGAACTCAATAAAAATTTTCCTCTGCCTCGAGAGACTATGAAGCTTAAACTATATGAGAATAGGGCAAATCTTTACAATTCTTGTAAAATTGTTCTTGGGTTGGGGCCCCATAATAATTACTTGTAACTTTAGGGTCTAACTTTAAAAATGGTTGGCATAATTGTCATGTGGAGAGGGTTGAAACTTTATATCATCTAATAAATCTGCTACAGAAATAATTAAAATAAAAATTGCTAATTATAAAGTGAATGTTGTTTGTAAAACATATTGAACTGTATTAAGAGATGATCTACATCCTACTACTTCTTCAAATGAGATACATGGAATATTGGGTGAATATGAGACTACTCTCGAAGCTGTAAAATGACATTAAGTTGCTGCAGCACTTCATCTATGCTGATTAGGTCTTGCACGATAGACTCCACCAAAACTTCCCTAGGTATGAACTTAGAAAAGGAATGCGGAGCCCTACCATAAACCACCTCTAAATAGTAAATCCAATGATATACCCTGCTGCCCCAGATAACTGGTATTCTACACCCCCCAACCCCCTTTCTTTACTATTGATCATTAGCAGTATTACAGCTGTCCTTGACGGGATTTGAACTCAGCACCTTGAGATTACAAGGCTAGATTCTTACCACCGAGCTAGCACCTCAAGTGGTATTCTACAGTCTAAAACCTATCGGGTCGAATCCAAACATACAAACGAAGAATGAATCTACAATTAATGAATCCAAACATGCAGCATAAAATCAAATGAGGAAAGAAAGAAAACATACGGTTGATGAGATGCAGATTCACATGCAAATGATGAAAAGCCTTGTCTTTGTTTGTGCTTAGGGTTTGCTGTGCAAGTAATATAGACTCGTCCTTTGCGTTTAACCGTCTTACAATATTCACACATCTTCTTCACAGATGAACGCACCTTCATGATTTCTGAACAACAACTAAAATCAACAATTTATCACATAAAAATATATATATATATATATATATATATATACCCTAAAAAATCATACAACATCACAATCACAATTACAAATAACAATTCACAAGATGCATATGAATATAATACAGTTGAATCGAATGAAATTGAAAAAGGAAAACCTGAATGCGTTTATAACGCGGATTCTTTCTTACTCCGACGAAATCCGACTGCGTTTTCCGGGAAGTGAAGTTGATTGAGTTCGACTGCAACAAAACAACAAGGCAGTCAAAGATGGGCTGGGCCTCTTCAAATGGAACTGGATTGGGCCTTTGGAATTTTTATTTTTATTTCACGGATACTATTTGTGCCCCCCACATTGCTCAGAAAAAAAACAATCATCGAAAAAAAAATATTTTCAAGTAAAATTTATACTATTAAAAGATAGATATATTCTGATAAGATTTAATACACTAGTAAAAAATATATATTCTGTGATAAATAGGGAAACATGAGAAATTCTAATTTATTTAGGTGAGTGAATAGAATATCAACTGTTTCAAAAATATATATATGAGTAGATTTGTAATTGTTTGGGAATAACCATATGGAGTTATTTCCCACAAATGTCACACGACCAAAGTTTTGTAATATTTATTATAATTTTGACCTAAAATACGTATATATTTTTAAAACAAAAACAAATTATATAATAAAAATAGGGAAATAAATAGTAGAAATTTGCACCCACTTGATTATGTATCATTTAATTTGCACCAAAGTAAGTTAAGTCAGTATTTTTCTGTCAAAATTGATCAAAATATATATGAGAGGCTGATAAATGTAAAATGAGAAGAAATTGAAGATTAAAATTGCTCATTTAAAATTTGAAGTGTCAAAATCACTTAATCTTATATATACTAGAGTACATGGTAATCAAACTTAATTTTAAACATTATCTTACCTCAAGCCGCCGTTGTTTACATGTTTACCATCTACTAGTATATACTAGAGTACATGGTAAATAAAAAATCTAGAGGAGAATCACATTATTAGTTATTCTTGATCAAGTGAAAGCAAATATGCTTTGCAGATAATACAATAATAATACAACCTTAATTAATCATAGATAAGAATGACGTAAAGGGGGGAAGCATTATTGGTGAGTCTTTGTTTATGAATAAAAATGGTGGATTAAGAGCCTACGTTTACTCTTTAGGCCAAAAAGATGGGATCTTTTTCATATTTGTGGAGAGGGACGTATGCACTGTGTGGTCCACATGACATTAAAACGTACGAACCAAGTTTCCTAGAAACTTCCTTTCCCTTTCAATATATATATATATATATATATATATATATATATACAATTGAAAAACAAATATTCTCATTAGTCTCAAATATAAACAAACAAAATGATCAAAAGGAGTTTATATAGTATTTTATATAAAATATGGATTAAATAAATTACTTCTTCCTCCAGTTGTCAAAATAAATTTTACTTCTTCCGTTTTACAATAAGTATTTCTAAATTTTTTCTTTTGTTTTAAATTATTTATTTACTTTTTAAAAAATTCAAGACAACATTTATTATTTTTTATTCATTGTATTACAATTTATTAAATTACTCTACTAATTGTTATAAAAGTATTTTAGTAAAGAAACTCATTTTATTATTAAAATGAATAAAATTAATTATTTAAAAAATATAAAAACTCAAAGAATACATCTATTGCGAGACGGGTGGTCGGATGGAGTAACTTTTATTGATTAAACTTTGTCTATATTTAAGTAGTAGATAAAGTTGATGAGGTCATAAGGAAAGTGAATCCAATAGCATTGGTGAGATTTGAAGATGTCATGTTGCTTTGTAGTTGCCGTTGAAAATGGAGGTGTGTGTGTGTGTCATTCTCCACCCTAATTAGTCTTTGCCAATAGAGTTTAGCTTTGATCACTGATTACTTAACTCTTCATATTGTAAAACATGAAATTTAAGATCATAAAAGTTATTTTTGATTAAGAAAACTTAACTCTCTACGCTCTCAACATATTCCCGGGCACATGTTATCATTTTCTAAAAAAATGATGTGTTCAACATATTAAAAATTATACCAATAAAATCATACTTTAAAAATATATTTTTTTAACTTTATGATAAATGAAATGTACAATTTATAATATAATTTTTTTTTATGATGACAAATTTCTATATTTAATATACATGTATACTTAGGACACAACACATGTTAACTTTTTTCTAAAAAAAAATAAAAAATAAAATAAAACCTTCATGTTGAAGGTATTTAATTTCTTCTAGGGTCTGTTTGGATTGATGGTATAGAACGGAGTAGAGCGGAATGAAATAGAACGGAATGGAATGGAACGGAATGGAACACAAATTTCATTCCATTGTTTGGATATTTTATGATGGAGCGGAATAAATTTCCCACTCCATTGTTTGGAAAGTGAACGGAATGAATGAGTTATAACTTTTTTATTCCACTTATACCCTTTATTTATAAAATCACGATACATACATTTTCTCCTCAATTCAACTAATAAATTTCACATATTTCATTATTAATTCATTGTTCAACTATAATAAGACTCTTAATTGAACACAAACTACAAAATTAAATTATAGAAAAAATAGTGGTAAAAACTAACAAAATTATTAACAATATTGAACCTAAGCCATTTTGCAAAAAGGAATCAATCCAAAAACTAATATGCCAAACCGTATATGTTTTAGGCCAGACAAGCAAATTTGATTGTGCAACTAATATGACAACTAATATTGCCGAGATCATAGAACTATTAGCAAATTTGATTGTGCCGAGAACTATATAGTCGGAAAAGCAATTACATACCGATCAAATATAAGCGGCACACATCTTAACTTCTAAATGATTAAACATGATTGCTCTAATACCACTTGTTAGAATTAAAGTTTTGTTTTCTTTAAACTCTAGAGTTGATTATGTTAATCATCAAAAAAAAATGTGAAAGTAGAACAAGGATTGAGGAATAAGCCTATAAAAAAAAAAGGGATTGAGGAATAAGAAGAGTCTTATCTTATAAAATATAAAATTGGGGGTAAAATTGTAAAACTGTAATTATTGTGTATCATTCCATTCTATACACCCCAAATTGGGCGGAATGGAAAATGGGATAAATGGGTGGTATTGGATGGAATGAGTTCCATCCCACTCCATTCCATTCTATTCATATTTTGTAAAACCAAACAACGGAATAGCACTCCATCCCATTCCATCCCATCCCGTTCCATCAATCCAAACAAACCTCTAAGTCTAGTTGTCAAATTGTAGGAGTCTAATAATGACCAATACTACATATGCTTAGCTCCTAGGATTGTGAAAACTACATCCAAATGGACCCATACCCACAATATTTTCAATCATGTATTTATTGATATTGATTGCAATTTGTGGACTATGGATTATGCTTTAATTTGCCTCAATATACGATCAGATAAGGAATCACGAGACAGGTAGTATGTCAATTCGATGGCTATATTTTTTTTAGGCGATAACTTGTGTACCCCCACAAGATTTGGGGGTATACTACTATAAAAAGTTTTAAGCGATATAATTTTTTATAAAATACACCGTTGGATTGAAAGTTTATATCATATAGATTATTTGTGTAAAATTTCAGACAAATCTAAAATCATTTGATATGTTATCGAGACACATAAAGATTAACGGTGTTTAAGAAATCACATAAACTGTTGATTTTGATGCGTCTCAATAACATATCAAATGATTTTAGATTTGTCTGAAATTTTACACAAATAATCTATATGATATAAACTTTTAATCCAATGGTGTATTTTATAAAAATTTATATCGGTTAAATTTTTTTTTAGTGATTAAGGGTAAATACCCCCAAATCTTGAAGGGGTAGACAAGAAAAAACCTTTTTTTAATGTGGCATGCATAAGCTATGGTTTGATTGATGGTAACTTTGTTTTTGTTACAAATACACACGACATGGAGAAATTTTAAGATTGAGAGGAAAATGTGGCATTATAACATATCTTTGCCAATTGCCAATCAATTCTTATATTCGTTAACTTAAAAGATTTTGGTTTCTTTCAAGTACATATGGTTTCAATATTGGCCATTCATCATCAACAATTTTATTCTAAAAGTATACGTAACATGGATAACGTACGGGATTATTTATTTATATTTATCAAAAGAATTAATATATCTTATCTGTTTTAGAAAATTAATTAAATAAAACTACAAAGTTGGGAATTTTCCCAGCATGTAGCCATTGTCTATAATGAAAAGTATAATATTTTTTTTTAATAGCAAAATATTAACATTGGAATCTTTTCGCAACTCTGAATAGCCAAATGAACAAATTGAAAATATTTTATATTTACAATTACAATTCACACATGGTTTGGTTCATTTTTCTATTCAAAGGTAAGTGATTGAAACATGTGTCTTGTGTCTTCTACGGTTGTTGGCTTGTTGCATGATGCAGCACTCGCAATTAAGGGCCATTTTATCTATGGGGAAATTAAGATACGTTGTTGATAGTGTTGTTAATTAATTGTTATGTACCGTACGTGATTGTGCTACAAATACAATTCTACACAAAGACCTTGTTTATACATAAATTGTTTAATAAATTTAAAAAATATTTTTTACTTATAAATGTAACCGGAAAAAATATGAGAGAAACTATTCACTAAAATTATCCCAAGTGTGGTTATTACTACTAGTAAAACTTGTTTTATTACACTCATACTTGGGATGAATGAATATGATTGGTTTAAGTTGAACAAATTAAAAGAAGGTTCTACCAAGTTGTACTACCTTCACATGGGTAGTCCAATAATTGGCTAAGCATGTTTAGTGACGAAGGGGATGTGGACATGGTTGTACCATTTCAAGTCTCTTTGGTTTCTCATTGGTTGAGATTATTAGTCAAACACTCAACATGTCTTGGTTGGGTAACCGACTTTTTTTGTATTTATTTTTGAACATGCAACTACTTTCACGCCACCAATATTAAAATAAACTTCAATTGAATAACTGAATAGTGAATACTAATTCTCGTGTGTGTGATCATTAAAATTTAGACATTTTATTTAGACACACAGAACATAATTAAATAGTACAAAAATTAGTACTCCTACATACTAGAATTATTTAAATAGTATTAAATTAAATGATGTATGATTTTTGTGTATATAACTAAATAGTGCTTAAAAGGGAATTCAATCTGAACCGGTCAATTGGTTAAGTTAGTTGAATTAACGGTTAAGGAGTAGGAGGTCTAAAGTTACAAGAAAAAAAACTACTAACATTATATTAATATACTAATAATTACTAACATTTATCTAAAAAAAATTAAGCAGCCTAATAAACCAAATATTAATAGTGGAAAAAGAAATCATATGTCTATACAAAAATTATTTCAAAAGTACTTCTTCCTACCATTATTTAAGCAATTTAACTTTTTTTAATATATTTAACTATTGATATATTTGATTATAATGTAGACTAAATAAATCAGTTATCAAATATAAAAAGAAAATGTAAATTTACTTATTTGTGAGAGAGAGGAGATAGAATATGGGACGCACACACATAGGGTAAGAGCCCCACACCCACACGGTGCTACTCCCAATTTTGGTTTCACACACTACAAAGAACTAAGCAGGGGTTAGATAGAACAAATTGGCCGAATGGGACAAATAAGCTGATATCATGATTCTGTTCTACCATAACACGACCCAGATTACCCAACAAAGTTTTCAGTTGCCTATGTTTGTATTCTTTGATGCTTTTGCCTTGTCTCCAACATCCATTGGTTGAGTGCCCTACTTTGAATGATTTTGAAGACTCTAAAATATACTCCCACAGGTGTGAGGTGAGTTAAATGACACATGATTAAGAAATGTGAATGTTGAACATTTTATAAATGCGAAGACTCGTAAATTTAATGTCTTAAAATTTTGAGTAAAAGTGTAGTATTTAACTCACTTATATCGATGTTCCAGATTCAATGCGGATGATCTCCGGACTGCCCCTAATATCCCAACAAAACAAAGGGATGTGATATAAATATTTTGTATTTTATCATTATTTTTCTCTTATTTTTGGATAAGAGAAATACAAATAGTATTAACTTATGTTCATTCCTAAAATTTAGAAATTTGTCGCAATTTCAAAGACCAAATTATCTATCAACAAAAAATAATGAAATTGGAGCTTAATTGGATTAAGAATTTGGCCTAATTATGGTGTCTCATTCAGGGTTTTGGTGGGTGACTGAATTGTTAGGGGAAATGGATAACTTTGATCGATCATAAATTTTAAATATAACCTAGAGAATGAGTTGTGGATTGAGTAACGTTTGTAAGGTTAGGTTAATGTCAATTCTTTCATTTAACTATCCAGTTGGATTCATCCACACCACAACCTTACCTATTGACAAAGGTAACTCTCCCCCTTTGCACATGATGATGACCATGTTCACATTATAATGTCTTGAATAAAAAAAAGTGCATATCAATCATACATCTTAATTCAACTGGTAATGTCACTCGGGTTCGAATTCAGAAATTTTCACCTTTCAGTAATATTTGTCACTTCGTTTATGATAATAAAAAGGAACATACCATGTTGCAAATTGACAATTTAACCCCTAATTTTCTAACTCAAATCTCACCCAATTGATAAGATTCTATCTTTACAATTAGCTTCATTAAAGTTAACAGCAAGCAACTGTTTTCTGTGACAATACGTCATTAAAATTGACCTTCATATGATTTACAAATAAAAAACAACAACTTGGTATTTTCATTCAAGATCTATTAGTATTATTTTTTGTATTTACATGTCACAAATTACAAACAATCACAACACAACTAAAATTTGAACATTGGATTGACCGCATATTGTTTTTCTGAATAGTACTAAACAGAAAAAGGGTCTACATTACATAACTGCTTTTGGATTTATGAAGAGACTAAAACATAAGAAAATTATTCTAACTAAAAATAAATGATCAAAATCATCTTCATAATTCATAAGACAAATCCAGCAACTATATCAACCATTGTTTGTGGTGGACCCTCCATTAGCTTCTATTTTTCCTACAACTGTACTTTCAAAAAACAAAAACTAAAAAGAAAAAGAGAAAAAAAGCATAATCACAGAATATTCAGTATTCACAATTCATAAACAAAAAACAAAACCAAAATTCAACAATAACCCAATCGTTGATTCACACGATCTCTAAGAATTCCATTATACAAAGCAACTCTGTTTGCAGGCATTCCTCTGTTCTCATTTCCACCATTACAACTATTCTTTGAAACTTTTGATCTTGAATTCAACTTCAAAGAATGTTTAGTATTATTATTATTATTCACAGTACAACGTTGTTGTTTTTGTTGGTGTTGTTTTCTATATTCTTCACCATCTCTACAAGAATCCATAACATCATCAGCAAAATGAACTCTTTTCTTCTTTTTCTTCATTTTCTTTTCATCTGTTACACAACCCAGAATTCTTTTAGCAAAAGAAACACTAAAAAGATGAAATCTTTGTGTTCAATGTGTAGTAATAACTTACCAGAAGATATACAAGATCGTAGAATTGGAGCTGAAGAAGAAGAAGATGGAATTTCATGAAGAGAGAATTGAGTTGGTGGGAGAGATTTCTGAAGACGGAGAGCAAGGAGGATGACTGTGCCGGAAACAGCCATGGCGGTGGCAAAAACAGCACCTTGTGAGGTTATGATTGAAGACATAGTTTTTGGTGAAAGAAAGAAAGGAAAAGAGAGGTTTGGTGGAAAATTAAGAAAAGTGAAAGTGGTGTAGTCTCATATTCAACAGCAAGCTAAGAAGAGTGAAAATATATACTAGTATATTAATCTAAATCAAATGGGACATTGTTTTATTTTATTTATATTTTTTTATGGTAAAAGAGTAGACCAATCAAATATTACTTTTCTATAAATAATTTTTAAAAATAGAAGTGTATTTATGTATATAGTCTAAATATAGATTAGATACATATAATTTTTTGTTTATGTTTTATAATAGATGAAGTAAGTGATAAGGGGGGTATTGAGGCATGTATATGTTTTGTTTATGTATTTGTGCTTAATACTATGTACATGTTTTTTTGACTAAGTACATGTACTAATGTTTTTTTTTTGACCAATACTATGTACTAATGTTATTAATAGAAGGTTGGGACTTGGGAGTTTTTACTTTTGAGTCAAAAAATGAAAGTTGGAATTTTGATCTTATCTGAACTTTTTTCTGATAAAAAGTTTGATCTTATTTTTTATTTTGTAAAATAAGAAATATGATTAACCAGTTATTATTTGAAGATGTAATTTAAAAATATATATTTATAATTATTTTATATATCTATTTACAAATGCATAGTATAATCAAATTGCATAATGGATTTTGGTTACAATGAAAATGAATTATATTTTTCGTCTAAAAAAATGAATTGTATTTATTATCCTTTATCCAGTCTAACATTAAGAGATCATTTGTTACAAATTAATAAAAAAATAATTTTGATATTTAATAATTTAAAAATTATTTTTTTAGATTTGTACCAACCCTTAACACTATCTCATAATAAGAATATTGGATAGTAACAAGTTAAGAAAATTTTGGATCAACAATTCATAGAATAGTAGCATTGTCTTACAAATTAATCAAGAGTCGTGGAAACATGGTCTAATAAGTAAATAAGTGCAAGTGTGATAGGAAGAGTAATTGATGCTAATATGTTTTTGTGTTGTTGAGTTTATTTAAAGTTTTAAATTGTTTAGGTTTTCGGATAATCAAATGTATAAATATGCAAGGTTAACTTCATTTTATAAATTAGTTTTTAGAATTGAGATCTGAACATATTTAACATAGTATCAGAGTCGGGTTAATGATTGTAATTTGTGTATTTGACCCCGAGCCTATGCGAGATATGAAGATGGATGTTGAATGTATAATTGTTGACTCAGGCCCACACTAAACATGTGGCCATGTGGGTGTGTGTTAAATATGTTGTTGTGTTGTTGAAGTTTGTTTGAAGTTTCACATTATTCAAATTTATGGGTTATCGAGTGTATAAATATGTAAGGACAACTTTATCATATGAACTAACTTTTGGGCTTGAAATCCATACATATTTAACTGAAGCTACATGTGATATGTGATAATATCTTTTGTTATATTAATCGTGTGAGTAGTCTCTACACATAATTCACTTTTTTAAATTTTCACAAATTAATTGCACGAACTTCAAAGAAATATATTAATTTAATTTTTTAACAAGTATTCTAAGAGCACATCTTAACAAAACACTTAAATTATTTCTTTCAAATCCACACAAATGTAAACAAAAGAAATCGGGACAAATTACTACTCCCTCCGTATCAAAATATATGTCGTTTTGACCAAATCACACAAATTAAGAAATGTAATCATTGTTGTATGGAAAAGGTAAATTATGAGTTAGTTTACAAGATTATCCCTCATTAATGGTATGTGAGAGATAAATTATAGAATTGAAAGAAGAAAGAGAAATAATTAATTAAGGGTATAAGAGGAAAAAGAGCATTAAATGTTTCATTGGTAATGTAAAACGACATATATTGTGGTACAATTTTTTTTTTCAAAACAACATATATTTTGGTACGGAGGGAGTAATAAACAAAAGGAAGAAATTTTTCAGGTGAATTGCAAAAAGGAAGAAGTAGAAGAAGGAAAAGGAGCGCAAATAATACTATAAAAAGTTGATGGTGCTCCTATAATTTAAGTGGCATGCTTCTCCTCAAATTATTGGTTGAATGCTCTTCGAATAGAATACTAATTTTATAGCTTCGGTCATCAATGACATGTTGGTGGGATTGTTTATACTCTATGTACTTTATTATAAGTTGCTCTGATTAATTTTATATATATCAAGAAAATTTGATAGTATCACTATTGTGTCTAATTTATGTATAAATTTTACTAAATATTGTTTTTTGTTGTATGTGTATTTAATTTAACTTTTGTATTCCATTACAAGTTAGTAGTAATAATTAAAGATATATGTAAAAAACAGTAATAAATGCATATAATAATTTGTATAGAAAGTTAGAAACTTATATTTAGAGACTATAATTTATTTTTAAAGATAACTTATAATTAGGAATGGACGAAATATAAATTTGGTTTGGTAGTTTATTCATAAGAAATAGTACTGCACGCTGCACATTGTTTGGACTTATAATCTTCTAGTATTTCCAAGATTACAAGCAATGACTTAATGACTTTTCAAATTACCAAAGGATGCCCTTGGATTGGATTGTCCTGTGTGACAACGATGCCTGTTGAAGCTTTCCCAACTTAATTAAGAAACTATTGCTCGAGAGATATATTTGATATCAAAGTGAATACAGAGTTTTTACTAAATCAAAATAATTTATCATGTTTCTAGCAACTTTGTGTGATACTCATATAAATTATTGAATTTCATATTAAACTTTAACTATAGCTATTTTTTTTAAAGTCATTTACACAATTATCAACAAAAAAAAACAAAAAAAAGTCATTTACACAATATTTTTCAAAAGAAAAAGTCTATTCTAATTTATATTGTGAATTCATTCATTCGTTTGTTCACTTAAAGCTTAATTGTATATTCTCGTTGTTATTTATCATTTGATTGATTTTCTAAGCATCCATTATCAAAAGTGACATTAATTTTGGCAATAAAGGGATGTCCAATTTGATAAGGATTGTGATCATATCTCATAAGGTTGTGTGTGGGTTTGAAGTTTGAACTTCATCAGTTTGTAGACGGCACACTATGTGAATAGTAGTTTCTAATACTAATACTAATTGGAATGCTAATACATAATTTAGCGCTGCTTCTTGCTCATGATTCATGAACTCCATTCTAAATATCTACAATGGACGTGCCTAGTGCTATGCTAGGTAGAAGGTTTTTGAAAAATATCCACTCTAATAAATCAAAGGGACAAAATATAAGAAGATGTGTCAGGACTAATGTCTTGAGCTACCTGGAGGAGGTACTCTAAGTTAATATCATCAGGATAGTGTTGTAAAAGCTTTATATTAGCCACAAAATCACCGCTTAGTAGTCTGTTTTTCACACAAAGTAGCATCGCACAACAGATACGAAGAAGCATATCCTGCATAAACAGTTTTAACCAGCCGTAATAAAATTTACAGTAAGAATATTGCCAAGGAGTTCAGTTGAAAAGAGAAAAACCTGAACACCAAAAGTATTGCTCAGAAGAGTATCCCATATTCTCAATATAGACTCAAATTTGAACTCTTGGGTGAGTAACAGTGTAATCCACCTGAATGCATAGAATTGTGGTCTAACCTGTTCATAAGGTTCTACGGCATGAGTTTTAAATAAAATGGAACTGTACAAGCTGTTGAATTAAAAATGTAGAAAGGTTTCTACCTTTGTTGTAAATTCTAGATGATGCCATAATTGCTCATCATTTACTTTAAGTAGATCTGACAAACGAGAAAGAGTTGCAAGTATGCCACTTGAACTGTTGTCCAATTGTTGACAGAAATGATCGACAGAGTCACCTAAGATTCGAACAAAACAAGAAAAACTATCTGCTTCTGCATTCGCCTAAGAGAAAGAAAATAAAGCACAAGTAAATAAAGCAATAAAAATTCATCATTTGCAAAAAGGATAAAGTTATATTCCTTTATGCCAATTGATTATGCAGCAAATCCTCAATGAAAAAAATGTTATAGGTGATAGAAAAGGATGCCTATTATTATATGCGAACTATGTAATTTAAGAGTCCAAGGCTATTTAACCCATCTGCAAGTTATACAATCTGTGATTATTCAGCATAATGGGAAAACACAAGTTAGACCATCTTTTAACCATTGATTTTTGCATTCTAATGAGTATATTATGTATTCATCTGAAAACAAATTATGCATTCACCCTATCCAATGAAAAACCAGTGCATATGATAAACGGTTTCTGCCAAGAAAGAGCTTACAGCATTTTGCCTGTCAGTGTCGGTACTAAATACATAGTATATAGGTGCCAGGACCTCGTTCATGCCTTGCACATAACGAATTGCAGGATTTAACTTTGCAAAAAGGAGAAGAATATTCTTCATTGCTTCCTATTGGTATCAACAAAAACTTCAGTCAAAAGGTGAGCTCCATAAAATTTATTACTTTACACTAGGGACTAGCGGACATTTACCCTATTTTTTCGACTGAATGATGTCTCGGCTGAAAAGAATGGCATGTCTGGATGTGTACGCTGCAAATCGCGATCTATCTGTTCTACTATCTCTGTATGCTAGGAAATGGACAGCCAGTGATAAGTATCGACTTCATCATACTACATACCAAAGACTTCCAAAGTAACTGAAATGGAGAAGAAACTTACCTGAAAATATTGTCTCCAAAGACTTTCCTTATCAAGGCTCAAAGGGTGATCTTCCACAGAAATTTTGTGTCGCCTAAGAGGACCATCGGCATCATTGTCCTCATGCAGCTTAGTGGAACTTAAGTGTTTAGGCTCCTTCCAGATATGCTCTAACTGTCTTAGATTTATCAATGTGATCTGATCAGTACAAATTGAAAAGCTGGAGCTACCACACACATGTTCAATATAAATATGACAGCTGATGTGAAATTTGTGCAAAGCAGTAGTATGTTACCGGATTTAGGAGAAGCTCCTCTTTCGTATTAGCATACTTTTGCCTATTCTCTTGTAATTGAGTCTCCCATAGGTCATGGGATGAAGGTAAGTAGCCCAAGAGTAGCTGGTGATAGAAATCATAACAGAACAATCAGCTGCTTGAATGCAGACATAGGCACAATAGAAGAGTTTTATACTTTTGCAAATGGAACATAAATCTACATATATTTGCTAGTCCTTTTGTTTTTCTGAAAAAGCAAAATTTATTGATCAAGTTAATCAAAGCATAAGAAATGATAAATTAGCACAATATAGTCTTTACATCTTATTAGAAAACTGTCCATATCAGTTGAACACCAACACCATTTGTTTACATCAAAAGCACAAGTGACTTTGTGAGTTCCTACGACTAAAGTAATTAGCAATATCGAGACTTCCTCCACCTGCTCCATATATCTCCAAGTTGCTGCTCCTTTGATTTATTTTTCCAAACCCTCTTAAAATGTGACTTAAGCACGACAGAGCTCTCATACTCTTCCCATGTATATCAAACCATTCATATATGTTTCATTTATCATTTTAACACACCATTTATATGTTTCTTCACCAACACAACAGGTGATTTGTTTAGCATGATTTCTCCTCTTCCCCACCTTATTCGTGTTTACTTTAGCCCTCCTTCACTAACTAAATCAATTTGACATTAGAGCACCTGAGAAAATTCAAATACAAACCGAAATTCTTTAACACCAATTATAGAAACCTGCATATATCAAATTAGCACAAACCAAACTCTCCAACAACTTAAATATGCCATTGCCAACACATTCAACTGCTAACCACAGTGAGAAATCACACTTTTAGCATCCCCTCTAACTCCAAACTGTCTCCAATTGATGCCCCAGCGCGGCAGCACCTCACTACCACTTACATATCTTAAATTCTACTTTTCTTTCTCCACTCCTACAATCTAACCCTGATTTGCTGGTCTAATATCGTACAATACTAGATGATCGAATGGAATTCATAAACATACTATAAATGTTATATTCCTCACTATAAGTGCTAAGCTAACATATTTTCAAGTTATTAATATAATATGCAAAATAAGCTAAAATAACGCGATGAAGTTATTACCTTCCAAGCTGTTGCACGCAAACCTCCTCCATCAGGAATCCCAGTGCTAGCAATTCTTCGCAACTTTTCCAAATTAATCTCCTTTCGAGAAAGCTAGATTAATAAAAAATAGCAGAAATTAGAAGAAATTATAACAAGACAAATGCATAATCCACACTTCATTTCAATTTTTCATGACCTAAATAATATAATCAGAAAAACACAATCACACCTCCAACCTCATATTCTATATCCGATCTTTTCTCATCCAACGAAATAGATTTCAACACCGAAACCGAAGTTGCACCAGCATCTTTATTCGTCTTCTTCCGAATTCTTTGTTCCTTATCTTCTAATTCATCATCCACTGCTTCATCGCATTCGTCACTCTCTCTGTGAAACCCTAACGCACCAGGTATAATCGGTTCCAGCTCTTCCCCAAACTCGACTTCAAACTCAGATCTCTCAATTTCATTTCCTTTTTCGTCGAATCCGGAGATCATCACCAAGCTTCCAAGGCGGTCGGGAAAGATCCTTACAGGCTTGTCCGGAGATGGAAGCTTGAGCTTGTCTTTGAACATGGCAGGATGAGTAGGTTGAAATGGTGAGAGAGAAGGAGAGAGTTCTGGTTCTGCAAATTCAGTTTAGCGAGAAGAAGAAGAAGAAGAAGAAGAAGAAGAATGGTAGTTATGGCAGTAAACGGTTGAATGGCAGGTATGCGCGCCAAAATCAGATGTATTTGGGCCAACTGGGCCAGATCCATGATTGTTGTTGCCTTCTTCTTCTTCTTCAAAACTCTAATCCCTACCCCCATACCTGATATCCATACCCCCACATTTTTTCTAATTATTAGGGATTTGAGATTTGCATTTTTGCTGGATGAATAGTTTCGTTTTTGTGCGCCTAAAAATATCAAAAAGGACATCCGTACAAAGTTACTTATGTATTTAAAGTCTAAAAGTTCCTTAAAATTAATTGTGTGTTCGCCAAATGTATTCAAGCACACCTTATACAAACATGGCATGAAACTATCTAAAGATAGATATTCTATACCAGTAACACATTTGTTGGCCTAACTCATCAATATAGATAACTAGGAATTTTATTTTTTTGAGCATGTGTTGTTTGCAAACATGTACGCTGAAATTGCTTTAAGTCTTGTGATCTTTAAGTCTAATTCCCTAATGGTAGAGAATCTAATTCCCTAATATGTGTCTCTATTTTTGTATCTTTCTGTAATACTTCTTTTAAAGTAAAATTAGAAGTGCAAATGCATATTGTTTTTTGACAAAGAAATGTGTTTAATATTATTCTCACTGAATCCACATTCACAATTAGCTTAGTTAGTTACATTCACTTACTGTGAACTCAGTAATTTCCATCTCAGTTAATACTCATTTGGATTGTAAAGACCAATTTTTTTGAAGCGGATTGTAAAGACCAATTGATTTTGATTCGCACCATTTTTTCTTAGTCATGTGCCCGCTTAGTAGTTAGTTCCCACCTCAACTCATTTTCTTCCTTTTAAATTGTGGTTTGACTGGTTTATGTTTTAATTAGGACCATTAGCTATATATGTCAATGTTATTGGCTATATATGATTGGTTTTTTTATGACATTTTTGTTTGATGCTGAGAGTTTTAAATTAACTTATCTTATAAATGGTGTAGGATGATGCATTATTTCTTTTTCTTTTTTTTTAATGAATTTGGTGACTTCTTTTGATGTATAAAATAGTGTCAATTTTCACTTTATAAACCGGTTTTGTGAGATTGAATTATACTCAACTCTCATTTCTAATATGGTATCAGAGTCTATTCACAAAGATGCACATTCACCGTAAGATGCTATCTTGATTTTGGGTCAAGGATCACTTTCTTTGATATGGCCCATGTTGGCGCCTAACATTTATTTTAAGAAACTTTAATTTTTTTTCCATCTCATCCTTATGTGTGTGTAGTGTAGGTCTCCTAAATCACTGTGGATAACAACACTCTCACATGGACTCATGGTCATGGAGTGGTAGTATAGTATATTGGTCCTAAACACTCCTAAGTCTTCTGAAACTTTAAACTGTCCATTATTGATTAATTTATTTTTTTGACTCAACTGCCAATTAATTTGATTCGGAGTAACGGTCCGTTCATCATTATTACCTTAACAACTATCACGTACAATTTCATAATATTGCATGCATATAGCATATACTTTTCAACACAGCCACACATTTTCTCCGCAGATGTCAATTCGTCTAATGAAGATATGATGTCATTGATCAGCTGAACACTCGGAGACGAATACGATATTATTGGATTATTTTCCGCCTCATGCTACCAAATCACAATTTAATTTGTCTCCAATAATATCATCACCATTCAGCACCTTCTAATAGTATATTTTTTTTTGTCTTGATAACTAGTGCCCCAAGGTTACCAAAAAAAGGTAAAAGTTGTATTGGGAATTGTGTTTATTGTTTTAGAAATGTAAAAAACACAAGTTTCAAGAGAATATTTACTATTTTTATTTTCTTAATCATTGCCCTAAGGGCAATGTTTATCATTTTTCAATATTTTTTTTGTCAAAAAGTCTATCGGCTAGAAATTATACTCATAAGATGGAGATAAGTGGGATGGATCATGAATGGGGTTCGAACCCTCGTCGTCTCCTACATATATAATGCAATGTCTTAACAGTTGAGTTAAGCTCATGAGACACATTTTCGAATATTTTACACTGTGGTTAGAAATTAACGTGATCAATAAACCAAAATAAAATAAAATTAATGTGATTGGTTTAAAATTCTAACTCAACTGTCTTTAAACTATTAGGTCGGACGTCTATTATTAGAGTTTGAATTTCGGTTTATCTACTCTCTATGTGAGTTCTTAATGGCTTATTATTTCTTCCATGTATCAAAAAATTTAGAATAAAAAATTAATGTGTTCACCAATAATGAATTATTCCTCTAAATGATAAAAGTTTTGGACTTTTTAACTATGCTATCAAGAGTTAGATTTATGAGTTTTGTATATGAAAAAAAATCAGTTTGAGAAGAGAATTCACTTAATTAATCAACATATATCATGTTAATGATATAAATTAATTAGTCATTGTTAACATAGTTAGAACCTTCATAACTATATCACAGTGATTCAAAAGGAAAGTAACGTGTTCAATCAAAGATGCAACAATTATGAAATACAAATTGATCTAGAGTGGACATGAAGAGGGTGGCCACTAGGACAATGCTTTGTTGTCTTGAAGGTGAAGATGGTACTGGTATTTATAATTGCAAGTACTTTGATGCTCAATTATACGTATAAGATTGGGTTTTTTCTTGTCTACCCCCCTCAAGTTTTGGGGGTATAGACCCTCAACCACTTAAAAAAAAATTAACCGATATAAATTTTTATAAAATATATCGTTGGATTAAAAGCTTATATCGTATAGATTATTTGTGTAAATTTTCAGACAAATCTAAAATCATTTGATATGTTATTGAGACGCATCAAAATTAACTGTTTTTGTGATTTCTTAAACACCGTTAATCTTTATGTGTCTCAATAACATATCAAATGATTTTAAATTTGTCTGAAATTTTACACAAATGATTTATATGGTATAAACTTTCAATCCAATGGTATATTTTATAAAAAATTATATCGGTTAAATTTGCTTTAAGTGATTGGGGGTAAATACCCAAAACTTGAGGGGGTACACAAATTGTCACCGTAAGATTAATTCCGGTGGTATTAGGAGAGAGCTAGGTAATATTGAAATGAAAGTTGGTGTAAATATAACGGGGTATTGAGCAATCTTTTGAAGGGGTCCTAAATGGACATGGGTCTATATCTTGTTTTTTTATCGTGTCCGATCCAGAACACGTACAAATACTATAACAAAAAGTTATAGATAGCTTAATTAATTAGTGTAATATATATGAAGAAGATAATAAAAATAGATGAAAAATCTTGTATTATCTACCGTATTTATATGATGAATAATTTTTTTTATTTAAAAAATATAGAGCAGTATTTTTGTGATACAAATATAATTTTATGTCGTTAATTAATCAATTTGAATTCATTAACTATAAATCATAAAACTATGTTATTAACAAGAGTAATGCTACGTGGTACGACGTGCTCAAAGACGACACTGGACAACAGTAGGAATCGTATATTCACACATGGACGATGGTGATAATACAGAGGATTAATAACGGATAAAATGATAATAACAAATCAGGTAGCATTACTTATAAGGCTTGCCACATTATGTCGTCATCTTTGTACGAATGGTTCTATCGTGCATCCTAGTATTTTCCTATTAACAAACCATCAATAATTTTGACTACTTTATTTTTTATGGACTATATAATTTTGACTATTTTCTTTTATCAGATAATCTAACGGCTAGAAATTTACTCCTTAAAAGTGAATAAGCATGCATCCCATATTCGAACCATTGTCTCTAACTATATAAATGTACAATATCTTTTACCAATTGAACTAAACTTGTGAGGACAATTTTGACTACTTTATTAACCACAGTTTTGACCACTAATGTTATATATATAGTTACGAAATACCAGTCCATCTATTTATCACATGTACTTCTTTTTAAGCATTATATCCACATGTACTATATACATACAAATATATCCATGTACTTTTTATTATACCGTTAAAAAAATTAAAAGCCGCCAGCTCGCATTTAAAATTTGCTTTATACAAAAGGTAGTATGATAAAAAAAAAGTGTACAACTTAATAATTCATTAGAATTACCACATGCTCTTAAATAGCTTCATCAACCATTTTGAATAATGCAATCCCCATAAGAAGGCTAACAACCGCAAGTGACTAATTTTCGAGTGACTCCACCTAATAATAGCATATAATAGAATTCAAGTGATGTCATGTATCACTTTCATAATTGACATGCATGCACAGATATATGAGAGGAAAATAAAAGGAATAAAAAAAGAAAAAACAGCTAGTTATATAAATAAGAGTGAAGATTTAGTTCTTAATAATTTTCTTACCACTTAATTTAGTTTCCAACAAAAATAAACACAAATTAATTTATGCTATTTTGGACAAATCACTTCTTTTAAAAATGTCATGGATTGTCCAGAAGTCTTAGTCAATTGGCAAACAAATACCGAAATTGTTAGACTAGATGTCTATAACTGAGATTCGAACTCAGATCCTTCCATTTTGTGTGTGTGAGTTCTCAATGACTTGTCATTTCATCTACGTATCCAGAAAAGTATCATAAACTAATTTGAATTTTTATTTTTATCGAATTTGAAAAAATTGTAAGAGACTAAAAATGAATCTTGGCTGCTTTATAAGTAACTTCCAACGAATGCGGGCAAGAAAGTTAAGCAAGAACATTAATTTGATAGGTACATGTTTAGGTGAAAATGTTGAAGAGTTTGTTGTACTAGTCACTAGAGTTTACCATTAAGATAGCCGACAGTGTACGTATACTCTCACACTGAGCATCTTTGCTTCGCCCATATCAGTATAATATATATGATCTGTTTCCTCTGTACTCTTTGCTCTGCATAACTACCACATTTTACCAACATGGTTCAATCAAAGAAGTTCAGAGGTGTCAGGCAGCGTCATTGGGGTTCTTGGGTTTCAGAAATTCGTCATCCACTTTTGTAAGTTTTTCTTATACTCCATTTTTAGCTGCACATTTCTCATAAGAGTCACACATTCATCTATATATACAAAGCATGCATGTTTATACTTTATAGTATACTAGCTCTGAGTATGACATGATTAGTGTGATGTTATGATCGTGACAAAAATTACACTAACATTGTAATACAGTGTCATTGTAATTCTGTTAAACTCGCTATGATTCCAAATATGCATAGTCTTTTCGAAATGGACCTTTTATGGTCTATTTATATGGTGTAACATGTTGTGATCTATATATAGCTATGTTAAGATAGAGACCTTTTTTCTTTCTATCCACTAACTTTATTTTAAACGAAAAATATTAGTATCGTTAGTTTTATGCTAGAAATGAAGATCAAACCGTACATACATCTCCCCATCAGTCAGCTATATATATAACTCTTTCAGTTAACTATATATCATTTTTTTTTCTTTCTAGTAGTGTTGTTTTCAATGAAGTTTGTCACAATTTTAATTAATATAGGAAGAGAAGGGTGTGGCTAGGAACATTTGAAACAGCAGAAGAAGCAGCAAGAGCATATGATCAAGCAGCAATTTTAATGAGTGGTAGAAATGCCAAAACAAATTTCCCAATAACACAAACACCTGAAGGTGATCCAATGAGTAGTACCAATGAGAACAAACCTTCAACTTCATCAAAGGATCTAGAAGAAATCTTACACGCTAAGCTTCGAAAATGTGGTAAATTACCATCTCCTTCAATGACTTGTTTAAGGCTAGACACTGAAAACTCCCACATTGGTGTGTGGCAAAAACGTGCTGGAAAATGTTCTGATTCAAATTGGGTTATGACCGTTCAACTCGGAAAAAAGAAGAGTGTAATGGAAAATAGTAGCGGTAGTAGCAGTAGTAGTATTGTCCCTTCATCGGCGGTGGCAATGGAGAAGGAAATTGTCCGAGGTGAAATTGATGAAGAAGATAAAATTGCACTTCAAATGATTGAGGAACTTCTTAATGACAAGAACTGTCCTAGTCCATCACTTAACAATACTAAACAAGGGGATGATATTGATAACACTTTTTTTCTTTAAAATGTATGGTTTTTTCTTCTCTATAATATGGTATATTCACGTGTTAATTATTTTAATATATATTTTTATTTTATTCAAGTCATTATTTGGGAGAAAAAAATAAGTTTGTAGACAACTTCATGTAACATGTGGGAATTTCCATTTCTACCATATATATTATATAAGTAAATCATATTTATTCACAGTTTAATTTCTTTGTTGAAAATCTTTATAAGGTCATTGTAATTGTAGATTCGTGTCTGTCTAATGGGTTAATAATAATTAACTTAGAAGAAGACAAACCCTTAAAGCTAAATCTAAACCCATGAAGTAGTAAAGGATTCAAACACTTAGAAATAGAAAGAACACATGTGCACCTTTGGACAAAGAGTAATGTAAGCAAAAAAAATAAAATCAATTTCTTTGTGTGCGATAGTTTAGTAGTTAAATTCACTCACTTAAAATGTGAAAAAGTTAAGAATCGCGAGTTAGAACTCACACTACTATACGTAAATTAATGTCTCTAACAACGGTCAACTTATAAGTTGTGTGTACCTAGTGGACAAAGTTTTTCTAAATTTTATCATTCTTATCCTTTCATACAATTTTGTTGATATTCTTTTTGTGTAGCTACAAGGGAATGAGGGATGATAAGTACTGTAATGAAATAATATTTTTGTGGTGAAGTATATGGATTTCATTTTCCAAAATAAGTTCATTATTATTACTTAAAGTGAAGGATATATTTTCATCTAGTTTGAATATTATGGTAGGAAGACAGATATATGATTATGGGAGGGAGATAAATTTATATTTCAGTTTTTCAAAATTTCAGAATTTACAAAAGGACTTTAGATTAGGTATAACAGCCGAAGCCTATCAAAAAAAAAAAGTATAACAGCCGAAAGTTTTAAAAACTACTCGCAAAAAGAAAATTTTCTGGAATCTTTGTTTACATTACATTAGAAAAATAAAATAAAATACAACTAATAGTCTAATACACAAAATTCTGTCAAGAAAGATTTAGTGTACTGTTTTAAAAATATAAGCAAATAAGTAAATTACTATAACTCAAAGCATGCTTTTTTTTTGCAAATAAGTTCAATTTGTTTTGACAAAAAATAAGTTCAATGTTTAATTTGCATACATTTGATGTTAATAATTGCGCCTAACATATGTCAAGAACTAAAGTTGTTAGGCCCAAGGCCTTAGCAGAATAAAGACCTGTCGCCTGGGCCTGAACCACTGAAAGGGAATACGACATTACGACCTTTTCTTTTAGCCCCTCTATAAGTCTCTTATGCACTCTATGAATTTTTAAAAATATTTTGTTGGAATTTTAGTATTTTACATGTTATAGTTTAAGAATATGAACACCCTCTTCTCATGAGCTTAATTCAATTGGTTGAACATATTGCATAAAAGTGTAGGGATCTGTGTTTGAACCCGGGTACGTCCACTTATTCACCTTTAAAGGGTGAAAATCTAGCCACTACATTACTTGATCAAAAAAATTAAAAATATGAACACCCTCTATTTTAAATTTTAAATGGTGAATTTCTAGCAACTAGACTAATTGACAAAAAAATAATATATGAACACCCTCTTAATTAAAACCTGTTTTTTGAACTTTAGAATTCGAAATACGTATGTGTATATAAATATAATTTTATTTTCTTAAATTATTTATGCTATTTTAGATATTGATTCTCTTTATAGTTTTCTTCTGATGTGAAGCCATACATTTCATCTAAATTTTTGGATCATTTTGATTATGAAATTGCTGCAATATTCACTCCAAATCTGCAAAAGAATCACGGTGAACATCAACACTTTATACAACTTTAAAAAACAAAATATTGTCTCAGTAAAAAAATTTGAAGTCCTAAAATTTAAAAAGGTTAAAAAGTAGTTTTGGTATGAATTGTGGCTCTTCAAAACTCTCTTTGCCATCATATTTTGTTGACTACAATGATGTATATGGACATGCCTGATGTTCCCGGGTTGGATTGGGTCAATTTTAATCAAATAAATTATCCAATTTATTCAAAGTTTTTTTTTTTAGGTACAAACCAATCCATTCAAAGTTTATTGGGTTGTGCATGAAATCTGTATTTTTATTTTAAACTTGAACTGATCCAGTTAAAATTGTGCACAGATTAGGTTGATCGATCCTTAAATTTAAATTTTCAAATACTTCCAAAGGAAATATATAGTTACATAATATTTTATTTCATAAAAATTTCAAAATTTAGAGTAAATTTACAGTTAAACTTAAAATTACATGAAACATTTCAAATAGAATATCAAAATCCAAACATTTTATTATTATTAAATGTAATATCTTTTTGGAGGGAAAAGTGAAATTAAAGATCCTATCATATCCTATCCTATTAAATACTTGCAAACCATACGTAGCTATTTGAATACTGCATTTGTTTATGAAAAATTCCAAAGACATTAGAAGAATATCCATTGAAAGATGCCGAATTTACTAGTTAGCCAGGGGACAGGGCTACCTACATTTATTCAACTTGATTTATTTAGCACCGCAAGCCAAGCAAAATCAAGCAAGTAGCATGCAGATTTTTTTCCTTTTCTTTTTCATTTTTTATTTTATCCTGACACATGTCATGGTAGCAGCTACGGATATTCCACATTCCCTGGAATTATACCATGGCTGTGATTAATTAATTGATTAGTTAATCACTTTTACAATTTTATTTAGAGTATAGTGTGTGGGGCAAGCAGCTCGCAAGAGAAAATTGGTTAATAAGTCACGGTTCATAACAGTATGTTTCTAATTTTTTTGCACAGTTAAATTTAAACCTTAAAATTGTCACACTATTAGCTAATTGTTATAAAAATTTACATTTTTATTTAATGTTGATCTCACAATTTATGTTTCACTTCCAAATAAACATTAGTGGATTTTTAAGAAACGATTTAATAAGGTCCCATAAGCTTAGCTCAGTTGGTAAGATATTACATTTTATGAGTGTATTCTTTAGCCGCTTGACAAAAAAACAACATTTAATAAGAACTTTCTTTTATAGGATTTAGTTTCATTTTGTTTTTTTTTTTTCTTCTTTTGCCTTGTAACAAAAAAAGGTTCTTATTATATTTAATGCAAGTGACATAACTGTCATTTTATTTTATTTTATTTTATTTATCTCAACTTTGACTCATTTGAATTTTTTTTGGTAAGAGTCTCGTTTGTTTGAATTAGTACTGCTCAATAATTTAATTATATAAAATCACTTTTTTTGGAAGAAAAAACAGTATCAATTAAGTCTTAAAAATTGAAGGAGAAATAAGTAATATTTTGTCTTATTATAAGTCGTGTATATGTTAAAAAAAGAAGGAATTGAACAAGACAACTTCAACTATATGTTTGATTTTAAAATTATTTTTGGGAGATTAGACAAAAACAAATATTTTTGTCTTTCACTGAACCACGAAATAATTTTTTATCTTCAACATAAGTTGTCTAAAATATCAATAACATTTTCTCCAATGAACATTATTTTGTCTAAAATATTCTGTTTTGTGTTGTTCTGTATCGTTTTGTTTCAATATTTATAGTATTTTGAAGATCAAACAAACTATAAGTCTTTATTTTGTAATAGAGAATTGCTAAGGACATCACCCTTTCAATATTTGTAGGATTATGGACAAAATATTTCACTATTGCTAAGACAACCTTTAAAGCTGCTTCAAACAAAGCGACAAAATATGAAATAACGTGTTTTAACAATCAACATATTCCCTCCGTCTCAAAATGTAAGAGAAAAAATTCAATTTTTTTTGTCCCAAAATGTAAGAGAAAAACACAAACTTTTACATTTCCAAGAAAAGTTCACTCTCTCTTACCTTTTCCATAATCAATAATCAATCAAAAT